>OY992893.1:26419084-26549084 GCA_963921405.1 Cepaea hortensis
GGTGGAGGATCTGTGGGTGGGTGAATATGTGTGGGTTGGGGGATAGGTGAAGATGTGTGTGTGGGTGGGGAGATGTGTGTGGGTGAGTGATGAGTGGGTAGTTGATGTGTCTGTGGGTGGGTGCGGGGGTGGTAGGTTGTATGGGTTGGTGGGATGATGTATGTTTGGGGGATGTGTGGTTGGGGATGTGTGGTTGGGGATGTGTGGTTGGGGGATGTGTGTTTGACTGGGTGTTTGAGGGGTGTGTGTGGGTGGGGTGTGTGTGGGTGGGTGTGTGTGTGGGTGGGGGTGTGTGTGGGTGGGGATGTGTGTGGGGCTTTGCTTTTGGTGGGTGGGGATGTGTGGGTAGGTGGGGGATGTGTCTCATAACATGGTAATATGCTTTGTTTATGTTTACAACATTCATTTGACAATGTTTGTTTTTCCTATGTGAATGTATCATGCACTATTGATGAACGAGAGATGAGTGATTGGAAGGGCCGAATGTAAGACGGGAGTGCGTGTCCAATCTGTGACCCCTTTGAATATAAAGTTAAATGAAATCAAATCAAATCTGTCGCTGTCAGTCTTGCTGTCTCTTTTTCACTGACTATAATTGTTCATTATAATTGTTCATTATAATTGTTTAACTATAATTGTTCACTATATATGTGTGTGCGTGTGGGAGCGAGAGAGAGAGAGAGAGAGAGAGAGAGAGAGAGAGAGAGAGAGAGTGGGTGTCAGAGAGAGTGAGAGAGTGAATGTGTGTACGCGCACGTGCATGCGTGTGTGTGGAGAGAGTGATTGAGCGAGATGGTGGGGGAATGTGTCAGTGCATGCATTCGTACGTGTATGTGTGAGAGTGAGTGAGGGAGTGTGTGCGTGCGTGCATGCGTATGTGCATGTGTGAGAGAGTGTGATTGAGAGAGTGAGTGTGTGTGTGAAGGATTGTGTGTGAGAGAGTGAGACAATGGGAGAGTTTATGTGTTAGTGTGTGTGTGTGTGTGCGCGTGCGTGAGTGTGTGTATATGAAATAATACAGAGAGAGAGAGAGAGAGAGAGAGAGAGAGAGAGAGAGCGCTGAGCAGATGCAGGTCATGTAACACACATGTTATGTAACACGTGAATCCATATGTTTGTGTATTCTCATCTGTCATATTATCAGTTAAATACCATTTGATTTTACCATGCATAACATAAACTCATGTTCATTACTGTAGTTTGAGTGAGAGAGTCAGTGAGTGTGAATGAGAGACAGAATGAGTGAGCGTGAGAGTGAATGTGTGTGTGTGTGTGTGTGTGTGTGTGTGTGTGTGTGTGTGTGTGTGCCTTCTCTGTGTGTATCTCTGTGTGTGGGAGCATCACTATTATTACGTCACATACTTTTTATGTACACATTTTTCTCCATGTTTAACATTTTTATGAGACTGCTCATGACAATTGTCAGTGTATGTGTGTGAGTAAAGTGTGGGAGTTTGTTCATACTAGTTTCAATGCTAACGTGAGACATTTTGTATGTGTCTAGATGTGAGGAGGTGTGAGTGTGTGTGGAATATGTGTGTAGAGTGTGGAGATGTGTGGGTGGGGGATGTGTGGGTGGGGGATGTGTGGGTGGGGGTATCCGTTTGGATGGGTTGGGGTGTGTGGGTTTTGGTGGGTAGTGATATTTGTGGGTGTTGGTGGGATGTGTGGATGGATGTGTGGGGGTGAAAGTAGGGGTGTGGGAATGGGTGTGGGGGATCTGTGTATGGGTGGAGGATATGTGCATGGGACAGGTGCGGGGGATGTGTATTTAAGTGGGTGGAGATGTGTGGATGGTTTGAGGAAGTATGTGTGAGTGGCGGGGTTGTGTGGGTAGGGGATTGTGTTGGGTGGATTGGGGATGCAAGGGCGGGTGGGGAGTAGTGTATGGTGTGTGGGTTTGAGATATGTGTGCGGTGTGTTGGTGGGGGATGTGTGCATGGTGTGTGGGTGGGGGTATGTTTGTGGTGGTATGGGTGAGGATATGTGTATGGGTGGGGGATAGTGTGTGGTGTGGGGGATGTGTGTGATGGGTGCGGGGAATGTGTGTATGGGTTGGGTATATGTGTGGGTTAGTAGGGGATGTGTGGTGGTTGGGGGAAATATGTGTGGGTGGTGGGGGTGTGTAGGTGGGAGATGTGTGCGTCTATGGGGAATGTGTTGGTGGGGGTGTGTGAGTGGCTTAGGGATGTGTAGGTGGGTGAGGGATGTGTATGTGTCGGGGTGGGATGCGCGAGTGGGTGGAGGATGTGTGTGGGTAGGGGTATTGTGATCGAGAGATGTTTTGTTGGGGGTGGGTGGGTGGGGGTGTGTAGGTGCGTAGTGGAGGATGTGTGAGTGAGTGAGTGTGTGTTGGTGGACGGGTAGGGAATGCGTGTGTGGGTGGGGAGAGGTGTGTCGTGTGTTGGTTGGGGATATTGTGTGGGTGAGGTATGTGTGTGTGGGTGGGGGTATGTGTGGTGGATGGGTAAGGGTATCTGTGTGGGTGTGGGTGGGAATATTGTGTGGTATATGGATGGGGGATATGTGTGTGGTGTGTAGGTGGGGATGTGTGGTGGTATGTGGATGTGGGATGTGTTGGTGAGGGATATGTGTGTGTGTGGTGCGTGGGTTGGGAATATTGCGTGGTAGGGGATGTATGTGATGTGAGGGTGGAGGATTGTGTGGTGGGGGATTGGGTTAAGGCATGTGTAGGTGGGTGGAGGATGTATGTGTGGGTAGTGGGGTGTGTGTGAGTGGATTGGGGATGTATGGGTGGTTAGGGAGATGTGTGTGTGGGGGGGGGGGGGGGTAGGGAGATGTCAGTTGGTGGGGATGTGTGTGTATGGTTTGGGTGAGTGGATGTGTGGGGTTAGTTGGGGATTGTGTGTGTGGGTGGGGAATATGTGGTCGATGAAGTTGTGGCTGGGGGATGGGTGGTTTGAGGTGTGGGTGGGGAGAGGATGCATGGGTTAGGATGTGTATGTGGGTGGACGTGGGATGTGTGGGTTGGTGGGGGAATGTTTGTGGGTGGCGAGTGTGTTTTGGTTTGGGGAACAGGTGAAGGCAGTGTGTGTGGGTGGGGGATGTGCGGGAGGGGGATGGGTCGGTAGGTGGGGTTGTGTGTGTGGGTGGGGTGATGTATGGGTAGGTGGGAGATGGGCCTCATAACATGGTAATTTGCGTTGTTTATGTTTACAACATTCATTTCACATTGTTTATTTTCTTTCTATGTAAATGTATAATGCTCTTGATGAATGAAAGACGAGTGATTGGAAGGGACGAATGTAAGACGGGCCTGCGCGCCCAATTTGTGACCCTAATAAAGTTGATTTGATTTGATTTGATTTGACTAGTTATGCGTTTCTATGTGTCCCTGTTTTTGTGTGCTTTTCTCTGTCTAACTCTCTGTTATCTGTGTCCCAGTTGTTTGAATCTCCTTATCTTAACATATTACTTAGTATCTATGGCTCTCAGTACTATGTCTCTCTTTATCTCTAACTGTCTCTGTGTAACTGCCACACTGTCTCCGTTTATCCGTACCTCTACCTGCCTTTCTATCTCTCTATATGTCCGTATGTTTGACTTTCAGTCTCATTATATGTCACACTATTTGACTTTTTATCTCTCTATATGTCACACTGTTTGACTTTCTATCTCTCTATATGTCTATATATCTGACTTTGTATCTCATTATATGCCACTCTGTCTGACTTTCTATCTCTCTATATCCACCTATCTTGCTTGCTTGTGTTCGTTGGCTTGAGCTCCAATTCGAAGTCCTGTATGTCGGATGAAGACATCCTGTTGTCCAACATCAGTGTGATGTCATACAGGACCTTAGGTTTGCGTGAGTATCCGTTGTCCCATGTCTGGCTTATTGGTGTGCAGACTGATGGTTCCTCGCCGTACAGGCAGACACTCTTCGATTTCGGAGGAATCGGCGATCCTACTGACTTTATCCAGGACCCCGAAGGGACCTGTTTCCCAGGACGCTCGGCGAGGACGCGTCAATAGGTCTTGGCCAGTATATAACCCGGCCCTGGTGCCTTGGAAACACCTCTGCGTCCCATCCACCTATCTGACTTTCTATCTCCATATATGTCTATATATCTCACGCTCTATCTCTCTGTATGTCTCACTGCCTGACACACACACACACACACACACTCTCTCTCTCTCTCTCTCTCTCTCTCTCTACCTCTCTTATTCTTTCTCTACATTACTTTCTGTCTATCTATATATGTGCCTCTCTATCTGACTTTCTGTCTCTCTACGTATATGCCTCTCTATCTGACTTTCTCTCTCTATATCTATTTGAAAGAAAGAAAGAAAGAAAGAAAGACAGACAGAAATGACTATAACTAGCCAACAAACAAACGAAATGCAAGCGGACATGGTATTCTAAGTTAATGAGACATAAACATGAGTGCCAGACGCACAGAAATCTAGAAATCATCAGAAATGGAGTGTGAGGTCTGTAGCATGATGAAACAGAATTCCGCATTCCCAGTCCGACACATTTCATAACGATACTTTAAGTCTTAACGGGGACCATCCCAAATATAAGGGCTATTCTTAGATCGAATGTTCTAGAACGAGTTGGGGGAGGCGGGGGTATGCACTTGTCTTTTGATTGGTTCATAAGTAATGAGCCAACGCTATTCCTGGGCCATATTTTAAAATCTAATTAGTAGGAGCGGGAATTTCACCAGGAGCGGTCGCTAGTGTGATGTGATGACCCAACAATGCCCTTAAAGATTCAATAATATATTGTTCTATGGACAGCAGGTACCACTTTAAAACATACTTTAATGTTGTAGTTGTGCCTGATAAACGAATGAGAAGAATGTATGAGTATTTTATGAATAAAATGTGAAAGTGGAAAACCTAACTTCTGTGCGCCAGAATTCTGAACCCTGCATCTTCAACCTTGACACGTCTTTCACGCTGTATACTCCAAATGCATATCAATCCCTTGTTGTGACTGGTTGCGTCTGCTTGATGAATGTGTGGCACACTCATGCAGATTCGCAAACCAAAACCCCTTGTGCATTCTTCATGCCTAGGATGACTTATTCTTAAATCAACTGTACCTTTGCTCTCGCGAGTTAACATATGGCAGTTTGGATTGGAATGAGTGATGTAAACATGTACAAGTTCCTTGGTAAAAAGCTGAGAATGATGGAGTGAGTGAGTTGGTGATTTAATAAATAGCCTCTCACATCTAGTGGAAAGAAAGATGCTTCAAATATCCATATGTAAACAGGTTGTGTGTGGCACGCCAGAATTGCTAAGTCCATGTGATGCCTGGTAGCTATAAGCTCAAGAGAATACCATTTCTCTCTGAAGCATTACACTGTTACCTCTACTGTTGGATGGTTCATATAAACTAGTTCCTAAGAGAACCATAGGTGTGTGAACCTGTGTCTTAGTTGGCTGAATATATGTATGGCTCATGCAAATTTACAAGGACTAAACATGTTTTTCCCATATGTGCTTGGTGCATATATGAACCATTGCTATGCAATTGAGCTTCTGTTACCTGCTGTGGACATTACTCAGTGGGGAAAGAGCACATGATGATGATGATGTACCTGTGAGACAAGTCTGGTGAAAAAGGGGGTGAGGTCTGGCATTGCTGTGTGAATATGGAATAGGACATTCATGCACCAACATCACAGCCATAGGAATGGATGTCTGGTCTGCTAATTGGGTAAATGCCATTAGTTAATACATAATGCATATTTCAGTTGTAAATGCCTATTTTCCATTTCCCTTCACAATGCCTGTCCCATGTTGCTATGTCACAATGATTGCTGTACTGTGTCTGGTCCTCCTTGTGCCCAGGTCTACTGTGGTTCAAACATGGTGAAACTTAGACCACATGAATGCTTGTAATTGTGTTAAGCTACCCCTGTCTCAGCATATGGTCTTGTGATTACCACAGTACATCAGAGTGAAATACACTGCATCATCAAACTAGGAGAGGTGTGTTTGGACCACACCCATCCTTTTCCTCCCATCCCCAATCTGTGTCTGTTGATGTATAATAACATTATCTTTTAACATATGTAAAGAGATGTTGTGCCATTTTATATGTCGACAGAGAACAGTATGGTGGAGAGGCCATCCATATATCATCTGGGACAACTAAACAGAAGTCCTAGATCCAGATGTGACTCCCTATCAAAATGTGGGAATATCAAGAAGAGTTTTCTCTCAGCTCTTTAACAGCTGAATGCATAAATGGGAGAATAACACAATCTGAAGCACTACCAATGTGGTGAACTGGACAGTGATCTTTGAGTCAGTCAAAAGGTCAAATGAGACTAACATCAAATCTTGTTCTATGAACTACATTCATGGAGAACTGTGGAGTAACTTGGGAGTGTTTGTTTATCTAAGACAAAACTTAGAAAATATCCAGCCTGATGCTCACACAGTGATTCTTGAAGAATGTGAGGAACAGTAGGGAAGTTGATCTGGCTAAGTGAGTAGCTGCAATGTATGGGACATTCTGTATGTCATTATTGAAGTACCCAGTGACAGCCTTCACTAACAGCCTGATCAACCGTGAGATGCAGTACCATATCATCATATCAAATCTTGTCTTCAAGAAGAATGAATCTGCCATGAAGCTTATTCTGGGGAAGCTGCTAACTGGAGCTAGTCCAACATCCATGCTGATGATAAAAGGATCCAACAGACCCAGAACAGTAGTTTCTTCCTTGAGTTGCCCATGGATAGGATTTCCTAAATTCCCAAGAGTCAGGAAATGATGATAGATACAGATACTGTAACGGAATGGTGTGGTGGTAATTAGAGAGGAGAGGTGGAGGAGAGTTATTGGGTGGTGGAGTAAATAAGAAGTGTTGTATCTTGTTTATCAACCTGCATGTATGACATATTTTATGCATTTTTTATGCAATAATTGAAGTGTTGACATGACAGGAGAGGAGGCAATGGTCACCACTCTACTCACCAACTCAATAAATTGTGTATTTAGAGAACCAGTGTTTGAAGTACATGTCCCCAGTGAATTTCTTGTACAGTTGCTGTCAAGTGTTGTCTCTGGTGACTGTCTTAAGTGCTGTGGTTGGTTATACATATTGTGAAAAGTCCTGTATAGATGTTGTCAAGTATCACATGATGTCTATCTTGCACAATTGTGGCGTAAACAATTCCTTGTGAATGTATGTCCCACTTTTGGCAGGAAACTGTCATGTAGATGTCTTGTCCAACAGATGTAATGTACAGTTAATGTTGAAGTTTGTTTGTCTACAAATACATGAGTCCTAAAGTCCTAAAGACTAATTGAACTGATATAGGTCAAAGAAAATGACAAAAAATATAGGGAAAGATCTATGTGACGGACGAATAGCATACTGGCAACATTATAATGAGTGAGAGGGATCCTCAGTTGCACAGGCGCTAATAGTTCAGATCTTCTCTGGCCTTGGGTGAACTAGTTACTTCTTTTATAAATTTCTGTGTAGATACATAGTGGTCTCACAGTGGGGGTTTGAGCCAAAGAAAAAGGTTCTCCAAAAAGGCTATTGCGGGAATGATTAGCTCATTTGAGTGACCTCTAGACAAAACGTGCTAAATCATAACCTTTATCTTGTTATTTAATATTCAAGATATATCTCCAGAGAACACTACAAACTAGGTCCTCTGTCATCATCAAATAATTTGTCACAAGGTCAAGTATCGACCCATTATCTTGATTCACCAAAGCAGCCTATTTCTACAGCAATTGAATCATGTGAGGAAATGCCAGAGGACATCAAATACTAGATTAATAAAGCAGCAGTGGATGAATGACTCTGCGGCGATTTCAGTAGGAACGGCGTACAACCGGGGGATACAGAACGATAACTTGGTCAAGGCAATCATTTGAAATACTGATAAATAACAGGTTAAGATAATAAGTTGGAATACTGATAAATCACTTGGTTAAGACAATAATCTGGAACACTGATATCTAATTTGACTAAAACAATAAGTTGAAATCCAAAGAAGCAAGTCTTGACAGAACAGATTCAGAAAATTTAGAACTCTTTACTCCAGATGAAACAATTGATCCACAGGAAATAAATGAACTTCTATTTGTAGACGATCAGTGCCTGTTTTATAGCGTCGAGGGCAGACTGCAAAATCATATTAATAATTTGAGGTCAACATGCAGGAGATACAATATGAGTAAAAATACAGCCGAAACCGAAGTAATGCAAGTTAGCAGATCGCCGGGTCGGTCCACTATGTATACAGATAAATGGCACAACTCTAAAACGATTTAAAGAATTCAACTATCTTGGAAGTATGATCACAGAAGATGACAGACTGGATAGCGAAATCGAAACCAGATGTCAAAAAGCTAGTGCACTTACATATCAACTATTACCCTTACTGAAACATCCAAATATAACCATGTCCGCAAAACGACAGATAATAAACAGCATATTCACACCAATCTCAAACCTGGACTTTATCCAAATCACACTTTCGCAAAATCAACACCTGCGAGATGAGATGCATGAGGAGAGCTGGCAACTTAACAATCCGAGACCGAGTAAGAAATGCTACTATCAGACAGACTGTGGGATCAACACCTTGTGCCACATTTATTGAAAGACATAAGATCAAGTGGTTTGGCCATGTTGTTAGAATGCAAAATCAGCAATTACCATCGCTGGCCTTACATCAGAGATCATCTGCAACGAGACCACGAGGACGTCCAAGAAGAAAATGGATTAACGACATCAAAGACATTGTACAACCACACGGAATGACACTATTCAGTGACGCCCACCGTGCTCTGGAACGCAAATTATTCCTCCCCACGACGCTTGACGGCAGAAATTGAAGATGATGATGATGATGATGATGAATAAGCTGAAACATTGATAGATAACTTGGTTAAGACAATAAGTCGGAATAGTGATAAATAACTTGGATAAGACAATAAGTTGGATTAGTGATAAATAAGGTGGTTAAGACAATAACGTGGAACACTGATAAATGACTTGGTTAAGACGATAAGTGGGAATACTGATAAATGACTTGTTAAGTCGATAAGTTGGAATTAAAATTGAAGTACTAATAACTTGGTTAAGACAATAAGTTGGAACATTGATAAATAACTTGACGCAATTGAACTCAGCTCAGCTTAGCTCATACAGAGACACAACAAGACATACGTGTAGGCAGATATAAAATCATAGTAATATTTTAACGTTTTAGACAGCTTTTTTTCACGTGGAGATTATCAGCTCGCCTCTGGCAAACAAATTATTGTAACGTATGATTCTCAACGACATTACCTCCCCTATTAGATCTGTGACACTAACAACGTTAACGGGTTGTCTTCACAAAACAGTTAAAAAAACAGTTCAACAAGAGACAAGGAATGTGAGATATGAGGTTAATGAGAAATAAACATGACAGTTGGCTAGACTTAGGTGTGCTAATTAGGATACGAGACGTCAGATTAAATGACAGACCTGCTACTTTGAATAAAGAGACATACGATCAATTGACCTAAATGGAAACTTTTAATGATTGAGCAGGATTTTCGTGACAGGGGAAATGAAGATTTGGTGTACGGTGGTTTCTCTTCATCGCCGTGCGTGTGTTAGTGGGACCCGTTAGGGAAGCAAAGAGTAGTACCACTGTAACCTCGCATTCATGCCTTATAAGCCGACTAAGGAAGGGTTGGGGCAGGCTATCCGATCACCTAGAACTCTTCGCTGACTGTTGCAGATGAGGACGGAGAACAGATGGGAATGTCCAGAGTGCTGAGACGTCGGTTATGGATTCAACTCAACTGAACTCAACGCATCTCAACTCAACTGAACTCAATTCATCTCAACTCAACTCAACTAACTCAACTCAACTCATCTCAACTTAACTGAACTCAAGTCATCTCAGCTCAACTGAACTGAACTCATCTCACCTCAACTGAACTCAACTCATCTCAACTCAACAAGACTAATTCAGCTACAAAATGCAACCAGTTGTGTTGGCGGAATGTGTATGTCCCAATGAAGGGGAAATGGGCAAGAGAACAAAAAGATCATTGCACACGAATATCTTCACATGTACGGGTAGCTTTACTTTTACCAGTGTCCATCACCATCAGAACCAACTCCGATTTCTGAGGTGTTTTTAATTTACCTATTTATTTGCCCCTAAACTGCCCCTAACTGCCCCTAAGCGAAAGCGCCGGCAATATTATGTTGGCCATCTTTATTTCTCAGGACATGTGAAAAGTTGCAAAGGAAGAAAGAAAGAAAGAAATACAGCAAGAAAGACAGCAACAAAGAAAGCAAGAAAGAAAGAAAGAAAGAAAGAGAGAAATAAAGACAGACAGACAGACAGACAGACAGGCAGGCAGGCAGGCAGGCAGGCAGGCAGGCAGGCAGGCAGGCAAGATTAATTGGAAATAAACATAACATAAAGGCGGAGAGAAACGTAGGAATAATCAGCTGTGGTGTGTAAGAAAAAACAAATCAATGCAATCTCTAGTATCAGTGAGCAGAATGTTCAAACAAGAGCACTAGAGAATTTAGCAGTATCCGAGAGGCACGGCTTTTACAAATTAATAAATGATTAAGCGTTGGCTAACGCATTTTAGACAAAATACTGGGATGTAGATCTTCAGTTGTATTGTAAAAGTTCGGCCACATAACTAGATAACCAACTAACAGTATACTATAAGTAATACTGTACAGACCAAATGGAACTAGACGAAGAGGCCGACCATGTAAACGATGGACAGAGGGAATAAAATGTGTCCATGGGAATCTCGATACATGAATCCCATAAACGGCCACGCTCCCGCTGTTTATGCTTCACAGAGAAATAGAGAAAGATATCTAGTAACGAGTTAGAGGAAGTAAATAAGCCTAAGACACATATCAAAACATCCATGTATGTAGTCAGTGGAGGGCTTTCTCCATGATTATTTATTGTGTTTTGTGTATGTATTTGTGAACTGGTGAAGGCTAGTCGTCGCAACGTCCTTGTATTGTTTACTAATTATGTTCAGTAAAGCTGCATTACTTGGTGTTATTTTATATTGTTTACAATTCCACATCTTTACCGCAGTTCCTATAATTATATTCATATTTTACTATGTTTACAACTGCAACTACGTGTATTATCTCCTCCTGGTAATGGTTATATGTTTTTATATGTCTTAGATTTATTTACTTTCTCAAACTTGTTACTAGCTATCTTTCTTTTTATCTATGATTTACATCTACGTCAATTTATGTAGTCACTGAAGAGCTTTCTATGTAATTATAACAACATGTTGTGTTTTGTGTCTGTATTTGCATGCTGGTGAAGGCTAGTCGTCGCAACGTCCTTTATTGTTTCGTAATTCTGTTATGTAAAGCTGCATGTTTAAAAAAAAATTCGCATATCCTTTACAGGACATCGCTGTCAACAGCAGCATCTTTCAGCTGTCTGTTGAATTCTTGGCACGATTACGCTCAGTAGTTTGCCATTGCTTTCTGAGCGGCCGGCTCAGTTATCCCGCAAGTCACCAGCGGGGGTAGAACCGCTTCCAGTTCTCGCCCGCTACGAGACTGCGTGATTAACGGGATTACGGAGAAAGTGGTGTAACCCCTCGGCCAGAGAGACAAAGCTGCATTACTTGGTGTTAATTTACATTGTGTACATTTCCACAGCTTTACCGCAGTTCCTCTAATTATATTCATAACCGATATATAGGCCTGACACGACATCCTAACGGCAGTTTCCTCCCTGGGACTTTTAAAATTTATTTTTTTCAAATTGTCACTAAACAGGAACCTGATATGGCTCTGTGAAGTGATAGGGCCTTTACATTTTGTGGCCCGAATAGACCAAGGAGTAGGTGGCCTCATTAACGAGACTGCAAACGCAGGCGTCAACCCCTCGTCCGACCCCACTCATGCAGTTATCAGCCTAGCTTCCTATCCACCATCTGGGACTCCCTTAAACTTAACTTTAACCACACGAAGCCGACCTCCTGCAAATACCTAGCATAGCTTCCTATCCGCTATGCTAACAAGACATCTGGGACTCTCTTAAACCTAACTTTAACCACACGAAGCCGACCTCCTGCTAATACCCAGCATCGAAAAGCGCCAGGTTACAGGACAAATGGCAGTCACATCGTGGCTGGCCTGCGACAGACCCGTAGACTTTCAAATTAACTCCAGCCATTAATAGACTGACGTCCCGTACGATCAAACTGACGTCAGCCACCGGAAGGCAATGACGGGATCCAGCGGAGCGTTTATTTAGTAACTTAATGACTTGTGGGTTTGCCTTATTTCCTCTGTCTATCCTTGGTACCTTCTCGCTTGTTGCTTCCAGGGACGGAAGTCGTTCGTTAACTCTGTATGAACATGTTATGTAACAGTTCTAGAAGCTGTAGACTGGTCCAGACAGTGCTTCAACTCTTTATCTCACTGATGCCTAGGGCTGTGCTAAATTGATCGTTGCAAAGGAATAAATCGTAACTGCTGTGTCTTAACAGTCTTTATGATGCCTCCCCGCCTCTTCAATGGATCGACGTCGTTCGGTCACTCTTGATTTACGTGTCTGTAAACAACTATTGATTTACGTGTATGTAAACAACTATTGATTTACGTGTCTGTAAACAACTATTGATTTACGTGTCTGTAAACAACTCTTGATTTACGTGTCTGTAAACAACTATTGATTTACGTGTTTGTAAACCCCCCTCCCCACCTCCCCCTCCTCTGCCTCCCCCTCCTCTGCCTCCTCCTCCTCCCTCCTCCTCCCTTCTTCTTCTTCTTCTTCTTCTTCTTCTTCTTCTTCTTCTTCTTCTTCTTCTTCTTCTTCTTCTTCTTCTTCTTCTTCTTCTTCTTCTTCTTCTTCTTCTTCTTCTTCTTCTTCTTCTTCTTCTTCTTCTTCTTCTTCTTCTTCTTCTTCTTCTTCTTCTTCTTCTTCTTCTTCTTCTTCTTCTTCTTCTTCTTCTTCTTCTTCTCCATCACCCCCTTTTCGTTTCTCCATCTCCCTTGGCTTCATAATTCTCATTTCTCCTTCCCCTCCCCCTAATGTTTATGCTTCTTCTATTGCCTCTGCTTCTGATCCCCTCCCTCCACCTCATCCTCTTGAAGAATTCGGTTTATAATGGTTCATTCAGAAAGCAATGGCAAACTACTGAACGTAAACTTGCCAAGAGATCATAAACAGACAAAAATGCTGGGGTTGACTGTCAGAATCCCCGAGTCTTCATCTGTCGTCGCCTGACGACCAGGTACGACCGTGAACTTAACTAACAGTTACTATGCAGTAGATAGCCAGGGGTCAGCGTGGTGCACGAAGCACACGAGAGCAGAAAGCCGGGCCAACGAGGAATCACTGCTGGTAGCTCAGACAGCCTAGGACCTCGAGACTGGACGGACGTGAAAGAAAGTGTTGCTATGTATGAGTCGATGCTTGATGGAAGAGAGCCTGTATGCTTTGATGAGTAGAGAAAAGATTGAGTGAGTGTTATATTCTATTGTATTTATGAATTGATATATTTCATGTATGTTTCTGGAAATGGCATTATCGCTGGCTTTGACCGATGCCTGATATGATTGCTGTTTGAGAAGTGTGATTAAAGTGTTTGAGTTATGTCGCCGTGTGTTTGTACACTAATTCTGTGTGTGTGATTGTTTTCACGCCTGTTAGTGAACACGAGCCTTTGTTCATATCAAACAAGACCCTGACAGGCAGTGAACGTGGGGGTTCGTCCGGGATTGGATCATATGTGTTAGAAGTGAACGTGGTTGCATCGTGGGATTTTTTGAACCAGATGTAGAAAGATGGTGTATTTGTGTGAGAAGTGAACGTGGGAAGCTAGACCGTGTTTGGACCATAAGTAATCGAGTGATTGAACGTGAGAAACTCGTCTGTGTTTAAACCATACATAAAACAGAGTGTGAGACGTGTGTTAAGATGGAATGGCTTTGAAAAGTGCTGTGAAAGTATGTTATCAATTGCAGTAACTAGATCAGCTGCGGAATTACAATCTCAGACCAACCAAACTGAGACATTAGAACTACTGAGTCCAAGTATAACACCTCTTAAGAACATGAGAGAAGATTTTGTGAAGGCACAAAAGGCCGATGTATCATTACAAAAATATTTCATACTTGTAGGCCAAAAGCCAAAGCTAACAAAGAATGCTAGCTGGCACTTTGATTTGAAATGTGGTATCCTAACAAGGTACTACACAAAAGATGCCAATACCATTGCACAAACGGTGTTACCAACTGAACACCGCAAAAAGGCATTGCAACTAGCACATGACATACCTTTTGCAGGGGATATGGCCTATGCCAAGACTAGAGCAAGAATACTAACACAGTTCTACTGGCCCAAATTCTGCAGTGATATCAAACAATACTGTAGATCGTGTGACAGCTGCCGGAAGCTTGTCAAAAAAGGGAAACACCCTCAAGCAGAACTGCAAACAACAGATCTTGCAATTAGACCTTTTGAGAAAATCTCAGCAGATATCGTGGGACCTTTAAACCATGTTACATCAAAAGGGAATAAATATATTCTAACTGTAATTGATCTATGTACATGTTGGCCGGAGGCGACCCGCTTAGAAATATTACCTCTAAGGACGTCATAGAAGTCTTCTTCCATATCTTTGCTAGGATAGGTTTTCCTGATACGATTCTATCTGATAGTGGAGGCCAGTTTATCTCTGCTGCAACTCAAGCCTTTAACAAAATGCTAGGCATTAAACAGTGTTTCAACAGCCCCTATCACCCTCATTCAACGGGTATTATAGAGAAAATGAATGGTGACCTGAAACATATGTTAGCGAAAGTCACCCAAGAATGCCCAAAGGACTGGGACACCTTTTTACCTGCTACACTTTTCGCTTATCGAGAAGTACCTCACTCTAGCACTGGGTTTTCACCTTTTGAGTTAGTATATGGAGCCAAACCACGCGGCCCATTATCAATCTATCATACTTTGTTAACTAAACTAGATAATGAACAGAAAACAGTGTCACCATACGAGCATTTAACAACATTACGTGACAGGATCATGAAATTATGCATATTAACTAAAGAATCATTAAGACAATCTGGTGCCATCTACAGGGAGTACGCCAACAGAGAAAATAGGACAATAACACTGACACCAGGACAGGACGTACTATTTCTCTTGCCCAGTGACAAACACCTCCTAACAGACTCGTGGCAAGAACCTTTCAAAACATGAAGACAAATTTCGACTGTAGACTACGAAGTTGCAATAAACAACAAAAACAAAATATTCCACATTAACATGTTGAAACCCTACTACAACAGAGACGAAGGCCAAGACGAGACAGCAGCAAGCACAACCGTAGTGGACCACACAGACTCAGAAGATACAGACGAAATACCAGTCCCATCACTTGATACGACAGACACACTACAAGACGTCAAACTATCTCCTGATCTATCTCAGACTGAGACCTGCATTTACTTCTTCTTCTTTCGTTCGCTTGAAATATGTCTATAACTGCAGTGTTGTCTCTTGTATGAATTGAACTGTCTTTTTCAGTTCACACAGCGATCCATAGAGTTTATCTTCCACTGTCGTCTCTCTAGGCCAGAAGGTTTGCCTAGATATGTTATATTTTGGGCAGTCTTGGAGTATGTGCTCTGCTGTCTGCGACGCCAATCCACATGTACACATGGCTGTTTCACCAATCTTAAATTTTGTATACATGTGGTTGCGTAATCTATTGTGCCCTGTTCTCAGGCGCAGAATAATGACTTGTTCTGGTCTATCCATAACGTGGTAGTCATCTTGAGCAGGTTTTGGTGGCTTTCTGACTGATTTGATCATTCTTTTCATTTGGTGGTATGTTACAGGCACATCAGGCTGTTCTTCTTTGGCTCCTTCCTTAGCCAATTGATCAGCTCTGTCGTTCCCGGGTACTCCACAGTGGGATGATATCCACTGTATGGTGACCTTATGCTGACTGCTAAGTTCAGAAAGTAGTGTCCTTAGTACTGGCAATTTCCCAGACAGGATCGCCTCGAGTACTGATTTTGCATCTATCAATAGCACCACATCTGCCTCGAAGCAACTCCTCCCGTAACAATTTAACTGGAAGGTCAACGTCAAAGCTTTGGCTCAACAACAGTTAAAGTTTCACATCAAACTTTGAAAATGAAATGCGAAGAATCAACCGACGCCATTCCGATAGTGAAAGTACTTACACACACGTTTATTTGTGGTGATAGATCAATACAGTAGTCGTCCAGACCGTAAAGTTCCCTTTTAACACAGGGATGGCATTACACAATATCTGCAAACTATATCCACGTATTATCTGACTTTACCTCGGAACGCCGTTTATCCCGCCATTCTCATCTGAAACCTTGTCTAGGTATTCCGTGCCCACGGGTCTTCTAATCGATATTGAGAATCTTCTCGTCAGACATCCTCCACCTGATAATCCTTACAACCAAAATCTCTGAACGCCCACGGCTCCACGAAAATATGTCGCGCCTCAGCCGAATCACACAAGGTCCTCCCCGTTGTCCTACCCCGTTATTGGCTGACGTTCCCCGTTTCTAAGTTTCCTTAGTTTCTTGTGGGGTTTTCCCTATATCATTTTCTACCGCATTTTCCGATGACGTCATTCTGTCTAAACGCCATGTGGCAGTATGCCCCCCTCCCTTTTAAAATGATGTAATCATTTTTTTTTCACCAAGAGAATTAACCTGACACATAGCAGTGCAGACACAATGACTTTTATCGGACTAGCAATATGCTATGGACACCTATCGATTACCCACAAAATAAAAAAAAAATATATATATATATATCGGGCACGCCCTCCAATCTACACACCAACGGTAGATGTCGTTTATACAGCCCATGGGGAGGCTGTACTAACTAATCATAAAGATCAGTCCCTCATTTGTCCCTAAGGACAAGCGTCCTTCTCTAGGTCAAAACCTGGAGTAAGGGGACGTGAGGAATAAACAGGTACCAGTTGCATTTACTAGTGTCTTGTAACCATCTGTGCTATGTCAAGAATCTCAATCTTATTAAACGGGTAGGTGAGGTATTAGTATTATGACGTCATAATTTTAGGCGTGGTCGAGGTAAATGCTCCTTAGAGACTTCATCATAAACTCTTTGTGTAGGTGTGGCAATAACAACCGAGTGACAATATTATTTAACGGCGTATTTCATAATGTGGTGGCTATACTTGGCAATGGCGATCACAATGAGAATTGAAAAATCTACGACCCATCATATGTATCATTAAGTACTAAATATGAACAATAATAATAATAAGAAGAATATGTAACTACTTAACTCTATGAACTGAAATTATGTGAAAGAAAATATATATATATATAATTCTATGCTACGCATTAGTAATAAATTAATAATATTACTCAAGTAGTAATCACAAGGGTACAATTAATATGTCGTTTCGCGACGAAAACCGTGTCTATTCTCATTTACTGTATCAGTGTTCAACACATTCACTCTAATCAATAGTCAGGTTTCGATCCACGAAATAGCACTATAACTATCAATGTTTACCGCGAATATGCTGTAATAATATGACATAACATTATTTTAGAAATACAAACGATTTCCGATAATCTAGAAGTGTTCAGGTATAGTTCGTCAATTACAGCGCACATGGTCAATCACACTCGACTGTGCAGTGTCACTTGTCATGGCGAACAATGTCCCTGCCAAAGAACGAATTGAACAAACCATGTACATATCCATATAACACTAATAAATTTCACATAATTCGCAATTTGTTGTTTTCAACAGTAATCTACCTGGGTGAATGTATGCAACATATGTTAATCAGCCCAACGAAAATCCAAATACGAACGCAGACAATAAGTAAGAAAATATAATATACATAATTTTTTTTTTTTTTAGAGATGACTAAGAAGATCTTTAAGAATATTATCATCGTCTAGAATTTGGCAGATCTTAACATCGTAGACTTTCACAGAATAATAATCCGTAAGAACCTCTACGAAATAAATAAGAAATATAATATAATATTCGGATTCAACAATAATAAATATTTAAACCAATTAATATTCATATTGATAGTGCTAGTGATAACGTTAACCAGCAATGTGATAGCTAAAGTAGAGAATAGGATTACGTTTGCCATCATAAGATTGTAAAATAAGGTATAACAGAGATAGTATAGAAAATTCTGAAAAGTATAGCTTCATATCAGCGAAATTTAGAACAACTTATTTTGTAAGACCCTAATGTGTCTGTAGTGTATTATGTGTTGATATAAACCTAACACTTTCATTCCATTTTATTTTTCTATTTTTCCTTTTATTCTTTCTTTCATTCATTTTCTTTCTTTCTTTCTTTGTTTCAAACCTATAGAATCTCTCTTTTAGGGTGGTCATATGTTTTGTTAGTCAGCATGTTATTGTATAGCATCAATGGACCACGAGGATTGGCTCCGTACACGAGCTCAAATGGAGAAAAACCAGTACTAGCTTGTGGTACCTCCCGGTACGAAAATAATACTGCAGGCAATAGAATGTCCCAGTCTTTCGGACGTTCAGCCGCAACTTTTGCTAGGGTTCGTTTAAGGACCCCGTTGTAATTTTCATTTACCCCATTCGTCATTGGGTCCCGGACGAGCCCCCACATCTGCCTCGAAGCAACTCCTCCCGTAACAATTTAACTGGAAGGTCAACGTCAAAGCTTTGGCTCAACAACAGTTAAAGTTTCACATCAAACTTTGAAAATGAAATGCGAAGAATCAACCGACGCCATTATGATAGTGAAAGTACTTACACACACGTTTATTTGTGGTGATAGATCAATACAGTGGTCGTCCAAACCGTAAAGTTCCCTTTTAACACAGGGGTGGCATTACACAATATCTGCAAACTATATCCACGTATTATCTGACTTTACCTCGGAACGCCGTTTATCCCGCCATTCTCATCTGAAACCTTGTCTAGGTATTCCGTGCCCACGGGTCTTCTAATCGATATCGAGAATCTTCTCGTCAGACATCCTCCACCTGATAATCCTTACAACCAAAATCTCTGAACGCCCACGGCTCCACGAAAATATGTCGCGCCTCAGCCGAATCACACAAGGTCCTCCCCGTTGTCCTACCCCGTTGTTGTCTGACGTTCCCCGTTTCTAAGTTTCCTTAGTTTCTTGTGGGGTTTTCCCTATATCATTTTCTACCGCATTTTCCGATGACGTCATTCTGTCTAAACGCCATGTGGCAACAGGTTGTGTGCCATTGCTGGTATTTAGTAATTTCTCTGTTGCTATCTTGATTGCCTCAATTTCAGCATCGTAGTTATGGCAGTACTTTCCTGTCGGTACTCTAGCTGTGTCCCTGGTATTATTTGGGTATTCTATGTACACTCCCGCTCCTCCATTTCGAACAGCATTTTGTGCTGACCCATCTGTGTAGACTCGGATCCAGAGGTCCTGTGGGTATTCTTCATCAAGGAAGCTGAAAGTGGCTGTTTTGCGCTGCACACTGTTCTGATCTTCCTTGCCAAATATTCCTCTCACTTTTGTCTGGATTTGTAATGATAGTCTATGCTCATCTTTCCATGGAGTTCGCTCTGGAATAGTTGTTAGGGGGATACCAACTGTGGGCAGATCGGTGGTTTCTATGCAGAGTCGTTTGGCCTGGTGGATAAAACTACTTCTTTTCAACCGCCCCATAGCTAGGTTTTCAAATCTATTCTTCATAGGGTGGCCTGGCAAGCCGAGAACCTTTTCTGCTTGTATTAGCGTTTTCGTATCTCTGCGCTCACTCAGTGCTTGTGTCCTCCCCATCTTCTCCATTTCCACTATAGGGTTGAACTCATCCCTCCTGTGGTGACTCTAAGTGCTTGATTTTGCACTTTGTCCAGCTCTTGTAGTGTGGTTTTTGCTGCCGAACACCATGCAGTTGACTCGTATTCCAGGTGTGGTCGTATGCTCTGTTGATAAACTTTGTTAAGTATTTTCCCACTGGCTCCCCATGTGGTGCCACTTAGCTTTCTCAGGATGGCTATTTTCCTTCTGGCTTTTGCTACTGCTTTGTTGATGTGCTTTCTCCATGTCAGCCTGCCATCAAATGTTACTCCAAGGTATGTTGGTTCTTTATCTTCTCGTAGGGGTGTTCCATTTATCTGGATGGTCCCTGCCTTTTGTTTTGGAGAGAGGGTAAATAGGGTGGTGCTGCACTTGTCAGTGTTTATGCTGACACACCATCTATTTGCTCATGCAACAAATGTATCTACAGCTCTTTGTAGTAATCTGGTGGCCACTGATGCATGTTCATTTGTGCTCCATAGAACCAGGTCATCGGCATACATTGCGGCTTTAATTCCATGCGGTAGATTAGCAACGAGATTATTGATGAAGATTAGAAAGAGTGTGGGGGACAATACTCCGCCCTGGGGAACTCCGTGACGCAGTAGTACTTTCTTGCTCTTTAGTCCGTCTATCTGTACTCGGGCTCTTCTGTTGTGCAAGTATGCTTTCACCCATTTGTACATTCTTCCATTGACTTTGCAGTTTCTCAGTTTCTTCATCAGACCTTCTTTCCAGACTTTGTCAAAGGCTTTCTTCAAATCTATCCATGCCGCAAGCACCAGCTTCTTCTCTTGGAATGCATCCTCAATTTCTTGAGAGAGGTAGGTTGTCTGATCTTCCGTAGAGTAGCAATGCCTAAAGCCAGCCTGCTGTGGCACAAGGATGTTTTTACTTTCAATGTACCACTGCAGTCTGTGATTGATGATGCGCTCCAGTGTTTTGCAGAGACAGCTGGTGAGGCTAATTGGTCTGTAGCTAGAGGCAATGGAACTATCTTTCCCTGATTTTAGGAGGGGTATCATGATTGCTTCTCTCCAGGCTTGTGGAACACTGCCTAAGGTCCAACTGTTATTGAAGATCTGCAACAGCTTTGCTTTGGCCTCTGTTCCTAGGTTCCTGATCATTTCATTGGAGATACCATCAGCTCCTGGTGACTTTCTCATTTTCAGTTTTGATATGGCTAGCTCCAGTTCGCTGATTGTGATGGGTGCCTCCAGAACCTCATGTACTATTTCCTTCTGTCCTGTATGTTGCCGTTTCTCTTGAATCTCTTGTTGTTTCTCTGGACTGATTTTGATATTGTTTTCTTGTGCGAATGAGTCCGCAAAATGGTCAGCTGCTTGCTTTCTTGTTAAGATGTTTCCATCTTTATGTAGTGCAATTTTTGAGTTTCTCCCTGTGCCCTCATCGTTAAGTTGTTTTATTAGCTTCCACAATTTCCTTGTGTCTCTTTCAAAGTTCAGAGACTCTGTTTTTTCCTGCCAGCTTTTCCGTCTAGCCTGCAGCTTGGCCCTTTGAAATTTGGCTTTTGCATGCTGGAATTTATTGTGGTGCTCTTGGATGCGTGTGGCCTCTGCTTGCTTTCTACATACTTCCACTTAATTATGCAACTGACATGCATTTACAAAAGTATTGTCATATTTTTCTTGTAATCCCATCCTTAAATTGCCAAATTTGGAAATTCCTTTCAGATTGAGAACTGACGCAAGGTCCATAGCTATAGCGGCTGTTTTGTTACAATCCTATGATGACATCTTACTTCCAGTTTGTTACGTAAGTCGCAAATTGTCACTAAGAGAAAGGAGATGGTCGACTCCAGAATTAGAAGCCTTGGCTCTAGTGTATGCTGTTTCGAGATTGTCTACATATTTGTTAGGTAAACTTTTCATCGTGGAGACAGACAACAACCCGTTAACTATTATTACTACAGGTACACCGCAAACCATAGGATCGCAAGATGGTCTTTGTTACTCCAAAGCTATAGTTTTGAGGTAAAACACATCAGCGGGACTGAAAATACGATGGTAGATTTACTTTCCAGATGTCCTCTAGAGACGTCCGACGACAGGCTAACTACGCCTGAGCGCAAAGACTGAGGCAGTGAACATAGCCTGTTACCTATGGCGCACAGGTAGCTATCACACTCCAGCGAAATAATGTTTAAGTTAACCAAAGAACGCTGTGAGAAGTGACTTATTGTGATAAGGACGAAGTCCTCCAATTTATTGTAAGTACATTTTTAACGAGCAATGATGAATATATGAACGATTAGAATGAGGAAGGACAGTATTTTAAACACTTAGTAATATTTCTACGAACAGTGCTCCAAGAACAGTACTACATGTGTTTACAAACTTACCTTATTCCATCTGTTGGTAATACCCGTAGTACCTACGCTTATGTATACTAGTGATATAAGCACAGCAGATTGTTCGAACATTTTTAACTTTACAACTATGTGATATAGGCGACAGTATAAAAATTCGACACATCCACAACAGTTTAATCCGTAATTCTATAAGAACAGTGTTATCCGAACATGTGAAAGAACAGTGTGTTACTCCAACGTGTAAACACATTAATTGTGTACTTCCGTTTCCTTTTCGAATTGTTTAATGCAATTAGCAAAAGTAGCAGACTATACAAATAATAGTCACAAATGAATGACACTTGAGATAACTTTGTGACATTAAATTTACATATATTTAATTGAATGAAAGGATTTATATATTTGTGATCTAAGAATCATTGATTGATTAATTTTTTCTCAATGGTGCCAACTATGTCACTATTGAAAATAAATATCAAACTATGACGCTTAAAATATAACTTACAAATGTACTTTATTTTTTTGAAAGAAAGTAGAAATTATCTCCCATAACGTTTCACCATTACACCTAAGGGGAAACAATTTGAAATATTGGGAAAATGTAAGCATGCATATATTATTTTGTTCATAGTAGCTAGAACGACTACACATCACCATGTGACATCAACTATGCGTGGAATATAACTACTAAAGTTGAGGACCAGGATTGGACTATCCCACCATATCGGTGGGTGTCTAGTTCTGAAGTCATCTTATAAGGACGATGACTTAAGGCCTGACATGTTATTTTTGTGAGTTTTTTTCCTTTTGTCGTGAGGTAGTGTGTTGCTTGGAAGATAGTGTTAGTCGCGGATAACTACCGGAGTGGTTAAGCCCATTATCAACCAATGTACACATCCAACTAGTAGACAGTACTTGATGAGAGTAGCCTTATGGCATCATTGAAGAAAATGTATATCATGCAAATACCCAGTACATGTCAATAAATACCAAAGAGTCACCTATCATGACAAACAGTTGGTCGATTCTGACTTTATATTATTAACTTAACCCAACTATAAACACCAGTAATGAAAGGGTATACCTTTCATAAAAGGGGGCGGCGGAGAGTGTCAGAATCTCCGAGTCTTCATCTCCCCCGCCTGGCGGTGACGGCCAGGTACGACCGTGAACTTGACTAACAGTTACTACGCAGTAGATGGCCAGGGGTCAGCGTGGTGCACGAAGCACACGAGAGCAGAAAGCCGGGCTAACGAGGAATCACTGCTGGTAGCTCAGACAGCCTAGGACTTCGAGACTGGACGGACGTGAAAGAAAGTGTTGCTATGTATGAGTCGATGCTTGATGGAAGAGAGCCTGTATGCTTTGTTGAGTAGAGTAAAGATTGAGTGAGTGTTATATTGTATTGTATTTATGAATTGATATATTTCATGTATGTTTCTGGAAATGGCATTATCGCTGACTTTGAGCGATGCCTGATATGATTGCTGTTTGAGAAGTGCGATTAAAGTGTTTGAGTTATGTCGCCGTGTGTTTGTACACTCATTCTGTGTGTGTGATTGTTTTCACGCCTGTTAGTGAACACGAGCCTTTGTTCATATCAAACAAGACCCTGACATGACTGCGACGTCCTGTAAAGGATATGCAATTAACTTTTTTTTTATAATGTTACGCCTATCATACGAGTATATCTTCTCCATATTCGAGGAGCCCCGGTATTCTTTCCGAAGTATTTCGCCTGACATCTAACGAGTTTCTATGGTAGGATGTTGATAGCGATCAAGTCTGAAATAGCAACAAAGCGTTGGAAGAAAAATCAACAGGTTATCAATTGCCCTTTTACTTCCAATGTAATTTTGTATGTTTGAGTAAAAATGACAGCTGACATGTGCCCGTGTTTGCCTTCGGGCATCTATCTATTTTGTTAACTCAGGGTCGAACCTCATGTTTTCTGTAAAAATGCTGCCTAGTGAATTGAACTCTGTTCAGGACAATTTCACTGGTAAAGAAAACTTTTTACCTTGTCCTTATACAGGGCGTCACAGTTAAAACCCAGCATTTATTGGTTATTTCGTCTGTTTTCAGAAAATGTTACGTTCAGTAGTTTGCCATTGCGTCTGTCTGTCTGTCTGTCTGTCTGTCTGTCTGTCTACACACACACACACACACACACACACATATATATATATATATATATATATATATATATATATATATATATATATATATAAAATTATATGTGTGTGTGTGTGTGTGTGTGTGTGTGTGTGTAACTAGCATGCAAGATAACGTTCTTTTTCATTTGCTATTCCAGTCATGCAGTGCCTACGCACTACAACATAATAAGAGCTACATTGCAACACTAGTATGTTACTAATTATTAATTAGCTTATCAAAAGCCACATTTTTTAAATTAAACCACTGCGTGTTAGTAATTATCAGTTTACTTTTCCAAAAGCCACCGTTTATGAAACGCAAAGGAGCTTCTAATTGAATCTATGCCAAGTTAGTTACTGTCTTAAGGATTAGTTAGCCACTTGGTAAGTTAAAAGTTATTTTCATGTCGTTTACAGGATGTCGCAGTCAACCACGGCATTTTTTGACTGTTTCTGAATTATTGGCAAGTGTACGTTCAGTAGTTTGCCATTGCTTTCTAAACTAACGGGACTCATACAATGGTATAAACACCAGGGCAAGGCGTTCTGTTTCCAAATATCCCGCAGGTATGTTTGGATATGCGAGATTACGACATTGGGTAAGTAAGTAAAGTAAACACAGGACAGGTCAACACGCCTTACACGCATTAGGTATGTGGTAACAAGCAAGTAACGGTCCCATTACAAGTCTTAAAGCCCATTGGGCATATTATAACAAGAAAGTAACGGTCCCATTACAAGTCTTAAAGCCCATTGGGCAGATTATAACAAGAAAGTAACGGTCCCATTACACGTCTTAAAGTCCATTGGGCTTATTATAACAAGAAAGTGACGGCCCCATTACAAGTCTTAAAGCCCATTGAGAATATTATAACCAGAAAGTGACGGTCCCATTACAAATCTTAAAGCCCATTGGGCATATTATAACAATAAAGTATGGGCCCCTTTACAAGCCCATTGTGCATATGGTCTTACAACATCAATTGCCGCTCCAGGTGTGATGTTGCAAATGCCACACCGACCAACCTCACTTTTTGAGGCATTTCTTGAGACCCGATGTCAGGTCTTAGTCAGATATGATTGAACTACCGTATGACAGTAGACGGTACTACCTGCTTCTGTTAGCGCTGAATGTTGGGCGGCGCTTACCAAATCCGACACCCCACATTGAGCCAACGGCTTCGAGCGGAAGAGCGCAATTGGGAGGGTACAAGCTTTATCCTGGTGTGAGGAAATGCGACCTAAAGATTAAATGTCATGGCAGGGCAGACCAGGCCCTAAGCCTTGGTTGGTAACTGGTCTAGGATCGAAGCTCCGCCGGGCGGACAGTTAGACCATTGATTTGCTGACCCGGCAGCTTCTGCAGCTTGTCTTGTTCCAGACGTATTGGCGTTACCTTTCCTCTGGAGTAAACTAGACAGGCCGAGAGAGGGATCATGCTGCATGGGAAACACATGGTCTCTAAATTCATCCCAGGCTTTGTGCTATGGAGAGATAACTCCATTTTATAAACTATCGTCTGTTAAGAGAAGACGGCAAGATGGCAGTCAGTCAGTCAGTCTTGAGACTCAATTTAGACTAGGTCGCCGGCCACATAAGTCTAGGACGTATGATCGATCGTATGGTCTCTTCGATGTCACTCGTAGATCCTTCAGAAATCCATTCTGTAATTCTGCGATCAACAATCAAAGCCACGCCGCTCTTACATCTCCCACAAACATAAGTACAACTTCCATTACTCACTTTCAATGCAAAATCTACACCATTCATTGCTTACTTGCCTGTCAATGATCAACCATTCACGTTTGCCTAGCATTACGAATGAACATCTGGATAACGTCTTCATGATATTACTCGAGTGCCTGGAGATCGATTCTGAATCTGACACTTGTGGTGTCCCGTAGCAATGGTAGTGGGGTAAATATCAATAGTGATTATACGTTTCTGATATTTTAGCTTCCAACGCCTCACAGTTCGAGGGGAAACTAGCAGCAGAATGAGGTCATTAGATACTGTAGTCTCAGCAATTTATGTGAGCGGGGGTGGCGTAACTCTAAGCTATATATAATACAACTTATTTTTATTTTATTATTTTATTATTATATACTGTTAGGTTGTCTCTTGTTTTGGAAGGTTTTCACTCTGTGATTTATGTTCACATTTATGGGGTCAGTATGTACACTGAGTTCGTGTTTAGTATGTCTTATCTTTTCGCAGGAGCCACATTTACTTAACTGTTTGTATTTTTTAATGCAAGCATTCTTACCTACCGACCCGGGGCTTAAGTGTTCGCATACCCGTCCAGGAGGATCTTTTAAGATTGACGTAACCTCCTATTTTGACCCAGCAAACAAGAAATAGTCTTGAGAAGTTAAGCCAGGCCGGATGATTTTGTTTTCACATCACCCAGTGTAAACGTAAAGGGGAGGCAATTCTATGATTCCAGGGACAATAAGTTTATCTGAGTGAGGACATCCAATGGAGGATGAGTGGTCTTGAGGTATGGTGTCCGCCTAAAGTGCTGGAGGTCCGAGGTTCAAGCCCCGGTGAGGGCCGGGAATTTTTCACGTGGACTTCCGGTAACACAATTTCCCCTGGTCTCTGGGTAGAGAGATCGGACGCCCGTGTGTATTGTTGCGCGAGTAAAAAAGATCCCTTGGCAATTAGAAATCGAAAACGAGTAGCCTAACGGCGATGTCCGGGCACAATTTGAGTTAAACGTCTTCCCAAAGTATTTTCAAGATCCTCGCCGGTGCTACGCAGTTCGTGCACTGATCTGAGATTCTCCGGACTCAGGCTTGAGTTAGGAGTAGAAAGGAGCACTTATGGGTTACACCCGTGTGCCGTGATGTTGATCCGTCGAGTGTGTCCCGTTTACGTTTACATTTCTCGTTCCTGGAATCATTGCATTGTCTCCCGTTTACATTTACACTTTTTATTCCCGGAGTCATTATAATGTCTCCCGTTTACGTTTAAATTTCTTGTCCCCGAAATCATTACATTGTCTCCCGTTTAATGTCAATAATACACCATGGAGTTGTCTACATTGAATTGACATTTAGAATTGTGCGTATAGAATCACGGGAATTGAATATTCTATATTAAATTATGGACATTGAAATGCATATATAGCAGCGTACGTCAAATTGTATAAATTAGATTTAGATTTGTATAGCAAGAATTCTAGTTCAGTAATGAAATAAGAAGGAGAAGAAGTTGTAATAGTAGTAATAGTAGTATCAGCAGCAGCTGCTGCTGCAGTAGTAGTAGTAGTAGTAGTAGTAGTAGTAGTAGTAGTAGTAGTAGCAGTAGTAGTAGTAGCAGTAGTAGTAATAGTAGTAGTAGAAGTCGTAGTAGTTGAAATTGTAGTAGTAAAAGAAGACGAAGAGGAACAAGAGAAGAAGAAGGAGGAGAAGACGAAAAGCGTGTATATTGATAATCATAAGCGTTCTTTTGTAGCTACACACATCTCCTCAGTCACTTGACATTTGCTGCTCTGCTCTTATTTAGTGCTGCCCTGAAAAGTAGTGCCACACGTCATAGATTTGATCTTTCTGGCTTTAGGGATCACGCTGGTTAAGCATATCACCATCGATTTTTCTCTTTAAAAAGTTCTCACAGACTTCTCATTTTAACGTGTATATTTGATCCGGTGTGCTGATGTCGAGGTAGCGGGTTCAACCTCTACACCGGTCAGTTGAACTAAAATGTTGACTTCTCGTCCTTGACTTGGGGACGTAAATTACAAGTACATCAGAAGTCGGAGTGGGTTCGCCTAATGGAGAGGGACACAGGTAACGGGAAAGTTTATCCTAGCGCAAACATCAATCCAGTGCATGGTCGAAAATTTAACTAAAAAAACGAGCAGCGCAAAACAAAACAAGAAGCACAGTAGGACTTCAAAGACAATTACACATAGACAAACATAGTAAGACTACACAGAGAAGCACAGTTGGACCACTTAGACAATCATATTAGCACTACATAGACAGACACGGGAGGATGGCACAGAGAAATAGTATGACTGCATCTACAAGTACATCAGGGCTTCATAGACAATCACAACAAGACTACGTAGACAAACACAGTAGGACTACATTGGGCATGACACTTCAAGGCTAGGTAATCAAAATATATTCGCCTCACGAGAGATGCTTGCTTCCTTGCTTGCTTGTGTTTACTGGCTATGATCTCCAGCGTGAAGTCATTTATGTCGGATGAAGGCATCCTGTTGTCTAACATCAGTG
Source organism: Cepaea hortensis (assembly GCA_963921405.1). Classification (NCBI taxonomy): domain Eukaryota; kingdom Metazoa; phylum Mollusca; class Gastropoda; order Stylommatophora; family Helicidae; genus Cepaea; species Cepaea hortensis. The sequence continues at coordinate 26,447,677 of OY992893.1, forward strand.
TGATGTCATACAGGACCTGAGATTTGCGTGAGTATCCGTTGTCCCATGTCTGGCTTATTGGTGTGCAGACTGGTGGTTCCTCGCCGTTCAGGCAGACACTCTCCGACTTCGGATGAATCAACGATCCTAGTGACTTCAGCCAGGACCCCGAAGGGACCTGTTACCCAGGACGCTAGGCGAGGGCGCGTCAAGAGGTCTTGGCCAGTATAGAACCCAGCCCTGGTGTCTTGGAAACACCTCTGCGTCCCCCTCACGGGAGATTCGAAAATATGACAACTGGACAGATAGGCAAGTTAACAGGACACTGCGCTACCGCATCTCATTGTCTTATGTTTGGTAATCACAAAATGTCATGAAAGTTTGTTCAGTTCCTAATTTTGTGTTGTATTTGGTATTAATTTCCCTAAAGTAGTTCTTGATAACATCAGTTAATCTTTTACACGACCTTCTCCTTGCTCTGTATCCATTATATTTGTTAAGTGTGATTTTTTTTTTTAGTGTGGCAGATGGTACCAGGGCGTTATTGTGAGGTGGCCAAACCATGTAATCTGTTCTTCTTTAATGTTGATAGAACTACTTCTCGGATTTCGAGAAAAAATATTTTATTGTTTTATCTGAGGTAAAAAAACAAAATTGCTTTATTTTTCTAGTTCGTTGATAAAGAACAAGAACTCCGAGTTATCCACCGGGAGACCCGGGTTCGAATCCTCGGTAAGGTGTGGATATTTTTATGTCTGGGGCAAAAAGAAATTCCTAACCTGCACAGTTCGCGGCCACTGCACTAGCCAGGCGGCCTTAATTCTTCAAGCTAAAGACCCCTCTGCCCTACACTGCAAGGTACCATAGGCAGTAGATGACAGTTGTTTTTTTTGTGGACAGTTGATAAAGACCGATGTAAACGTTCGCCTGTGTGATTTATCTTTCATTCGCCAAGCATTTAAGTCATACAAGTATTGTGTGGTGTCATTCGCACAAAATGTTAGAACTAGTTAATAAAGGCAACGGTAGCCTGCTGTCAGATATTGCCTTCGGGGTGTGAAGTGTTTCATCTTCACATACTCTAGGCTACAAATAATGAAGTAGGGCAGGCAACTTTCTTTCTTTGCCTTTGCTGACCGTACTTAGAAACAACCGACAATTATTGTGTATGAATTTTATGAGACTATGGATTTTATGAGGCTGTATGGATTTTATGAGTTTGTATGCAGTTTATGAGGCTCTACGGATTTTATGATGATGTATCAATTTTATGAAGCTGTATGGTTTTATGAGGCTGTATGGATTTTATGAAGGTGCAAGGATTTTATGAGGCTGTATAGATATTGTGAGGCTTGGCCGAAAATAGAATCCGGCTACTGCTGTGGACCAAATGTGTACCGCTGTCTTGGTAAGCCGGCTCTTTGACCACTAGCTTTACTAACTCCCAGAACTTCTTCTCCATCAGGCTTATAGATCTACATGGAGCAAATGATCCCAAGCATTCATACTCTCTCTCTCTCTCTCTCTCTCTCTCTCTCTCTCTCTCTCTCTCTCTCTCTCTCTCTCTCTCTCTCTCTCTCTCTCTCTCTCTCTCTCTCTCTCTCTCTCTCTCTCATGCCCATACATATTCAATCATACATACAACCACTCATCATACGCACTCTCCTTCACACAGTCACACAAATTAATATACACAGACTCCCACAATTTTACATACAAAAATTGACAACTGTCATGAGCCTCCACACATAAAGCGGAAAAAAATATGTTATACATACACATTGCATATCTTACAGTATATTTATTAATGCAATACAATAGGATAATATTTTGCTGAAACTTATAAAAACAGGATGAAGTAACAATAGATATACCATAGTATATAAGAATAAAATACTCTGCAATAACCATAGCTGAATATGTACAGTTTATACTCGCCACTGTTGCTGTTCTCAACTGCTGCGAGATAAATAACATGACTGATGCACACACGAGACCTCCTTTTTATTTCACCCTTATCTGAAAAAAAAAAACGAGACATTTGATCCACTACTCATAAATCAGATATGTTTCACCAATGCTTTGTTTTTTTAAATGTTTCACCATTAGCTTTGCATAAACGCTTGTTTCTTACCAAGATTCAAACCTCGCACTCACTAAATTAAAGTCGGAACCCAAACGTCTCAGCCACTCTATGTAATCGAACAGTCAACCGTCAGAATTGATTTGTTTCCTCACAAGGGGCACAACCACCGAGAGAGAAATACTTTCAATATTCCCGGAGTAGCTCCTGATTCAATCATCAAATACTTGTCACAACTGTATATACTTTTTGTGTTCTGGTCGCGTTTTGTTCCTACTGCCTGTCCAGGGAATGAATGAGATGAAAAGATAAACGGAACGTATTTCACACAATTTCTGTCACAATTTCTCCCATTCACTCTTACATTGTCTTCGATCATGGAAGTTTAGTTTAGGTTTGTTTAGTTTAGTCGACGGATTACACGGGTGTAACCCATAAGTGCTCCTTTCTACTCCTAACTAAAGCCTGAGTCCGGAGAATCTCAGCTCAGTGCACGAACTCCGTAGCACGGGCGAGGATCCTGAAATACTTTGGGTAGATATTTAACTCGAAATTTTGCCCTGGCAGCGCCGTTAGGTTACTCTTTTTCGATTTCCAACTGCCAAGGGATTGTTTACGTGAGCAACAATACACACGGGCGTCCGATCTCACTACTCAGAGACCAGGGAAAATTCTGTTATAGAAGTCCACGTGAAAACATCCCGGCCCTCACCGGGGCTTGAACCAGGGACCTCCAGCACTCGAGGCGGACACCATACCTCGGGACCACTTAGCCCCCGTGGAAGTTATTGAATGTGAAGTCAGTTTCGCTTGATAGAGCTTCCAGGAACGCGTGCATCCATACACATTGATAGACTCTTAGTGGGTAACACAGAAGTGATAGAAGCGGATGTAAATACTAGAACGAACGAATGAACGAACTTTAATTTCAAAGGGTCACAAATTGGTCACGCAGGCCCGTTTTACAACCGCTCGCCTTGCTCACATCAATTGTCTATCGTGTTTGTTACATTCACATATAAAAAGCAGTGACAAATAAATATTGTGAACATAAACAATGCATATTACCATGTTATGAGACGGGCGGTCAGGCACATACACACATGTATAAAACACGTACATATATACCTACATACACACATACATACACACATCATTTACACAAACTCACACTCAATAACTCACAAATATACATTCCTTTCATACACATATCCACTCACAATCACAAACACACTAAAAAATTTACTCACATATACATTATCGCTCTCTCTCTCTCTCTCTCTCTCTCTCTCTCTCTCTCTCTCTCTCTGTGTGTGTCTGTCTGTCTGTCTGTCTCTCTCTCTCTCCTCTCTTTTGCTCTCTCTCTCTCTCTCTCTCTCTCTCTCTCTCTCTCTCTCTCTCTCTCTCTCTCCCTCGATGACAGATTAGATAACATAAAAGAACGCTCGGGGGATGCTGATAATCAAGTTTCTTTCAATAAACTAAAGACAGGATCTACGGATGAACGTAACTGTGGAACTGGTAAAAACAGGAGAGCAAAACATTTGTCGCAGGAGGTGTCCAACATATGCAGAAACAGAGACAACTAGTTTGGTCTCCATCTGAGGAGATGCCACCAAGTTGACTGCTACTTTCTTTGGACTTATTCATCCTGACGTCTGAAAGTGTACGAAAAAGAAGAGAAGAAATAGAGGAAGAAGAAGAAGAAGAAGAAGAAGAAGAAGAAGAAGAAGAAGAAGAAGAAGAAGAAGAAGAAGAAGAAGAAGAAGAAGAAGAAGAAGAAGAAGCAAGAAGAAGAATGAATAGGAGGAGAAGAAGAAGGAGGTGGAGAAGAAAAAGAAGAAGAAGAAGAAGAAGAAGAAGAAGAAGAAGAAGAAGAAGAAGAAGAAGAAGAAGAAGGAAGGAGAAGCAAAAAGCAAGAGGGAGAAGGAATAAGAGAAGAAGAAGAAGGAGAAGGAGAAGCAGAAGAGCTCCGTTTCTATATTGGAATATTTCCGAAGGGAACATGTACGTTGGGGATCCCTAGATATAGTCCGTGAGTAAAACTAAGAAGGTTGTCAAACAAATGATGCCCTTTCACGTCCTGAGGGGTTTGAGTATATGGTGCTATCATGGTTCGACCAATCGGCACTTGATAAATGATATGGCTATTATCACACTTCCAGAGGCGACAATTTTTTATTTTAGCTAAATCTTAATGACCACTAAATGTAGCTGAATCACTAATATCAACAAACGCTTAATCTTTATATGTTATCATACATCAATAGTGGCAATGTCTTCATACATTACTCTCATCCCTCGACTGCCTCTTCTTTGGCAGTCAGAGAAAGGTCATGTCTTTAACAAAAGTGGTAGTTATAGTGTTTTTTTTTTTTTTTTGGCCTCAATATAAAATTCAATATCTCAGTAACCAAGTGAGGGCAAATGATGAGATTTAGCATATAACCTTATCATTATGTCCACCCAACAAAAATTTTTTTGTTCTGGAGATTGTACAGCAGATTTTAATGTTTGTTTATATGCGGTATATAATTTATGGCTCCCGCATTCATGCCATCATTTTAAGAGTATTACAGCTTCAGCAAGACACACCCCCGCTCTTTTCGAAATTGTCTGGCGGGTTTCGTTTTGGCACAAACAGCGCGAAGTTAAATGGGTTTGTTCAGAGGTGTCTCAAATGGGGGTTCTTTCATGAAACGTGATTATATAAATAAACTAGCTGACTCGGCCTGGCTTAGCCCAGCTCCTGGCGGGGATCTATCTATCTATCTACCTATCTATCTATCTATCTATCTATCTATCTATCTATCTATCTATCTATCTATCTATCTATCTATCTATCTATCTATCTATCTATCTATCTATCTATCTATCTATCTATCTATCTATCTATCTATCTATCTATCTATCTATCTATCTATCTATCTATCTATCTATCTATCTATCTATCTATCTATCTATCTATCTATCTATCTATCTATCTATCTATCTATCTATCTATCTATCTATCTATCTATCTATCTATCTATCTATCTATCTATCTATCTATCTATCTATCTATCTATCTATCTATCTATCTATCTATCTATCTATCTATCTATCTATCTATCTATCTATCTATCTATCTATCTATCTATCTATCTATTTAAAGTAATTCGGAAAGATGCAAATCAAAAATTAGAGACAGGTATTGCTGTATACATTTCCAATTCTCTCAACTGGTCCCGTAGAAGTGATCTCGAGACAGTAGAGATAGAATGTGTTTGGTTAGAGGTGAAGCCAGCCAGCCAACAACCGTTTCTCATTGGATACCTATATAGGAATCCTTGTGCCGGGTACAGTTGGTATGACTGCTTCACTACAATGATGGATAGAGTGTTTACAGCAGGTAGAGAAGTTATGATACTAGGTGACTTCAACATAGATATTAGTAAATCCAACCAGACATGGGACGATATCATTCTTTCTTACAATTTCAAACAACTAATAAACCGTCCCACAAGGGTTACTGACACATCCTCAACTACAATTGATCATATATATGTTACTTGTCCAGATAATATTATTGAATGTTCTGTTCCTGTTTGTACAGTTAGTGACCACTACCCGGTATGTTGTACATGGTCAAGAATTGGGTTCAAACCTCTTAAACATAAACATGTAAGTATCAAATTTAGGAATTATAAAGCATTCAACCAAGATTTATTTTTGCAAGACTTAAGAAAAGCAGCCCTTGATCACGTTTACCAACTTCCTGACCCGGACGATGCATTAGCTTTCTGGACGAAGACAGTGTACAATGTGTTCGATAAACACGTGCCAATCAAAGAAGTTCGAGTCAAAAATCAACATAAATCCCCATGGGTCACTAGAGAAGTGCTGCAAAACATGAGAGAGCGAGATACAGCACACAAAAATAAAGACTTCATCAATTACCGCAGACTAAGGAATAAAGTTAAATATGAAATTCGTAGGATTAAAAAAGATCATTTTAAAAATTTGATTGTAGATAATTCAAACAGTACAAATATATGGAAGGCTATTAACTTGCTAACCAATAAGAAACGTCCTACAGAATCAGCAATAGCAAATTCTATAACATGCGATGAATTCAGTTGTTTCTTTCAATCGGAAATAGAGAATCTAAAGTCTTCAATACCAGACTCATCGTGTAATTTAAGTTCACTGACATCATTCTGTGAGGAGAAGTGCACCAGAAATATTCCCGCTGAGATTCCTTTAATGTCTGTTGCAGACGTTTATAAATATCTCTTGAACCTCAAATCAACAAACTCACACGGCCTAGATGGTATCAGTAATAGAATTCTTCGTTGTGCTGCACCAGTCATTAGCGAGTCCTTAACGTTCATATATAACCAGTGCCTGGCCAAAAACTACTTTCCATCTGCATTTAAAATTGCTAAAGTGTTTCCGCTAATTAAAAATGGCTCAATCAATAATAGTGTTTTGGGTAATTATAGACCTATTTCCTTACTATCGTCGCTATCAAAACCACTAGAAAAACACATTCATAAAATAACGTTACACCATTTAATTAACAATGATCTAATAATTAACAGTCAATCTGGGTTTCGACCTAAATATTCTTGCCATAGTGCTCTAACAAAAATGACCGATAACTGGCACTTAAACATCAACAACGGTAGAATTTGTGGAGCGGTGTTTGTAGACTTTAAAAAAGCTTTTGATATGGTAGATCACGATATTTTAATTAGAAAACTAAAGCAAATGAAGACAAGCACCAACATGGTGAACATAATTACGTCATTTCTATCCGACAGGCAACAAGTCGTGTCCTTCAACAACTGTCTATCAAGACCCACACAGCTTAATATTGGTGTGCCTCAGGGCTCAATACTAGGTCCGCTGCTTTTTGCAGTTTATATTAACGATCTTCCTTTATATATCAATACAACTTGTGATCTATTTGCAGACGACTGTACTATATATACTAGTCAAGAAAACCGTAGTGAATTAGAGAATTCTTTACAAAAGGAACTTGATAATCTTACTAGATGGAGCAATGAAAACCGCATGCAAATTAACATCGACAAACCAAATCCATGCTAATAACGACCAGACAAAAACTACAGACACTAGCCATAACTGGATCACCGCTCGAACTCCGCATGGGCACGTTACCTATAGTTAATGTGACTGAACATAAAACACTAGGGCTTTTAATAGACAGCCATTTGAACTGGAGCTCTCATGTTCACGCTCTTACCAAGAAAATAGCACAAAAAGTTTACCAACTTGCTAAAATTCAGCACTTCCTGGACGAAAGCACACGAAAAATATTCTATACATGCTATATCCAATCACATCTCGATTACTGTTCCACAGTTTGGGATGGTTGCCCTAAATCTAATTTAAAACGACTATGTTCTCTACAAAACCGAGCTATTCGTCTGGTTTCTGGCATAAAGCACGTTGAAAGTAATAATTTGTACAGTCATCTAAGACTTCTACCATTACAAGAGCGCTTCCTTTTCAACAAAGCCAAATTAGTGAATAAAATTATATCTCAAAATACCCCAGAGTATCTTCTGCCACTGATTCAATCTAATGCAATGAACAGCAAGCGCCTAAATTTGTTACATGTCTCAAAGCCTAGATTGAACCTATACAAAACATGTTTCGCCTATTCTGGTGCTCACTTATGGAATGATCTGCCTCCAGATCTGAAAACTCCAATGAGTCCCTACACATTTAACCGAAAACTCTTTCAATACTTAATCCATACCGACTATATGCCACCATAATTCATTTACTGGTATAATTGTTCAGTATAATTGTTCATTATAATTGTTTAACTATAATTGTTCACTATATATGTGTGTGCGTGTGGGAGCGAGAGAGAGAGAGAGAGAGAGAGAGAGAGAGAGAGAGAGAGAGAGAGAGAGAGAGAAGTGGGTGTTAGAGAAAGGGAGAGAGTGGATGCGTGTGTGCGCACGTGCATGCGTGTGTGTGGAGAGAGTGATTGAGCGAGAAATGGTGGGGGAATGTGTCAGTGCATGCATTCGTACGTGTATGTGTGAGAGTGAGTGAGGGAATGTAGGCGTGCGTGCGTTCATGTGCATGCGTTCATGTGTATGTGTATGTGTGAGAGAGTGTGATTGAGAGAGTGAGTGTGTGTGTGTGTGTGTGTGTGAAGGATTGTGTGTTAGAGAGTTAGACAGTGGGAGAGTTGATGTGTTAGTGTATGTGTGTGAGCGCGTGCATGCGTGTGAGTGTGTGTATATGAAAGAATACAGAGAGAGAGAGAGAGAGAGAGAGAGAGAGAGAGAGAGAGAGAGCTGAGCAGATGCATGTCATGTAACACGCATGTTATGTAACACGCGAATCCATATGTTTGTGTATTCTCATCTGTCATATTATCAGTTAAATACCAATTGATTTTATCATGCATAATATAAACTAATGTTCATTACTGTGGTTTGAGTGAGAGAGTCAGTGAGTGTGAATGAGAGACAGAACGAGTGAGCGTGAGAGTGAATGAGTGAGCGGGAGAGTGAATGAGTGAGCGGGAGAGTGAATGAGTGAACGGGAAAGTGAATGAGTCAGCGGGAAAGTGAATGAGTGAGCGGGAGAGTGAATGAGCGGGAGAGTGAATGAATGAGCGGGAGAGTGAATGAATGAGCGGAAGAGTGAATGTGTGAGCGTGAGAGTGAGTGAGTGTGTGTGTGTGTGTGAGAGAGAGAGAGAGAGAGAGAAGAGAGAGAGAGAGAGAGAGAGAGAGAGAGAGAGAGAGAGAGAGAGAGAGCATCACTATTTTTACGTCACATACATTTTATGTACACATTTTTCTCCATGTTTAACATTTTTATGAGACTGCTCATGACAAGTGTCAGTGTATATGTGTGAGTAAAGTGTGAGAGTTTCTTCAAATGTATAATGCTCTTGATGAACGAAAGACGAGTGATTGGAAGGGCCGAATGTAAGACGGGCCTGCGCGCCCAATTTGTGACCCTAATAAAGTTGATTTGATTTGATTTGATTTCTATCTATCTATCTATCTATCTATCTATCTATCTATCTATCTATCTATCTATCTATCTATCTATCTATCTATCTATCTATCTATCTATCTATCTATCTATCTATCTATCTATCTATCTATCTATCTATCTATCTATCTATCTATCTATCTATCTATCTATCTATCTATCTATCTATCTATCTATCTATCTATCTCTATCTATCTATCTATCTATCTATCTATCTATCTATCTATCTATCTATCTATCTATCTATCTATCTATCTATCTATCTATCTATCTATCTATCTATCTATCTATCTATCTATCTATCTATCTATCTATCTATCTATCTATCTATCTATCTATCTATCTATCTATCTATCTATCTATCTATCTATCTATCTATCTATCTATCTATCTATCTATCTATCTATCTATCTATCTATCTATCTATCTATCTATCTATCTATCTATCTATCTATCTATCTATCTATCTATCTATCTATCTATCTATCTATCTATCTATCTATCTATCTATCTATCTATCTATCTATCTATCTATCTATCTATCTATCTATCTATCTATCTATCTATCTATCTATCTATCTATCTATCTATCTATCTATCTATCTATCTATCTATCTATCTATCTATCTATCTATCTATCTATCTATCTATCTATCTATCTATCTATCTATCTATCTATCTATCTATCTATCTATCTATCTATCTATCTATCTATCTATCTATCTATCTATCTATCTATCTATCTATCTATCTATCTATCTATCTATCTATCTATCTATCTATCTATCTATCTATCTATCTATCTATCTATCTATCTATCTATCTATCTATCTATCTATCTATCTATCTATCTATCTATCTATCTATCTATCTATCTATCTATCTATCTATCTATCTATCTATCTATCTATCTATCTATCTATCTATCTATCTATCTATCTATCTATCTATCTATCTATCTATCTATCTATCTATCTATCTATCTATCTATCTATCTATCTATCTATCTATCTATCTATCTATCTATCTATCTATCTATCTATCTATCTATCTATCTATCTATCTATCTAATCTATCTAATCTGTCTGTCTGTCTGTCTGTCTGTCTGTCTGTCTGTCTGTCTGTCTGTCTGTCTGTCTATCTGTCTATCTACCTACCTACCTGAAGGTATACTCGAGTATAGTGCTTCTATATTTATGTGGATAGGCCTTAGGTTCATACCAGAATACGATCAGCGTTGCCAGTAGTGGGTCATGCTCAATATTTAAATTTCAAATCCCGAAACAACCAAATAAATCAAAAACTACAAATGTTATGCTTTTAACACATTCGAATACAGTAATGAACTATGCAAAGTACTAACCCCTTGTGGATTTAGACAAATAGTCATGATGCCAGAAAGGTTTATTATGAGTGCCACTATGTGGCCATCAAAAAAGTTAATAAAAGACGATCTGCACTTGGTCTGCAGTGTTCCACATAATGACACAAAGTGGTTGATGTCAGGCTGTTGTTGTATCTGGGATCACTTTGACTACTATATTACATTACATGGAACACAAAATGTCAGCCTGTTGTTGTATCTAGTGTCACCTTGACTACTATGCTACATTACACGGACCTGTTGTTGTATCTAGTGGCACTTTGATTACTATGTTACATTATACGGAACTGTTGTTGTATCTATTGTCACGTTGACTACTATGTTACATTACACGAAACTTTTGTTGTATCTATTGTCACTTTGACTACTATGTTACATTACACGGAACTGTTGTTGTATCATGTGTCACTTTGACTACTATGTTACATTACACGGAACTGTTGTTGTATCTAGTGGCACTTTGACTACTATGTTACATTACACGGAACTGTTGTTGTATCTAGTGGCACTTTGACTACTATGGTACATTACACGGAACTGTTGTTGTATCTAGTGGCACTTTGACTACTATGTTACATTACCCGGAACTGTTGTTGTATCTAGTGGCACTTTGACTACTATGTTACATTACACTGAACTGTTGTTGTATCTAGTGGCACTTTGACTACTATGTTACATTATACGGAACTGTTGTTGTATCTAGTGTCACGTTGACTACTATGTTACATTACACGGAACTGTTGTTGTATCTAGTGTCACGTTGACTACTATGTTACATTACACTGAACTGTTGTTGTATCTAGTGGCACTTTGACTACTATGTTACATTACACTGAACTGTTGTTGTATCTAGTGGCACTTTGACTACTATGTTACATTACACGGAACTGTTGTTGTATCTAGTGGCACTTTGACTACTATGTTACATTACACGGAACTGTTGTTGTATCATGTGTCACTTTGACTACTATGTTACATTACACGGAACTGTTGTTGTATCATGTATCACTTTGAGTACCATATTACATTACACAGAACTGAAGATGTCAACCTGTTGTTGTATGTAGTGTCGCTTTGATTACTATGTTACATAACACGTAACTGGTCATTGTATATAGTGTAGCGAGTCTCTGTGGCGGAGTGGTCAAGCCGTTTGACTCGTGCTCCGAAGGTTGTGGGTTCGATTCCGGGCCGCGTCCTTCGGTTTACGAGTTAAATGTTTCGGAGACTCCTGTGGGTCGTCGCTAAAAGCTAAGGAGTTCGTGCTTTGTGCGACGCTTTCCGTGCTGCGGAAAGAGACCGAGCTATATGGGATAAAACCCGGTGCAATGAAGTCGACCCTGTCGACTTTTAAGCGACTTTTTGTATATAGTGTCATTTTGACTACTGTGTTACATTACACGGAACTCAAGGTGCCCAGCAGTAGACTTCATCTCTTGCCCTTTGTCCTCTATTGTACACATGCCCTCTATCAACACACGCCAAGCTTTCATATCCTTCGCTATCTCTTTCACTTCCCTCCATGTCTTCCCCATATCATTCATCTCATTTCTCTAATTCCCTCTTCCTGTTTTATGTCCCCCTCTAATTCCCCTCTTCTTCTATTTTAGGTCCCCCTCTAATTCCGTTCTTTTTCTATCTAAGGTCTCCCTCTAATTCCGTTCTCCTTCTGTTTTAGGTCCCCCTCTAATTCCCCTCTCCTTCTGTTTTAGGTCCCCCTCTAATTCCCCTCTCCTTCTGTTTTAGGTCCCCCTCTAATTCCCCTCACCTTCTGTTTTAGGTCTCCCTCTAATTCCGGTCTCCTTCTGTTTTACGTCCCCATCTAATTACGTTTTCCTTCTGTTTTAGGTCACTCTAATTCCGTTCTCCTTCTGTTTTAGGTCACCCTCTGATTCCGTTCTCCGTCTGTTTTAGGTCTCCCTCTATTTCGTTCACCCCATGGGTTACAGAAATGAGAGTGTCTTATCATATTATTCTCTGATTTCCTCAATGTGAGTCCCATACAGCACCGGCGTCCCTTTTTCACCTCTTAATTCTCTGTTGTTTGTTTAGTTCTCTCGACGAGTTCCACATTGGTGATTCTATCATGTCAATTTAGCCCTCCTGTTCCGATAAGAACAGTAATCTTCTTTTTTAAAATACAAAAATTGGTAATGGGCTAATTGTGGACGCATAGTCTTTCATTGTAGACATTTGAATGTTAAACAGAATTTGAGCTCCTACAACACTTGTTTTAGCAAATAAATAAATTATATCCGAAGTGGTCTTAACATACCAAAGCTATCTTAGCATTCACTTCCACGATTTCGTAATATCTCTTATTTAATAGTTCACTCTAATTATATACCCCTATTACGTATTTACCGCTCCATTCGTTGTAATACATATTCATAAATACGTCTTTTTCTTCTTTATAGAAATTAACCAATATCGCCATTTTGCTTTTGCCAAGAAAACCAATCCTCTGAGTTACCTTATAATTGAGAATATTTGTCACATATTGCGGGAGTAATTCATGTCTAATCACGTGTTAATAATTATCTAGGCAGACTGAGGAAAGAAAACTGCACACATTTGAAATCATTAGTCGGTTGCGCAAACGCTGCCAGGCGACCTATATCTTCTCCTATCCAGTTCTTAATCTGAAACATTGAATTGTTTTGGCACATTGCAAAAATAGCGATACATAGTCTGTACATTTCTCTTCCTTTGTTGTTATTTTGTTTTAAACAAAACAGTGGTTACGTAAATGATTTCTCTGAGCAGTGTTTTCGCAGAAACATCGTGCTCCAGCCAGGCTGAATCGGTTCTGTTTTAAAATGTAGCGAGTAACACTCCGTGTATACAGCAGCAATGATATTAAGGGCTGCTACAATAGTTGTCATAGTTAACTGTTTTTGATTAAATGTTGCGAATAGCCCCATTTACATGTAGGCTCTCTGGAGCATCAACAGCGGGGGAGTGGTGCCCTTTTATGGGCTTCATGTATCGAAATTCCCATGAACTCAGCTATTTCCACTGTGCATCGTTTACGTGGTCGGCCTCTTCTTCTGCTTCCATTTGGTCTGTATATCATTGCTTGTTGTGACATTCTGTTAGTTAGTAGCCAAGTTATATGGTCAAACCATTTAACTTGTTGGTATCTGATGAAATCTAGCGCTGCTATCACTCCCAGTATAGTCCTGACTTTCTCATTACTGATTTGTTCTCATCTTGATACATTGAGTATTCTTCTCCATCCATCCATCATGTGCCATGCCGGTAAGCGTGGGCGGTCATGTTCTGCCATCTCACTCGATCAACAGAGTCGTGGATCAGTTCCGTGTTTTTGTCTCGACCATGCCACAAGGCCAAGCCATCCAGATACTTGTTTCTAGGTCTTCCCCTTGGTCTGTTCCCCTCGATCTTACCAGTTGTCACCAAGTTCTCCAAATCATTTCTTCTCATAACATGCCCAAAAAATTCTGACTGTCTACGTCTAATGTCTCTGATCAGTTTACGATCTTCATTTGTTTCTTGAAGGACTTGTTCATTGGTCTTTCTGGCTGTCCATGGTATTCTTTGCATTTTCCTCAGAAACCACATTTCTACAGCCATCAGATGTTTTTCAGCCTGGCTGCTCATTGTCCAAGCTTCACATCCATATAAAAGTACAGGTTCTATGTAGCATCTCAACACTCTTTTTCTCGTTTCAATTGACATCTTTTTATTGGTCAGTATGTTTTTCATCTTGCTAAAGGCTACTTTTGCCATGGCGATTCTTGTTCTAATCTCTTCAAGGCATCTCCCATCAGATGTTATTACTGTTCCGAGGTAATTGTACCTATTCACTTGTTGAAGAATATTCCCATTTACTTGTATATTACACTGTGGTATTTCGTTCTTCTTAGTGACGACCATAATCTGTGTCTTTTTACAATTTAATTCTAACCCTTGTTGTTCACTGTGTGTAACAACCGCATCTACTAAATGTTGCAGGTCCTTCTCAGGAATCTCAGGTATTCTTCTCAGGAATCTCATTTCTGTTGTTGTAAGATTTGTTTTCTCTCTTTTTTTTCTGTTATTGTCTAGGTTTAGCATTGGTAGTATAATGTTGTTAGGATTATTGTGTTATAGAGTCCTTTTTTTTAGTATATACTGATACGTGTTTGTTCTTTAGTATTGGTGCATTTGTCATTGAGTTGGTTTGCCGTATTACATCTATTTTCGATCTCGTCTTCTGATTTGCCATTTGATGATATTATACTTCCTAAGTGCTGTCACACCTTTACTTGTTTCAGGGGTGTTCTTGTAGACTAATCTGTTATTGTTGTTGTTGTTGTTTTTTGGTTATAGTCATTACCTCTGATTGGCTGATGATAATTTCATGTTATGTTCCTTCGTTTAGACTATTCATGCGGACTTGTAATTCTGCTTCTGATTTTCCAATTAGTGCTTTATCGTCCGCAAATATGAGTTCTTTAATGGTGTAATTTGCCGTCGGTTCTTCTTCTGTGTTCTGTTCTTCACGCGGTGTTGCTGTGGTCTCTGTTTCGCTGGTTTCTTTACATACGCTTGACCAGACTCGTATGTTTAATTCAAGTCAAGCCACGACTTACTGAAGATCTAAGACCCAGCATGCAGGACGAATTACCAACACGGAAATAATATAAGTAAGTAGCAACAGCAAGAAAATAAAAATAACATCGAATTGTGAAAGAAATGCACCTGCAAAAATGTTATCAGATTGCAGTCCTAGTGATGTATGTGATGCTTGTGTGTGCGCCTGTGTGTGCGCGCGCGCGTGCGTGTAAATCAGAAAATAAAGGGCCTTTTAACAAGCCTTAAGGCGAAATGGGCAGATGATGCTAGACCCACATTTATATAGAACAATTGGCGCTCGGGGACTATTAGCATGCCGACCGCCTCGACTTTCCGTGACATTTCATGGTTGGGTCGACCTGGGAGGCCACGTCGACTTTACAAATCCCAATCTTGGTTGGGTCGACTTGGAAGACCTGGTCGACTTTACAAATCCCAATCTTGGTTGGGTCGACCTGGAAGGCCACGTTGACATTACAAATCCCAATCTTGATTGGGTAAACCTGGAAGGCCACGTCGACTTTACAAATCCCAATTTTGGTTGGGTCGACCTGGAAGGCCACGTCGACTTTACAAATCCCAATCTTGATTCTGTCG
This sequence comes from Cepaea hortensis, assembly GCA_963921405.1. NCBI lineage: Eukaryota > Metazoa > Mollusca > Gastropoda > Stylommatophora > Helicidae > Cepaea > Cepaea hortensis. The sequence goes on from OY992893.1 coordinate 26,463,335, forward strand.
ATCTGGAAGACCTGGTCGACTTTACAAATTCCAATCTTGATTGGGTCGACCTGGAAGACCTAGTCCATTTTACAAATCCCAATCTTGGTTGGGTCGACCTGGAAGACCTGGTCCATTTTACTAATCCGAATCCGCCCCGATCCGGGTCGAACCCATGACCACATGGCCGACTCCAGTGTGTGTGTGTGTGTGTGTGTGTGTGTGTGCTTGTGTGTGCTTGTGTGTGTGTTTCCAATAGATCTGTTCAGTTCAGCTCAGTCGCGGTTCCAACATCACAGCAACGGCTCGTCACCGTTATGCTCCGTTTCTGTGCCAGTGAATATCACATAAAATGTTCATCACTGCCCAATTTGAAAAGTGGAAAAGACAGGAGTCTCGACAAACAACAGCCCGCTTAGGCACACTGTGCATAATGTCGCCACCAGAATGACATCAAAGTCAGTCTTCCATGCAACATTCAACCTTGATGGAAGTGGAAGTCACTTTCCCAACCAGATGTTCACCTACTAAGACTCGATGTTTCTAGATGTTGGTGTTCCGTTTCTAGATGTTTTCTAGCCATCCGCACCATTTTATCTTCGAAATGCAGTTCACGCAACAAAACAACATCGGACAGATGTAAAAACTTTTACTGTACATAATGCGGTCGCCAGAATGCCAACACAAAAGTCCTCTACGAAACATGCAGTTCATCCTTGATGGAAGCGGTAGTCACTATCCCAACCAGATGTTAGCCTACAAAGTCTCGATATCGAGATATCGAGACTTGCAATCGATCTATTCATCTAAGAGTCTTGGCTCCGAGCCAAACCATCAGTGTCTTAATTGTCTCCGTGCCAAACCGCGAGTGTCTTGATTGGCTTTGTGCCAAACCACGAGTGTCTTGATTGGATCCGAGCCAAACCATCAGTGTCTTGATTGGATCCGAGCCAAATGGAACTACTGACAGAGAACCTCAACCGCAAGACAAACACACGACCAACGAAATATTCAAGAAACTATAATCTCAAAATGTACTGGTGGTGGGCAACCTGCAAAGATGAAGTTGACGTGGCCGAAAGGTTAAGATCCACCGCTCTTAAACTTCCGTCGCGCTGATGGCGGCTGAGAGGTTCAATTCCTACATCGGTATTACGTTAAACTTTGACGCTGACTTCTCGTACAGAAAGTAATGGCAAACTACTGGTAATAACATTGCCTATACAATAAACCTGGGGTTGATCGTAACGTCCGGCAAAGTACGCGCAACAATGTTTTTAAACCTGGAAAGAGCAGTCCTTATATTCTTGTACACAGAGAAAGACAAAAAAAAAAAAAAAAAACATATAACGACCCGGCTGTTTTATCAGCACAAAATGTACATGTCAAACTCCCGTAGTCGTTGCACCTCGACCTATTCCACATGGCTCAGTCTTTTTTCTGGGGAGCAGCCACGAACTTCGTAGCTCCACCCCCACACCCACACGCACCCCACCCCCTTCCCTCTCTAGGCCTCTGAATAAGCAAATTACCCTCGTGAATAAAATAATGGGTCATATTACGAACCCGCGACCTTCGTGGCACAAGTCAGGTGGCTTGGCCAGTTTACGAAGAGATTCGCATTCCAGCTGCCTTACAACCTACTTCATTATCACCATCAAGTGCCCTGTCAGCTGGCGTAGGCGTTCATGACTCTCCACAGATTTCGATCTTTAGTATTCTGGATCAACTCTGCTGATGATATTCCTCCATGCCACCGTCTCAATCCATCCATCATCATTTCTCTTAGTCTACCTCTGACTCTCTTCCCCTCGATCTTTCTAGTTGTCACGATGTTCTCCTATGTCTCTCTTCTCATCACATGACTACAGAGGTGTTTCCAAAGCACCAGGGCAGGGTTATATACTGGCCAAGACCTATTGACGCGTCCTCGTCGTGCGTCTTGGGCAACAGGTCCCTTCGGAGTCCTGGCTAAAGTCAGTAGGATCGCCGATTCCTCCGAAGTCGGAGAGTGTCTGCCTGTACGGCGAGGAACCACCAGTCTGCACACTAATAAGCCAGACATGGGACAACGGATACTCACGCAAACCTCAGGTCCTGTATGACATCACACTGATGTTGGACAACAGGATGCCTTCATCTGACATACAGGACTTCGCATTGGAGCTCAAGCCAACGAACACAAGCAAGCAAGCAAGCAAGCATTACTTCTTTCAGGCAATCGTTGTTAGTTTCTCTTGCAGTCCAAGGAATTCTCAACATTCGTCTCAAAAACCACATTTCTGTTGCTTCTAAGTTCTTCCTAATTTGTTAATTCGCATTCTAAGATACACTGCCATACAGAAAAACTGGTTCTATATAGAATTTCAGCACTCTCTTTCTACATTCAGTGATAGTGACTCATTGCATAAGATACGCTTCATTTTCTGAAAGGCGGCTTTTGCTTGCCCCATTCTGCTCTTAATCTCTGTTGTACATCTTCCATTTGATGTTATAAATGCCCCTAGATATTTAAAATTATCCACTTGGTTAAGAATTGTCCCTTCTATTTCTATGTCACGTTTTGGTGTCTCCAAAACGACCTACTTACTCTCTATTATTTGCCACTACCGTGAGACTTTTATCATGCGCAACTTGCACACTGGACCTCCTGATTTTGGTATTTATCCGAGAAGGTTAAGTGTCTTATCTCACCACCCAAGAGATCAGGAAAGTTTAAAGATTGAGCACGACCCACTTTTGGCAACCCTGGTCGTATTCCGGTACAAACCCAAGGCCTTGTCCACGTCAGATTGGAAGCGCTAGAATCAAGTCTCGCTCTCGCCCGAGCTCGTCAGTAGTGCATATCCCTGACTGGACACGGGATCGAACTATGGATCACTGGCATGTGAGGCGGATGTGTAACCACTTGTCCACGCGGCTCACACTAGATGCGACCAAATTATCGCACTAGAATATCATACCGTCACTCATCGTAGGCTATAGTTCAAAATTTGCCCGAAACAACCAAATAAATCATATCAGGAAGAAGTGATATTGCATTACACACCAGTTGTTCTAGGAAACAATACAAAAAGAGAAGGAAACAGGAAAGACAGATAAAACCAGATTTAATAAAACATAGTACAAAGATACGGTAATAATTAGCGGCAGACTAGGTTCAGGTGAATCAGAGTGAAACTAGATAAATTTAGGCTAACAATTGAAGACACGCATGAATTGAAGTGTAGACAGACGGTGCTTATTAGAACTCCTGTGAATTAATGACAGTTAATAAAAAAAAAATACTTACTTATTGTTTGGCGCGCATAGAAATAGAGGAAATAATTAGAGACTAGAGGGCGCACTAGACAACATAAATATTGAAAGCTTTAGTCACCGACCGAGATTCGAACTAGTTACCTCGAAATTACGACAGCGCATAGCGGCAGGAACAAGCGTACGTCGACGCATGGCGAGAAGCATAAGTTAAATCGAATCAGTAATTGTGAATCGAAGGAAAATGAGAGTCCATTCGCTTCTCGTTAGCCTAACAAGATAGAGCTAGATAAGTAGTTTAGGAATAGTATTTAGGGGGTAATATAGAAAGTGTAAAGTGTAGTTATATAGCGGTGTGATTATAGTTGCCTATGCGCCTATTAGATTATAATATCAGGTAATAGCTTCGTTTTTGGTAAAGCCTAAGTGTTGTTCATGGGTAAATTACCACGATAAATGTCCTTCATTTATCCAGGTTAGATAAGAGCTCGAGTTAGGTGAAAGTATTTCGCGCAGACATATTCAAGAAGTCTAAAAACAACCAGGATAATGCTGTACCCTTGTCAACGGCTCACGAAATGGAAATGAACTAGATATAAGAGTTCACTGGTTAACCCACAGGAAATATGCAAACTAGTGAATCGGTATGACCGTTGTGGAAAATTAGCACACAGGGTTGTTAAGTCAGTTTTTTGTTAGCCCTCGAAAGGGGAGGTTATGAGATTTGCAATTAGTACTCATATTTCGACACGTATGTTATATCAAAAACTCATACAGTGTGATTAAAACTCCACTGCAGAGCAAGCACGACAGGAGATTTCTGATCGTCAGAAACAGTCCCCCTTGGCAGAATGTTTCGGCCCTGTACCTTCTTAACACTCTACGGGAGAGGGCCCAACCAGACGATGACTCCGGGTGTCTTTCTCCTGCAATAAATTCGAACTATATTTCGAGACGTTCGCCCTCTGAGCTGCCCTTGTGTTGTCTTGGCTGCTTCCTTATTTGTCCCATACCTGCGAAACATTCCTCCTCCCATGCCAACCTCTCCCTCGGGGAGGTGAGCCTCATGCACCCAGTGCTTCGTTCCCTCATACAAATCTTACCACCTGTGACCGTGGGAAGCCAGCTACTTCCTTGGCCATTGCCCCTGTCGCTTCCGATCCCTCACTTCGCCATACAGGATTTCAGCTTTTGTTTCGAATTGTGTTTCAACGGAAGTTCATCTATCGGGATGAGAACATAAAAGTAGCATTACTCTATTGTGATCGTATGAGACGGCGAACTGTGACCGCCCGCGCTTATCAGCATAACACATGATGACAATAATGATGGTTTATTTCTATTCTCACAGGTTAAGATATCTCTTGAGCGTCTATATGGCCATGTGTTTATCTGCAGGCCCCTCTCACATGCCTTGATGGATTTTGGGTTTAAGGTGCAAGCGTCACGTGTATAAGGTGCAATCGTCACGTTTATAAGCCAATCCGCACTCAATTGGTGATATGGTTGCCTCCTTTACTACCCACGACATTTCCTGGTCTCAATTTTAGGCTCGGCCAAGCTGGCAACCGAGGTATTTATTTAAACAGCGGCCTTGATGAGGATCCGATTATGTGACCAGCAGTCCGATAGTTAAACGCACCAGCCGTCTCGCTACCACTTCTTCTAATAGCCTCATAAGTGATGTATGCATGAATTGATGTATGAAGGAAGGGAGATAAGAAAGGCAGAGTGTTTGATAGCGCCTGCCTGCCCAATTTTTATCCCGTTGTAAAAATGTTCGCTCGTTCATTCTTCCATTTATGCATTTACTTGTGCTAATTATTTCACAGACAAATATGTGTCATGTTTGGATATGACGCCTGATCAATACCTGTAAAATGACACGATTTGATGACCTATCTGCCGGGTTCTGCAGCGGGCTGGATGTAAACAGGCCAAATGCCCATTTGGGTACGGGAATACAATTAACATTGGAAGCACACGACGCCAGCTGTTCAAACTTGACAACGGATCAAGTACCAGTCTGGACGTTATAATGGATAACGTGAGGCGTAAGACGACAATGATTGTTGATCCAAAATGTTGTTGCATAAAAGTACATCTTAGTCACCATCATCCTGTGCCCTGCCGGTAAGTGTGTGCGGTCATGTTTCGCCATCTCATTCGATCACAAGAGCCGTGGATCAACTCAGTGTTCTTGTCTCGGCCATACCACGCGGCCAAGCCATCAAGGTATTTACTTCTCTGCCTTCCCTTTGTTCTCTTTCCCTCGATCTTGCCGTTACCAAGTTCTCCAATTTACTTCATATCATATGGTGACCATACAATTTTGACTGTCTACGTCTAATTTCTCTAACAAGTTGACGATTTTCATTTGTTTCTTGTAGGACCTGGTCATTGGTTTTTCTGTCTGTCCGTGGTATTCTTTGCATGTTCCTTAGAAACAACATTTCCACAGCCATCAGATGTTTTTTTCAGCTTGTCTGCTCATTGTCCACGCTTTACATCTACACATAACTACATGTTCAATGTAGCACCTCAACACTCCTTTTCTCGTTGCAAACATCTTTGTAGTTTACTTATTTGATTTAAGTTTTTCTACCAAGGCTTTTTTCCATTTTGTAGTTAAGGGTGTTCAAGCCCTGTTCAACTGTCGATTTCTCATTTAGTTATAATCGGAGCCCTTATTGTGTTTTCTTTTCTGCTTGCAAAACTATAAGCTGCGTGTTTCGCCTCCTGGATTCTAGGTGTTTTCTGTCTTCGTGTAGGTTTCGTCCTTGTTGCCATATCTCATGTCTGGTAGGTTAGCAGACTTGTAAGATATGGTGTTGTTCAGTTCCCGCCGCGTCTCATGGTGCTCTTTTCTCTAAAGGAGTGGTTCATCGGTTACCAAGACTAGAAAACAAACAGCTCCCAATTAGAGAGTATTGTATTGAAAATACGTACCTGATGCCCTGTAACAAATGTCTGAAGTGTGTTCATGAGTATCATTCCTGAAGTGGTTAAACCGCCTACCTCATTTTCAGACTTGTCATTCGGTTCACGGCTGCAATTCTTCCGGAGATACCTGGGGCATCCGAGGCAAAAAAGTTACGGACGCAGTTCGTAATTCGGCATACCGCGTTCGAAACAAAGCTGTGGGGGATTTATCAGCAGACAGACTTACGTTGGTTTTTATTAAATGATGTGGGTATGGTGTGTAGATCGCTCTGCTTCAAGAGACCGAGCCAGATGGGATAAAACCCGGTGTCATGAAGTCGACCCTCTGGCCGTTACACCTCTTATCCGTCTTCCACATGAATTGTAATATCCTCCAACATTTTGATAGATTTATCATGCTTCACTTTATCCCATGCTTTGGGGTGGGGGTGGGGTTCGAGGCTAAGTGGTTAAACCGCTTGCCTCGCGCTCCGAAGGTTGCGGATTCGCTCCGGACTGCGTCATTCGTTTCACGAGTGTAATTTTTCGGAGGCTCCTGGGGGACGTAATTAAAGCTACGAATTTCGTGCTTTGCTGCGGAAAGAGACGGAGCTATATGGGATAACATCCCGTTTGTTGGAGCCCACCCTCTCGCCTTTAAACCTTTAACTGCTTTTCGTTTCCACTATTGTACTACTACAGGAATACTATCTACCTTAATGTAATCGTTTCCACTACTGTACTGCAACAGGAATACTGTCTACTTTGATGTAATCGTTTCCACTACTGTGCTACAACAGGAATACTGTCTACTGTGATGTAATCGTTTCCACTACTGCACTATAACAGGAATACTGTCTACTGTGATGTAATCGTTTCCTCTAATATACTACAATAAGATTACCATCTACATATCGTTGAACAAGAAATAGGACAACGTCGGTATATGTGAATATATCAATGGCACCAACCAGTGACTTCCTTATAATTACACCCCGTTTTACGACGGCTGTGGTGAAGATGGTTCAGAATGTGAAATAGGAGCCGATGAATAAAAGTCAAGCAGTGTTTATAGAGTTCCGCTCAACGAGTGAGTCGCGAGGCGAAATAATAATTCTGGTGAATAGAGTAGTTATGTAACAGTAGTGGGGGAATTGGGAGTATTTAGATGGGAAACGGCTACAGCACGATTGAGCATCAGAGGAGAACGAGAGGAGTGATGCTCAAGTCGTGACGTAGTTTGTTGTCAAAGGGGGGTTAACATCAAGATACCGAATGGAAGGGTCGTCACGTTAGGTTCCAGCTGCCATCAAGATGAATAAAGTATTTGTACAAAAGAACTAACTGACTCCAGTCATCTGTTATGAGTTGGCTTCGTTACATAAACGAAATGGAGCCTAAGAACCAGGATTTCCAGGGTCTTTAGTTGTCGCGGCAGAAGTCACAACAAACCACTAATTACGTCAACAACTTGAAGAGACAGAAGCATTTCAGCACGATTCGATACGTAACTTGAACAGAAACAAAGCGCAGTTAGAAAAATGGCCAATAACTTATCAGCGAAAAGTACAGCGACCAAAAGCCCGCCCAGGGGTGGTTGTCTGTAAGTCTTTTTCAAGACTGGCTGTCAAAATTTTATTGGCGTCAAGAGAAAAGTGAAAAACAACTGGCCATAACGAGTTGCGGCACCTGCGATCGTTATCAAACCGGCGAGCGTCAACTGTAAACACCATCCTGGCGACTCCTCTTATCCATTCATCTAACGGACGTGTCAGGAGCAGAAGTTTTCCTGAAGGTCAAGCCGTTTAACCGTTGTCTCGAGCGAGCAGGAATTTTCCTGAAGGTCGGTCCTGGGTCATCATCATTAACAACCAGGACAGCAGCTGGGTGGCTTATACTTTCATTGATTGCCCTATGTTTTGTTTGACGCAGTCAGACTATCTATAAGCCGCTAGCTTAACCTTTTGACCTCTGCTACCTCTGAGTCCTTCTCAAAACGTCGATGATGTACCCCACCCGGGGCGAAGTCAGAAGCCAGAAATCTGGTCGGGACCCAACCAGGGGTTGAAGTTTGTCCAGGCATCCCAAGAGAAGTAATTAACTGAAGAGACGAAGTTACCTGGAGGAAGAGACAGACTACCTGAACTCCGCGATTGATTGAATTTCAGCTGACGCAGACTCCTAGTGTTTGAGTTTAACCTGAAGACGAGTCTAGAGGAATACGTCTTGCTTGGATCAGGAACCGAGAATAGGGTAATTTGTAAACCTATTAACTGCTCGAACTGTTCTTGGTGTATAAATGATTTGTGTTTCTTAAATTAATAAGTTACAAGTGTGAAGTGTTTCCTTAGTCTATATAATAATATTTCAGCATGGCAGATTCATCACGGCACAGTAGAGAAACAGTCATAATTGAGAATTATTTCGGCTGAGCTCAAGACAAGTTTTTTTTTCCAGATACCAAAGAATATAAAGAAGAAGAAGTAATATGAGTTACCTATATCTAGAGTTACAACGTGTCAGTACATGGTTGGGAGAATTAAAAGAGGCAGTTAATGAGGTAGAAAATTTTGTGGAAACGTTGAAGAACAGAACGACTAGACAAGGCCCTTATAGATTTAAGGTAGACTGTAATAGAGTAGGAAAGAATAACAGGAGACAATATGGACAATATGGTTATTACGAACCAAGGCCTGATGTGTATAGAGTAAAAGACGGTGAGAACAGACATAATACTGAAAGGTCTGATTGGTATAGCTGTTATAGATACAAGAGTGGTCCTGAGAGAGACTTTTCCAAGAAGTTATGGAAATGGCCGTCCTATAACAGAAATGCTAGGAGGAGACGTGAAGAATGGTTTGAAAAAAGACAAAGACAATATCTAAACTCAGGTGTAAGAGACAGAGTTGAACATGTAAATAAAAATTCAACTGTTCCTAAGGTGATTGCCAGTATGACTAGTAGACAGGAGAATAAAACGACGGTGGTGATAAAGAAAATAAACCGAGATACACAGACGCAGGCAGGTAAGACGAAAGAAAATAGTACGCAGACTCAGGTAGATACAGTAGAGAAAAAGGTCCAGGTACAACCAGCCAGCAAGATAACAAAGGGAAGTCAGACTGACTTAATAGAAACTCAGTCAAAACCAACTCACTTGACTAAGGGAGACAAGGTTGAAGTTAAGAAAGATAGACAGACGAGAACTAAGGACGAAAGAAAGCCAAAGAGGAAAAGTATTGAAGAAAGAAGAAATAGTAGTATGATAGTTAATAGAGGTACTGCCATGTCAAGTTCCTCAAGTATAGACATGAAACTAATTCCCAAATGGTGTAGGAATATTAGCTGTCAGAGTTCAGGTTACGAAGAAGATATTTCCACCGCCGCATGTTATAGTGATGCTGAAACAGATATAAATACTGATGATTCGGAGAATGAGAGAATTGCACTACGAACAGATCCTGACTTGAAGCGTAATGTTCCCTCGTACGGTGTAGTTGCTGGTGGACAGACGGACAGAGTTTTAGTTAGGGACTCTAGAGAACTAGATACTAGTTTATATGACAAGAAAGTAGGGAAAACTAAGAAACGAATACCAAGAAAGAGAAAGAAAGGCAGATGTTCTAAAGGCGACTATGGGAGTAGGGTCGACGTATCTGCAGTAAATTATTATGAGAATTATTATGCGTCTGATGAAGGAACTGTTATCAGTGTGTCATCTGAAGACGAGATGGGGAAATGTAAACGTTATATAAGGTTGACAAGAAACAGTGAGCAGACCGACGCAAATGAAAGAAATAAAGGAAAGAATTCATTTAAGAAGAAGAATAATAGTAGACAGATAGCGGGAATTTATTCAACGACAGAAAGTGACTTAAGAAAAATAGAAGACCTTATGACCTTAAGACCAGAGTACTTTAACAACAGGTTAACAACGGATAGTGATGATGGTATAATTGAAGCGAGACGAACATCAGTACTAAGAGACGACGAAATATTTGGTTTCGATGCGCTCTATGGTTGTTAAAATTATTTGGGTGAGGAAGGAAAATGGAATTGTTTTGGAAGAATTGCGGTTTGAGCACATAGATATATGAGCTGTCTAAAATAGACAAATGAAATTGTTTGGTGTGGCATCACATGATACAAGGTAGGCAATAGTGTTGTTGAGGATAGAGAGTTACGGCAAATGAGATTTTACGTGGATACGTAATACAGAATTAGGATATATTGTGTTTAGTGACGATGTAGGAAGAGTAGAAATTAAAATAGTCCTTTGTCCAGAATGAATAGATACAGAGAGTTAGTCACGTTGAGTGATGTATAAATGGAGTGATTGAAGTAGAGTAGATTCAGCACATAATTAGCAGAGAGAGGGATAAAATAAGTATGGATGGTTCGACTCAGAGCTGTGACACGAAGTCTGAGATAGTTTTGTTTGGTAGATTGAGAAGTAGGTGTGGTGTTGTTTACGGCTGGGCCGAGAGTGTCTAGTGAAGAGATACAGATTGAGGAGGAATTGGATATCATGTGTGAAATAGCCAGTTGAACGCGAGAATATTAAGAGTAAAAGACTGTAGAAGTTGATGATTGAAGAATACGAGTTCTTGGTGAGAGGGATGAAGTAATTACGTCATGCTTGCGGAGAAGGAAGAGCTGATTAAATATGAGAAACTTGTTGTGTGGAGAAGTATAGAATGATAGTTACGAGGTTAGTGGCTCGTCGGAGTGAAATTGGTTATAAGAGATCGTTGATAGTGCTGGTTACTGTGTAAGAGAGTTATAGTTTGCGAGAGAAAATGCTTACGTTATGACCTTTGAAAAAGAGAGGATGAGTGAGAAAAGTAGAAATAAGTAAACAGTTGAATTGTGAAAGTCCTGTTGAGTGTTGAAGTAGTTTGTCTGATAATCCGTTGTTCTTGTAGCTGTAAAAATGTAGACAAACATATGTGCGTCGAGTATGGATAGGCTGTTGGCAAGTGTTAAGTACAGCATGCATGTACGAGGTGTTTAGTTCGTACGTGAGTATAGTTCTAGACAAACAGGTGTTCGTCGCGATGAGTGAAGTAGGAGTGAGGTTTGGTGATGTCGCCTAAGCGAAGTACATAGATAAAATGTAATAGTGCGCTGATATATCTTGTGTCAAGGTGTGTAGAGGAGGTCGATACGCTTGGATTGTGGTGAGTGATTGCTGGAATGTTGAATTGGCGTCTAAGTTTTTTTTTTTTTAAAGTAATGGTATGGACACGTTAGCATTGTCGCGATGCGAAAATAGTCGTGAGATGAGAGCGAGGTTGTGTATCATTGTCCGTGTGAATATGCGAAGAGTGGTTGATAAGTGAACTTGAAAAAACGTGGAACGTAGAGTATGCGAAAATTTAGAGATAGAAAGAACGTGATTAGAGAATTGTGATGTCTTTTCGTTAGAATATCTGACGTTGGAAAGAAATTAGGGAAGTTGTATGACAGGTTGACGGAAAGAGCGTTAACATTCTGAATGACGTTTCATAAAACATTTTTAGTATTCTTGACAGAGACATATCGAAGCAGGAATACCTAATACTGAGAAACGAGAAAAGTGAGGTCGGCTGTCAGTTATAAGTGGCGTGAGTTGCAGTTCTGAAAGAATCCCGATAAAGAAGACGAAGAGTGAAAGGTACAGAGGTAAACAACGTTAGTTAAATGAATGTTGGAGAATGTGTTCCGATAAGGGTGACCAGTTTGATTATCGTCACGATACAAGAGTGCTAGGAGAGACCTGAGGATTAGCTTAGAGTAGTCGTGGTGAGATGTTGGAAAGTAATGATGTGATTAGTAAATTGCGTCGGATAGACGAGAAACTTAAAAGTAGAGTTGGTTGTATTGGTGAGAGACAAAGTTTTGTTGGACGTAAGAGGCTGGAGATACCGTAGTTAACGGTAATAATGATTAACAAGTGTAGTGATGCTTGGAATAAATCCAAGGGAAACAATTGGTGTGCCAAGTCACAGGTTCTATTACTGGATAGATGACCACTGGTACTTTGAGATAACATTGGGATAGTAATGGGTGAAATAAGTTGACCTGTAGTTTACAGTGATTATATTCCAAATATTGTGATGTGTAAGGAGTTAGTTTTGTAAAATATTGTGAGGGGAGATAATCAATGTTTGACTTCCAGAAAATGGAACGGTCAATTGTGGAGTGGTGATTTTGCTTGAGGGGAACAAGTATTGTTCCGCGTTATGTTGGTCTGTAGGTAACAGATATGTATATATATATATATGTATATATATATATTTTGGCATTAATGCTTGGCATTGAGTTGTTTTGTTTTATAACAAAATAGGCATGACTTGTGTGAATAGGTATGTAGTACGTTGGTTAGTATAGGAGGACAATGTTGCTGCTATGTGAATTATTTTTTTTGGAAACCTTCTCTTTAGCGAGAAGACACTTGTTTTATTGAATCTGAGTTTCAATGCCTCATATATAATATGTTTTTTTTTTCCTTGATTTGGTTCTGTAAAATGATTGTTGTTGTCTCTGTTTAGAATAGGATTATTGTGTTCCTAGACTTTTGAGTACAAACTATTGGTCCGTAAAAGAGATCAATAGTGATAGGTAGAAATAGAATATTTCTTCTGATTTGATGAAATGCATGTATTATCTTGTTAAAGTGTGTTTTTCCTTAAATGAGTTGGGGGGTATAATGTCCTGTTTTGATTTTATTTAGCGTTAATAAGTTGTTTTGGGTAGTAAGTTACCTTGTTAAGAAATTTAGTTAAATGAGCATTGATTAGAAATATATGAATTGAAAACCAGATTGGAGATGAATGAATATAGCAGTGGGGTAAATGAGGGAAAAGTTTTGAACATAGCCTCCATGGGGTTTAGAAGAAGAAGTGGGTAACGTGTTGCCCCAGACAAATAATTAAACATGAATTGAATCCATGTTTGATTAGATACTGTAGATAACAGTACAATAATAAGTGTGAAATGTACAGTGGGAACAAAATGACATGGGGTTTTGAGGGTCCGTGTTATACGGACTGCAGTTAGGAGCAGTACATGGTTGCTGTTGATAACGGCATAAATTGACAACTGGAGGTTTGAGTAGATGTGCCCATAATAAATGGACAGTAAGGGGGCAAGATTAAAAGAGAGGTATATTATGTGAGGTGTGTGTATTGGAACAGGTCTTGATTTTTAATTGTGTCCTCGGGACGTGTTTTGTGGTTAACATTACATTGAGGTAAGGTTCAGAGCTATAAAATTGGTAGTGTCTATAATATACAGACACTTGGTTGGTATTTTTGATGCTGTAGATAGAAGCGTAAACTGTTACCATAATGAGTGGTACTGTAGGAGATATAATTGTTTTAGACTTTATTACATAAAGTCTCAAATGACAAAGGGGGTAAAGGTGTGTGATTTAGCTGAGTGTGGTTTTTGTGTGGAAGAGTTCTACTTCTTCTTTGAATCTCCGGTGCGAACCGATTTCTTATCTTTCTATCATGTGCGAGTGTTCTCAGGTTGCTTGAAAGTAGAGACTTAGTCAGTAATAAGTAATGTTGGTGGTGAAAATAGGGAGTTGGTACCAGAAGAGTACAGCGTTTGAATGTTTAAGCAGGTCGCTTATAAAGAGGAGGAGTGGTTATTTCAACCATATGTGTTATGATGTATTGTATATAGTTGTAAAGTTGAGTTTTCGATGTTATTATGTAGTTGATATGTGTTATTATGTTATGAAGAGGCAATACTTTATAGTAGGTTACTAGATTGACAATATGACAGGGAGAAGGGTTAAATGATATAATATATACTCAAATTTGAGTTGGTTTGGGGAAGATTAGAGGAAATGTGGGAGTTAAGGAAAAAGAGGGAATAGAGTAAGAGAGTTGGGAATAAAGAATTTTTCCTTTATAGGAAAAATTCTTTAGAAAACATAGGGAGGTGTAACAATAGTGGGGGAATTGGGGGTATTTATATGGGAAACGGCTACAGCACGATTGAGCATCAGAGGAGAACGAGAGGAGTGATGCTCAAGTCGTGACGTAGTTTGTTGTCAAAGGGGGGTTAACATCAAGATACCGAATGGAAGGGTCGTCACGTTAGGTTCCAGCTGCCATCAAGATGAATAAAGTATTTGTACAAAAGAACTAACTGACTCCAGTCATCTGTTATGAGTTGGCTTCGTTACAGTTATTCCGCACAAGAGACCATCTAACAAGATTACTCAAGCCCAACCGTAAACACCGAGAGGCGAGTAATATTATCTCTCAAGGACTAAATCCCGCCTGCGATCTGGTGGCATAAGCGTGATCAAATGTGACAGTATTATTCTTCAGAGTGAAAACTAATCCTCCATTCTATATTACTCCGATGTTTTGAAGACAGCTTACATCATGGCTGTCAAATGGTCACTAAGAAGTCACAGTAGCTGTTATCATATCGTTACAACACATTTGGTTACTGTCTCCCGGCGTCCGAGTAAACATTTGTCACTGAACTCTGTTTCACACAATTGTAGAAGTACTGGTACACGTTTAAATGATTTAAAAGGCAAGATTATCGACTTCATTGCACCGGGTTTTATCTCTCATGGCTGTGTCTCTTTCCGCAGGTTGCCTTGCCGACAGCGTCGCACAAAGCACGAACTGCGTAGCGCCACCGACAACCTCCAGGCGTCTCCGAGAAAATTGCGCTCGTGAATTGAATGATATAGCCCGGAATGGAGCTCACAATCTTCGGAGCGCGCGGTAGAGGACGTTACCACTACGCCATACAAAAATGTCGCTTAAAAGTCGACAGGGTTGACTTTATTGCACCATATGGCTCAGTCTCTTTCCGCAGGACCGAAAGTGTCGCACAAAGCACGGACTCCGTAGCTCCAGAGACAACCCCAGGAGCCTCCGAAAAAAATTCACTCGTGAACAGAAGGATGCGCCCCGGAATCGAACCCACAACCTTCGGAGCCCGAACCAGACGGCTTGACCAGTTCGCCACTGAGACTCCTTACACTGCGCCACATATACTCTATGGTGCTAGTAACACCGAGTTCTATGTTGTGTGACTAAAAACAACAGCTAGTCACTAACTGGGTTGAATTGATTCAAGAACCAATATGGACGTTCCCATACACGTTCAGTCTACACCTAAAACAAGCAACAAAGAGTGTCAATACTGATTGGTAACAGTTCGATATGATTATATCTCCTTTTGGCCTTTTCTCTGAGTACTGTGTGTCTTAGAGATCATCTGATCGCACGCTGCCGCACCATTCTTTCTAGACCAGTGGTTCTCAACCTTTTTTGGCCCGTTCCCCCCTTCACCATATTTTTAGAACGTCATCCCCCCCCCCTGGAAACCCTAAAATTCCCCCCTGGGGGGGGGGGGGATTCCCCACCGGTTGAGAACCACTGTTCTAGATCATGTTGATGTATTTGTTCTTTTACACAGTTGGAATGAATCACCAACCAGTTTACACGATCCAAAGTGTTCTACCACATCTGCCTCATCGTGCACCAACTCTCCACCGAGCCAGTCTGTTAGGCTGCACATTTCCCAACAAGCGAGCATGTCCTGGGTGAAAACATCTCACAATTGTTCTTTATCTTTGATTTTGTAATTGAAGCATGTCACTCTGCACGAAACATGCTTCTCTTCACCCTTCTCGTCATGCTCTGTGAATCGTTACACTCTTACGTGTGTGCTGTTTGTCAGCGAAATGCCGCAGTGGCCTTCCCCACCTCCATTCTCAATCTAGATATGGTATCATATGCCAGGCTCTCCTATACTAAACAGGGTCCATTAACCTTCTGTTTGAACCCTCAGGAACTTTGTTTGCCTCTTATCGCAGGGCCATTCGTGTAGACTGTAGATGATTAGATCGCCTGGGCGCTAATTTTCGTAAACAATTGGTACACCTCCCATTCTGCTCAGCCTACTGGCCATTCCCTGCACTTCTGGTCCATAGTGATTGTAAACTTGCACAGGCCTGACTTTTCTTTTGCATTTGGATCCACTTCTCTTCTCTCTCAATGTTCTCAAACAAACACACTTTCCTGACCGCGTACTCTTCCTGAGCCGTCGATGATTTTCCTCTTATCAGCTCACCGCACTTAACTGTGTTTAGGGCATTATACAGAGGGTGTTCCTTGTACCTTACGAGATGCAGCGAAGTATGCCAGGCAGCACTTTGTGCAACCTATTGTTTGTGACTTCTTTACATATAAACAACAATAAAAACCCGCTACTGACAACGCTGATCGTACTCCAGTACGAACCTTGGAGTTTGTCCACGGCAGATTGGAAGCACTAGACTCCAGTTTCGCTCTCGTTTGAGCTCGTCAGTATTGCATATCACTGACTGGACCCAGATTCTAACTCCGGATCACTGGCGTGTGAGGCGGGTATTTAACAATTTGACCACGCGGCTCACGCTAGACGCAACCAAATTATCATACTAGAATATCACAACGTCGCCCATTGTAGACTATAGCTCAAAGTAGTCGGTTGTGCTGAATCTTCAAACCTCAAATCCGGAAACAACCAAACCAATCAACAGTAAAAACAAGGAAAACAATAGGCGGGATCCATCTTTAACCTTGTGGGAAAAGAAAACTATATCCCGAGGGAGATTTAAACCCAGAATCACGAGACCGGTAGCAGTACTCTCTCTCTCTCTCTCTCTCTCTCTCTCTCTCTCTCTCTCTCTCTCACTCTCACTCTCTCTCTCACTCTCTCTCACTCTCTCTCTCTTTCTCTCACTCACTCTCACTCTCTCTCTCACTCTCTCTCTCTCACTCTCTCTCTCTCACTCTCTCTCTCTTTCTCTCACTCACTCTCTCTTTCTCTCACTCACTCTCTCTTTCACTCTCTCTCTATCACTCTCACTCTCTCTCTCTTTCTCTCACTCACTCTCACTCTCTCTCTCTTTTTCTCACTCACTCTCTCTTTCACTCTCTCTTTCACTCTCTCTCTCACTCTCTCTCTTTCTCTCACTCACTCTCTCTCTCTCTCTCCTTCTCTCTCTCTCTCCTTCACTCACTCTCTCTCTCACTCTCTCTCTCTCTCTCACTCTCTCTCTCACTCTCTCTCACTCTCTCTCTCTTTCTCTCACTCACTCTCACTCTCTTTCTCTCACTCTCTCTTTCTCTCACTCTCTCTCCTTCTCTCACTCACTCTCACTCTCTCTCCTTCTCTCACCCACTCTCTCTCTCCTTCTCTCACGCTCTCTCACTCTCTCTCACTCTCTCTCTCTTTCTCTCTCTCTCTCTCACTCTCATCTCTCTCATCTCTCTCTCTCACTCTCTCTCCTTCTCTCACTCACTCTCACCCACACACTCTCTCTCTCTCTCTCTCTCTCTCTCTCGCTCTCTCTCTCTCTCTCTCTCATTACTCTTACCGTATTTTCTATGGATACTAAATTACACAAGCATTCAATTTCCTGGAACATTCTCATCTATGCAGCTCTGTTACACTGCCTAGGTTATCCAAGTCTTTCAATATTCTGCTATGTCTCTTTTGCGCCATCCTCTTAAAAGTTTCAAATTGCATGCACTCCCCTGTGGCTAATTTCTTTACCCTTTATTTTCTGCTCTTTTGAAATTGCCGTAGCCAATGATATGAACATGGACGTGCTAATGGGACCTCCAGTTGTATAGTCCCCTTGCTGTTGCGATTTATCCTTCAATATCTAATTAATTTCTGTATTTTGCGACTTTTGGACTATTATACTTTCTGATTTTTAAATCACGAGAGCTATGTTATTTTCTACTCCCTGCAAGCAATCAGTTGAATAGCCGGATTTGAATGTTCATTTAGTTTTATGGCGACGTCTGGAAAGATAATTTGATCCAGCGGAGTGAAATCATCGAAATGATGCATTCACAACACACATTTCCCCCTTTGCTATAGTAATACTAGACAATGAAATGTGAGCTTTATGGCTTGCCATATTTTCTTATGGTGCACATGACACGTATCTTATATATTTTTATGATCCTTGTGCATGGAACTTCAAGCGCTCAAAGGAAATGTCTGAGATTGGGCGGCAATATTTTCATTCACACTACACATGTATAGACGTCGTGGCTCTGGACGTGGAACCTTCATTGACGTTGAAATAACAAGATATATAAATCCACGGCTATTGATAGGCACTTTTAGAAGATTAAGGGAAGAAGTGGAAATTAGAGGACATGCTAGATGACAGAAAAAACAAACAAAATGATAGCAATAATCACATCGGGGGTTTATGTCAAGCCAGTTTGATGTCGGGAGCAGCGGGAGAGCATGTTGACCTGAAGATCCGGTGGTTATGTGTTTGAATCCTCTTGTGCCGAAGATATGAAAAATAATTAATAAATAAATAAAAAGCTGTACCTTTGCTTTCAGATCGACCAGCATAAAGAGGGTACTAAGTCATATTCTGGAAATCAAAGGCGGCCAGCGAGATATTAATAGCATCCCCGGTCTAAATATACCAACGAACGGACCGATATGAAGCTGGCACCATATTCATAATAGTTTAGTCCAATTAACCAGTGTAGAGGTTGAACCCGCTATTTCGGCATCAAAACACAGGACGTTTTAACTAGAGCTGACCTTTACACCGAGATCCGTTTCTAAATATCAAAGTATGCTTATTCCTCCAGCCAATCGCTGCAGTCATGTGGATGCTTTGTAACTAATGTGTGAATGTACACAAAAACATGAATCAATGGACTTAACAACCCACAGTACGGGGGCGACTGCGAGACAGTTTGAATCGATATTATGAGATGTAGTTACCGAGAACAGACAAACGATAAAGCTTAAGAACAGAACTCACGACCTCATTATGGGGAGAAAATCTTGAGCGGAAGGTAGAGATAAGTGACAGTTGGTGTCTGTCTTCCCGTTTGGATGTGTGGGATAATCCAAAGAGAGATTGTCAAGAAGAGAGTGTATGAATAATGTTTACAGCTAACCAAAATTACTGCAGCAGTTTGCGTCTATTAAATGTCCACATTGGTAAAGTACTCTTGTGCAAGAGTTTCTATCGTAACTGATCACCAACCTGGTATCAACGAACAGAGACGGATGCACACCAGAATCGTATTGAAAAGTGAGAGAATAATCGTTTCGTTGATTGCATAATCTACACTCACACCAGATAGCCAGAAGCAGACGGTGTACTCACGTGACGGCAGACAGGGCTGTGGGAGACAAGAACAGAATAAGAGCATGCAATCTAAGGATGAGGTAAGTGAGACCTAGCAGCCGGTAATAATAGGTAGGCCCTATATACCGTGACCTTTATATAGACACATTTATAGCAATGGCATCTGTCGTGTGTGCAGTTGTTCACCAAGCCTGTATTCCAACTGGTGTGCTCTAGTGCAGCGTGTGAATCAACATCAGACATCTTCCTCCCTGACTACCAGAATCCTACAATACGGCACCATACCAAACATCATACTACACAGCAGGAAGGACCAGACAACACTCGTCAGAGGATTAAAAAACACCCCCATGATTCAGCATTTATTACCACTAGGAGAACTGTGTAGAGGCCAAATGGAAGCAGAAGAAATGGCCAGCCACGTAAACGATGGACAGAGGGAATAGCAGAGTACATGGGAATCTCAAGACACGAAGTCTATAAACGGGCATTCTCACGCTGTTTATGCTTCACCTTGACGCTCAAGGTACAAGACGAACAAGATGAGATGAAATGATGAGATAGGAGCTGTGTCAAGTATCACATAGTCAATGTACTGTTCCGTTGTGATTTCTTCTTGTATTCCGATGGCGTTGGTGATTATGTCTGCGCACATTTTTCTGCCTCGCGTACTGCGATACAATTCTGATATCTTTTTCTCTATCCCATGATGTCAAATTATGCAGCTTATTCTCTCTCATCTCCTCTTGCCCCACCCCCGACCAACTTTGCCGTCGTTAAGACCTACCCAGAATTCTCCTTCTCTTGACATGTCACAAACCACGCGCAGGAAAATAAACACATTGGAGCATGTCCCTGTCAGAACGCTCCGACCAACCTCAGTTTGATGTTCTAGGCAATTGTACTTTCAGTAGTTTGCCATTACTTTCTTATCGAGAGGTCAACGTTGAAGTCCAGCTTATTGCCGGTGTCGAGGTTAACACGCCTACTTCAACTTCAGCGCACCAGAAGTTTTAGAGCGAGCGCTTTTATCATTTCGGCCACGTCGCCCGAAGATCATACTTTACTTTTTTGTTTTTTTCGTATATCCTTTACAGGACATTTGCAGTCAACACCAGCAATTTTCAACTGCTATTTTTGGCAAGGTTTACTTTCAGTAGTTTGCCATTGCTTTCTGAACGATCAGCTCACATACCCCCGTAAGTAACCAATGCGACACGATCCGCTGCCCAATCTTGCGCAGCTGTGTTTCGTACGAGAGTATACGGGATTATGAACAACGTCCTTAACCTCTACGCCAGGGAGCCCGGCTTACATTACATAAACCACAATAACATTAATCACGTCTCTTCATTAAAAGTGCTAATATGCTAGACCCATCATTACAGTCAGGCATGTCTCTGTGTTATTTCACCTGTGACTGGTGAATGTAAATTTCTGGAGCTTATAGTGCCAGTAAAATGGCTAGGTAAGAACTTTGTTTATAGTCCATACTTGTTTGAATGATAGACCTGACTTATGAAAACACCATATCCTACACTAAACAAATGAAAAGCGTAAACTGATTAG
Source organism: Cepaea hortensis (assembly GCA_963921405.1). Lineage (NCBI taxonomy): Eukaryota > Metazoa > Mollusca > Gastropoda > Stylommatophora > Helicidae > Cepaea > Cepaea hortensis. The sequence goes on from OY992893.1 coordinate 26,484,213, forward strand.
AGTAATCTAGGCGTAGATAGTCAAGACATTTTTCTGGGCATGTTATGAGTAGGAATAAACTGGGAAACTTAGTGACGATTCGCAAAATAGATGGAAGAGGAGGAAGGAGAAGGCAGAGAGATAAATACCTGGATGATGGGGCCGCATAGATTGTCGGTACAAGGACACAGATCTGTTCGGAGACTCTATTGGCCGTGTGAGGTGGCAAACCAAGATTGCTCACACTTAGCAGCAGGACACACAATGTTGATGATTTCAGGGGTGTCTAGTCGGCCGTCTTCGTAGTACACAAATTCCTGCAGAGAACCTCTGTTCTTTCTTGCTGGCGGCAGGTTCGAATCCCAATTCAGTTTTTCTATTAGTGTATCCTTTAATCTCTTCTTATTCCCGTTTACATCTATGAGTGCAAATCAATACCTGTGACTTAAATTTTCATACATCATTGACAAGGGAGTCGCGGTAGAGCAGTGGCTAGAACGAGAACGACTGCCTGCCGAACGATGATCGAATCCCACACGACGGGGATGTTTTCCCGAGAGTGACTTGGGCTCACAGATGGAGCCAGCCTGAAAATGTGTACCAGGAGACGTTCTGGGAAGAGAAGAAGCGCTGTGTAATATTGACGTTATCAACCTGGAGTGGCTGTCATTTAAACTGTCATTTACTGCCAATATACTACCTTGCGGTGTATGGCAGGGGGGTCTTTGAGCCTGAGGAATTAAGGCCGCCTGGCTAGTGCAGTCGCTGCGAACTGTGCAGGAAAGGATTTTCTTTTTGCCCTCGACAGAAAAAAATCCCACATCTTACCGAGGATTCGAACCGTGTCTCCCAAAGGAGAATCTGGCGGTCTAGCCAATCGACCAGACGCTTCTAGTGTCACATGTTTCATGGAGTGACAGTTGGTCTAAAAACACGGGGCTGGTACCACCTGCCCAACAATCCCCGTGGAGTTAGATGTTCCTTTACATAGATCATTCGTAAGGTAAAACACCGAATTATTAGGGAGACTACCAGCAGTTTTTGTCCATCGTAGGGCTAACATCCAAGATAGCTACAACATGCAACATGCTAACTGCAACATGCAAGCTAAAACATTCAACATGCTAGTTACAATATGCAACCTGCTAGCTTCAAAATGTAACATGCTAACTACAACATCCAATATGCAAGGTGCAATATGCAAGCTACAACATGCAACATGCTAACTACAACATGCAAGCTATAATATTCAACTTGCTAGTTACAACATGCAACATGCTAGCACCCACATGGTAACTACAATATCCAAAGTGCTAGCTATAACATCTAACACGCTGGTTACAAGATTTAACAAGCTAGCTGCAACATCCAATAAGCTAAATACAACATCCAACAAGCTAGCTGCAACATTCAATAAGCTAAATACAACATCCAACAAGCTGGCTGCAACATCCATAAGCTAAATACAACATTCAACAAGCTAGATACAACACCCAACAAGCTACCTACAACATCCAACAAAATAGCTACAACATTCAACACGCTAACTACAACATAACTGCATCACCTTACTCTTGTCAACATTCTCGATTCGATTAAGTTCCCTCTACACGTTCACGTGACATTTTCGGAACATCTCTTCAGCCGGCCAATGAATTATGTGTTTCTTCTACTTCTTTGTAGATCTTGAGGACGGTGGTATTTGTTTTATGCCTGTTTACGGCTAAGCTGCAATATTTTTGCCATTCGGGATAAACACTCGACTTAAGAGGCTATTTTTGTAACAAGGGTTGTCGTCTCTCCACTTTGCACATGCGCAAGGCAGGCTTTTATAAAGCAAGCCATTTTATGTCATTACGGGATATAGTATATACGTTGCACTGTAGGTCAAGGGGCTATTGAGCCCGATAAATTAAGGACGACTGGCTAGGGCAGTCGCCACGAACTGTGCTAGAATCATCATCATTCGGTGCTTTGCCGGCTGGCGTCGGTGATCATAATTCTCCACAAATTGCCATTACCGACGACATGGATCAATTCGTGCCTGCAGATCCGGTGCTTGTGAATTCATTTCGCATCGAACCCAACCGGAGCTGTAACAAAGGCTCCCATGTCGAGACAACCTAAAGCTGGTACTACGAAAATTCATGGAAAATAAAGGCGGTAGGTTTGAAATTGAGAACATCATCCAGAGAGTGACGATTGGTTTAGAAATATACAGGGCTAGTACCGTATGCCCGATGTGCTTCAAGACGTGTAGAGGGTACTTCACTCACTCACTCACTCACTCACTCACTCACTCACTCACTCACTCACTCACTCCACTCACTCCACTCACTCACTCACTCACTCACTCACTCACCCACCCACCACCCACCCAACCACCCACCCACCCACCCACTCACTCACTCACGCACGCACGCACGCACGCACCCACCTACCTACCTACCTACCAACCTACCTACCTACTTACCTACCTTTCTACCTACCTATCTAACTACCTTCCTACTAACTCACCTACTTGCTTACTTATCTGTGTATTTAATGCATGTAGTTGTATATTTAATAGTACTCATTTATATGTATATTTAATACACGTTTCCTTAGTTTAATGTTCTTTTAGGTCGGCATGGCCGAATGGCAACGTTCTGTGTGTTGATGTCAAGATAGCGGGTTCAACCCCTTTCCCGATCAGTTTGACTAAATTGTTGACTTCCCTTCCTTGACTTCGGGATATAAATTACACGTACCGCAGAAGTCGGAGTGGGTTCGCCTGATGGCGAGGGACACTGGTAATAGAGAAAATTAATCTACACTCAAAAACCAGCCCAGCGCTCCAGAAGTAGTAGTTCGTCTTTAAGTTCAAAGCTAACGAGTACACAATAAAGACAAGCATATTGTTCAATATTAAGTGTTATTTGGAAGGCACGTCGCCTATACCGTACAAACTATCGGATGACAACCCCTTTTATCTGTTTGTTATCTTTTCTCTTTCGTTTATCTTTCCGTCTTCTCATAATTGTCTATCTGATGTGGCTATCTGTTCTGTGTGTCTGTCTGTCTGTATGTTATACCACGAGTTTAAAGTATGTTTAATTTTCTTAGAATTTATACAAATGAGTCCTCAACATGACATAACCTGCCCTAAATCTATATTGCAGCCGAATACTCCAAGGCTATGCCTCATTGCATCAAAGCTCATGCCACAAGTCAGGCAACCCTACACTGTAGTGACACAAACTACCGTCACAAAACGTGGATATTCTCCGATATCATGAAGCCATAACCTGCACAGGAACCACCTAGAACCATGACAGTCCACAACAGATACCTGCAAGGAAGAACCTATCTACTTGTCTAATCTCCAACAGTTCCCTATTATCCATTGACGAGTGTGTTCCTGGCAGTGATCTTTGGTCAGTAGTCAGAGGCAGATTCCGGCAGAATGATCAAACACCCGGATAAGGCCCATGCTATGTTGGTGGAGAACCTGCGGGTCATTTCGGAGTATCGTCGACGGTCCTTGGCGGAGAACTATCGGTGAGTCCACACATATCTATGACATCTTATGATAACGTATGCTACACACGTATCTGTTACACTTGTGTTAACGTATGCTACATACTTATCTGTTACATCTTGTGGTAATCATGTGCTAACGTATGCTACATACTTCTATGTTACATCTTGTGTTAACGTATGCTATACACTTATCTGTTACATCTTGTGCTAAAGTATGCTACATACTTATCTGTGTCAGGGTCTTAAACCTGGCTCGTTGTACCTAACATATGTGAGACAAGTACAAGTACAAAATGATTGGACTTGACACACAATGACACTAAGTTCAATGGATTTATTCACAATTCACATGCAAGACAATCTAGTTTGGCATGTGATGATCATTACAATACATATACAATACATCAGTACACTTACAGACAAAACCCACAGCATCACAGTCTACCTCACAAGATATACAAGCACTCGACTTTCGGGCACAGAAACGATACGAAGCCTTTCTCAACCCACACGTCTTGTCATGTCCGAGTTCCCAAGCAGTCTGCCGGTTTCCTCACACAGTGCTTGCCCTGTGGACTGGCTTCACGAGGACTGCGTGCGTCTTGCTTTGACCTTGCCTGACCGCTGACGATCGCGTCAGCCAGCAACCTGTGGGCAGGTAACTGGTACTCGCCTGGCGGCTGTAACGATGTTACTGCATCCCGGCTGGCGACTATTCGCCTGGCGGGCGTAACGATGTTCCTGCATCTCGGTTGGAGACATAGAGATTCTGACACGCTCCCCGGGGGCTTATTCATGAAAGATTTTATATTTCATGCATAATCTACCTAAACACAGGGTTTATATTTTAACCATGTCAGAATCGACCTTTCTGTTGTCATGTACATTGGCATAGAAATACATAAGAAATGCAAGTTGTATGTTAAGTCATGCGGTGTTCAATCCTCACCACTTTCCAAGATTCATCCTCTCGATGGATGATCACCTGAGTTGCAATATTGACCCAGTCAGATCGGTAGCATCAGCAACAATGCAACTACCTCGCAACCTCTAAAAAAAAAAACTGAATAATATGCTTTTTGCAACAAAAAACATCAGGTAAGACCGTAATACGACTTTTTATAAGCCGTATTCAACGCTCGAGTTCCGACCTCATTTGGCCGGGAGTTCTTCCGTTGGTCTACAACTCCGGTAACCCTATACCATACCTAGCTGATGACCATTTGGAGTGTTGACAATCTGGCAACACAATGGCTATTTTTATACAACACATCTCTGAATACATTTCCATTTACCGCCCTTAGTGTAATAAAGTAATAACAACAAAAATGAAAGGGACATAATTTCAAAAGATTTCAAATCTAAATTATTACAACTATTATTCTATTTCTCAGCGTCATAGCTTGATGCTTTTCCATACTAGCGAAAAAATGTCGGTAGTGTGAATAAGTTAATCAAGATATGATTATAAGATTACATTAGTCGAAAAATGTTAATACACAATTCGTGTATTTGAAATTGGTGTTTCATAATTATTTTAGAAGCGTCATACATTTTTAAGATTTTTGTTTATCGTCTGCTACTTTTGATCTAAATTTACAAATCATCCGGAAGTACACACGAACAGCTGGTGTTATTAAAACTCTATCACACACTTGTTCCGCTCTGGTGTAGCAATGCGAAATTGTTCTGATAGTTCATGTGTTCGTTGTTTCGCTGGAAAACTTCTGGATTCTGATTAACTGCAGTGGTGTAAATGTCAAAGTTCAGTTCACACTTTCGTTCACGGATTAAAATGTCACTGGATATGATCCACTCGCAGATACCAATGATAACTTGATTAGTTCGCTTCAGGTAAGTTGAAAGCGCATGTGGCACTGTTCTTATTTTATAATATATACAATTAATATTGTTCGCTTTCTACCACACACTACACAATTATTCCAGACGATTACTACACTAATAATAAAATAAGAAACAATATTTACAGTGGGAATGAACCCTATCACATCACATCATCGATGTACACAGCTTTTCTGAAAAAACAAATTCACTGATGGCTGTGTTGGTCTGAGTGTTTTCTAACACACTGCACTCAGACATTAGTGCTTACTGGGTCGTTCGGACAACGGGACAAAAGATCAGCAATCGTGTTGGTTCTGCCAGCGATATGTCGAACTTCAAAGCTGTAATCTTGAAGCAAAAGAGACCAGCGCACTATCATCTGGTTTGTTGGGACCCCTGAAGTAATAAATTTTAATGGACTATTGTCGGACTCTACGATGAAATGTCGTCCTAGGAGGAATCTGGACAATTTAGTTATACCCACCACTAGAGCAAGAGCTTCTAACTGAGGTGTGGACCAAGCGCGTTCCCTTGGTTTCAATTTCCTAGAGACGTAGTATACAGGATATAGAATGTTGTCATGTTCCTGTAATAGAACAGCCCCAATCGCCACGGAGCTCGCGTCTGTGCGTAATCTGAAAGGAATATGTAAATTTGGCAATTTGAGAATGGGTTTCTTTAAACTATTCTCAGAAAAATAATATAACACTTTCTGGAATGCAAATTTTAGGCATTCGTTGTTTACAATCTTTTCAGGTTGGTTTTTCGTTAGTAGGTTAGTAAATTTTTCTGTCAGTTCAGCAATATCTGGTATGAACTGCCTATAATAATTTAATAGTCCTAATACACTTCTGACTTGTTTCTTGGTAGTCGGAAGTGAGAGTTTTAGTATTTTGGACACGATGTTATCGCCTGTCGTGACAAAGCCATTAGATATTCTATAACCCAAGAAGGAGATTTCCTGATAGGCTATGTCTACTTTTGTCGGCTTCACAGTCAGTCCGTGTTGTCTAATCCGTTCAAATGTCTGCTGTAATGTCTTTATGTGGTCTGTCATCGCCTTTGTGTGAACACAAATGTCGTCCATGTAACAGATAATGTTTGTTATGTCCACAAGTAATAGTCGTGTCATACGTACGAATGTCGCTGGGGCATTGACTAGATCAAATGGTAATTTACACCATTCGTACAGTCCCCAATGTGTGGCAAAAGCTGTCAGATGTCTGCTCTGTTCGTCTACCGTTATCTGCCAGTAACCTTTCGTCATATCTAACTTCGTAAAATACCTAGAGTCTGTCAGTTCTGTCAGTAGGTCTCCGCAGTTGGTCATTGGTTCCAGATCTAGAAGTGTTATTTTATTTAATTTTCTATAGTCTACACAGAATCTTATCGTGTTGTCTTTTTTGCGTACCATGACCATTGGAGATGAAAAATGTGATTGGGATCGTCTAATGATGTTGTTTTTCTCTAAGCTAATGATCTCTTGATGTAAGTTTTCTTTGTAATGTAATGGAATGGTGTAAGGTCTGCATTTTATTGGTGTGTTTGAAGTGAGTGTGATGTGGTGTTGTACTAATTCTGTTTGTCCTGGGTTGTTGGAGAAGATGGTGTTGTATTGTTGTATGAGATGTTTGCAACTGTCTGTTTCTGCTTGAGTTAAGTTTGGGTTTATTTTGATTTCTTTCAAGCAGTTTGTCGTGTCTAATGCAGGTGTTGGAATTTCGTCACTATCTTCATCATCTTCATGGTCTATTATCACTGTACAAGCTGTTGTATCGTCTTGTTCGTTGTCTCTGTTGTAGTATGGTCTTAGCATATTGATGTGGAATATTTTATGTTTGTCTTTTATTTGAATCTCATAGTCCACATTCGAAATCTATCTTATAACTTTAAATGGTCCCTGCCAAGAGTCAGTCAATAAGTGTCGGTCACTAGGTAAGAGAAGAAGTATGTCCTGTCCAGGCGTCAACGTTATTGTCCTGTTACCTTTGTCTGCATATTGTCTATATGTAGCACCAGATAGTTTTAGTGCTTCATTTGCAATAGTACAAGATTTGATGATTCTTTCGCGCAATGATGTAACATACACGTATGATGATATGGGTTTAAGTACAGGGGTGGCTTCAGTTAACATTGAATGGTAGATACTCAATGGGCCACGTGGTTTGGCACCATAGATAAGTTCAAAAGGAGAGAATCCAGTACTAGAATGTGGGACCTCGCGATAAGCAAAAAGTATAGCGGGCAAATATATGTCCCAGTTTTTGGGATGTTCTTGTGTGACTTTAGCAAGCATATGCTTTAAAACACCGTTAAACTTTTCGATGATTCCCGTTGAGTGAGGATGGTATGGAGAATTGAAACATTGTTTCACCCCTAACATTTTGGTGAAAGCTTGAGTAGATGCAGCAATAAATTGACTTCCCCTATCTGATAGGATAATGTCTGGAAATCCTATTCGTGAAAATATGTGGAAGAAAACTTCCATAATATCATTGGCAGTTATGTTCTTTAACGGAATCGCTTCCGACCAGCGGCTACATAAATCAATGATGGTAATGATGAACCTATTCCCTCTGGATGTTACTTGATTCAGAGGGCCCACTATGTCGACAGATATTTTCTCAAAAGGTCGACTGGCTAAGTCGGTAATTTGTAATTTGGCCCGTGGGTTTGTACCTTTTTTCACTAGTTTTTGGCAGATGTCACAATTCTACAATATTTCTTAATGTCATTGCAGAATCTTGGCCAATAAAACTGTGTTAATAATCTTGATCTGGTCTTAGAGTATGCCATATGCCCTGCAAGAGGTATATCGTGGGCAAGATGTAAGGCTTGCTTACGGTATTCAATTGGCAACACAGTTTCCTCTGTGGTGCTGTCACCTCTGATATAGTATCTGGTGAGGATGCCATTCTTCAGAGCAAAATGCCATCTTGCATTTTTGGTTACCTTTGGCTTTTGGCCGATCAGATTAAAATATTTAGATAATGAAGGATCAGCCTTTTGGGCTGCTACAAAATTCTCCTTCATGGTTTTAGGAGGTAGTATGACTGGGCTAAGCATTTCTATAGCCTCAGTTTGATTAATGTCATCTTGCACTCTCGCAGTAGATCTGGTTACTGGGTTCACACATTCAATGATATCAGATGGTGATGAAACATTTTGGTCAATGGATTCATGAAGAGTTAGTGCTCCATTAGCTACCATACATTCATCTGGTGATACTATACTTTCAATGATGACATGTGATGGTGATGATGTTGTGTTATCATCAATACAAACAGATGTAATATCATGAGGCATATCATTCACCTCTGGTAAATTACCAATGATAATATCACACACAGGGTTAGTTAATGCAGCGCATTTTACTTTCCCAGTGAGGAAAGGTGTTTGAATATATGCCCATGCTAATGGGTACTTTTCAATATTTCCAGAGAATGTTCTGCATGTTACGTGCCTGCCTGTATAGTCTGTAGGCATTATGAACTGTCTCTTTAGCCCTATAAGAGAGCTTCCGGTGTCACGAAGTACTGTAGCAGGCTTGCCATTCACATATCCCCGATGGATGTTTATTCTGCCTTTGGAATCTATAACCAAATTAGCTTCTTCGTTGGCAATAGGAATGGAATGGCCGCATGTTAAAATGCCATCTTCATAAAAGGTATTACAAATAGTACATTTATGTGAATTAAACATGTCAAAAGCCTGTGCTGAGTTCACAGGGAGTTTTTCTGAATGTTCTTCATCTGATGATGAACTGTCAAATAAGGCGGCATTTGCTTTCTTGGTCATTTGCCTTCCCTTACAATCATGACGCCAATGGCCGTACGCTTTACAAAGGAAGCATTTTCGTACCTTTTTAAAGGATTTACGTTCCTTATCCTGACTATTTATGTAGTTCTGTAAGTATTTAAAATATGCTGGATTCTTATCGCACATTTCACCTTGGTGGTGTGACGTGTTACAAAATCTACAATGATTGTATTTCTCAGAAGTAGGCTTATAAGTTCTTTGCCTATTGTAGGTTTCTGATCGAGGTTTGTCATAGTTTGCAGCTACTACGAAGTTTGTATCAGTAGCTTCACTAGCAAAACAATGTTTATTGGCTGAATAGTAAGCCGACCCACGTCTCTCAATCTCTTCTACACTCGTACATTCATTCTCTAGCAAAAATTTTGAAAATGCTGGTGGAAGGGATGTGATGATTTTATACCTGATGATGAGATCTTCTAACTTATAATAGTCTTTATTTACTTTGGCTGCTGAACTCCATTTTGTAAATACGTCTCGGACTACAGAGACATAGTCAGAGAACGTCTGAGTAGATTTTGGACTCAGTTTGCTGAACTGTTCTCTGTATCCTGCCTCATCTAGCATAACATGAGCCATAATTTTCAATTTTAGATAGTGGTAATCTTTTCTGAGGTCTTTGGGGATAGTCTCTATGACTTTCAGAGGTTCCCCTGACAAACTCCTCATATAAATAATGTTCCATTCAGAAACTGGAACTTGATAATGGTCCATTAAGGTCTCAAAATTTTGGGTGAACGTTGCAATGCAGCACCTGAGGTATAATTTCTCACAATACCTTGATACTTTTTGTACTGGTTCTCTTTTTCCAGTCTTTCAGATTTCTTAGACTCTTTGTTTATGGCAGTCTCGGTGTCAAGCTGTTTAATTTTGAGTTGTAATTCAAGCTCTTCGCGTTTGCTTTGAGCTGCTATTTCTGCCTTCTTCAATTCAGAATCTAACTCTGCTTGTTTCGTTTTCGCAGCTAAATGTAGCTCAGCCTGTTTCGTTTTCGCAGCTCTTTCAGCCGCTCTTTCATCGCGTTCGCTAGCTTTTTCTTGTACTAGGAGGTGTTCAGCATATTTTGTTTCACTCCATTTTGTTAACTCGTCACCAGTTAACTTTAGCTTTAAACCCATATCGATGAAGTCATTTAATGAAGACATGATGGAATGTGTAAATGAAAATAAGTTATCAGACACACAATTTGTTACAAGGTGTTAGTAACGTGAACAATTTTACAATTTTGTTGACTTACAATTTATACCCAAATTTGCATCCGAAAGTATATAGAAAAAAAATATACTCAAGTGTACTGGATGCGGTGGAGAATGATTCAAACCAGGGCTAGGAACTGTAGGGTCGCTACTTCAAGGACAAACTGACCTCTACGGGCAAGGGTTTCAGATGGCACAGAAAACCTGCTTTCTTTTTGGGAGGAAATAAATTAGAATCTATCTTTGTGTGCTGCGTATGCTTGTCACTAAGTGTTGATTAGGTTTGTATGGCGTTGAGTGTAATTGTAGGTCGTAATGTCGTCGGTCAACAATTTTTCAAATCACAAGTCACTTTCTTTCCTAAACTTTCTGCTTTCCACAACTAACTTCACAAATACAATCTAGATATATTTCAACAATATATAACAATGATGACACATCACTTACATCAAGGTGACATTCAGTAAGGACATAGACATCATGCTTACAAGATGGCGACAAGGTCAAACTACAACAAGTTCAAAATGGCGACAAGTTTTACAATCACAGATGTTGTACACGTTTAAACAATCAAATGCATGTAATTTACGTTAGTATGTTCAATGAGGACGAGCCTTCCACGTTCACACATGTCAGGGTCTTAAACCTGGCTCGTTGTACCTAACATATGTGAGACAAGTACAAGTACAAAATGATTGGACTTGACACACAATGACACTAAGTTCAATGGATTTATTCACAATTCACATGCAAGACAATCTAGTTTGGCATGTGATGATCATTACAATACATATACAATACATCAGTACACTTACAGACAAAACCCACAGCATCACAGTCTACCTCACAAGATATACAAGCACTCGACTTTCGGGCACAGAAACGATACGAAGCCTTTCTCAACCCACACGTCTTGTCATGTCCGAGTTCCCAAGCAGTCTGCCGGTTTCCTCACACAGTGCTTGCCCTGTGGACTGGCTTCACGAGGACTGCGTGCGTCCTGCTTTGTCCTTGCCTGACCGCTGACGATCGCGTCAGCCAGCAACCTGTGGGCAGGTAACTGGTACTCGCCTGGCGGGCGTAATGATGTTCCTGCATCTCGGTTGGAGACATAGAGATTCTGACAATCTGCTACATCTTGTGCTACATACTTATCTGTTACATCTTATGCTAACGTATGCTACACACTAATCTGTTACATCTTGTGCTAAAGTATGCTAAACACTTATTTGTTACATCTTGTACTAACGTATGCTACATACTTATCTGTTACATCTTATGCTAACGTATGCTACATACTTATCTGTTACATCTTGTGCTAACATATGATACATACTTATCTGTTACATCTTGTGCTAACGTATGCTACACACTTATCTGTTACATCTTGTGCTAACGCATGCTACACACTTGTCTGTTATACCTTGTGCTAACGTATGCTAAACACTTATCTGTTTAATCTTGTGCTAACCCCTGCTACACATTTATCTGTTACATCTTGTGCTAACTTATGCTATACACTTATCTGTTACATTTTGTGCTAATGTAAACTACCCATAAATCTATAACATCTCAATTTAACGTATGCCACCCATACATCTATAACATCTCAATCTAACGTATGCCACCCAAACACCTATAACATCTCAATCTAACGTATGCTACCCACACACCTATAACATCTCAATCTAACGTATGCCACCCACACACCTATAACATCTCAATCTAACGTATGCCACCCACACATCTATAACATCTCAATCTATCGTATGCCACCCATACATCTATAACATCTCAATCTAACGTATGCCACCCATACATCTATAACACCTCAATCTAACGTATGCCACCCACACATCTATAACATCTCAATTTAACGTATGCCACCCATACATCTATAACATCTCAATCTAACGTATGCCACCCACACACCTATAACATCTCAATCTAACGTATGCCACCCACACACCTATAACATCTCAATCTAACGTATGCTACCCACACACCTATAACATCTCAATCTAACGTATGCCACCCACACACCTATAACATCTCAATCTAACGTATGCCACCCACACATCTATAACATCTCAATCTAACGTGTGCCACCCATACATCTATAACATCTCAATCTAACGTATGCCACCCACACATCTATAACATCTCAATCTAACGTATGCCACCCATACATCTATAACATCTCAATCTAACGTATGCCACCCACACATCTATAACATCTCAATCTAACGTATGCCACCCACACATCTATAACATCTCAATCTAACGTATGCCACCCATACATCTATAACATCTCAATCTAACGTATGCCACCCACACATCTATAACATCTCAATCTAACGTGTGCCACCCATACATCTATAACATCTCAATCTAACGTATGCCACCCACACATCTATAACATCTCAATCTAACGTATGCCACCCATACATCTATAACATCTCAATCTAACGTGTGCCACCCATACATCTATAACATCTCAAGCTAACGAATGCTACCCACACATCTATAACATCTCAAGCTAACGAATGCTACCCACACATCTATAACATCTCAAGCTAACGAATGCTACCCACACATCTATAACATCTCAAGCTAACGAATGCTACCCACACATCTATAACATCTCAAGCTAACGAATGCTACCCACACATCTATAACATCTCAAGCTAACGAATGCTACCCACACATCTATAACATCTCAAGCTAACGAATGCTACCCACACACCTATAATGGTATCACGCGGCCACTTTAATTGCACAGAAAACTTTCTGTTACTCACGTAGGTTGGGTGGACATGAGAACCCAAGTCAATTTGACAAGAAGAACAAAATCACGACGATGATGATTCAATTGCATGACCACCAAATAATCAGGCGAGCGAGTTTGTTACTGTATTATCGCTCGCTACTACAAACTTTCACGCGTACGGAATAGGTAACTCGAGTATACTCTTTTATTACCTTTATCCATCCATTCATCCATTCATTCATCTATCCATCCACCCATCCACCCATCCATCCATCCATCCATCCATCTCTCTGACTGGCTCTCGATCGCCCTGATTGTCTGTCTGGCTGTCTGTTTTTCTACATTTATCTAACAGCCCACTATCTCCCGGATCTATCACGCCTGAGAAGCTATCCATTCAGGATCGTCTTACGTCAGATATCCCATCTTCTTGATGTTCGTATGGGTCTATATCCCACCCCTTTGGGAGCCTATATTTCCTGTGAAAGTAGCCACCACTTACCGTGATCTGATCAGACATCCCTTCAGTTCACATTGGCAGAAATGGATTTATGTCATCCCCCATCTTTAGCCGTAATTTCATATAGGACAATTTACAATAGAAAATACACACACATAACAAGTTATTCCGTATTTGTTCTTTTTCCGTATTAATTTTTACAGTATTACTATTATGTTCTACACAACTGCGGAATTAAAGAATTAACTGATTAAGGTACCATGGGATGATTAATCTTCTTAAATGACTTCCCGTATCTGCCATGGTCTTACATACAGTAGTTTTCCATAAACAAACCCCTATAATTTGATATAAAATACAACATGTCCGCTAACAATATAAAATAACACAACGTAACGCAGCTTTACAGAACATAATAACGTAACATACAGTCTGCTACCATATTCACAACTTTTCAGTCATAACCGTGACACACCCCTACTTCCTATTTCCGCCACCCATCCTTGTTTGGTCCAAACCAAATGTAAAAGAAAGACAGACTATGAATGTTACTGACGACATTACCCACAAGCGCCTATTTGTCTATACAAATATGTATCTAGCAGTGATAACAAAATGATGAAAACTTCCCCGAGGAGCAAACACGACAGATGGTTTCTGATCGCCAGATGATATCCCTTTCTCGGAATATTCCGACCTGTTACCGCCCCACGAAAGCCGATTGGTCTTTAAATATATGGGCCTAGAACCATATACCCCATATGCCCAATGCGCATTTAGGCGTGCCACAGGGACCTTCAATTGTTACTTTACAAGACAGACAACTATGCAACTGCATGGTCAGGAATCTTCGCTACCAGGAACTGCAATACACACACACACACACACACACACACACACACACACACACACACACACACACACACACACACACGCACGCACGCACGCACACGCACACACCCACACACAAGGGGCTTCTCATAAGTCTTTATCTTGACCGTGAAGGAGTAGGCGGAGAAATTTGGCACATGTATAGCTAATTCAATTTATAACGGAAATATGAATGATGAATTTCTCTCCTCAACTGGTTTCCCCGATATGGTGCATGGCACAACACACCCTATTGACCAGATCTGCACATCCAACGGATTACAGGACAATGGAGAAATCAGAGGCCAGGACTGTGATAAAATTCTTGACGTTACAGGGAAAAACACCTACAGAAATACACAGGGAGATGGAACCAGTGTTTGAGGAAGTTTGTCCTTCGTATGCTTCTGTAAAAAAATGATGTTTGCAGTTTAAGTGTGGTCATTCCCAAGTTGCTGATCTGCCAAGATCAGGACGACCGTCCTCAGAGTGCAATGATGCAAATGCTGCTAAAGTGAAGAAAATCATAGACTAGAATAGGAAAATGACAATTGCAGAGATATCGGGTTCAGCAAAACTCAGTAAGAGTAGTTTTTAGCATTTTACACAACAGATTGAACACGAAAAAAAGTGTGTGCCCGTTGGGTCCTGCGACTGCTGACATGTGAACAGAAACAAACACGGGTTGATTGCTGTGGCCAGTTGCTCAACATGTGGCGGTCGAACACATGTTGACGACCATGGTGACGGTAGATGATACTTGGATTCACCATTATGACCCAGAATCCAAAATTGCCAGCATGCAGTGGAAAACCCCGGGCTCTCCAACACATGTCAAGCCAAGAGCACAAACATCTGCAAGAAAAGTGATGCTGACTGTTTTTTGGGACGTGAAAGGTGTCATATTGAAAGATAAATTGCTTCATGGCAACACGGTTAATGGGCAGTACTATGCAGATCTCCTTATCAAACTAAGAAAGGCTGTGACCAGAAAACGAGGGATAGCGCGTACGCAAATTCTGCCTTAGCTTCAAGACAACGCACCCTCCCCTAAAGCACGACTTGTGCTGCAAACTGCCAACGATTTGAATATTGAAATTCTTCCAAACCCACCATATTCTCCAGATTTGGCTCCATCATACTTTTTTTTCTTTTCCCAAATCTTAAAAAAAAAACACCTGAAAGGAAATCGTTTTGACAGTGACGAAGATGTCATACTGGCTTGTGATAACTGGTTTAGTTCGAAAAATAGTTTGTTTTATTCTGAAGGTCTTTTCAAGGTCACGCAGAGATTGCAGAAATGCATAAATTCAGGTGGGGGATACATTGAGAAGGAATAAGCACTGTGCTAAATTTCAATTTTCTCCGCCTACTCCTTCATGGTCAGGCTAAAGACTTATGCGCTCTCTCGCCTTTAACTCAAGCGTAATTCATACTCACTGCTTCTAATGGAGCTGAACTGGATTTTGCGTGAGGATGAGCTTTCCATATTAACAGTGTCCGTCGCAATCAGGCGAACCCACTACCTCTTCAATGGTACTTGTAATTTACGACCCCAAGTCAAGGACGATTGGTCAACATTTTAGTCCAAATGACTGGTGTAGGGGTTGAACTCCTTACCTCGGCATCAGCATACCGGAAGTTTAAGAACACGTGTTCTTATCCATTCGGCCATGCTGACCTACAACTGCAGTATTTTATGATGATGATGATTAGTGGGATTGCTATTGCTACCTGTTATTACGAACACGCATTACTGCAAGGAGTGGGGGGGGGGGAGAGAGGGGCAAGCTCATGGGTGCTCATCACTCCTGGCATATATTGGATTTGCTATGTCCCTCTTTGTTCTGCAGCGGTTTTGTCTCGCACTATAACCTAAAATGGCACAGATTACAGCTATAAAGTAGACATTATCAGCGTGGAATATGTTTGGTCGTTGTTTAGCTCGCTCGCTTTGAATTCAAACATAGTCCATACACGTTACTTCTAGTAGCACTGGACTTAATTTTGCGAGAGGATTAGCTTTACCTGTTACCAATGTCCCTCGCCATCTGGCGAACTCACTCTGGCTTCAGAGGTATTTGTAATTTACGTCCCCAAGTCAAGGACCAGAAGTCAACATGTTAGTTAAAACTGACCGGTGTACGGCAGCATCAGCACACCGGAAATTTAAGTACGACCGCTCTTATCCATTCGGAGATGCTGACATCAACGCGTGGTATATAATGTCAGGTTCTGTTGTTTTTTTTTTTTCAGCACCTGTGGCTTAGGGGATAGTTATCGCAGATTTACAATTCCACGACGTACTGGGTCGTGGGGTCAAAATCAGAAACGGACGATTTGGAAAAGCAGAGTCGCTTTGCGTTGATTTAGATGGAATGAGCATCGGCCGCTCATAAAGTTTTGGCAATCTATACCGAACGCTAAAAAAATTGCCCAGTAAATCATAAACTGCCATTAAATGCTGGGGTTGATTGCAAGATTACGTACAAGAACATACAACTAGCTTTTAATATTTTCTCTATCAACTGCCAGATTACCAGTTTATCCATTCTAGTATACTACTGCCGAGCTTCGATAGCGGAGCGGTGTCACAGAATGATGATAGTTTAGTGATTCCCAGATAAAACTAAATGTAACATTAATGGCAATATAGGAGAAGGGTTAACAATCGTGTACTTCAGTCTGAGAGGAGGATAAATTAAAGATCATTGACCGACGAATATAAAAATAGGATACAGGTGTTCGCAGAGGTCATTGTCTGACGTTCTGATCGGACGGACACGGGAAACGGGGAGCTCGCGTTGTGGTAAAATGAACGGAGAAAAGCGATCAACGGGTTCGGACTCTTTGAAGTATTAGCGTAAGGGGAACCCAGGGAAACAGCGTAATAACGGAACGAAACGAGCAACTAATCACTACGTGATTTCACCGCCTTTTGATGTGCAGGATACGTCAAGAGACGAGTGTTGAGGTATGAACATCAAACAATAACGGAAGAACGGGAGGCCCAATATAAATAGTAGAAACTGGGTTTTCTGTTTTAGTATGTGTTCCCAAACTGGGCAGAAATCTTTATGCCTCCTGTAGGTGGAAAGAAATACACATCCCTGATTGTTGAACGAAGATGGGATATTAGTGTGTTATTCGCTAGTGTATTTCAATTCAGGGAGTCCGATAGAGTATATAAGGTATTATAATCTTAGCATAATAGTAGCATAGGGATATAGGTGTTTGTTCTTGATTTGTGGCATTGCATTCGTTTATCTAATCGTGTAAACTTTAGTGCACTCATAAATCGTATGTCCGTATGTTTTTCGGAGGCTTCTCAGTATGGCTGGAGAAGGACTCTCACATAAGAAAATAATATGAAGCAGACTCATATCACCAGATTACCTATCTTCTCCACAGGTTCCAATCCCCTTATTGAAATCAGAGAAGAAATGAAGGTTACTGCACTTGAACTAATAAAGTACCCACTTAGAACCAACAAGAACATAGACATGTTTTAATATGAAGAAGTGATAACGTAACGTCAAATACAGAACACTGTATGCTCAAACGAATATACAACTAAAGCCCTTAAAAGGAAAAGACGTTAACCTGTGGCAAGCAGGGATACTTAAAACTGCATGCAATTGCACTGTGCAGAAACATTAAACTTTATTAACCATAGACATTGTGTAGAACATTTATAGTAACTCTAGACAATGTTGGATAGTGGCGGTGTGTATTCAGAGGTGGACTATAATACCTTCCAAAACGGGAAATATATGAACTTCAGTGACTTACCAAATCGGATTATTTTCGGGTGATAAGACATTGAACAGTTGTTTTCTTCAAGAATTGGATTAAGTCCAGACTCAAGCAGGAGGAGATCATCCAGGGTGAGATCACTCCATTTCTATGTGTGCTGTCCTGTGTTTTGGCCGACAGAAGAGTCGAGAAAATCTACGGCACATACGAAATCAAAAGTCCTATCTTGCATTCACACTAGTAGACAATACCAACTACATATACACAGTCCATCCATACACCAGACATAGTTTTATTTAATAAATATTTTATTAAATGTTGAAAGAAACTGTTGTCGGAGTATGTGAGGAAGGAATAATAGAGAGAGAGAAAGGAATAGATATATGGAAGGGAAGACAGAAGGGAGGAGTGTAGACAGAAGTCAGTCAAGAATCCCAAAGAAGAAGAAGTAATAAAGTGTGCTTGTTCATTCCACGTTCCTCACGGGACGACAAGCGACATTAATTGGTGGAGGATAGCGGGGTAATGCATAATACCCACATTAACTGGAGTGCAAGCGGGGCAGCTTTAAAAGCGGGATAGCTTTAATAGCGGGGTAGCAGCCAATGCTTAGTGGTACCATCCCTAGCGAGGTACCTGCATATATGTACATTAAAAGGTAACTGCATAGCAGGGTACATGCATATTGATACCTACATATTGGGATATACCTGTAAGTATAGATAATGATGACTTTTAATGGAAGCCTGTCCATTGGATATATGGTGCCATTACTTTAATGTTGTGGACCTTACAGTGAGAAAGATCCAGAGAGGATAATTGTGGATAGGTGTTCAAACACAGTACTTACCTGTTCACACTTTCACACGTCTACATAATTCTTTATCCTATATCTTCTCGTGAGGTTGTGAGAGTAGTTGTGGTGTACTGTGTGATGTCATATATAACATATAGATATTAACATAAGTATATTTAAGTGAGATAAGTAGTACGTATTTACTGCCTTATGGTCTCTTTACCCAACCTGCGGACTTACCTGCTTTTACTATGGCCACTCATAAACTAGAGATGGAAGAACTGAGGGAAAGGGGTGAAGCAATGGGGTTGTCTGGACAAGCCCTTTCCGAGTATATACAAGTGGTAGAAAGAGAGCGTCATCAAGCAGAAAGAGAAGATCGAAAGGCAGAGCTCGAGCTTAGAAGAATGGAACAGGAGGCCAGGAAACTGGAAATGGAACAGGAGGCCAAGAAACTGGAAATGGAACAGGAGGTCAGGAGACAGGGACTGAAACAGGACAACAAGAGGTTGCAAGCAGAGGAAGCCAACAAGATAAGGGAACATGAATACCGCATGAGAGAGCTAGAACTCAAAACACAAACTAAGGGTGAAATAGATGCAGCAGAAGGAAGCTCATCTTCACCTGGGGCAACTCACATGATTGGACATGGTTACCATGCAATGAAGTTTCCCTTGGCGGTCTTTGATGAAAGTAAAGAGAAGATATACCAGTTTTTGGATCGGTTCGAGGCCATGGCAGTCGCTATGGGACTGGATAGAAGCCGATGGGCTCTTAAATTATCCCAGGCATTACGTGGTTCGGGGAAAGAGGTCTACACACGCCTACCACCAGGACATGAAAATCATTACGAGGAATTAAAAGCCGCTTTGATGAAGCATTATGAAGTCACAGCACAAACGTATCGGAAGAAGTTTAGATCGTCTAGACGAGAGCCGGGAGAGCTATTCGCCGCCTACAGTCTGAGGCTGAAAGCATATCTCCAGAAATGGATGGACTTGGCAGAGTTCAAGAGGGACTATGACAGTTTGCAAGAGCTCATGGTGGTCAACCAGATGCGACAGCAAATGTCAGAACCACTGAAGACATTTTTAGGAGAACAAGGGGCGGAACGGCTGGATGTTGTGAATAAGCTAGCGGAAAGATTCGTAGAAGTCCATGGGGAAGCTAAAGAAACCAATATACCCACCACCAAAGGTCAGGAGAAACAAGAGAAAAAGAAACCTAAGAACCGGGAAGGAGAAAAAGTGGAACCTTATATAAAGACGTCAATGGAGAGTTCAGAGAAGGTGAAGGAAGGAAACCAGAACACCTCGAATTCTCCAGCTAAACGACCGTGGTCCGAGAAGTGGTGTTCAATCTGCAAGGTGCCCTCTCATAACACAAAGGACTGCAGATCGAAACCGAAAAGTTATCACTTCGCGGCATGCCAAGTGATTCATAAGAAAGTGATCACAGATAAGGCTGAGCTCGGGGAAGAAACGCTGAACAAAGAGAGCCCACGGAAAGTTTGGAAGGGAAAATGGTGCACACACTGCAGATAGAAAACACATAATACTGTGGACTGCAGATGCAAGGAAAAGGTCGAGGAGATGGAACACACTCAAGACCAAGAGAGACCACCTGTGGTTGAACTGATTGAAGTCAATGGCCAGCAGGTGGCTTGTCTCTACGATTCAGGTTTGGATGGCGAAGCTGTGATAGATGCCAGCCTGGTAAGCCCAGACCAACTTTCAGGGGAGACCGTAGAGATACAGCCGGCAATGAGGAGTGCTGTTACCATGACGCTGCCAATCGCCAAGGTGGAGATTAAATCCAGGTACGTCACGGGCATTATTCCAGCTGCTGTATTATCTGACTCCTTATTTCCCATGATCATTGGCACGAAATATGTCTTTTTGGGGATGCCCAAACAGCCAGCCCACCAGGGAACAGTAGCCAGTGGATCTCAAGGGAAGGGAAAAGAGGCAGAGACACTATGCGACAACTCAGAGATAGGAGAATTGCATACTGCCCAGAGGAAGGACACTACGTTGTGTCCTTGCTACAGGAAGCTGCAAAGAAGTGCTGAGCCACCAGAACGGGGACAGTACTTTCTGAAGAATCGACTACTCTATCGGAGAGCTGGGAGGGGAGACAACCTGCACGAGCAGTGGGTGGTTCCAGAGACCCACCGTCCTCACATTCTTCAGAGTGGACACATCATAGCCGAGAATCAACATATGGGTGTCAGAGAGACCTTGCAGCAAATTTCCGGCCATTATTGCTGGCCAGGAATGACCGGTGATGTACGCCGGTGGGTGAAATCTTGTTCAGAGTGCCAGAAAGCACCACCCAACAAGTGGACTAAGAGTAAAATAGCTCTTAAAGTGGAAGACCAAGTGGAAGAATGGGGTCCAGCCGAGACTAATATACTCCAAGTAGGATGGAAAGGACCTTATCCTGTGGAAAAGGTTGTGTCCAAGAATACCTACGGAATCAGGATCGGGGGAGAAAGGAATAATCTCCCTAGGCATCTCATTAAGAAATATGATGAGAGATCCGAGAGCAAAGCTTCGCACTTTATGGTGATGGCAGCCATTGAGAAAAAGGTTACCAGTCCAGACGAAGACCAGAGATCGCCAGTACAACATAGGAGGGCCTATGGGATAGTACGTGATAGGTCAGATTTACCTAACGAAGGAAGGAGGGAAATCACACGGCAGGGAAAGGACAAGAGGGAAACCTTCACAAGTAACCAAATTCAGAAGGGGTGGATAACGTCGGGAAAGGCGAGAAATACCCAGGACTCCAACCGAAGATTGGCTGACCAGATCCAATATCGCCCAAGATGGTCCTGGAAGCACAAGTCCGGGAGGTTTGGGAAAGACGACTCGGTCCAACGAGGACGAGGCGGAACATCCCCAGAGGCAAAGCCGGGGGAAACCAAGAGAATATGGAAACAGTGTTACAGTAAGGATGGGACGATCAGTCTGTATTGTGAGCGATCGCTTACTCCAGTCGAAAGGAGGTCGACTGAACGTACCGGGGCGATGTGCCAACACTAATGGTGATCATGAGTAGTAGGGTAGGCTGTCCATGAGGTTGCCTACTGGATGAGGTGCTGATCCTTGTGAGAATCCAGACATATCATCAACACTTAATGTTCATAGCTACTTCACAGAAGCTCAACGCAAGATTGATGAAATGGTAGTTGGTACTACAGCCGTACAACTTCACAGTGGAATACATCCCTGGTAAGGAGAATGTAGGAGCGGATGTCTTATTTAGACATCCAATTCCAGAGGAAGAGGAATAGGTTGGAGGATCATAGGAATCAAAACTACATTGAAGAAGAGTCGACGCGGTCAACTCTCTTAAGAGGGGGCCTATGTCACAGAATGATGATAGTTTAGTGATTCCCAGATAAAACTAAATGTAACATTAATGGCAATATAGGAGAAGGGTTAACAATCGTGTACTTCAGTCTGAGAGGAGGATAAATTAAAGATCATTGACCGACGAATATAAAAATAGGATACAGGTGTTCGCAGAGGTCATTGCCTGACGATCTGATCGGACGGACACGGGAAACGGGGAGCTCGCGTTGTGGAAAAATGAACGGAGAAAAGCAATCAACGGGTTCGGACTCTTTGAAGTATTAGCGTAAGGGGAACCCAGGGAAACAGCGTAATAACGGAACGAAACGAGCAACTAATCACTACGTGATTTCACCGCCTTTTGATGTGCAGGATACGTCAAGAGACGAGTGTTGTATGAACATCAAACAATAACGGAAGAACGGGAGGCCCAATATAAATAGTAGAAACTGGGTTTTCTGTTTTAGTATGTGTTCCTAAACTGGGCAGAAATCTCTATGCCTCCTGTAGGTGGAAAGAAATACACATCCCTGATTGTTGAACGAAGGTGGGATATTAGTGTGTTATTCGCTAGTGTATTTCAATTCAGGGAGTCCGATAGAATATATAAGGTATTATAATCTTAGCATAATAGTAGCATAGGGATATAGGTGTTTGTTCTTGATTTGTGGCATTGCATTCGTTTATCTAATCGTGTAAACTTTAGTGCACTCATAAATCGTATGTCCGTATGTTTTTCGGAGGCTTCTCAGTATGGCTGGAGAAGGACTCTCACATAAGAAAATAATATGAAGCAGACTCATATCACCAGATTACCTATCTTCTCCACAGGTTTCAATCCCCTTATTGAAATCAGAGAAGAAATGAAGGTTACTGCACTTGAACTAATAAAGTACCTACTTAGAACCAACAAGAACATAGACATGTTTTAATATGAAGAAGTGATAACGTAACGTCAAATACAGAACACTGTATGCTCAAACGAATATACAACTAAAGCCCTTAAAAGGAAAAGACGTTAACCTGTGGCAAGCAGGGATACTTAAAACTGCATGCAATTGCACTGTGCAGAAACATTACACTTTATTAACCATAGACATTGTGTAGAACATTTATAGTAACTCTAGACAATGTTGGATAGTGGCGAAGTGTATTCAGAGGTGGACTATAATACCTTCCAAAACGGGAAATATATGAACTTCAGTGACTTACCAAATCGGATTATTTTCGGGTGATAAGACATTGAACAGTTGTTTTCTTCAAGAATTGGATTAAGTCCAGACTCAAGCAGGAGGAGATCATCCAGAGTGAGATCACTCCATTTCTACGTGTGCTGTCCTGTGTTTTGGCCGACAGAAGAGTCGAGAAAATCTACGGCACATACGAAATCAAAAGTCCTATCTTGCATTCACACTAGTAGACAATATCAACTACATATACACAGTCCATCCATACACCAGACATAGTTTTATTTAATAAATATTTTATTAAATGTTGAAAGAAACTGTTGTCGGAGTATGTGAGGAAGGAATAATAGAGAGAGAGAGAGAGAGAGAGAGAGAGAGAGAGAGAAAGGAATAGATATATGGAATGGAAGACAGAAGGGGGGAGTGTAGACAGACGTCAGTCAAGAATCCCAAAGAAGAAGAAGTAATAAAGTGTGCTGGTTCATTCCACGTTCCTCCCGGGACGACAAGCGACAAGCGGCCAGTCGCTTGACCTCCGAGCCGGTGGTGATGGGTTCGAATTTGCATGGAGACGAGTGTTGAAATTTGACCTGGGCTTCCATGTAGAGACAGCCTAACATGGGTACCATGGAATTCCACGGGGAAGTTAAAGCGGCCTGCGTGATGTATGCTACATCGCACTGGAGTATCGATTGGTATATAGTCTATACAGATGTGGGTTTAGCACCACTGGCCATGCCACATCGAGGCAGGCAAAGAGGTCCTTTACTTAACATGTTTACAATACTACCCCAGAGTTTTTAGCCAAACAAAGAGCTTCATGACAGCTGTTGTCTTTGCAGATTACCTTTGACCTTTTGGCATTACAAGCTCATTGGGTGAGGAGGGGGGGGGGGGGGAATATCATGATTAGTGATAGCAATGTGAAGCTCATTACTGCCTGTCATTGCAGTGTATGACAAGGGGTTCGTGTGCCTGTGATATTCAGACCGCCGGGCTAGTGCAGTCGCCGCGAACTGTGCAGGTTAGGGTTTTCTTGTTTTCCCCGACAGAAAAGAATTCATCACCTTATCGAGGATCTCTGGTCGCCTGTAATGGAGCTCTGCGTCCTATCCATTCGGCCAGAGGCTTCGCCGAAGCTGATTACATCATGATCGAATTATAATTGGAAATTCCACCACATGCCAACTCCCAGACGATTAGAAGTGACTTCCAGAAACAATGGAATGAAATACGAGACATATTTTGCTTAATCTGAATATAAGTAGTGGCATTAGAAAAAAAGCTTAAAAGTCGACAGGGTCGACTTCATTGCACCGGGTTTTATCCCATATGGCTCAGTCTCTTTCCGCAGCGCGGAAAGCGTCGCACCAAGCACGAACTCCGTAGCTGTAGCGACGACCTACGGGAGTCTGCGAAAAATTTTCACTTGTGAACCGAAGGACGCGGGTAGTAATCGAACCCACAACCTTCGGAGCCCAAGTCAAACGGCTTGACAACTTCGCCACAGGGACTCCGAGTAGTGGCAACTACCGTAAACATTCGAACCGGAGGATTGGTACATTTGGGGCGATGTTTCTGCTATTTTAAGTGGCTCATGATGGATGAAGAGTTAATGAATTTAGTCTAAAAACAAAAAGTAAGTGTGGACCGAGCAAAAACGGAGGGCTAAAAATTGTCAGTTAGGGTGTGTCACAGTTATGACTTTAAATATTTTAATATGGTATCAGACATGTATTACATATCAAATTAAAGGGGGTTGCACTCAGATAACTACTGTATATAAGCCTATGGCAGATAGAAGAACTCTCTTGAGACGATTCATCATCCAATGACAGTTAATCAGTTAATACAATGTAGGTTTCTACGTAAGTAAAGTAGCCTTTTGACACATTGACACACATTGGTACACATTGACGCGCATTGACACACACAGACACACATTGACACACACTGGCACACATTGACACACATTGACACACATTGACACACACTGATACACATTGAAACACATTGAAACACACTGATACACATAAAACACACTGGCACACACTGACACACATTAAAACACACTGGCACACATTGACATACATTGCCACACACTGACACACATTGACATACACTGACACACACTGGCACACATTGACACACACTGACACACATTGACATACACTGACACACACTGACACACACTGACACTCATTAAAACAAACTGGCACACATTGGCACACACTGGCATACATTGGCACACATTGACACACATTGACACACACTGACACACACTGACACACATTAAAACACACTAGCACACATTGGCACACACTGGCACACATTGGCACACATTGACACACATTGACATACACTGACACACACTGGCACACACTGGCACACATTGAAACACATTGACATACACTGACACACACTGGCACACATTGACACACACTGGCACACATTGACACACATTGACATACACTGACACACACTGACACACATTGACACACACTGACACACACTGGCACACATAGACACACACTGACACACATTGACACACTCTGACACACATTGACACACACTGACACACACTGACACACACTGACACACATTGACACACACTGACACACATTGGCACACATTGACACACACTGACACACACTGACACACATTGACACACACTGGCACACATTGGCACACATTGACACACAATAACACACACTATCACACACTGACACACTTTGACACACACTGACACACATTGGCACACATTGACACACACTGACACACACTGACACACACTGACACACACTGACACACACTGACACACATTGACGCGTATTGACATACATTGAAACACACTATCACACACTGACACCTTGACACACATTGACACAGACTGACAAACATTAACACACATTAACACACACTGACCCACACTGACACATATTGACACACATTAACACACACTGACACACGTTAACACACACTGACACACATTGACACACGCTGACACAAATTGATGAGAATTGACACACATTGACACACATTGATACACACTGAAACTCACTGTCACACGTTGGCACACATTGACACACACTGATACACATTGACACACACTGACACACATTGACACATATTTACGGACACTGACATAAATTGATACACATTAACACACACTGAAACTCATTGACACACGCTGACACACACTGACACACACTGACACACGCTGACACACATTGACACACATTGACACACATTGACACACATCGACACACACTGACACACATTGACACATATTCACACACATCGACACACACTAAAACACATTGACACACATTCACACACTGACACACATTGACACACAATCACACACATTGACACAGACATTTACAAACACTGACATACATTGCCACACACTGACACACATTGACACACACTGACGCGCATTGACACATTAACACATTGACACGCATTGACACACACTGATACACATTGACGCGCATTGGACACATAACAATAACAACATACTTTTATATACCAATTAGCACCCCAATGCTAACATGGCTAATGTTATGCCGACCGCATTTGCTCCCCAACACATTTTATGGTACTCTTTAATTTGAGTCTGCCTGAAATTCCAGGTCAAGTTACAATACAACTTGACAGTAATTCGAACCCAGGTACATCAGGTTGGCAGGCATGCGTGCTAGCCCCCGCACCACCGCATCTCCTGGCGCACGATATCCTGAGAGTTAATGCAGGTTAGATGCTTTTGCAAGGACTTGCATAAATCACTGTATCTATCCATCCATCTATCCTTCCCTCCCCATCCCTCCCTCTCTCCCTCCCTCCATCCATTCATTCATCAATCCGTCAATCCCTCATTCCCTTCTCCCTCCCTCTTTCCATCCATCCATCCATCCATCCATCCCTTCTTCCCTCCCTCCATCAATCAATCCCTCCATACATCCATCTATCCATCCCTCCCTCCCTTCACTCTTCCTCCACCCACCCACCCATCCATCCATCCATCCATCCATCCATCCATCCATTCATCCCCTCCCTCCTTCCCTCCATCCATCCATCACAGCATTCTATTGACAATTATTTCTTTTGTATGTGAATGTAACATGAACACTAGATAATTGATGTTCGAAAAATGAGTGATTTAATGGACCGAAAGTAAGACGGGACATCGTGCTTAATATGTGACCCTTTGAAAATAAACATCGCTCGTTCTACCGGTTTGCCTGCCTGCCTGTCCGAATATTTACACATGTTAATGATAAATTACAAGACCAACATAGAAGGGAGCTCAACACAATAGAAGAAAAGCATTACTAGCTAAGGCAACAAGGGATAAATATTCATGAGGACAAGCCCTCGGAACTAAACCCATCAAACAAACACATGGTATAGCGGCTATTCGACGATGGGTTCTTCTTCGGACCATTCAGTGTCTAGACTAACATCTGAACATCTCAAAACTCGAGTAAACCACCATTCGTGAGGGAAGATAAAATAATAAAATAAAACGAACTAACTGACGAGAGAGGCAGTAAATCTGCAGTAATGAAGAAAATGCAAAAATAAAGACAGGAAATCTATAAAGAAAACTCCAAAATTTCGAGACCTTAATTACAACCAGAGCTACTCAAGCATGTAGAGCGATGTCTAAAATTTTATTTCTTTCCGAATTGGAGAGAAAATTGTATGATCCAAGAATTAAAATTCTACGAATAGATAGCCACAAATATGTCAGGAAGTCAATGAGGATTATATTCCTTGCTCATCAATTACCTTGCCGGCTGGCGTGGGCTATCATTCCTCTCCACAAACTGTGATAACCGACGGTATGGATCAATTCGTGAGTTGACTTCCTTCAGTGCCATGACACAGGACTGTCAATAATTTTCTCAAGTTGTCTTCCTTTATCTTTCTTTACGCTTATCTTCCCGGTAGTCACAACATGTTCCAGTTTGTCTTCTCACAATGTGGCCAAAAAATGATGACTGCTTCTTTCTTATGTCTGTGATAAGTTGTCTTTGCGACTTAGCTTCCCTCAAAATGTCCAGACTGCTCCTTTTGACTGTCCAATTAATTTTGAGCAGTCTTCTACAAAACCACATCTCCAAGGCTTCCATGGATTTTTTTTTCCCGCCAGGTTACTAATTGTCCAGGATTCACAACCATATATTAAAATTAGATCTATTCCTAGCTCACCCTTGGATTATTAAGATGCGTGATTTCTGGATGCGCTTCAATTGCTCGGCATGTTTCATGCGTGTGCGCTGTGCTTCAGCTGTCGCTTGAGGTATTATACCGTTAGCGTAATCTCATTGAAGGCAAATGTGAATGCATCCGTCTTGATCAACATTACGCCATTTTATTGTTAAAGTTTCGAATCTACACCGGGGCGGATTTTCAAACTTAACACTGGCTTTCATGTGGGTCAAGCGTAAACTGGCTTTCTGGAAACGTCTTGGAAAGTAAAGGGGGCCCACGCGATACTGACCACATGACCCAGCGAGTGCCCATTGATCTATAAAATATAAGTCTAGTACCATATGGTTCTTTGGCGAAGGAATTTCGAATGCAACTCGTAATCCCGCATACCGCGTTCGAAACACAACTGCCGGCAATTTGACCGCAGACCGTCTTGCGCTATATTTTATACAATGGTATGAATGCCGGTCGATCTAAAAGCATTGGAAAACTTTGTGTGTGTGTTTTATTTTTTTTTTTGCGTATCCTTTTGATAGGGCGTCGCTGTTAACACCAGAATTTTACCGCTGTTGTTGATGTCTTGGCAAGTTTACGTTCAGCAGTATTTTGTCAATGCTTTCTGAACGACCGATTGGCTCCCATACCAATTCGTTAGAACCCAGCGCAAAGCGGGCTGCTGCTAAATCCCGCACAGCTGTGTTTCGAACGCGGGTAAGCGAGCTTACGAATCGCGTCCGTAAACCCTTCGCCGCAGAGTCCGGCATCGGAAAACTACTGAACGTAAACTTGCCAAGAAAACACGACAGCCAAAAATGATGTGGTTGACTGCAATGTCCTGTAAAGGATATGCAACTAATGTTTGAACCAAATACCCAGTGCAACTCAAGGCGGGTACACAGGGTCGTGCGTTAGATTTGCTCAGTGTGATCATTTTGATGCAAGTCTTCGAAATACCGCCCCTTACATTTATTTTCCTTTAAACTAACCTTCGATTGTGATTTAATAAACAAAACTGCACAAATTGTATACTATATTTTTTTTTGAAAATATAAACTACATTAAATTAATTATACCAACTATCAAACTACAACAATCTACTACAATTTTACCCTTCTAACTTTAACTTTAGCAAATTCATAAACTAGGGATGTTCTTCTTCTTTCGTTCGCTATTAATTAGGGATGTGTAGTCTATAGTCTTGAGTGGTAGCCAATGTAGATTCAATAGGAAATTAATGACAGATTTCTAAGTTTTGATTGGCTTATTGAACTTCTTAAGTAGTGTTTTATTAATTTTAATTTGGAAAAAACTTCTTTCCCCACGAGCTACAGAAACAGGGAGTGTTAATAAAATTCTCAGAGCTACAACAGTATTCGGATATAAAGTAAATAAGTTATTTTGGCACAAATTTTAAAAAAAATCCAAAGGTTTCACATAATATGGTAGCTTTTGGGATACATCATGTAATTCTTCTTGAAGATCATTTGCATTTATATTTGATTCAATTTCCACCGAAAGTATTAACCGGAGACTGGTACAATAAATTTCAAGCGTTTTGTCATCTACATCCTTGAGTTTTAAAATGTCATATAAAAACTGAAAACTTTTGTCATGGGTTTCCAGAAGCGTGAATAGTTCAATTAGAGAATTAAGGGTAATGTGCAGAATATAACTGACAAAGTTTATTTTAAATTTGTTCTCCTCTGTTAAGGGTTCATCAACAGCTTCTTCGTTGTCAAATTGACGCTTTTTCCTTCTGGCACTAACTTTGCAATCTCATTAGCAGCAATTTTCATCTAATCATATCCAATGGTCTATAACTTTCCACCTTTTGTATGGTTTCTGATAACATCCTTAGACAATCTGACAAATTTACTGTTACAGATTGCAGTAGCTTCGAGACTGGATTTATTTCAAATAAAATATAATGCTAAAGAATTACACCTCACATAAACTTCTAATATTTTATAATTTTGCTAACTCTCTTGCTTTAACTTTAGTTTCTGCATCGCTGTTAAAGTCTTCTATCATTCGGAATAATGCATCATAGATTTCGCAATGTTGAAATCGTAAAGATTTTAACTCATCTACTCTGCTTGACCACGTAGTAGCATTCAATGATTTTAGAGTTAATTCACTTCCCAGCGCTTTGTAGAACAAGGAAAGAATGTGTAAAGTTCTTGTACAATAGAAAACAAAGTAGTTGTTTCTGTAGAAGAAGATGCTGCATTATTCACAACTAGGTTTAAAGAATGACACGCAGGGGGCACATAAAACGCCGTTGGGTAGTTTTCAAGTATTCTATTGTGTACACCGTTTCTTACTCCTTTCATATTAGCTCCGTTGTAATAGCTTTGTCCTCTAAACCACTTTAACTCAAAACCTAACTTTTCCAAATGTGTCAGAATATGTTACGTCAAACCCTCTCTGGCTGAATCACTAGCTTAAAAACCATTAAAGAACTCTTTAATTTCGTATTTATTTTGAATGGAGTTAAAAGCGACAGCTCTCATTTGACGCTTGGGGTACAATCGGCGATTATTGAAAAAAAAAATATTTAGCAATTTTCGATATTTCGACAATTTTGCTTAATGTGACATTTCCCATCAAATGTATTAATTCATCTTGTATATTATTGCTTAGATAAGTCACAGACCACTTATCAAACTCGCGTTGAACTCTCCTGATATGTTCTTCCATAGCTGGATCAAACGCAGAAAGCAATTCTACAAACTTTAGGAAGTTTCCGTTATTAGGCTGAAACAAATGTTTAATAACTACCAATAAAGCACTTTACAATACAAGC
Organism: Cepaea hortensis; assembly: GCA_963921405.1. Lineage (NCBI taxonomy): Eukaryota > Metazoa > Mollusca > Gastropoda > Stylommatophora > Helicidae > Cepaea > Cepaea hortensis. Next base: position 26,515,795 of record OY992893.1, read on the forward strand.
TTCATACCAACTCTATGCTACCAATGCCAAACCTGGACAATGACTGAGCAAGAAAAGAAAAATCACAACAACAGAAATTAGATTCCTGAGAAGAATTCTCAACGTATCAAGAAGAAATAATCAGAACTAAAGTGGGGATTATAGCAGCACTAGATTTTATTAGAAAGCAGCAAGTCAAATAGTTTGGCAATGCAAGTAGGTTACCATTCAACATCATACCACAACAAGCAATGATGTACAGACCATATGGAAACAGAGGAAGAGGCCGACCACGTAAACGTTGGACGGAATGAATAGCAGTCCATGGGAATATCGAAACATGAAGCCCAAAATCGGGCACTCTCACGATGTTTATGCTTCACCTCGACACCGCAAGGTACAAGAGGATCAAGATGAGGTGAGATGAGATAAATGTTCAGTTGTTACACAAAAAGCTAAGCATTGTGAGGCCAATAGTCTAATTATTGACATAATTGTTAAGAACTCCTCTCCAATGCTGAATTTTCATATCAATAATTCGATGATATTCAGCGTCAATAGTTTTTTCTGCTGTAATCGAATGTCCAATTCTTTCCATACTCTAAAAGCATTTCTGTGATTTACAGACTTTTCGCGCATTGTGAGGCCTCTTATAAGATTTCCCTAGTAAGAATAACCTTTTTGGCTTAGTCACTAATAAAAATGGCTTCATTTGTAACAGAGTAAATCAACCAACTTCTCTCAACGACTTCACCATTACTCAACACTTCCAAATAATGCGAGGGCGAAAATCTACGCCTTCCTTTATTAATAGAAATCTCGCAGTCTTTAATTTTGATGTGACCCCTCTCAACCAGTATTTGACGAGTTTCAGATGACATGCACAAAGCATTCCATAATGCAGGATTAGAAGGAATTTCGTTTAATATCAGCTGGCTGCCACTACTACTGCTACCCGGCTCTTGATGAACTTCTTGTGATGTGATTATTTGGCTCTCTCCAACAACTTCTTCTGGAAGTGATTGAGGTGGCATTGAATTTTTAATTTCCAAATCCAAAGCAGTCGCTGTTGATGTGGATGTGGACGGCTCATCTAAACAGGAGTTAATGTACTAAGAATTCCTTCATAACATAGCTTAGATTTCTTCCTTGTGTCTCTTTCTTTAAGCGTTTCTTTTTATATTGACTTCCAGACAATTTTATTTCCTTTTCTCTTCCATACTGTAATAATGTAATAAAAATATTAAAGAGGTGCAAGAGAGGGAAAGAGGTGGGGGGGGGGGAGGGAGAGGGGGGGCAGTGTGTCATTGAAAATGATTAAATATGATGATGCTTATCTGGCTTTTAAAATAGGGTAGATAAATAACGATATAATTGAGTTGCATAGCTAGTAAGACTTGTAGGCAAGAGAACATAATATAAGGGGTGTTCATTTGACATCCTTTCGTGCCGCACCGCACATAATTGCGTACATTGAACATGATCATGTCATAGTCATGTAATAAGTACTGACCAATGACTAAAAGAGCAAGTGCTTATCGTCCCATGATGCATAGGTTGAGAAAATGGCCGGGTTGATCCAAAATCCGTCCAAAGAAGCTCAAAGAGCGGTGATTCAGTTTCTTTCATTTGAAGGATGTCGACCAGTGGACATTCATCAAAGAATGCAGGCACTGTACGGTAACAAATGTGTGTCGAAGACAACAGTGACAGACTGGGCACGAATGTTTCGGAAAGGACGTCAGTTCACGACAGATCTTCGACGGCCAGGTCAAGCTCATGTTGTTGCAAACAGGAAAAACCATCGACAAAATTGATGCAGCAGTACAGATGAACCGTTGTAGAAGCATATGCTAGCTAGCGAAAGAATTTGATGTGTCAATTGGGACAATTCAAAAGGTCGTTCGTAAGAAACTGCAATATCGGAAGGTGTGTTCACAGTGGGTACCACGGATGTTGACCGACCACCAAAAAGAGGAACGCCTGGGATGGTGTTTGAACCACTTGCTGCGTTACAGAGTGGAGGGTGATGAATTTCTCTTTCCCATAGTGGCAGGCGATGAATCATGGTGTCACCACTTTGAGCCGAGCAGAAAAGAGAGAGCATGCAATGGAAGCATGCTGGATCACCAAAAAATTCAAGTGACATGTTTCCGTGTCAACATCAACTCTACCCACTACTTGCAAACACTAGACAAGCTGCAAACAAGTCATCAAGAATAAATGACCCGGCATGCTTTCTCGCGGTGTTATTTTGTTGCACAATAATGCTCATCCGCATGTCGCAAAGATTGTGCCGGTAGCATTAGCAAGTAAGAAGTGGGAAATTCTCCAACATCCAGCCTATAGTCCTGATTTGTCACTATGTGATTTTCATTTGTTCGAACCTCTAAAAAACGCCCTCAAAGGGTTTCACAGTGCTGTAGAGGAGAGTTGCAACTGAACTGAATGACACGAAGCGTGGCAGTTATTGATAAATGTCTTGTTTTATTTGAGATACTTCAAAATGTATAATTTCGACATACAAGTCTGGATGATACAAGACGTCCTGCCGGGCTAATCAATTGGTCGTAACTAATCTCTATCCTGCCTCTACGTCAACGCGTGAGCGTCCCTAGCTACTTAACTACCGGGTGCTCACGCGTGCATTAGCTAGTCAACCCATTTCCCCTTTTCACGCCACATAAACCCTACTCTGTTATAAGGGCAACGATTTCACACAGATGCAGACGTAAAGAACGCGGTAAACTCTTAGTTCAGTGAGCAACCTCAATCCTTTTTTTACGGACGGCATTCGCCGCCTACCTAAGCAATGAGATTCTTGCCTGAATGCCTACGGCAACTTCTGCTGACCAACCCATGGTGCATAATTCATACAAAATGGATGCTTTGTTTAATTCTACCACACCTGTTAATGTTTCTTTCATGCTTTTGTAATAAAGCCATTGGAACGGGTTTCAACTGAACGCCCCTAATAAATAGATAACGCATATCTGTCAAATTGACAGCTAGCGGCATTTTTGACATATGTATTTCTTTAATTTCTTATTGTATTGTCTCCACTTCAACGTAAATGAATAAGGTAAAAATAGAGCAATAAATAACGAACGCCAAAGTAGGCAAATGCAAATATTTCTTAAGCTACTCTGTCTCTCTCTCTCTCTCTCTCTCTCTCTCTCTCTCTCTCTCTCTCTCTCTCTCTCTCTCTCTCTCTCTCTCTCTCTCTCACACACACACACACAGAGAACGCAAAAGTAGAGCCACATATTATCTAAATAACTCTCTATCTATCACATACAGGCACATCTTCCGCACCTTGGATATACTCAGTCCAAGCAAATGCTACTTTTTAATTCGAGTCCCTATTATCATAACATAATTATTTTCAATTATAATAAATAACTACAATTGCTGTAAAAACAATAATTTTCTTATCTGATCAACATTTTATACACAAAAACTGAATTAGTTTCAATGCAAAAATATTATACTGATTCATTCATTCAGTAGCATGTCCTTTACAGAACCTCGCTCCCATAACAACCCTCCGGAAAACTTCTCGATCACAAGCAAGATGTCCCGCGTCTGATACACCCATCTGGAGATCATCCGCCACATCCTGCACCCATCTTCTCTTTGGCCTTCCTCTTCCTCTCTTCCCAGGCATATACCCTTCCATTATTGTTCTCTCCAAACTGTCGTGACGTTTCAAGTGACCAAAATACTTCAATTTTCTTTGTTTTATCGTCTTCAATAGCCATCCCTCCTCAATATTCAACTCTTGAAGCATGGATGCATTTGTTCCCCTCTTTACCCAAGATATTCTTAGAACTCGTCTATAACATTTACATTCAAAGGCATGTATGCGCTGTTCAGCTTGTTTAGCAAGTGTCCATGTCTCACAGGCGTATGTTGCAATGGGAAAGATGCACGCTCCTAAAAATCCAATCCCTGTAGTTCTGTCTGTCCCACACCACAATTTATACTGATACAGATATATTATATATCTGATTTACAGATTTAAACACAGCACAGCTACTTGCCACTTCTCAAGACAAACTAACATTAAAATCAAATGTTATAAAAAATGATAAGCTCAAAGCAGAACTATCAATCCGGAACACGTGCAAATGTATTTTGTGATAATTGCCGCCTCAGCCACCGACCCGTCCTGTCCTCTCTGTAAAAAGGTTCAGACAGCTGAGTACATACTGTCCGCGTGTAACATTGCCCTGGCCCAAGGCCGATTTACTTGGCGCCACAACAAAGTCCTTAATGAGTTGGCGGTCATAGTGGATGCAGCCAGAATGCAGGCGAATACAGGGACAGACCGAGGCCGGTGGGTATTTCCTTCGTCCGAACCGGGTAACAACTCAGAGACCGCGCTGCCGATTTGCCGCTTCCGACCATTTTCAATGGTGCTGAGGACTGGGAACCGACTGTGGATCTAAAGGGCCGTGGCAAATATCCTGAGGTGTTCCAAAAGTTTGGCTTGCTACCTGACATCGTACTTCACTCCTCGTCAGCCAAGCAGCTAACGCCGATTGAGCTGACCGTCCCTTACGAGTCAAATATTGAGTAGCAACACACGTACAAGACAGAGAAGTACGATTACATGGTCTCTGGTTTTAAGCTGGAAGCATACACCGTCAGGCTATTCGCCATAGAGGTAGGCGCTAGAGGTTTAGTGTCAGAATCTCCGAGGCGGCTTCATCACCCCCGCCTGGCAACGACCAGGTACGACCGTGAGCTAGACTAACAGCTACTGTGCAGGCGATGACCAGAGGTCATCGTGGTGCATGCAGACCACGAGAACGGAAAGCAGGGCCAACGAGGGAATCACTGCTGGTAGTCAGACAGCCTTGGACTGCGAGACAGGACGGACATGAAAGAGTGTTGCTGTGTAGGAGTCGAGACTGATGGAAGAAAGCTTGTATGCTTTGTGCGAGTAGAGTGAAGATTGCGCGAGTGATATCTACATTTGTATTTATGATATTATTGATATCTTGCATTGTGTGTGGTTTTGACAATGTCATTATCGCTAACTTTGAGCGATGCCTGATGTGACTGCGTTTTGAGAAGTGCGATTAAAGTGTTTGAGTTATATAGCCGTGTGTTTGTACACTCATTGTGTGTGTGCAAGTGTTTCACGCCTGTTGGTGAACACGAGCCTTTGGTTATCTAACCAATACCCTGACAGGAGTGAACGTGAAGGTTCGTCTGGCTTATGGAAAAGTGTTTATGTTAGGAGTGAACGTGGGTGGCTTTGGACATTAAGATCTTGTGATTGAAAAAGGAGAGAAAGTTGTAAGATATACGTGTAGGAGTGAACGTGGGTGCATCGTCCGGCTTTTGAATCGAATGTGAACATACGTGTGAGGACGAGTGAACTGGGTTTAAACCAAAAGTAAGCGACGAGTGAACGTATAAGACATGTGTTAAAATGCAATGGAGTGAAATAGTTCTGTAAAGTGAACGAAAGTATCGGAGAAGAAAGCATACGAAATTGAAATCGGAACGTACGACGAGACGACTATACAAACATACTTGACGTGCATACAAACCTATAACACTTAGCTGACAATACATACACCACAAAAAACATACACATACTAATATTTTCTCTCTCCAAAAGTAAACAGGTTTTTCTGACCCTGACATTTAGTCTCCCACACCGTGTATGATGTGCTAAAGCAAATGGGTATTAATGGACAAGCAAGAGCTCGTGTGCAAAAACAACTGTGTGAGACAGCCGAAAAAGCCTCGTGCCGGCTAAGGAATTGTCGGAACCTGAAGTGGGACGAAACTCCAAACTAGTATGGTTGGAAGCTGTAACTGCACAACACCTAACAATATCTCAACCAAGACCACGAGCGTGCAACGGCTCGTGTCAGCTCTTTAGCCTTTCCTCCGAGCGTGGGTGGTGAATCTGAGTCATGTCAAATCATGCAAATGTCGGCCGAAGTCTAACCTCTATAACATAGCGGTAATCGTCTGTAGGTCACACTCACTCAGTTGCAGAGACTATGAGGTGGGTCCAGAAACTTAAAGGAAGAACTGGCTTCCTTGTAGAGTGTGGCGCCGTAAACGTGGCCCGGGTAAGGAGCACGGCAACGGAGACGTATGCAGGCGATAGAGGCCGTGGCTGGGGATGAAGCTGGCTCCTCACGACCACACGTGCTAAGGGGCAAGTACGGGCTGCACGGACTCTCCTCACTGAGGGAGGGGAGGCTTGAGAGTGGACATGGTAACAGCGAAAAGACAAGCACAACAACAGGGACAACGAATTTGACCGAATGTCTCCGCGGCAGGGAAACGACGCCCATAGTCATGACCCGGACGGGACCGCCCCCAGAGAGTGTCAAGAGTATAATGATCCGAAACACTTGGGGAAAGGGGTGTCTTCTGAAGATCAGAAACCCCCTGCCGTGTTTGCTCCACGGCGGAGTGTTTATCACAAACAAAAATAATAGCTTCTCAAAAGTCTTTCGGCGAGCGCTCACCAACAATGCACCTTTACTAGAAACCGAAATCAAAGGGTACCTCTGCTTAGGCAAAGGCGTGCGATAAAACGTATACATCAATATCGCAATAACATTGGCCAATATAGAAAAGCGTTGCGTAAGGATGTTTAATTTTTGAATGGATCAAATTATATTTTGATTTAGCTGCTTATGCCGTCCCTTTACGGAGCTGCCTGATGCGGCCTCCTCTCTGTATCACAGCCCGGCACGCCCTGGGTGTACAACGTTCCTTCGCGTTTTTGTATCATGTAATAACACATGCCAATGGTAACAAGAACAAGTGTGTTGAAATGCTACACAGAACCTACCTTTACCTTTGTATAGATGTGAAGCGTGGATAATGAGCAGACAAGCTGAAAAAACATCTAATGGCAGTGGAAATGTAGTTTTTTTTAGGAAAATTGCGAGAATACCATGGACTGATAAAAAAAAAAACCAAATGAGCAAGTCCTGCAAGAAACAAATTAAAACCGTAGAACTGAGTGATTAGTAAATTAGACGGAGACAATCAAGATATTTTGGACACGTTTTAAGAAGAAATAAATTAAAGAACTTGGCGACAACTGGCAAGATTGAGAGATAATTGAAAGCAATTGAACGTAATCTTGTCAAGAAAATACAAATAGTCAAATAATGATGGGGTTGACTGTGGCGTCCTGTAAAGGACAGTATGCAACTAACTATTAACAACTCTCCCAGCGGCGGTATGGCTTTAAAGCTACGGCGTCAACCTCTGGATCGAGGACACTTGGCGTGTTTGTCAGCCTGGACTGTGGGGACTTGTTACATAATACAATAACACCACGGTATTCTCCATCTAATAATGGGGTAGTGAAGGAACGTCAAGCCTTCTCAGATAAGGCCGAAAAACTGAAGTTGGAAAATGAATCGAGCAGGCCCGAAAAGGCTCATCATCAAGTGCCTTTCCGTCTAGCATGGGCGATCATGCTACTCCACAAATTGCTGTCCCCGACGACATGGATCAGTTCATGTGTTGACTCACTTCCGATATGACACGTGCTAGAATGTTTTCACACTGTCTTCCTCTCTCGATTTCCACACATCTTTCGGTTGTCACAACATTGTCTAGTTTTTGTCTTCTCATAATGTGGCCAAACAAGTGATGACTGCCTCTTTCTGATGTTTGTAATAAATTTTCTTTGCGACATATTTAAAATTTTTTGTTGTTGCGTATTCCCTTATGGGACGTTGCAGTCAACACCAGCATTTTTCAGCTTCTGTTGATGTACTAGGCAAGTGTTACGTTCAGTAGTTTGCCATTGCTTTCTGAACGACCGGCTCCCATACCAGCACGTTATAACACAACGCGACACGGTCTGCTGCACAAATCGGTTTTACGACATAGCCCTTCTCAAAATGTCCAGATTGCTCGTTTTGGCTGTCCAGTTAATTTTCAGCATTCATCTATGAAACCATATCTCTAAGGCGTCTAGAGATTGTATCGCCTGTTTACTAATTGTCCAGGATTCGCAGCGAGGTTAAATATCAAAATTAGAAAACATTCTGATAAAACAAAAAAAAAATATAGCATGTGATTCTGGCATTCTCATATGTGGATCCCCGTCGGTGATATGGAATTCGTGCACCCTGTTAAGATTCTCCATGTGGGATTATGGCAATATACTAGATAACTCTGTGGGATATCAGCGTGCAACAAAACTGGTACTTAACCAAATTGTTCTCGATAAGTTTTTCTCATTCTCTCTCCTTTTCAATCTGTCTCTCTGTCTGCCCGATTACTTGACTGCCTGCCTGTCTACCTCTCATAGGTGAAATATGAAAGCAATAATCTATGAAAAGGCGAGGGGGGAAAAAGAAGGGCAGAATATTAGACGGGCCAGCGTTCCAATTTTCAAATCTTTTAAGATACAGTTCTTTTCGTTCTGTCTCTCTGAATCCCTCTTTCTGTTTCCATCTGCCTCTGTATTTCTCCATTTGCCTCTCTCATTCTGTATCATTTTCGGTATGTCGGTCTTTCTGTCTCTGCCTTTTATTTTATGTCTTTCTCTGTCTGCATGTATCTATCTGCCGTTCTTTATCACTCCGCCTTCTCAATCTCACTGTACTATTTTTCTGTCTGTATCTCTCTGTATATGCCCCTCTCTATCTTTATGTCTCTACTTCTTTGTCCATTCAGTGTGTCCCTATCACTATCAGGCTCATGTCATCTCTCTCCCCCCCCCTCTCTCTCTCTATCTCTGTCTCTCTCTGTACCCCACTCACTTTCGCTCCATCCCCTTCCGTCTATATACCTTTCAATTCTAATATCTTTGTGTGCATTAATCTCGTACCGTCTTACCTCAATCCCTGGCTGAATAATTTGACAATTGATCGGCGAGATTGTGATAACATGTCACCATGGTTACGGCTGAGCATGTTGCTTGCCTTTCGGTATCCAAACTGGGCGACAGATATCACTCCCACCCCGTGCCCCCCCCCCCCCCCCCTCCTCGCCGACACCATTGTCTTGTTGTTCTGATCTCCCGCAGATTAGAGTGACTTTCTTCCCGGCATCCCTTGTAATCTATCGATCGATTGTCGCGGGCATTTATTTAACGCCAGATTTCCACGAAAATCGAAGTCATATCATGAATGAAGAAGGAAGTTATTTGTGAAACAGTCATTTATCAGTATGGTGGTTTTATCAGCGGCGGCGAGCGATTTTTATCTGTAACAAATGATGTACAAGTTTTACATAAATTTTACTGTCTGCCCCTGGAAGCAAGCTGCACCTGGTCATTACTGCATTGCTGGTAGTAGCTGCATATATACATGTACGAGTATTTATTCGTACAGATGTCTGCCTGGCCGACAGGATAAGAGCGCTTGTTCTTAAACTTAAGGTGCCGGAATTACTATGTTGAAATCAAACTTTGAGGTCTCGCTCAGAAAGCAATGATTGACTGGCACCTTGCCGTCTTTATAGACGACAGTTTGTAAAATGGAGTTATACCTCTCTATAACACAAAACCTGGGTTGAACTTAGGGACCACGTGTTGCCCATGCAGCGTGATCCCTCTCTCGGCCTGCCTAGTTTACTCCAGAGGAAAGGTAACACCAATACGCCTGGTATAAGACAAGCTGCAGAAGCCTCCGGATCAGCAAAGCAATGCTCTAACTGTCCGCCTGTCGGAGCTTCCATCCTAGACCAGTTGCCGTCCAAGGCTTAGGGCCTGGACTACCTTGCCAAGACATTTAGTCTTTAGGTTGCATTTCCTAACACTAGAGTTAGGCTTGCACCCTCCCAATTGTTCCCTTCCGCCAGAAGCCGTTGACACAATGTGCGGTATCGGGTTTGGTCAGCGTCACCCAACATTCGGCGCTAACAGAAAGCAGATAGTACCGTCTACTGTCATGCGGTAACTCAGGTAATATTGTCTAGACAATCATCTTGGGCTTGATAGCAACGTCTTGGATGGTTAATGTTGCCAGTATCACATTGGTCGCCTTCATTTCTCAGGACATTTCCTGGTAGCCATGTTTGAGCTGGTGTCGACATGAGAACACAGGTCGATGTGAGAAAATCCGCGTCGACTGGAATTCGAACACTGATTACCGAGGACATGGGATGGTGGGGAAGAGATAAACGTGCTAGCTGCTGCGAATTGAATTTATTCAAGAACCAACATCACTGTATTAGAGGCATCCCTATAAGCGCTGAGTCCTCAACTTCAACAGCCAGCGTAGAGTCCCAATACTAACGGTGACCGTTGCAATCTGATTATATGTCTGCCTTGCTTTACCTCTGAGTGACGACTGTCGACCGCTGACCACCCCCTGCTGCTAGATTCTATCTAGAGCGTGATATATCTTTTCGGTCAGTCCTGCCGGCGTAGCTTGAAAGCTCGTCGGTAGGCGTCCAGTGGTTTTGCATTATCACCTTGTACCGGGGGCCCGCGCCAGTGGTCATATGCATTGCGAACTGATGAGGCTCAGCCTTTGGTCAGGAGATTTGTTCGCAAATTAGACGAGCAATATCTTCTGTGGGCAGAATCTCTCTCTCTCTCTCTCTCTCTCTCTCTCTCTCTCTCTCTCTCTCTCTCTCTCTCTCTCTCTCTCTCTCTCTCTCTCTCCTTTTCTCTTTTTTATACTAACTGTTCGATGTTGATCACAATCCAAAGCTCCTGATAGCAATAAATATAGAATTGCATAATTCAGGAGGTATAGCTCCAGGTTCAACAGTCTGGTGACCTGGTCTATTCCAGATTCTTCTAAGGAATTGATCATTTCTGTTGTAATGTTGTCTGGACCCGGGGTCTTTCCAATTTTCATATGGTTAAGAGCATTCTGAACCCCCATCTTCAAAATTGATGTTCTTGCATTATTATTCCGAAAATCATATCTTTCCTCTCTTGTATCATCATAACGGTCTTTCTCATAATCGGACCACGCATGTAAAATCTGATCTTTTCTATAATGATTTTGGCCTTTATGTGTTTGTTCTTTTGTTAGTGACATCAGTAATTCTTTTGTTCATTAATTTGGTATTTCGGGTGTTGTGTTGGTTGTCAATTTTCCTGCAGTTTTCCTCAAAGTATGCTTCTTTTGCCTCTTTGCACAATTTCCAAATAGTCCTGTGAACCTCTTCATATTTTTCATGTTTAAAAAAAAATGGTTTTTCTTCTTATTACCGTGAGTTGTAAGATGTCTTCCGTCATCCTTTCTTACGTCCCATCATATTCATTTTTGTGATAGTTATTTTTACAGCTTGTCTGGCTGATTTCTTTAATATTACCCATTGGCCGTTGACATCTCGAAATAATATTTCCATATCGGACAAATACATCAAATCTTTTCTTTACCTTTGCGTTGTTTTATCTTCCATCTCTTCACTCTTCAGTACAAGTAGATCACATTTTGTATTGTTTTGTAGTATTATACTTAACCTCCGTTAATTTTATACGTATATTGCTGATGATTAATCATTGTCACTACAATATTGTTCCTATCATTATCATTGAAATGCGCCAAACCGATACGCTACGCTATTTCCAGTAGTCACCAGTTTCTAGAACCATGTCTACGTTTTTGTTCGCACTTGCGATTTCGCCAAATCACCCAGATATTTATCTCGTTACTTTCAAGTTTATTTCTTCACACACCGTGCACAGATAATATTGCCTGTCTGCGTCTAATTTCTCTAATCAATTCATGCCTTGCATCTGTTACTCGAGGCAGTTAATATTGCCTGTCTGCGTCTCATTTCTCTAATCAATTCACGGCTTACGTAGTCTTTCTCGAGGGACGGCCATGGTCGTTTTTCTCCCGTCAATAATTTTTTATTTACCTTGTCATCAGAAACCACATCTCCGCTGTCAATAGATATTTTTTTCTCCACCTGTCTGCTTCTTGTGATTCGATTTTCATATATGTGCATAATGTTACAAAATGTCAAAATAATCTTCCACGGATGTGAATTATAACCATCACACAACGCTATGTCAGTGTGACATTTCTTCACGCAATTGAAATCAGAGCTACATGTTTGATTACGAAAGCTCTTTCACTATCCCATAATGTGTATGCGGCCTCGGGGGAGCAGAGGTGCAAAGGTGCAACGTCTGCTTCATACTACAGCAGACCGTACATGGTCCAGGACGTGGCTGGGGTATGCATTTCTTGCACAGTAAGAATGGGTGGTAAACAGTAAGCACATCTCAGTTAGTTACAAATAGTGGAAGAGGCAAGATGACCGACTCCATTGCACTGGGTTTTATCCCATATGGCCAGTTCTCTTTTCGCAGGACGGGCTGCCGAAAGCGTCTCACAAAGCACTAACTCAGTGCTCCAGCGACGGGACCCAGGAGTCTCTGAGAAAACGGCGCCCGTGAACCGAACGACGTAGCCCGGAATCGAACTAATAACTTTCGGAGCGCGAAGCAGGCGGACGTGAAAACTTTGCCATGTAGGCTCCCTGTTCAAATATTAACAAGCTGAACTAACAGATATATAGGAACAGGGGAGAAAAGAGGGTACATTATCGATGAATTTGATGAACAATATTACCCGTGGACTTGCTATTAGTTCATCATCATCAAGTGCCGTGCTGACTGGCGGAGGCGTTCATGACTCTGCACAGATTTCGGTCTTTGGTTTTCTGGATCAACTCTGCCGTTAAATTCCTCCATGCCGCCGTAGCAATCGATCAGCATCATTTCTCGTGGTCTGCCTCTGCCTTTCTTCCCCTCGATCTTTCCAGTTGTCACGGTGTTCTCCAGCGCCTCTCTTCTCATAACATGACCGAAGAAAGATGTTTGCCTCTTTCTTATTGTTGTATATCTTCTTCTTCTTCTTTGAGTTCATCCGGAGTGTTTTTTCAGATGTGATTGCGGTGTGTTGTTATGCTCCCTTGGGCCGAAACCCTTGGGCCAACTCATCCTACATTTGTGTGCGTTTTTGACCAGGTTAGCATTCCTGGAAGACTCTCACTTTTGTGGTACCGTCAACATCCCAGCTGGTCAAGTTGGAACAGTCGAAGACTTCACGATCATCCCTCAAGGGAAGGCAGGGACAGTCCATGGCATTTTACGCCATCCAGGGCTGATTCCATAGTTGCAGGGCTGACACATGATGGCCTGGTGCTGGACTCACCGAGGGAATCGTCACATCCTGCTCATGGCTGCTTTAATTCCTCACTTCAATATATTGGGCATTTCGTTCGCCCCAGACTGTTCCCGCACAAATCAGACCGGTCTGCAGTCATTATCCACTCAGCGAGTTTTCAATTCGGACACATGCCTGACGTTGTGCCCGGGACAATATAGTAAGAACTGTTCCGGGCACGACGGACATTCGGAAACTATCTAGTTAGAGCTGTTCCAGACACGAGGGGCATTCGGAAAACTAGGTAGTCAGAGCTGTTCCTAGCAAGAGGGATATTCGGAAGACTAGTTAGAGCTTTTCCGGCCACGAAAGACATTTCACTCGCACGTAATTGCGTAGTGGCAGTTTTTATTTTGCCAACCGTAGGCCGGCATTTCCGTCTTCTGCGGGCATTTTTTAATGAGGTTAGCCTTTCTCGGGTTTAGAGGCAAGTTAGACTCTTATTGCGACTTCCACTCAGCAAGCTTTTGCTTCGGGCTGCCACGTAATGGATTCGCTTGCCAAGCGTTCCATTTCGCGTCAACAAGACAATCTTCCACATTTGACTACGCTCACTCCATGAGTATAGTTACAGACTTTCATCGGAACGTGCGACTGAGGTCAGGCTCTCTCATCCGGGGATCCCTCATATCCCCCAGCTGAGAGCCTACTAACAGTATCTGGACTAAGCATGTAGCGTGCTTAGCATTTCACCTCCATTTTGGAGTAGGTGGGTTTCGGCCCGGCTCTCACTTCCGAGAGCTTATAGCTTAGAGGCGTTCAGCCATATCCCTCAGCGGAGAGCCTTAGCGTATGTGTCCGGACCAAGAATTTCTGACTTCGTACACCTGATTTGAGCTTTTGACTGCTATCCTCAGTCTACCTGCAGAGCAGCAGGTTGTGTCTCTCTTAGTCTGGCCCCTAACCCAAGACCTGTCCGACACATAGTTGTGCTTCCGTCGGATCAGCTCTTGGGGTCTTTGGGACACGCAACCCCCCATCCCCACCCCTCCCCTACTGCAACAAGGTGGAGACACATCAAAGGGGGGGGGGATTGTTGCATATAATGTTCTAGTTTCATTAGCCTGTTTCAGGCAGTCGTTGTTAGTTACTCTGGCAGTCCAAGGAATTCGCAACCTTCATCTAAGGAGCCACATCTCTGTTGCTTCCAATCTCTTCTTAATTTATTCATTTACATTCCAAGATTCACTGCCATACAGCAAAACATGTTCTATATAGCACTCCAGCACTCTCTTTTTTACAATTTAATGATAGTGACTTATTGCATAAGATATTCTTCATTTTCTGAAAAGAGCCTTTGCTTGCCCTATTCTTCTCTTCATCTCTGTTGTGCATCTTCTATCCGATGTTATAAATGTCCCTAGATATTTAAAACTATCCACTTGTTGAAGAATTTTCCCTTCTATCTCTGTTTCACATTTGGGAGTCACCTGTTTCTTTGATATCACCATTGTTACTGTTTTCTTGATATTCAAGGAGAGCCCTTATTTTTGCACTCTCTGCTACTACAGTGTCCAACAATTGTTGTAGATCTGATGCATTATCCGCTATCAATTCTGTGTCATCTGCATAGCGTATATTATTTATATTATAACCTCCAAATATTATTCCTGGCTTTTCTTTGATCTCTCTCATTATTACTTCGCTATAGAGGGAGAAGAGATCCGGTGACAAAACACATCCCTGTCTTACTTCCAACTTTATGTGTTCATAATTTCCTTCTTTATTTTCCATGTTAATTGCTGCTGTTTGGTTCCAGTAAATTTTTTTTTTATTATTCCGAAATCTTTCCCATCAATGTTTATATCTTCCAACATTTTAATCAGTTCATCATGTTTTACTTTATCAAATGCCTTAGTATAAACTATGAATCTTTCTTTGTCTCTACTGATCTTTCAAATAGGCTATTAGTTCACGACAGACAGAAAAACCAATGAACAAGTCCTTCAAGAAACAAATGAAGATCGTAAACTGATTAGAGACATTAGACGTAGATAGTCACAATTTTTTGGACATGTTATGAGAAGAAATGAATTGGAGAACTTGGTGACGACTGGCAAGATCGAAGGGAAGAAACCAAGGGGAAGACCGAGAAGTAAATACCTGGATGGCTTGGCCACGTGGCATGATCAAGACAGGAACACGGAGTTGATCCACGACTCTAGTGATCCAGTGAGATGGCAGAACATGACCGCCTACGCTTATCGGCATGGCACATGATGGATGGATAAATTAGTTCACGTATTTTAAAATGCATAAGTAATGTAGTTCTCTATTTTACACAGTTTTCATTCATTCGTCGTAAACTCTTTCCCTCTATGCATGAACATTTCACAAAATATAGAAGACTCTGCTTTATACTGAGGATCAGGGCGTTATGCATGAAGACACGTTTTCCATCTAGTACCATTCTCTGGAGTAGTTGTCTTAAAATGTAGTTGTTTAGTTTAGTCGACGGATCAATATCACGGCTCACGGGTGTAACCCATAAGTGCTCCTTTCTACTCCTAACTCAAGCCGGAGTCCGGAGAATCTCAGCTCAGTGCACGAACTCCATAGCACCAGCGAGGATCATGAAATACTTTGGGTAGATTTGTAATTCGAAACTTTACCCGGGCAGAGCGTTTAGACTACTCTTTTTCGATTTCCAATTGCCAAGGGATTTTTTTAAGTGCGCAGCAATACACACGGGCGTCCGATCTCACTACCCAGAGACCAGGGGCAATTTCGTTACTAGAAGTCCACGTGACAAAATCCCGGCAAAGTGTAGTGGTGCTAGCGAATGTTTTGTTGTGTTTTGTTTTTATTTATTGGTGAACTGATGAAGACTTTGTAGCTGCACCGTTAATTCTTTAACTTATGATTGTGATCTTGAAAAACTGACACTTCTCACATGATGTTAGTTGAATTGGTCATTATCCTGTTTAGTCATATTAACATAAACAAAACGTTAACTGTATCATTTTTATATTCAGATGAAGGTCATTCTTAATAGAAACCCGACTGTGCTGCAATCAAATCACCAATGAACCACGGGTAATGTAACATATGCCTTACGGTCTCGGATAATGGCGACGAAATAGCCTGTCCCGTGTGCACGAGTCATCATTTTAAAACCTCTCGACAAGAAGGTAGAGCCGTTCGTGTAGGCTACTGTCTAGGTTAAACTAAAACAAAGGTACAAAACCTACCTACAACAAGTAGTATACCTGGAAATGACATGGGCTCCGTCCGGCAAATCCCTTGCTTTTTGAAGTACTTTAATGGTTAGTTTGCAGACAGTGTTGATGCTTCCTTCTATCGTGGTATCCCCATGTGAAATAATTTGATGGTTAATTTACACTGAGAGTTGATGCTTCTATCGTGGTATCCCCACGTGAAATACTTTGATGATTATTTTACACTGAGAGTTGATGCTCTTGCCGTGGTATCCCTACGTGAAATACTTTGATGGTTAATTTACACTGAGAGTTGATGCTCCTGCCGTGGTATCCCTACGTGAAATACTTTGATGGTTAATTTACACTGAGAGTTGATGCTCCTGCCGTGGTATCCCTACGTGAAATACTTTGATGGTTAATTTACACTGAGAGTTGATGCTTCTGTCGTAGTATCCCTACGTGAAACGCTTTGATGGTAAATTTACTCTGAGTGGTGAAGCTTCTATGATGGTATTTCAGCGTGAAGTATACTGATGGCTAAGGTACAAGAGTATTGATGCTTCTATCGTGGTATCCCTATGTGAAGACACTGATGGGTAGTTTACACTTTGTGTTGATGCTTTCATCATGGTTTCCTAACTTGCAATACAATGATCCTTAGCTTACACTGGCTGTTGATGCTTTCATTATGGTTTCCCTATATCTCACGCATTCACTCAATCTCCCAATATGTTTCACTCAATCACTTACTCACTCTTCCTCATTGAATCGACTCGTTGTCACTCACTCACTCACTCACTCACTCACTCACTCACTCACTCACTCACTCAATCACTCACTCACTCACTCACTCACTCACTCACTCACCCACCCACTCACTTACTCACTCACCCACCCACCCACTCACTCACTCACTCACTCACTCACTCACTCAATACTCACTCACTCATCCACCCACCCACTCACTCACTCACTCAATCACTCAGTCACTGACACACACACTCACTTACTCCTTCACTCCCTCACTCACTGACTAACTGAAGCACTGACTCTCTCTCTCTCTCTCTCTCTCTCTCTC
This sequence comes from Cepaea hortensis, assembly GCA_963921405.1. NCBI lineage: Eukaryota > Metazoa > Mollusca > Gastropoda > Stylommatophora > Helicidae > Cepaea > Cepaea hortensis. The sequence goes on from OY992893.1 coordinate 26,533,161, forward strand.
TCTCTCTCTCTCTCTCTCTGCTTTTCAATAAAGCAAAACTAATTCACAAAATCCTGCATCGGAATGCCCCAAATTACCTTTGGCCATTGTTTAAATATAATGCTAGACACAGTAAACGTTTAAATTTATTACACATTCCGAAGCCTAGGATTGACTTATACAAAACAAGCTTAACGTACTCTGCAGCTCAGCTGTGGAACAATCTTCCACAAGAAATCAAAGACATCACCAATCCCTATTCATATAATCGCAAATTACTCGAACACTATCTCAGTACGGATTATCTTCCCCCTTAATAATAGAGATAATAATAATAATAACAAAACCCTAGTATAACAGCCAGTCCCTTTTTGGTTGGCCAGTATATTCCACATGGCTAATAACAAGTGTCAGACCATTATTTAATTTTACTGTGGCGTGTAGTTTTGATGTTCGCATTTTGCCCATGCCTTTATAATGCATATCTTTTATATTGTTACTGTTCTTTGTTAGCCTTGAATGATGTGTGAATGAAATAATGTATGAAAGAGAGTGATAGAAGGGCAGAATGTTAGACGGGCCTGCGTGCCCAATTCTTACCCTTTGAAAATAAAGATTGTTCGTTCGTTCGTTCGTTCGTTCTCTCTCTCTCTCTCTCTCTCTCTCTCTCTCTCTCTCTCTCTCTCTCTCTCTCTCTCTCTCTCTCTCTCGACCAGAGTGTGCATTTTTGCATGTCTCTATTTATACATACTCCACCAGTGTGTAAAAAAAAAAAAACTATACTTCACACCCCCACCCCCCTTTTAACCCCCTTGCCAGTATTCTCCACATTTCTAATCACTGTCAATTTGAAACAACAAATATCAAAAATTTATAGGAAACATGAAAATAAATTACGGCCATCTTATGTTTAGGTTTGCATTTTTTCCCTCTATCTTCTCAATTGTAAAACGTCTCGAGGGGTTCGGCAGATATTGTTAATGAGATATAATTTTCTAACTCGATAAGAACCCGTTTTGAGTTAATTCGTTTTTTTTTTTCCCTTCAATATTCGTATACGCGTACGTGAATTATTATTATTATTATTATTATTATTATTATTATTATTATTATTATTATTATTATTATTATTATTATTATTATTATTATTTGTTGTTGTTGTTGTTTTTGTTTTAAAAAGAATTTTCAATATCACTTGAGATGTTGCGTGAACTGCAGGTTTTAATAATTGATCAATATTAGCTGTTTTGTAGTTTAGTTATTTCCGGTGCATGTTGCCGTGGGGCGCCAGACAAGATGCAACAATTGAGTTTGTCCAACACTCTCAGGGTTGTGTCTCAAATGTTGCATGTCCCCTGCAGAACGTGTGATCAACCCCAACCCAAGGATGACTTTCTGGGCAAATTTACGTTCAGTAGTTTGCCATTGGTAACGTTGACGTCCAAATAACCGGTGTAGGGGTTAAACCCATTCCATATCAACAGTGGACTGGAAGTTAAGTACAAGCGCATATAAGCGCCGCGGTCAGGCTGACTGGTGTGGAAATAATTATGCTAGAGAAGTAAGACATTCTGTTGAAATCACAGATTGACAGGCAGACGTGACAAGAGAGATAGATGGATTCATAAATCATGAGGCAGACAAAACACAGATAGACTAGGCAGGCTGGCAGGGAAACAAATAGTCATATGAATAAACAGACAAAAAGCATGAGGGTGTGAAAGGATAATTGGATGCGTAAAAGGATCGACAGATAGATATGCCAAGCAATTAATCGTGCAATCTATTGTTTGTGTCTTCGTAGGTAGGTAGATAGGTAGGTAGGTAGGTAGGTAGAAACATGCACTAGCTGACTCGGTGGGAAAAAAAGTTCCTATCACATTATGGACAGAAAGGCAGATATCAAAGAGCATCTGTGTTTCACCATTGAAGGTTCCATTTGATTCACTCATATTTAGACTTTTCACATTTACCAATGTTAGCAAATCTGGTCGAATATTTTAAGTTTGGGGTAAGCTTAGTGTCGACACAATAGCATATGTCTGTCTGTCTGTCTGTCTGTCTGTCTGTCTGTCTGTCTGTCTGTCTGTCTGTCTGTCTGTCTGTCTGTCTGTCTGTCTGTCTGTCTGTCTGTCTGTTTGTCTGTCTGTCTGTCTGTCTGTCCGTCCGTCCGTCCGTCCGTCCGTCCGTCCGTCCGTCTGTCCGTCTGTCTGTCTGTCTGTCTGTCTGTCTGTCTGTCTGTCTGTCTGTCTGTCTGTCTGTCTGTCTGTCTGTCTGGCTGTCTGTCTGTCCGTCCGTCCGTTCGTCCGTGCGTCCGTCCGTCCGTCCGTCTGTCTGTCTGTCTGTCTGTCTGTCTGTCTGTCTGTCTGTCTCCCTCTCTCTGACTGCATATCTCTCTCTGTCTAACTATCTCTCTCCCTCTCTCTATCTACCTGTCTCTCTCCCTCTCTCTAGCTGCCTGTCTCTCTCTGTCTAACTATCTCTCTCCCTTTCTGTGTCTACCTGTCTCTCTCCTCTCTGTCTGCCTGTTTCTCTCTGTCTGCCTGTTTCTCTCTGTCTGCCTGTCTCTCCCCCTGGTTACCTGTCTCTCTCCCTCTCTCTGTCTCCATGTCTCTCCCTTTTGGGTGAGTGATTGTTGGTGGGAAATGGGACTAGTAGAGGATATGTGAGTGGGTGGGGAGATGTGTGTAGGTGGGGGATGTGTGGGTTATTGAATGTATGTGTGCTTGGGGTGTGGGTGGATGGGATGTGTGGTGGGTGAGAGGTGTGTGTGGGTGGGGAGATGTGTAGGTGTAGGGATGTGGTGGATGGGTGGGGGAATGTATTTTATGTGTGTGTGGTTGGGTGGGGAAGTTGGAGTGAATGGGGGATGTGTGGGTGGGTGGTGGATGTGTCTCATAACATAGTAATATGCATATGTTTACAAAATTCATGTGACAATGTTTTTTTCCTATGCACTGTTGATGAAAGAAAGATGAATGATTGGAAGGGCCGAATGTAAGACGGGCCTGCGTGCCCAATTTGTTACCCTTTGAAAATAAAGTCTGTTCGTTCGTTCGTTCGTTCGTTCGTTCGTTCGTTCGTTCCCTCTGTCTACATGTCTGTCTCCCTCTCTCTGTCTGCATATCTCTCTCTGTCTAACTATCTCTCTCCCTCTCTCTATCTACCTGTCTCTCTCCCTCTCTCCATCTGCCTGCATCTCACCCTCTCTCTGCGTATATCTCTTCCTCTCTCTGCCTGTCTGTCTGCCAGATTATCCTTCTATCTACTTAAGCTCATCAGTGCTACTTTTATAAACGCGTGCGTGGAAAAAATTTTTTTCTTTCTTGTAACAGAACTTCCATGATCATTTGAGATGATTCACAAACTGCAGGTTGTAATCATTTAGCAATATGAGCTTTTTTGTGGTTTGATTATTTCCGGCGGAGATTGCAGGAGGGCGTCAGACAAGATGCTAACCTGCAATTTGTTTAACACGCTCAGATTTGTGCATACTAGGGGAATAATATACAAGAGGGATGTTCTGAAGAAATCAGACTCCCAGGCTGACATGACATGAGAGATATACGGACGGATTCATTGCGAAGCAGACAAAATACAGAAATACAGACGGGGAAATAAATAGACATGCATATAAACAAACAGGCAGATTGTGTATGTATGTTGTTAATACGCCCACTTCTATGGCGTCCTAACCCTTGCTTTTACTCTGTAAAGTGTACAGACCGACAGAGATATGGTTGAGGGGTTCGTGAGACGCAGCATCATAATTCCTGTCATATCGAGTTGAGGGTTTGAAACAGCTGTCAGCCATTTGGAAGCCGACCATTTTGCGTTGACATCGATGGTACGAGGAGTTGGCCGTTAAGAAAGCACTAACTAATGACGTAACCTTAATCACAATGAGCCAATAAATGCAGAGGTTGATGGTAACGTCCTGTAAAGGACATGCAAATTATAATTTTGTCTTTAGCTTCATGCTGGTATGTCGTCCTATCCCGCCCGGTGTTTCACAATATACTGTCTTGTTGTTGTTGTTGTTGTTGTTGTTGTTGTTGTTGTTGTTGTTGTTCTTCTTCTTCTTCTTCTTCTTCTTCTTCTTCTTCTTCTTCTTCTTCTTCTTCTTCTTCTTCTTCTTCTTCTTCTTCTTCTTCTTCTTCTTCTTCTTCTTCTTCTTCTTCTTCTTCTTCTTCTTCTTCTTCTTCTTCTTCCTGCCTGCCTGCCATTCCTGCCTGCCTGCCTGCCTGTCTGTCTGTCCATATCAATTCTTTTATTCATTGCGTGAATATAGTCATAGAGCTTATCTGGCGTTGACTCTCTCTCTCCCTGTCTCTCTCTCTCTCTCTCTCTCTCTCTCTCTCTCTCTCTCTCTTTGTCACTCTCTCTCTCTCTCTCTCTCTCTCTCTCTCTCTCTCTCTCTCTCTCTCTCTCTGTCTCTCTCTTCCCCTCGCCTTCATAGTAGGTCCTTTGCAGAAAGTCGTTGTCATCACGGCTCACTGAAACACCTCTATCTATCGGCATATCTCCCTACACATGCGCCCTCAAACCCAAAGTGTATTCTTGTGTCCACATTCTTGCTGGTGGAGCCCTTTCCGTACCTTCCACCAACCACGCCTTCCGTCACTGTTCTCTCCGAACCCCTGTTCCCTTTAATATGCTTATATTTTCGATTCTGATACAACACTGTTCATGAGCCAATATTCTTAGATGTTCGAAACCATGTTTGTAGATATAACTGAAACCATGTTTGTAGATATAACTGAAACCATGTTTGTAGATATAACTGAAACCATGTTTGTAGATATAGCTGAAACCATGTTTGTAAATATAACTGAAACCATGTTTGTAGATATAGCTGAAACCATGTTTGTAAATATAACTGAAACCATGTTTGTAGATATAGCTGAAACCATGTTTGTAAATATAACTGAAACCATGTTTGTAGATATAGCTGAAACCATGTTTGTAAATATAACTGAAACCATGTTTGTAGATATAGCTAAAACCATGTTTGTAAATATAGCTGAAACCATGTTTGTAGATATAGCTGAAACCATGTTTGTAAATATAACTGAAACCATGTTTGTAGATATAGCTGAAACCATGTTTGTAAATATAACTGAAACCATGTTTGTAGATATAGCTGAAACCATGTTTGTAAATATAACTGAAACCATGTTTGTAGATATAGCTGAAACCATGTTTGTAAATATAACTGAAACCATGTTTGTAGATATAACTGAAACCATGTTTGTAAATATAACTGAAACCATGTTTGTAGATATAGCTGAAACCATGTTTGTAAATATAACTGAAACCATGTTTGTAGATATAGCTGAAACCATGTTTGTAAATATAACTGAAACCATGTTTGTAGATATAGCTGAAACCATGTTTGTAAATATAGCCTAAACCAGAAGCAATGCACACGTAGTGACTCCCTCCTATCACCGCACCCTGACAAATGCTGCTACGAGGTACTAGGGGTAGACTAATATCCCTGATAAGGGTCTTAGGGGGCCGTGGTGGTTCAGTGGCCACTTGCCTTCCGGCCCAGTTGTCAACTGTTCGAATTTGGATTGAGGTGGATTTATAAAAATGTATCTTGGCTTCCTGGTTGATTCACCTTAAAAAATGGGTACCAGGAAATGTCTGGGGAAATAAAGGCTGGCAGTGTGATAGTAACCACATCACTTGTCGATTTGTCAAGACAGATGGAACCAGCACCATGTACCCTGTTGTAAATAGAGTCCTTGAATTATTGTTTTACACGGGCGTAATAGAAGAAAGATAACAACAAACGCAACATTAATATCAACTGACGACAGTTTGGCAATGTATAAAATCCTAATACGAGAAATAAGAAAGAATGTAAGAAGAGACACGTTTTATTTCTACAAGACCAGCGTGCGGCAATCGAAGAATTAAAGAGAATGGTTGGGACCACAAAATGTCCAAATATCTAAAAGTAATATGCAGAAGCCGGACTCCGTGGCGAATGGTATACGGACACGATTCGTAAGCCCGCTTACCTGCGTTCGAAACACAGCTGCGACCGATTTGGCAGCAGACTGCGTTGCGCTGAGTTTTAACGAATTGGTATGGGAGCCGGTCATTCAGAAAGCACTGGCACACTACTGAACGTAAACTTGCCAAGACATCAACAATAGCAGTAAACTGATGGCGTTGACAGCGATGTCCTGTGAAAAAGGACATGTCAAAAAATAAATAAATGCAGACATTGTAGAACCACGGTAAGTAATATAAGGACATGAGTCTCATAGCATAATAGAACATACATTCAAAACAATATATTCCCTTAGTGAATTAAAACACAGGAGCCATAACCAATATGTTGCACTATTTATTGCCTGGCATATTTCGATGCATCCATCAATTCCAAAAACAAAAATTCCAAATTCGGTCTCGTCTAACCTGCTTAGTCAGCGTCGGTTATTGGTGAGAGCCGTGGTTTTTGTGGATTCATTCACCCTAATTCTTGTCTTGTGAGACCTATCTCGGGCTGGTTATGTAGCGTTTGTGTCTGTGACGTCAGCTGGGTGATCGGTCGGCGGCTATCCTTTGTACTCGTCTGTTCTTGTGGTTTTCTTTGTTTGTGTAGGCTCCTGGCTCGTCTGGCTTGACTGGCTGCAGTCCTTATAAGGACTTTTTATTTTGTCTTTTTGTCTCCTCTTTTGTGTATTTTCTGTATGAGCTTTTCGACGTTTTCATTTTTCTCCTTGCGCCTGTTTTCACTGTTGCGTTTGAGTATCTGCTGCCTTAAGTTTTCTTCCTCCGTGGTCAGCCATGGGACGATATTACCTTCATCTATATAGTACTCGAAGTCGTTCTCACAGTAGTAGTGTAAGACTGGGCATGCCATCGGTTTTCCCCGGAGTTTCTTAGGCTTCTTCTTTTCTTTTTCTTCCCAGCGCCTTCTGAATTCCTTGCGCTTGAGTTCCTCCTTGCTAACTGGGTATTCTGTGCCTCCTTCAGAGATCCCACGGGATATTGTTTCCCTCTTGGGCGTTGTGGTTGGGCTGCTGGCTTTAGCTTGCGGTTCAGGCTCGGTCTCTTGGTTTTCATCTTGCGGTTTCTCTGTCAGTTCTTGTATGGCTTCTGTTGGTTTGTTTTGAAAGAGTTCCATTTCAGCTCTATGCAATTATCTTTCTGTCTTGATCATTTGTAGGATTTCTTCTTTCTCCTTCTTCATCTCGGTCATGCGCGCCATCTCTTGATTGATGTTTTTCTGTATTTCCTTCATTTCAACAAGCAGTTTTTCATTGTCACTGGTTTGTGGCGGTGCTAGGAGTAGCTTGATTTGCTTATTTAGCTCGTCTATTTAGCTTTGCAGTTGGGCTCTTTCCGCTTGTGAGCAACCCATGGCTGTCTCGCACCTCCTCATTGCTTCGTTGTATGGTGTCCTTGTGGTGATGGCTATCTTCAAGACGTCTCTGTGTCGCTGCAGGTACGGACAGCCCAAGTATCTAGCTCCATGCTTGCCCAGGCAGTTGGCGCACTTTCTTCTGTTGTTAGGAGCTCGGAAGTCCGTGTCCAGCTTGGCCAGCGGACACTCCTTGAAGGCGTGGTTCTCTGGGCAGTAACGGCAGATTTCTGTCTTACTGCGACATATTGCTCTGCTGTGGCCGGCCCTCTGACATCTGGAACATTGAGTGATTCTTGGGATGAATCTCTCTGGCTGCTACATTCTCTTATTGATTGATACCGTGATCGGCATCTCGCTTCCCTCCGATGTCACCACCGCCAAGGTTGTGGGTATCTTGGAGTAGGTGAGGAGTCGCTCCGCCTTCAAGAATCGGATGTGAAGACGGAGCTGCTTCATGATTTCTTCATCTGTCAGCTCCACTTGGATCCGCTTGACAACCCAACGGATTGTTTTTGAGTCAGTGTTCCCGGCTCTGGTGTCTTTCTCCTCCTTCTTCTCTGTTGTCTTGATTCTTGTCTGAGTTGGGCTGTCGATCTTCTCCCTCGTGATAGCTTCAGTAATTGCTGTAGTATCAGGCTCTTTGATGCAGCTAGCAGGTAGGCTCTCCACGTTCTTCTTCTTTTTGTCGGCTCCCATGCTGCACATCTTGGCTACAGCGTGTTTCTTGTTGGACTTTCAACGTGACATTTTCCCGCGTATCAGGCTTCTTGACAGAATAATGTGACTTGACTTGTTAACGCTCGCAGTGCGAATGACACGCGACGACGACGCAAAAAAGCACGACGGCATCTCCTCAGAGACTGCAGAGTTATTTATCATATGACGTGAATAAATTAATAATACTTTAGCTAAAAAAAACTAAAATACAGTCACAGGTATTATTCGAATGTGGAACATCTGTTGTCCCCGCGGTAATTTAAAATTGGCAATGAACTGTTTCTGTTTGCACAACATCGGCTGGAATTGCTTAATTGATAACGCCTTTAGCAATATTTTAAAGTTCGTCGAATACAGTAAACGAAACTCTTTTTTTCTTTGTTCGCGCTATGACCGCATTTTATTAGAGGTTGAGAAATCGACGATGACGGCAATTTATAGCCTTTCGACTGCACAGTTATTCCTGTAAACTAATTAACTATCTTTTCCACCCACTCTTGTTTATGTTTCGCTACTCCATTTGTTACTTGTTTGTCCATTCTACCTACGTAAATTACTTGGTATTAACACTGGGAATGATAAACGCAGTTTGATTTGATGTACGGAGACAATGATTCTTTTACAGATAGAGTAGGTGTCGGGGTGGTTTTATATCTAATCACTAGTTCAGCAGTAAAGAACGTTGAGTTACTGATGTTTTAATTCGATCATGTATTCATTTCATTACGTCTCTCCTCGTTAGCTGAAGAAACACTTGAAGATTGGGAACCGTTGATTTTGTGGGGGGGGGGGGGGGGGGTGGGTTTGTGTGGCTGGCTGTGACGCTTGTTGAAATCGGCTGGATATCCATGAGACTGTAATGTCTGGTAAAGAAGCTATTTAAGTGAAACTAACACATCTTTTAGCGTATTCATAGTTCAGCGAATGATATCGCCAAGGAAGTAAATCTTTACTGCGATCTGAAATTCACAAAATTCTGCATAGAAACATTGGTGATGGCTAGGAGTGCTACTCACTACCCCATGAGCCAGAGAGAGAGAGAGAGAGAGAGAGAGAGAGACAGAGAGAGAGAGTGAGAGAGAGTGAGAGAGAGAGAGAGAAAGAGAGAGAGGAGAGAGAGGAGAGAGAGAGAGAGAGAGAGAGAGAGAGAGAGAGAGAGGCGGGAGAGAATAAACTTTCTGATTCCACAGTTTGTAAAGCCTTTAAAGCTTAGTTTGCACCCTCTCGTTTCTTCGAGTAGAGATGAACACTGTACTGTTGGTAGAACACCACCTCGAATATCTACAACAACAAAAAAACGCTGTCATTTACTGCCAATATAGTACCTTGTGGTGTATGGCAGGGGGGTCTTGAGCCTGAGGAATTAAGGCCGCCTGGCTCGTGCAGTCGCCGTGGGCTGACAATTCCAATTTTCGAAAACAAAATTCCAAATTCGGTCTCGTCTAACCGGCTTCCCCAGCGGTGGTTATTTTTGTGAGCCGTGGTTTTTGTGGGTTCATTCACCCTGATTCTTGTCTTGTGCCCTATTACGAGTGAGTCCTATCTCGGACTGGTTATGTTGGTTTGTGTCTGTGACGTCAGCTGGAGGATCGGTCGGCTGCTGTCCTTTGTTCCCGTCTTGTCTGGTGGCATATTTGGTAAGTGAAATCTCCTGGCTTGACTGGTTGCAGTCCTTATAAGGACTTTTGATTTAGTCTTTTTGCCTCCTTTTTGTGTATTTTCTGTATCAGCCTTTTGATGTTTTCATTTTCTTCCTTGTGTCTGTTTTCACTGTCGAGTTTGAGTTGCTGATGCATTTCGATTTCTTCCTCTGTGGTCAGCCATGGGACGATCTCTCCGTCATCTATATAGTATTACCATGGGTGTTCGTCATCCTCGTATAAATCTGGTTCTTCAGTGGTACAGGAGGGCATTGGTTTCCCCTTGAGTTTCTTGTGCTTCTTTGCTTTCTCTTCCATGCGCCTTCTGTATTCCTTGCACTTGAGTTCGTACGTCCTCTTTATCTCTGCGATTTCTTCATCGGTAAATACTGGCGTATCGGGGTGTCCTCTCTGCCGTCGTCAGGGTGCTTATCTCGGTTTTCTTCGGATGTCTGGCGGGATATTGGCTTCCCTTTGACTGTTTCGGGCGTCGTGGTTGAGCTGCTGGCGGTTTTAGCTTGCGGTTCAGGTTCGTTCTCTTGTTACTTTTCATCTTGCGGTTTCTCTGTGAGTTCTTGTGTGGCTTCTGTTGGTTTATTTTTGAGAAGTTCCATTTCGGCTTTATGTAGTTCTCTCTCCGCTTTGATGTCTCGTAGAATCTCTTCATTCTTCTTTGTGGTCTGCACCAAGTGCTCCACCTCTTGTTTTATGGTTAGCTGGATCTCCTTTATTTCCGTAAGCAGCTTTTCGTTGTCGCTGGTCGGTGCCTGTGTTTGCAGAAGCTTGACTTGTTTTTTTAACTCGTCGATCTGGCTTTTTAGTTGTGCTCTTTCATCATGCGAGATGCCCGTGGCTCTTTCGCACCTCTAACATGCTTCCTTGTACGGTGTTCTTGTGGGAATGTCCATCTTTAGAACGTCTCGGTGTTTTTGGAGGTACGGGCAGCCCAAGTATCTTGCTCCATACTTGCCCAGGCAGTTGGCGCACTTCCTCTTGTTGTTGGGTGCTCGGAAGTCCGTGTCCAGCTTGGCCAGCGGACACTCCTTGAAGGCGTGGTGATCGGTGCAGTACCGCCAAATTTCCATCTTACTGCGACATGCTGCTCTGCTGTGGCAGGCCCTCTGACATCTTGAACATTGATCGATTCTTGGTTTGATTGGATTGATTCTTGATTCTTCCCGCTCCTCGAACATCTAGGCAGTCTATATTTGATGCGATTGTAGCACTATGCTAGACGCGTGGTGAAGACGTTTCAGACGCAATTCATAATCCCGCATACCCTCGTTCAAAACATAGCTGCGGCCGATTTGGCAGCAGACTAACCTTACGGTTTTTTACTAAACGGTATGAGTGCCGGTCTTTCAGAAAGCAGTGGCAAACTACTGAACGTAAACTTGCTAAGAGATCACAAACAGCCAACAATAATTGTGTTGATGGTGACGTCCTGTAAAGGATATTCTACTAACTTAAAAAAAAAATACAATATGTGTTTATCAAATAAACAGACTGTGCCTAAATTAAAATACAGGACGTTATTTTGGGACAAGTGCAGTAATTCAGATACCTAGGCACATGGATAACATCAGATGAAAGATATAGCACTGAGATAAAGAACAGAATGAGACAAGCAAAATCTGTATTCTATCAAACGAAGAACATTTTGTGCAATAAGTCATTGTTATTGAAAGTTGTGATATGAACAAGTCCTTCAAGAAACAAATGAAGATCGTAAACTGATTAGAGTCATTAAACGTAGACAGTCAACATTTTTTGGGCATTTTATAAGAAGAAATGAATTTGAGAACTTGGTGACAACTGGCAAGATCGAAGGGAAGAGACCAAGGGGAAGACCGAGAAGTAAATACCTAGAAGGCTTGGCCACGTGGCGTGGTCGAGACAGGGACGAGCTGATCCACGAGCTGATCCACCGAGCTGATCCACGAATATGGCGATCGAGTGAGATGGCAAAACATGACCGCCCACGCTTGTCGGCAAGGCACATGATGGATGGATGGATGGATGGATGGATGAAACGTTAGAAAAAGCGTTCTTGCATGTAACATAGAACCAGTTTTAACATACGGCTGCGAATCCTGGACAATTAGTAAACAGGCGAAATAATCCACGGAAGCCTTGGAGATGTGGTTTTATAGAAGAATACTGAAATTTAATTGCACACCCAAAATGAGCAGTCAGGACGTTTTAATTGAAGCTGAGTCGCAAAGACAACTTATCACAGACACCAGAAAGAGGCAGTCATCAATTTTTGGCCACGTTATGGAAAGACAAAAACTGGACCATGTTCTTACAACCGGAAAGATTTGCAGACAGAGAGATAAATCAAATCAAATCAAATCAAATCAAATCAAATCAAATCAACTTTATTTTAAAATGGTCACAAATTGGACACGCAGGCCCGTCTTACATTCGGCCCTTCCAATCACTCATCTTTCGTTCATCAAGAGCATTATACATTTACATAGGAAGAAAAATACACATTGTGAAATGAATGTTGTAGATATAAACAAAGCAAATTACCATGTTATGAGGCCCATCTCCCACCTACCCATACATCACCCCACCCACACACACACACACACCCACCTACCCAAACACACACCCAGGGACACATACATACCCCACCAACCGACCCATCCCCCTCCCGCACATCCCCCACCCACACACACTGCCCTCACCTGTTCCCCCAACCAAAACACAATCGCCACCCACAAACATCCCCCACCAAACCACACATCCCACGCCCACCCACATACACATCCTAACCCACACATCATTTCCCCACCCACACCTCCAACCACCCATCCCCCAGCCACATCACCATCGACCACATATTCCCCACCCACGCACACACACTCCCCCACCAACCCACACATCGCACATCCACTCACACATCCCCAAACCATACACACACATCCCCACCAACTGACATCTCCCTACCCCCACACACACATCTCCCTAACTACCTATACATCCCCAATCCACTCACACACACCCCACCACCCACACATACATCCTCCACCCACCCACACATGCCCTAACCCAATCCCCCACCACACACATCCCCCACCCGCACAACACATACCACGCAATATTCCCAACCCACGCCCCACACACACGCATATCCCTCACCAACACATCCCGCACCCACATACCACCACGCATCCCCACCTACACACCACACACATATCCCCTACCCACATACGGAGGGTGATAGAGGTAGAGAGGTAAAGATAGAGGAAGACAGCGTGAGAAGATTATTGACAGTCTTGTGTCATGGCAGGGAAGGGAATCAACACACGAATTGATCCATGACGTGGGAGATCGTAAGTTGTGGAGATGCATGAATGCCTATGCCAGCCGGCAAGGCACTGAATGATGATGATGAGGATATGTGCCTTCAGTGAGACAGATAACATATAGTTGTATTCCATGAGCAGTTATAATTGTGCACCATTCCGCAAACATATGGCTTATTCGTTTGTTTTGAAACGTTTTCTTATGGCGGATTCATATATCCTCTTTTTAAGTGCGCTTTTTTAAAGCTCTCTCTGGGGGGTGTCAGGTTTCTACGAGTCTTTAAGATCTCATATCAACATGGCTTCCGCCATGATACCGGTATCTGATCACATTTGCCCTAGGCTGCGATCAAGAAATCTCATTAGGCATTTTTAGATACGTAAATAAAACAGCCTAATGCGCCACGCATTTCTTGTGAGATGCTTTCATTTCTCAACGGATAATATTGTTACCGCAGTGTGGTCGTGCCATGTGAGAACAGACGGACCTCCTCCGTTCCCCTCTTCTTTTTATTCTTATTGCATTTGGACTACGGTGTTGATGTTCATGTCTGTCCACATCTTTCTCTCTCGACTTGACTTGATTCAAAAACAAAAATTCCAAATTCGACCTCGTTCAGCCTGCTTCTTCAGCCTTGGTTAGAGTTGAGGTCCGTGGTTTTTGTGGGTTTAACCCTGATTTTTGGATTCTTGATTCCGGATTCTTTCTGTCTCGTGTGCTGCAATCTTCTTGTAGTCCATGCCCAGTGGTGTTGGTGACCATGTCTGTCTATAGCCTTCGGTCTCGTGTACTGCCAATCATTGTTCTTGCTGATGTTACATCGTGCCGTGACTTTCCTAGTCAATTAAAACACCACACGGAATATTCGGTATATGGTTATAATCCAGTATTTTTTATATCAATCGGCACTTGATGGGTGATATCCACATCATACTGGTCGCCTTTATTTCTCATGAAATTAATGTAACCCATTTTAGGATTGGTCGAGCTGTGAGCCAAGATCATTATTATTCAGTGTCATGTTATATGCTTGATGGTGTTTCCACCTTGTCGTGGTGGGGGAGCTTGAGTTTCTCAATGACCCTGAGAGCTATGCCGGCGGTAGCGTAGCTACCAGCAGGGCCTCCCAAGCCGGACAGGTCAAAGGGTAGAGAACAGACAAAGAGAAACACCCTGGTCCTCCAGGTTGGGGGTTGAAGCGTGGGGTTAACATCCCCACCTTTGTAAAAACCTTTCTTTGTTACGAAACAAATACATGAGCCTCGATATCGGACTGACTTATCTGGACAACGACCTTGGAACGTTAAAGGACTTTTGAGATTTGGAACATGGAATGTACGGACACTATATCGAGCTGGAGCGGCCGAAGAACTAACCCGGGAGCTGATTGAATATCAAATGGATATAACAGCAATTCAAGAAATAAGGTGGCCAGGAGAGGGTACTTTAGAGCAAAATGGAATGATTATAATATATGGAGGAAACACCCAAAATAAACATGAATTAGGAACAGGATTTGTCATCAAAAAAGAGTTATGGGGGAACGTTTTAAACTTTAAAGCTTTTAATGACAGGATTAGTAAATTACGAATAAAAGGTAAATGGAAAAATATAACGATGATTAATGTACATGCACCTACTGAAGAGAAAGAAGATGATATTAAAGAAGACTTTTATAATGATCTGGAAGATGTCATAGAAGAAACCCCCAAACAGGACATCCTGATTGTGCTGGGAGACTTCAATGCAAAAATAGGTAGAGAGCAAACTAATAAAAAAGTGGCCGGTATGGAAAGCCTACATACAACTTCAAATGATAATGGATGGAGAGTCATCAACCTGGCAGAAGCCAAAGGACTGCAGGTTAGCAGTACCAGACTACAAAGAAAGGATATACACAAACAAACTTGGAAATCATGTGACAAGAGAACCTATAATCAAATAGATCACATTTTAATTAACAACAGAAATGCATCAAACATACAGCAAGTCAGAAGTTATAGAGGAGCTGAGTGCCACAGTGACCACTTCCTCGTTGGAGCAAAATTTAAAATAAAACTTAAGAGAGCTTTCTATACTAAATTACAAAGATTACACCCAACATATAACAGAGAAAAACTGCAAGACATTACAGTCAAAGAGAAATTTACAGATGAAATAAAATGTAAACTTGAAACTCTGCAAAACCCTTTGGAGGAAAGCATTGACCAAACTTGGTTGAACATCAAGAATACAATTCAGTCTACCGCAGAAGAATGTCTCGGTGTGTTAACCACGCATAGAAAGAACAGATGGTTCAATCAAAAATGTGAAGAAGCAGTCATTAGGAAGAAGAATGCCAGACATGTATGGTTAAATGACATCAATAACATCCAAAAGGAAGAGCATTATAGAAATGAATGTAAAGAGGCTACAAAAATAGTCAGACAGCAGAAGCGAGAATATATGAGTAATATAATCAAAGATATGGAAACTAATCACCAGAAAAATGAATCCAGAAAATTTTTTAAAGAACTGAAGTCAATGAAACGAGGGCACCAACAAAACACATATGGTTTAAAAGACAAAAATGGGAATATGATAAATACCAATGAGGAAATGTGCAACACATGGAAAGAATATTTTATTGAATTACTAAATTGTGAAGCTCCAAGTAACATTTTCTCACAGGAAGAGGTTCTAACATGCGAACCACAAATTGAAGAACCTACATTTGAAGAAATCCTATATGTAATCACACGACTTAAAAACAATAAGGCAACTGGGACTGATGGAATTGCTGCTGAATTTATAAAGGCAGGTGGCCATGCATTACATCTAAAGCTATACGAACTAATATTAAAAATCTGGAGGACAGAAGAATTACCCCATGACTGGAAAGAG
>OY992893.1:26556584-26784084 GCA_963921405.1 Cepaea hortensis
GCCATCGTTAACACACAAACAAGAAACACACACTCGTGCAAACATACACATGAACAACTACATGAAAACTTGACAAAGTTACTCATCTGTTATATTGTTATTGACTTGGAGACGTGTGTGGTTCAACGACGCGTGGTATGGTTATGTGACCCTATCACCTTACTGATCACAACATATTCTGTCATCACTGGGACTCGACTATCATGTTTCGGACATCAAATTCGTTGGTCGTATTAAACACAATGTTTTAGAATGAACGTTAGTCATTAGTCGTTAGTCGCGGTTCGAACATCACAGCAAAGGGTCGTCCCCGTTATGCTCCGTTTCCGTGCCAGTGAATAACACATAAAATGTTTCTCAATGCCCTATGTGAAAAGTGGGAAAGACAGAAGTCTCGACAAACAACGGCCCTCTCCGGCACAGTGTGCAAAATGCCACCACCAGAATGTCACCACAAAAGTCCTCTACGAACAGTACAGTTCGCCCATGATGGAATTGGCAGTCACTTTCCCAACCAGATGTTCACCTACAAATGTCCCAAATACACATACACCAGATGTTCACATACAAATGTGGCGATGTCTCTAGACATTGTTGTTCCGTTTCTAGAAGTTTTCTAGCCACCATGCCATTTTTCTCCTATACAAAACAATCTGGAACAGATGTAAAGAAACACTTCACTGTACATAATGCCGTCGCCAGAATGCCAACACAAAAGTCCTCCTCGAAAACATAGTTCATCATCGATGGAAAAGCCAGTCACTAGCAAAACCAGCAGCCACACATTTCTGCATAAGGCAAGAAAACCGGTCGCTTCTGCTGCGACACGCCAGCCGCCATATTTGCAGATATTTCTGTATGTTTGTCAGGGTCTTAAACCTGGCTCGTTAAACCTAACACATGTGAGACAGTACAAGTGTACAACGTGATTTGACTTGAGACTCAACGACACGAAGTTTCAATGGATTTATTTACAGATCACATGCAATACGATCTAGAGATGATCATTACAATACATAAGTTATAACAATACACTTACAGGCAACCCACAGCTTACAGTCTATCTCACAAGATGTACCAGCACTCGACTTTCGGGCACAGAACTACACGAAACATTTCTCTCATCATACGTCCAGTCGAGTCCGAGTCCCAGAGCTGTCTGGCTATTTCTCGCAACGCGCCTGCCCACCTGAAGTGGCTTCACGAGGCCTGCGTGCGTCCTGCTTTGTCCTTGCCTGACCGCTGGCTGTCTCGTCAGCCAGCAACCTCGCAGGCAGGTAACTAATACTCGCCTGGCGGGCGTAACGATGTTACAGCATCCCCGCTAGGGACTATTCGCCTGGCGGGCGTAACGATGTTCCTGCATCTCTGCTGGCAATACTTTAGACTCTGACATGCTCCCCCGGGGCTTCTTCATGAAAGATGTCATCTTTCATGTATACTCTATATACATAGCGAGTTAATATTTTAACCTTGTCAGAGTCAACCCTTCTGTTATATACATTGGTGTAGAAATACATAAGAATACACATCTTGGCATAGAAACACATAAGACATGGACATTGTATCTAAAGACATGTGGTGTTCAACCTTTAACACTTGTCAAGTTTCATCCTCTCGATGGCTGATTACCTTAATTGCATTATTGACCCAGTCAGATCGGTAGTAACAGCTTCCCAAGCAACTACCTCGCAGCCTTTCAAAAAAAGTAATAATATGCTTTTTGAAACAAAAAACATCTGGCAAGACCGTAATACGGCTTTATATAAGTCGCATTCAACGCTCAAACTCTGACCTCATTTGGCCAGCAGTTCTTGTGTCGGTCTGCAATGTCGGTAACACTCTACCATGCCCAGTAGATGGCTTCTTGGCGTGTTAACAATCTGGCAACAACATGACTATTTATATACAACACATAATCGTATACATTTCAATTATCGCCCTTGGTGTAATAATGTAATAACAATTAAATGAAAGGGACATAATTTCAAAAATTATGAAATATAATATCTTACCATAATTCTTCTATTTCTCAGCGTCATAGCTTGATGTTTCTCCATACTAGCGAAAAAATGTCGATAGTATGAATAAATTAATCAAGATATGATTCTAAGATTACACTAAATGAAAGATATTAATACACAATTCGTGTATTCGAAATTATTGAATCGTAAATAGTTTAGAAGTGTTATAACTTTTTAAGCTTTTGTTTGTCGTCTGCTAATTTTGAACTAAATTTCTAAATCATCCGGAAGTACACACGAACCGTTGATGTTGAAATTTGTAGAACACACTTGTTCCGGTCTGATGTAGTAACACGGAATGTGCAATGTTCTGATTGTTCTTGTGTTGGTTGTTTCACTGGAAAAACTTCTGGATTTCGATTGACTGAAGTGGTGTAGATGTCAATGTTCAGGTCACACTTTCACACACGGAGTTAAAATATCACTGGATATGTTCCAAATGCAGATACCACGGATAAATTGGACAGTTCGCTTGCGATAAGTTCAGAGCGAATGTGGCACTGTTCTTGTTTCGTAATATATACAATTAATAAAGTTCACTTTCTACCACACACTACACAATTATTCACGACAATCACTATGTTAATAATAAAATAAGAAAACTATATATATTGGGGATAAACCCTATCACATCATATAATAGACATACACAGCTTGCGTGAAAAAAAAAACTTCACTGATGGATGGCTGTGTTGGTCTGAGTGTATTTTACACACTGCACTCAGACATTGGTGCTTACTGGGTCGGTCGGACAACGGGACAAAAGATCGGCAATCGTGTTGGTTCTGCCCGCAATGTGTCGAACTTCAAAGCTGTAATCTTGAAGTTTAAGAGACCAGCGAGCTATCATTTGGTTGGAAGATACACCTGAATTGATAAATCTCAATGGACTACTGTCAGACTCCACAATAAAATGACGTCCCAGGAGGAATCTGGACAATTTAGTTATACCCACCACTAGAGCTAGGGCTTCCAACTGTGGTGTTGACCAAGCACGTTCTCTCGGTTTTAATTTTCGGGAGACAAAGTACACACGATGTAGGATGTTATTGTGCTCCTGTAACAAGACTGCTCCAATCGCCACGGAGCTCGCGTCTGTGCGTAATCTGAAAGGGATTTGTAAATTGGGCAATTTTAGAATGGGATTGTTTAAGCTATTATCAGAAAAATAAGATAATACTTTCTGGAATGCAAATTTTAGGCATTGATTGTTTACAATTTTCTCGGGTTGATCTTTTGTTAGTCGGTTAGTAAATACCTCGGTCAGTTCAGCAAAATCTGGTATGAACTGCCTATAATAATTTATAAGTCCCAACAAACTTCTGACTTGCTTTTTCGTAGTCGGAAGTGAGAGTTTTAGTATCTTGGACACAATGTTATCGTCTGTCGTGACAAAGCCATTAGATATTTTGTACCCCAAGAAAGATATTTCCTGATAGGCTATGTCTACTTTTGCAGGCTTTACCGTCAGTCCGTGTTGTCTAATGCGTTCAAATGTCTGTTCTAATGTCTTTATGTGGTCTGTCATCGTCTTTGTGTGAACACAAATGTCGTCTATGTAACAAATAATATTCGGTATGTCTACTAGTAGAAGTCGTGTCATACGTACCAATGTCGCTGGGGCATTGACAAGCCCAAATGGAAGTTTGCACCATTCGTACAGTCTCCAAGGTGTGGCAAATGCTGTCAGATGTCTGCTCTGTTCGTCTACCGTTATTTGCCAGTAACCTTTAGTCATGTCTACCTTCGTAAAGAACCTAGCGTCTGTCAGTTCTGTCAGCAGATCTTCAGAGTTTGCCATTGGCTCTAGATCTAAAAGAGTTATCTTATTTAATTTCCTATAGTCGACACAGAGTCTTATTGTGTTGTCCTTTTTGCGTACTATGACCATTGGAGATGAGAAATTTGATTGGGATCGTCTAATGATGTTGTTTTTCTCTAAGCTAATGATCTCTTAATGTAAGTGTTCTTTGTAATGCAATGGAAAGGTGTATGGTCTGCATTTTATGGGTGTATTTGACGTGAGTGTGATGTGATGTTGTACTAATTCTGTTTGTCCTGGGTTGTTGGAGAAAATGGTGTTGTACTGTTGTATGAGCTGTTTGCAACTGTCTGTTTCTGCTTGAGTTAACTTTGGATTGATTTTAATTTCCTTCAAGCAGTTTGTCGTGTCTAATGCAGGTGTTGGAATTTCGTCACTAGCCTCGTCATCTTCATGGTCTATTATCACTGTACAGGCTGTTGTATCGTCTTGTTCGTTGTCTCTATTATAATATGGTCTTAGCATATTGAAGTGGAATATTTTGTGTTTGTCTTTTATTTGAATCTCGTAGTCTACAGGTGAAATCTGTCTCGTCACTTTAAATGGTCCTTGCCAAGAATCAGTCAATAAGTGTCTGTCACTAGGTAGGAGAAGAAGAACGTCCTGTCCAGGTGTCAACGTTATTGTCCGTTACCATTGTCAGCATATTGTCTATATGTAGCACCAGATAATTTTAGTGCATCCTTTGCAATTATACAAGATTTGATGATTCTTTCACGCAATGATGTAACGTATACGTATGATGATATGGGTTTGAGTAAAGGAGTGGATTCAGTTAACATTTGATGATAGATGCTTAATGGGCCACGTGGTTTGGCACCATAGATAAGTTCAAAAGGAGAGAAACCTGTACTAGTATGTGGCACCTCGCGATAAGCAAAGAGAATAGCAGGTAAATATACGTCCCAGTTATTGGGGTGCTCTTGCGTGACTTTAGCAAGCATATGCTTTAAATCACCGTAAAATTTTTCTATAATTCCACTCGAGTGAGGATGGTACGGGGAATTGAAACATTGCTTCACTCCTAACATTTTGGTGAAAGCTTGAGTAGATGCGGCGATGAACTGACTTCCCCTATCTGATCGGATAGTGTCTGGAAATCCTATCCGTGAAAATATATGGAAGAAAACTTCCATTATGTCATTGGCAGTTATGTTCTTTAGCGGAATCGCTTCAGGCCAGCGGCTACATTGATCAATGATGGTTAATATATATTTATTCCCTCTGGTTGTTATCTGATTAAGAGGGCCCACTATGTCGACAGATATTTTCTCAAAAGGTCGACTGGCTAAGTCAGTAATTTGTAACTTTTCCTGTGGGTGTTTACCTTTCTTTACAAGTTTTTGGCAGATGTCACAACTCCTGCAATATTTCTTAATGTCATTGCAGAATTTGGGCCAATAAAACTGTGATAATAATCTTGATCTGGTCTTAGCGTATGCCATATGCCCTGCAAGAGGTATATCATGGGCAAGATGTAAGGCTTGCTTACGATACTCAATTGGCAAAACAGTTTGCTCTGTTGTGGTGTCACCTCTGGTATAATACCTGGTGAGGATACAATTTTTCAAAGCAAAATGCCATCTTGCATTTTTTGGTTACCTTTGGCTTTTGGCCGATCAGATTAAAATATTTCGACAATGAAGGATCAGCCTTTTGGGCTGTTACAAAAGTCTCCTTCATGGTTTTAGGAGGTAGTAATACTGGGCTAAGCATTTCTATAGCCTCAGTCTGATTAATTTCATCTTGCATTCTAGCAGTAGATCTAGTTACTGCGTTCACACATTCAATGATATCAGATGGTGATGAAACAGTGTTATCAATGATGTCATGAGATCTTAGTGCTACATTAGCTACCATACATTCATTAGGTGGTACAACATTATCAATGATGACATTTGATGGTGATGTTGTGATCTCATTTATGCAAAGAGATGTTATGTCATGAGGCATATCATTTACCTCTGGTAAATTTCCAATTATAATATCACATACAGGGTTTGTTAATGCTGCGCATTTTACTTTCCCAGTGAGGAAAGGTGTTTGAATATATGCCTATGCTAGTGGGTACTTTTCAATATTGCCAGAGAATGTTCTGCATGTTACGTGCCTGCCTGTATAGTCTGTAGGCATTATGAACGTTCTCTTCAGTCCAATCAGTGAACTTCCCGTGTCCCGAAGAACTGTAGCAGGCTTGCCATTCACATATCCTTGATGGATGTTTATTCTGCCTTTGGAATCTACTACCAAAATTAGCTTCTTCATTGGCAATAGGAATGGAGTGGCCGCATGTTAAAATGCCATCTTCATAAAAGGTATTACAAACAGTACATTTATTTGCGTTAAACATATCAAAAGCCTGTGCTGAGTTCACAGGGTGTTTCTCTGATTGTTCTTCATCTGATGATGAACTATCAAATAAGGCGGCATTGGATTTCTTGGTCATTTGCCTACCTTTACAATCATGGCGATAATGTCCATACGCCTTACAGAGGAAACATTTACGCAAATTTCTAAAGGATTTACGCTCCTTATCTTGTCTGTTTACGATGTTCTGTAAATATGTAAGATATGCGGGGTTCTTGTCGCACATCTCGCCTTGATGATGTGAAATTCTACAATATTTACAATGGTTGTACTTCTCAGATGTAGGCTTATAAGGTTTTTGCCTACTATAGGGTTTGTCATAGTTAGCCGATGCGACAAAATTTGTATCAGTAGCTTCACTGGCAAAACAATGTTTGTTGGCTGTGTAATAAGCCGAACCACGCCTCTCAATCTGCTCTACACTCGTACATTCATTCTCTTGCAAAAACTTTGAAAATGCTGATGGAATGGATGAAATGACTCTAATGATAAGATCTTCTAACTTTTGATAGTTCTTATCAATTTTAGCTGCTGAAGTCCATTTGGTAAATATGTCTCGGACTAAGCAGAGGTAGTCAGAGAACGTTTGAGTCGGTTTGGGGCTCAACTTGCTGAATTGTTCTCTGTAACCTGCCTCATCTAACATAAAATGTGCCATAATCTTTGATTTTAGATAATGGTAATCTTTTCTGAGGTCTTTGGGGATAGTCTCTATGACTTTCAGAGGCTCCCCTGATAAACTTCTCATATAAATTATATTCCATTCTGACAATGGAATCTGGTAATGGTCCATTAAAGTCTCAAAATTTTGGGTGAAGGCTGCAATGCAGTCACCCGAGGTATAATTTCTTACGATACCTTGATATTTCTTGTACTGGTTTTCTTTCTCCAGTCTCTCAGATTTCTTAGACTCTTTGTTTATGGCAGTCTCAGTATCAAGTTGTTTAATCTTTAGCTGTACTTCCAGTTCTTCTCGTTTACATTGAGCTGCTATCTCTGCTTGCTTTAAGGCTGCGTCAGTCTCTGCCTGCTTTAATGCTCTTTCAGCTGCTCTTTCATCGCGTTCATTAGCTTTCTCACGAAGGTGTTCAGAGTATTTAGTTTCACTCCACTTTGTCAACTCGTCACCTGTTAACTTTAATTTTAAACCCATATCGATGAAATCATTTAATGACGACATGATGGAAAATTTCAATGCAAATGAAATATCAGACACACAAGTTGTTACAAGTTGTTAGTAAAGTGAACAATTTACAATTGTGTTCTACTTACAATATGTGCCTAAATTTGCATCCGAAAGTATATAGAAAGAAAAATATACTCAAGTGTCCTGGATGCGGTGAAGAACGGTTGAAATTCGGGCTAGGAACTGTAGGGTCGCTACTTCAGAACACAAATGACCTCTACGGGCAAGGGTTTCAGATGGCACAGAAAACCTGCTTTGTTTTTGGAGGAAATAAATTAGCGTCTATTTGATGTGGTGTGTATGCTTGTCACTAAGTTTTGATTAGGTTTTTATGGCGTTGAGTGTAATTGTATGTCGTAATGTCGTCAGTCAACAATTTTTTTTTTCAAACAAGTTACTTTCTTTCCGAAACTTTCTGCTTTACACAATTCACTTTACAAAGACAAGCTGACTATATCTCAACACTCTACAACATTGATGACACATCACTTACATTAAGATGACATTCAGTAAGGACATAGACATCAAGTTTACAAGATGGCGACAAGGTCACAATGGCGACAACTTCACAATGTCGACAAGGTCAAAACGGTGACAAGTTCCACAATCACACATGTTTTACACGTTTACAAGATCAAACAATATGTATGTACTTTACGTTCACATCTAGTTTCCATGTTTAAACAATGTAATAATATATACCAAAATGAGCCTTCACAATCACATTTAAATGTACTCTAAAGTTGGACAAAAATTTCTAAGTTCACAACTCTAGGTTTAAATGTTAATTACTTAAACCACGTTCATTTTAAAGCCGGACGAATGCCACCACGTCCACACATGTCAGGGTCTTAAACCTGGCTCGTTAAACCTAACACATGTGAGACAGTACAAGTACAACGTGATTTGACTTGAGACTCAACGACACGAAGTTTCAATGGATTTATTTACAGATCACATGCAATACGATCTAGAGATGATCATTACAATACATAAGTTATAACAATACACTTACAGGCAACCCACAGCTTACAGTCTATCTCACAAGATGTACTAGCACTCGACTTTCGGGCACAGAACTACACGAAACCTTTCTCTCATCATACGTCCAGTCGAGTCCGAGTCCCAGAGCTGTCTGGCTATTTCTCGCAACGCGCCTGCCCACCTGAAGTGGCTTCACGAGGCCTGCGTGCGTCCTGCTTTGTCCTTGCCTGACCGCTGGCTGTCTCGTCAGCCAGCAACCTCGCAGGCAGGTAACTAATACTCGCCTGGCGGGCGTAACGATGTTACAGCATCCCCGCTAGGGACTATTCGCCTGGCGGGCGTAACGATGTTCCTGCATCTCTGCTGGCAATACTTTAGACTCTGACAATGTTGTTGTTTCGTTTCTAGATGTTGTCTAACCAGCTACGCCATTTTGAACATGCCGATCACACCGCAACACCTCGAACAGATGTAAAAAACATTTCACTGTACATAATGCCGTCTCCAGAATGCCACAACAACAGTCCTCCACGAAAGCACGGTTCATCAAAAAAGAAGCTGAAGTCAACCAGAAGACCAACCGCCACACATTTCTGCATAAGGCATAAAAACAGGTCAATTCTGGGACATGCTCTCCGCCATTGCTCTAAACATGCAGATCACGCTTCACAACCTCGGGCAGATTCAAAAGCATTTCACACAAAATTCACAGCTCACAGCGTCGCGCCAAGCTCTCAACTCAGTAGCAGGGCGACGGAACCGTAAACTACCAGTCCAACATGAGGAAATGCGAATGAAACGGTAGCCACGAGCATAAATACCCAGAGGCCTTTACCGTTTCACTGCCTATCCGCCATGCTGGGACCGGAAGGAAAGCATAGTTCTCGAAAGAAAATAGGCGATTGCCCAGCACAAAACATCACAAAGACGGACACACGACGTTGAAAAAGCTATTCGATTCGATTTCACCATTACCTCTACCCCCTTCAACCTCAAGGAGAAGTTATAGTAGGGTCCATCACATGATAGTCCTGTGACTAGTCTGCCACCAAAGCAGCTGCCCATGGTTTTACCCTCACAGTCCTATTAATCCGAAGGTGAGTGTTGTCCATATGCGGTAATGGACTAATAAGTGTAATTGAAAATACTCTGAGCATGAAACAGATAAGTTGGCCAATATTAAACATCACAATGGTTTGAAAAGAACCGCAATGGACATCAGTGTTACTGGTAGAAGGGGCGCGGATCTACGAAGATGGACAAGGACATTCAAAACACCTTGGGCACAAACATGCAAGAGACAAAGAAACTGGCGACAGATAGAGAGTCTTGTCGGTGAACTGTGATGAGTGCGATGTTCTGCAAGGGATCTGCTACATGATCTTGATAAGTAAAAAAGTAAAGGCCCTAACACGCGCATTAGGGACATTTAGCTTAATCTGCTAAATCCCATGTGTATAGACCAATCGGCATTGGATCAACAGTGTGATCAGTATCATACCGACCGCCTTGACTGTCCAAGCCATTTCTTGGTACAATTTTAAGCTAGGTCCACCTGGGATCCCGGGTCAATTTTAAAAATTGGAATTTGCACCGCGGCGGATCGAACCCAGAGCCACTCGGACCTGTGTCTAGCCACCAGACTACCGTGGCTCCATTACGATGATGATGATACTAAATCAAACGACAAACGCACTAGACCGTACTGTTTAATCTCTACACTCATGTTTAACATTGCAAGCAAAGGGAGTGTAGACGATTACAATCCAAGTGTACCTATTGTTTTCCGTTTGTGCATAATCAGGATGATAATTTACGAAATTGTGCAGTCTTTTTTGTTCTGTCTTCACCAGTATATATCATCATCATCATCATCATCATCATCATCATCATCATCATCATCATCATCATCATCATCATCATCATCATCATGTGCCATGCCAATAAGCGTGGGCGGTCATATTTCGCCATCTCACACGATCACAAAAGTGGTTGATCAGCTCGGTGTTTTTGTCTCGTAAAATGCCATGTGGCGAAGATATCAAGATAGTTGCTTCTCTGCCTTCCCCTTGTTCTTTTCCCTTAAATCTTGCCAATTGTAACCAAGTTGTCTAATTTATTTCTTCTCATAACGCGTCCAAAATATATTGAATATCTACGTCTAACTTTTTAAATCAGTTATACGATTTTAATTTGCTTTTTGTACAACTTACTCATTGATTTTTTCTACTTGTCCATGGTATTCTTTGCATTTTCCTCAGAAACCACATTTTGACTCCCATTAGATGTTAATCAGCTTGTCCGCTCATTGCCCACGTTTCAAACCCACACAAGAGTACATGTTCCACGTAACACCTCAACACTTTTTGTTTCTCGTTGTATGTAACATCTCACATTATATATCAGGGCCTTTGTAGAAGACAGCCCCCATCACGGCACAGGCAAGTAGCTCGGTCCCGTGGCCAGTTCCCCTTCCTGGCCCATTTTCATGCCCAAGGTGTCTACATCGTCGTGCTTGTCGACTTCCTCTTCTCCCAGGAACCACACCTTCCATCACTCTTCTTTCAAAGTCACCGTAACGTTTATGCGGTCAAACTATTACATTTTTCAAGTCATGCCGTTATTTGTGGGCCAGATTTCTCCGATGTTCAAATCCTCCAGAATGTTAGCATTAGTCTTCTTATTATTCCAACATATTCTAAGAATTTGTCTTTATTATTGAAGCTCATCTCATCTTGTTCCTCTTGTACCTAGCGGTGACGAGTTGCTACATAAACAGCGGGAGAGTGCCCTTTTGTGGGCTTTACATATTGTGATTCCCAATGATTCTATTATTCCCTCTGTCCATCGTTTACATGGTCGGCCTCTTCTTCTGGTTTCGTTTGATCTGTGTATCATTGCTTGTTGTGGTATACTGTTAGTTGGTAGCCGTGTAATATGGCCAAATCATTTAACTTGTTTTTTTCTGATTAAACTTACTGCTGCTATAACACCACTTTAATCTTGATTTCTTCATTTCTGATTTTCTCTTATTTAAGCTCAAAAGCTTCATTTTGCTTCTTCGGTGGTTGCAAAATGATTCAAGACTCACATCCGTATATTGCCAGAGAAAAGATACACATTTATTTGCACGTAGACGTAACACATTTAAAAATTCATTCAACTTACTTTATACTGCAGTCTGGTTTCTATGACTACCGCGTTCTCCAATAACATATGCCCTATCGGGTTATCTCGCTTTGCACGTTCGCTGATTAAAGTTAATGAAATGTGACTATTTCAGTGGCACAGCACGATTCTGTTACTGATAAGTTAACACTCTATAACTTTTTTAATTCATGGCAGTTGTTATGTATAGATACTTTTTTCTGTTTGGCGACAGAAAAAGAGATGAATGACCACACCAGACAATAAACAGATTGAAAGTGATAGGCACTGTAATTCCAGCCTATCGTCTGCAACAAATCACAGGGTCAGGTTAAACTGTAACGCAAGCCCGCCTAGATACCCTAACATTCTTGCATTTTCTATTGTTGTCCGTATTCTATATGGCTCCTGCGTCTTGGATGAACCAGCCTAAAATGAATGGTACTGGGAGGCTTCGCTTAAGCCGGGGTTATGTTCTTGGAAAACACTAAGTTGAGTGTAACGACGTATAGCGAAACATTATTTCCCATAGAATCAAATGAAATATAGTGTACTATGCAATGTTTATTTTGATGGCTGTTAATATTTATTGGCTAAATAGAGGTGGGTTGGAGGGCGAGTGATAGAGTTATCGGGACGTAGAGGCATTAAATTCTGCTTCTTCATCTGAGGATGAAACTGTAACCTCTTCCTGCCTCTTTTCCTGGTTCTTCTCTGCCTGAACAAAGAAATGTCCAATGTCTGCTGCACAGCCTTTTTCCTTTTCTCTAAGTAAAGTTCCTTGTAACAGTTGATGGCGCTTGTTACTGCCCTCGACGCATTGGAACTCCCTTTTCTGTTCTGGTTATCCTCATTTATTATGTCCATTGCCACACCAGTCAATGGAAAGCATAGTGACAAAGGCTCAGTTGTCAACATTTGAGAGGGGAAGGGGTGGGGGGTTGGAATTGAAACAGGGTGCTCCTTTTCCTGCTGAGCTATCTGCACGTCGAGTTCCAATAGGTCTTCATTATGCAACTCTTCTCCATGTGGTGCAAGCAACTCATCAAAGTCAGCTTCCTCCATCCCTTCAAAGCCAGCTTTAGTGGCTAAGTTAGCGATCTGTCGTCGAATAGCATGAACGTCGTTAAATTCACACAAGTCGTGCACACATTCTGGCCACAGTTTTCTCCACTTAGCATTCATGTATGCTGACGTTACCTCGGCGGAAAGCCTTAATGGTAGGCTTACCTTTACCGTCGGTAGCCTTGATGAGCCGTGAGAAGGTGTGCGGAAATAATAACTTTTGAAAGTTGCAATTACACCTTTTTGTCCATAAGAGTACTTCTGGTATGAGTAATCTTCGAAGCACTCAAATGGGTTACGTTTTTAGCACCCTCTTTGATTTTGTCGGTACCTGCACGAATTGTCCTTACCGTGGTTTTAGGTAAACCATGGACTTTACCGATATCAACAGCTCAATCGCCAGCCTCAAAACGACGTTATAGCAGAACGTAACGACGTAAAGGGAAGTTATGTCCCCTATGTGACAACGAAGTTATAGCGAAACGATGTAAACCGAAGCGACGTATAGCTGTGCCTCCCTGTACTATATAGTGCCCTGGGATGTACCGGTGGTCAATCAATCGTGGATTGAATCATGAAAAACAGGAGGCTAGTACCATATACCCAACACGTCTCTAACATGGGAATTGGTCAGTTAATGTTTACTTACAGACTTGTTGAGCAGTTTCTTTATTCAATTTTATTTTGTAATCATTTTAGATAGCTGTTTTATTATTTCTGATTTTGTGGATATTAATTTTCCGCAATAATTGATGTTATGAAATATGCTTCACCCTAATTGTCCAGACAATTAGTGTTATTGTTTTTATGGATTTCGTATTAATGGCTCCAAGATTATTTATTTATTGTTGTTAATATGTTGCCTGCATGCATTTTGAATGTAAATAATGTCATCTTCAAATGGATATTGAGTGTTCCATTCTTTGTTTAGAGATTCCTGTTCTAGCTTTATTATTTATTTAAGTTATTTTTTGTATTTACTTGAAACAATATAACTGCGTATAGTGCAGCTTTGCAAAACACAATTACGGAAAAGAAAGGAAATTACAGCGATAAACTTTCATCATAAAACTAACACCAGAAAACACAATGCCATTCTAAACCACGACAATGAGACTACAGTGACCACATAAGCTATATCGACAATGGCACTACAGTGACCACATAAGCTATATCGACAATGAGACTACAGTGACCACATAAGCTATATCGACAATGAGACTACAGTGACCACATAAGCTATATCGACAATGAGACTACAGTGACCACATAAGCTATATCGACAATGAGACTACAGTGACCACATAAGCTATATCGAAAATGAGACTACAGTGACCACATAAGCTATATCGACAATGAGACTACAGTGACCACATAAGCTATATCGACAATGAGACTACAGTGACCACATAAGCTATATCGACAATGACACTACAGTGACCACATAAGCTATATCGACAATGACACTACAGTGACCACATAAGCTATATCGACAATGACACTACAGTGACCACATAAGCTATATCGACAATGATACTACAGTGACCACATAAGCTGTATCGACAATGAGACTACAGTGACCACATAAGCTGTATCGACAATGACACTACAGTGACCACATAAGCTGTATCGACAATGACACTACAGTGACCACATAAGCTGTATCGATAATGACACTACAGTGACCACATAAGCTGTATCGACAATGACACTACAGTGACCACATAAGCTGTATCGACAATGAGACTACAGTGACCACATAGGCTGTATCGACAATGACACTACAGTGACCACATAAGCTGTATCGACAATGACACTACAGTGACCACATAAGCTGTATCGACAATGACACTACAGTGACCACATAAGCTGTATCGACAATGAGACTACAGTGACCACATAGGCTGTATCGACAATGACACTACAGTGACCACATAAGCTGTATCGACAATGAGACTACAGTGACCACATAAGCTGTATCGACAATGACACTACAGTGACCACATAAGCTATATCGACAATGAGACTACAGTGACCACATAGGCTATATCGACAATGAGACTACAGTGACCACATAAGCTATATCGACAATGAGACTACAGTGACCACATAAGCTATATCGACAATGAGACTACAGTGACTACATAAGCTATATCGACAATGAGACTACAGTGACCACATAAGCTATATCGACAATGACACTACAGTGACCACATAAGGTATATCGACAATGACACTACAGTGACCACATAAGCTATATCGACAATGAGACTACAGTGACCACATAAACTATATCGACAATGAGACTACAGTGACCACATAAGCTATATCGACAATGAGACTACAGTGACCACATAAGCTATATCGACAATGACACTACAGTGACCACATAAGCTATATCGACAATGACACTACAGTGACCAAATAAGCTATATCGACAATGACACTACAGTGACCACATAAACTATATCGACAATGACACTACAGTGACCACATAAGCTATATCGACAATGAGACTACAGTGACCACATAAGCTATATCGACAATGACATTACAGTGACCACATAAGCTATATCGACAATGACATTACAGTGACCACATAAGCTATATCGACAATGACACTACAGTGACCACATAAGCTATATCGACAATGAGACTACAGTGACCACATAAGCTATATCGACAATGAGACTACAGTGACCACATAAGCTATATCGACAATGAGACTACAGTGACCACATAAGCTATATCGACAATGAGACTACAGTGACCACATAAGCTATATCGACAATGAGACTACAGTGACCACATAAGCTATATCGACAATGAGACTACAGTGACCACATAAGCTATATCGACAATGAGACTACAGTGACCACATAAGCTATATCGACAATGACACTACAGTGACCACATAAGCTATATCGACAATGACACTACAGTGACCACATAAGCTATATCGACAATGACACTACAGTGACCACATAAGCTATATCGACAATGATACTACAGTGACCACATAAGCTGTATCGACAATGAGACTACAGTGACCACATAAGCTGTATCGACAATGACACTACAGTGACCACATAAGCTGTATCGACAATGACACTACAGTGACCACATAAGCTGTATCGATAATGACACTACAGTGACCACATAAGCTGTATCGACAATGACACTACAGTGACCACATAAGCTGTATCGACAATGAGACTACAGTGACCACATAGGCTGTATCGACAATGACACTACAGTGACCACATAAGCTGTATCGACAATGACACTACAGTGACCACATAAGCTGTATCGACAATGACACTACAGTGACCACATAAGCTGTATCGACAATGAGACTACAGTGACCACATAGGCTGTATCGACAATGACACTACAGTGACCACATAAGCTGTATCGACAATGAGACTACAGTGACCACATAAGCTGTATCGACAATGACACTACAGTGACCACATAAGCTATATCGACAATGAGACTACAGTGACCACATAGGCTATATCGACAATGAGACTACAGTGACCACATAAGCTATATCGACAATGAGACTACAGTGACCACATAAGCTATATCGACAATGAGACTACAGTGACCACATAAGCTATATCGACAATGAGACTACAGTGACCACATAAGCTATATCGACAATGACACTACAGTGACCACATAAGGTATATCGACAATGACACTACAGTGACCACATAAGCTATATCGACAATGAGACTACAGTGACCACATAAACTATATCGACAATGAGACTACAGTGACCACATAAGCTATATCGACAATGAGACTACAGTGACCACATAAGCTATATCGACAATGACACTACAGTGACCACATAAGCTATATCGACAATGACACTACAGTGACCAAATAAGCTATATCGACAATGACACTACAGTGACCACATAAGCTATATCGACAATGACACT
This sequence comes from Cepaea hortensis, assembly GCA_963921405.1. NCBI lineage: Eukaryota > Metazoa > Mollusca > Gastropoda > Stylommatophora > Helicidae > Cepaea > Cepaea hortensis. The sequence goes on from OY992893.1 coordinate 26,573,133, forward strand.
ACAGTGACCACATAAGCTATATCGACAATGAGACTACAGTGACCACATAAGCTATATCGACAATGACATTACAGTGACCACATAAGCTATATCGACAATGACATTACAGTGACCACATAAGCTATATCGACAATGACACTACAGTGACCACATAAGCTATATCGACAATGACACTACAGTGACCACATAAGCTATATAGACAATGACACTACAGTGACCACATAAGCTATATCGACAATGAGACTACAGTGACCACATAAGCTATATCGACAATGAGACTACAGTGACCACATAAGCTATATCGACAATGACATTACAGTGACCACATAAGCTATATCGACAATGACACTACAGTGACCACATAAGCTATATCGACAATGACACTACAGTGACCACATAAGCTATATCGACAATGACACTACAGTGACCACATAGGCTATATCGACAATGACATTACAGTGACCACATAAGTTATATCGACAATGAGACTACAGTGACCACATAAGCTATATCGACAATGAGACTACAGTGACCACATAAGCTATATCGACAATGACACTACAGTGACCACATAAGCTATATCGACAATGACACTACAGTGACCACATAAGCTATATCGACAATGACACTACAGTGACCACATAGGCTATATCGACAATGACATTACAGTGACCACATAAGCTATATCGACAATGACACTACAGTGACCAAATAAGCAGTATCGACAATGAGACTACAGTGACCACATAAACTATATCGACAATGACACTACAGTGACCACATAAGCTATATCGACAATGACACTACAGTGACCACATAAGCTATATCGACAATGACACTACAGTGACCACATAAGCTATATCGACAATGACACTACAGTGACCACATAAGCTATATTGACAATGACACTACAGTGACCACATAAGCTGTATCGACAATGACACTACAGTGACCACATAAGCTATATCGACAATGACACTACAGTGACCACATAAGCTATATCGACAATGACACTACAGTGACCACATAAACTATATCGACATTGAGACTACAGTGACCACATAAGCTATATCGACAATGACACTACAGTGACCACATAAGCTATATCGACAATGACACTACAGTGACCACATAAGCTGTATCGACAATGACACTACAGTGACCACATAAGCTATATCGACAATGACACTACAGTGACCACATAAGCTATATCGACAATGACACAACAGTGACCACATAAGCTATATCGACAATGACACTACAGTGACCACATAAACTATATCGACAATGACACTACAGTGACCACATAAGCTGTATCGACAATGACACTACAGTGACCACATAAGCTATATCGACAATGACACTACAGTGACCACATAAACTGTATCGACAATGACACTACAGTGACCACATAAGCTATATCGACAATGACACAACAGTGACCACATAAGCTATATCGACAATGACACTACAGTGACCACATAAGCTATATCGACAATGACACTACAGTGACCACATAAGCTATATCGACAATGACACTACAGTGACCACATAAGTTGTATCGAAAATGACACAACAGTGACCACATAAGCTATATCGACAATGACACAACAGTGACCACATAAGCTATATCGACAATGACACAACCGTGACCACATAAGCTATATCGACAATGACACTACAGTGACCACATAAGCTATATCGACAATGACACTACAGTGACCACATAAGCTATATCGACAATGACACTACAGTGACCAAATAAGCTATATCGACAATGACACTACAGTGACCACATAAGCTATATCGACAATGACACTACAGTGACCACATAAGCTGTATCCACAATGACACTACAGTGACCACATAAGCTATATCGACAATGACACTACAGTGACCACATAAGCTGTATCGACAATGACACTACAGTGACCACATAAGCTATATCGACAATGACACTACAGTGACCACATAAGCTATATCGACAATGACACTACAGTGACCACATAAGCTATATCGACAATGAGACTACAGTGACCACATAAGCTATATCGACAATGAGACTACAGTGACCACATAAGCTATATCGACAATGAGACTACAGTGACCACATAAGCTATATCGACAATGACATTACAGTGACCACATAAGCTATATCGACAATGACACTACAGTGACCACATAAGCTATATCGACAATGACACTACAGTGACCACATAAGCTATATCGACAATGACACTACAGTGACCACATAGGCTATATCGACAATGACATTACAGTGACCACATAAGCTATATCGACAATGAGACTACAGTGACCACATAAGCTATATCGACAATGACACTACAGTGACCACATAAGCTATATCGACAATGACACTACAGTGACCACATAAGCTATATCGACAATGACACTACAGTGACCACATAAGCTATATCGACAATGACACTACAGTGACCACATAGGCTATATCGACAATGACATTACAGTGACCACATAAGCTATATCGACAATGACACTACAGTGACCAAATAAGCTATATCGACAATGAGACTACAGTGACCACATAAACTATATCGACAATGACACTACAGTGACCACATAAGCTATATCGACAATGACACTACAGTGACCACATAAGCTATATCGACAATGACACTACAGTGACCACATAAGCTATATCGACAATGACACTACAGTGACCACATAAGCTATATTGACAATGACACTACAGTGACCACATAAGCTGTATCGACAATGACACTACAGTGACCACATAAGCTATATCGACAATGACACTACAGTGACCACATAAGCTATATCGACAATGACACTACAGTGACCACATAAGCTATATCGACAATGACACTACAGTGACCACATAGGCTATATCGACAATGACATTACAGTGACCACATAAGCTATATCGACAATGACACTACAGTGACCAAATAAGCTATATCGACAATGAGACTACAGTGACCATATAAACTATATCGACAATGACACTACAGTGACCACATAAGCTATATCGACAATGACACTACAGTGACCACATAAGCTATATCGACAATGACACTACAGTGACCACATAAGCTATATCGACAATGACACTACAGTGACCACATAAGCTATATTGACAATGACACTACAGTGACCACATAAGCTGTATCGACAATGACACTACAGTGACCACATAAGCTATATCGACAATGACACTACAGTGACCACATAAGCTATATCGACAATGACACTACAGTGACCACATAAACTATATCGACATTGAGACTACAGTGACCACATAAGCTATATCGACAATGACACTACAGTGACCACATAAGCTATATCGACAATGACACTACAGTGACCACATAAGCTGTATCGACAATGACACTACAGTGACCACATAAGCTATATCGACAATGACACTACAGTGACCACATAAGCTATATCGACAATGAGACTACAGTGACCACATAAGCTATATCGACAATGAGACTACAGTGACCACATAAGCTATATCGACAATGAGACTACAGTGACCACATAAGCTATATCGACAATGACATTACAGTGACCACATAAGCTATATCGACAATGACACTACAGTGACCACATAAGCTATATCGACAATGACACTACAGTGACCACATAAGCTATATCGACAATGACACTACAGTGACCACATAGGCTATATCGACAATGACATTACAGTGACCACATAAGCTATATCGACAATGAGACTACAGTGACCACATAAGCTATATCGACAATGACACTACAGTGACCACATAAGCTATATCGACAATGACACTACAGTGACCACATAAGCTATATCGACAATGACACTACAGTGACCTCATAAGCTATATCGACAATGACACTACAGTGACCACATAGGCTATATCGACAATGACATTACAGTGACCACATAAGCTATATCGACAATGACACTACAGTGACCAAATAAGCTATATCGACAATGAGACTACAGTGACCACATAAACTATATCGACAATGACACTACAGTGACCACATAAGCTATATCGACAATGACACTACAGTGACCACATAAGCTATATCGACAATGACACTACAGTGACCACATAAGCTATATCGACAATGACACTACAGTGACCACATAAGCTATATTGACAATGACACTACAGTGACCACATAAGCTGTATCGACAATGACACTACAGTGACCACATAAGCTATATCGACAATGACACTACAGTGACCACATAAGCTATATCGACAATGACACTACAGTGACCACATAAACTATATCGACATTGAGACTACAGTGACCACATAAGCTATATCGACAATGACACTACAGTGACCACATAAGCTATATCGACAATGACACTACAGTGACCACATAAGCTGTATCGACAATGACACTACAGTGACCACATAAGCTATATCGACAATGACACAACAGTGACCACATAAGCTATATCGACAATGACACTACAGTGACCACATAAACTATATCGACAATGACACTACAGTGACCACATAAGCTGTATCGACAATGACACTACAGTGACCACATAAGCTATATCGACAATGACACTACAGTGACCACATAAACTGTATCGACAATGACACTACAGTGACCACATAAGCTATATCGACAATGACACAACAGTGACCACATAAGCTATATCGACAATGACACTACAGTGACCACATAAGCTATATCGACAATGACACTACAGTGACCACATAAGCTATATCGACAATGACACTACAGTGACCACATAAGCTGTATCGAAAATGACACAACAGTGACCACATAAGCTATATCGACAATGACACAACAGTGACCACATAAGCTATATCGACAATGACACAACCGTGACCACATAAGCTATATCGACAATGACACTACAGTGACCACATAAGCTATATCGACAATGACACTACAGTGACCACATAAGCTATATCGACAATGACACTACAGTGACCAAATAAGCTATATCGACAATGACACTACAGTGACCACATAAGCTATATCGACAATGACACTACAGTGACCACATAAGCTGTATCCACAATGACACTACAGTGACCACATAAGCTATATCGACAATGACACTACAGTGACCACATAAGCTGTATCGACAATGACACTACAGTGACCACATAAGCTATATCGACAATGACACTACAGTGACCACATAAGCTATATCGACAATGACACTACAGTGACCACATAAGCTATATCGACAATGAGAATCTAGACAGTAACAAAGGCTTGAGTCGGAAAGCCATGTTCTGCAATTATACTAAGTGATTGTCGACCATGACTGGGAAAGTTAAAACAGGTTTTGTAGATAGATATTGGATAGAGGAATCTCGATCAGTTCAAACGAGTGGATTAATTAGCACCGGAAACATTCAGCTCTGTCGCTAGGGCTGGGGAGGGAAGATAAGACGCAGTGGTATAGCGGTAAGTCCCCATACCTGTCAAGGATGTGGACTGGGTCGTATTCCCAGACATGACATGATTATTGTTCCCCGACAAACATTTTATAATTTCTATGATCTTGGAAATAAAGAGGGACAGGATTTGACCACAACGCCTACTTACACCGTAACCTAGAATATGTGAAGCTCAAACACTTCTCACCCCAACAACAATATCTGCCATGGACTATAATATAATAGTGGTGGCCGGTTCTATATTTCCGGTCAAGACCATGTCCAGAACATTCTGAACATCCTCCATAACCAGTTTACCTGTTTCATTTGCTTCTAGACCATCTGAACGACCATCCCAGTCGTTTTACTGTCTGTCAATGGTAATTGTTACATCTTCCTCGTAACATTATGAGTATATTTCTTTTATATTCAATTATCTTTCGACCTGTCTGTTTGGTATCCGTGTTTCATTAACAACTACCAATATATGATTTATTTAGTACTTTAGATAATGCTGCATGGGCACCACATGATCTATATATACAGCCAAAGCGTTTTGCTATTTGGGGAGAAAGGGGGGGAGGGGGGGAGTGTATAACTCCATTTCACATACATCGTTTGTCAGGATAGCAGAGTGCCTGTTAGTATTTTAACAGGTGTTTTTCTCTCTCACTGCAGTTAATAGCTTAATTTGTTGGTGATTATCAGTGACGTACAGACCAAATGGAAGCAGAATAATAGGCTGACCACGTAAACGATGGACTCAGGGAATAGAAGTCCATGAGAATCTCGATACATGAAACCCTGAAACGGGCACTCTCCCGTTGTTTATACTTCATCTCGACACCGCTTGGTACAAAAGGAACACGATGAGATGAAATGAGATAAATGAAGAAGATTAATTTAATGTATGCCATTGTTTTTAAATAAGTCAATGGATTTCAATGGCAAAATGGTCGGGCCACATAACTCGCGCTTCGAAAGTTGTGAGTTAGTGTTCGAACTTCATTTCATTCGCTCGTGCCAATTTTTTCCGAAAATACCTGGGGGTTGTCGCTGGGGCTACGGGGGTTCATGCTCAATGCAACACTTTCGGATGGCTGGCAGCAGATCGAACCTGTTGGGAAATAAACTCAGAGCCAAGAGCAATAAAGTCGATTCTCTAGTCTTTGAAACCTATAACTTTGTTAGTAGACTATATTAGCACCATGGAGCAGACAAAGCGCGTTAGTAATTATTTGACAATCAATACGTTATATTATAAATAAACATGACCCGTAGAAGGACCTGCTCCGTGGTGAAGAAGTTACGAATGCAATTCATAATCCCGCATACCGCGTTCAAAACACAGCTGCGAGCGATTTGGAAGCAGACCGCCTTGCGTTGGTTCCTATACAATGATATGAGCGCCGGTAGTTCAGAAAACAATGCCAAACTACTGAACGTAAACTTGCCAAGACATCACAAACAGCCCCAAAACGCTGCGGTTAACAGCGGCGTCCTGTAAACTATATGCATCTAACTTTAAGCAGCAGAAACCTACTGTGGGTTTGTGAAGTGTTGGACCTTCACATTTTTAGGCCTGACCGCACGGAGAAATATAGCGGCCAGTCTTTCACTCCCGTAGCGAACGGCGAGTTCAGACATTGATCTGTCGTTCCGCCGCGCCCATGTAAATGTCAGCACAAAGTAATAAATACACTTAACTACTGAGTATACACACCGTAACTACAGCGTGACTACAGTACATATAACGTACATACAGCATAACTACAGTACATATAACGTACATACAGCTTAATTACAGTACATATAACATATATACAGCGTGACTACAGTACATATAACATATATACAGCGTGACTACAGTACATATAACATATATTCAGCGTGACTACAGTACATATAACGTACATACAGCGTGACTACAGTACATATAACATATATACAGCGTGACTACAGTACATATAACATACATACAGCGTGACTACAGTACATATAACGTACATACAGCGTGACTACAGTACATATGACGTACATACAGCATGACTACAGTACATATGACGTACATACAGCGTGACTACAGTACATATAACGTACATACATCGTGACTACAGTACACATAACGTACATACAGCGTGACTACAGTACATATGACGTACATACAGCGTGACTACAGTACATATAACATACATACAGCGTGACTACAGTACATATAACATATATACAGCGTGACTACAGTACATATAACGTACATACAGCGTGACTACAGTACATATGACGTACATACAGCGTGACTACAGTACACATAACGTACATACAGCGTGACTACAGTACATGTAACATACATACAGCCTGACTACAGTAAATATAACGTACATACAGCGTGACTACAGCACATGTAACATATATACAGCGTGACTACAGTACATATAACATACATACAGCGTGACTACAGTACATATAACGTACATACAGCGTGACTACAGTACATATAACATACATATAACGTATATACAGCATGACTACAGTACATATAACGTATATACAGCGTTACTACAGTACATGTAACATACATACAGCGTGACTACAGTACATGTAACATACATACACCGTGACTACAGTACATGTAACATACATACAGCGTGACTAAAGTACATGTACCATACGTACAGCGTGACTACAGTACATTTTTCATACATACACCGTGACTACAGTACATGTAACATACATACAGCGTGACTACAGTACATATAACGTACATACAGCGTGACTACAGTACATATAACTACATACAGCGTGACTACAGTACATATAACGTACATACAGCGTGACTACAGTACATGTAACATACATACAGCGTGACTACAGTACATATAACGTACATACAGCATGACTACAGTACATATAACATACATACAGCGTGACTACAATACATGTAACGTACATACAGCGTGACTACAGTACATATAACGTACATACAGCGTGACTACAGTACATATAACATACATACAGCGTGACTACAGTAAATGTAACATACATACAGCGTGACTACAGTAAATATAACGTACACACAGCGTGACTACAGTACATGTAACATACATACAGCGTGACTACAGTACATGTAACATACATACACCGTGACTACAGTACATGTAACATACATAAAGCGTGACTACAGTACATGTAACATACGTACAGCGTGACTACAGTACATGTAACATACATACACCGTGACTACAGTACATGTAACATACATACAGCGTGACTACAGTACATATAACGTACATACAGCGTGACTACAGTACATGTAACGTACATACAACGTGACTACAGTACATGTAACGTACATACAGCGAGACTACAGTACATGTAACGTACATACAGCGTGACTACAGTACATATAACTACATACAGCGTGACTACAGTACATATAACGTATATACAGCTTAATTACAGTACATATAACATATATACAGCATGACTACAGTACATATAACGTACATACAGCGTGACTACAGTACATATAACGTACATACAGCGTGACTACAGTACATATAACTACATACAGCGCGACTACAGTACATATAACGTACATACAGCGAGACTACAGTACATGTATCATACATACAGCGTGACTACAGTACATATAACGTATATACAGCGTGACTACAGTACATATAACTACATACAGCGTGACTACAGTACATATAACGTACATACAGTGGGACTACAGTACATATAACGTACATACAGCGTGACTACAGTACATATAACGTACATACAGCGTGACTACAGTACATGTAACATACATACAGCGTGACTACAGTACATATAACGTACATACAGCGTGACTACAGTACATATAACTACATACAGCGTGACTACAGTACATATAACGTATATACAGCTTAATTACAGTACATATAACATATATACAGTATGACTACAGTACATATAACGTACATATAGCGTGACTACAGTACATGTAGCGTACATACAGCGTGACTACATTACATTTAACATATATACAGCGTGACTACAGTACATATAACATACATACAGAGTGACTACAGTACATATAACATACATACATCGTGACTACAGTACATATAACGTACATACAGCGTGACTACAGTACATATAACGTACATACAGCTTAATTACAGTACATATAACATATATACAGCGTGACCACAGTACATATAACATATATACAGCGTGACTACAGTACATATAACATATATTCAGCGTGACTACAGTACATATAACGTACATACACCGTGACTACAGTACATATAACATATATACAGCGTGACTACAGTACATATAACATACATACAGCGTGACTACAGTACATATAACGTACATACAGCGTGACTACAGTACATATGACGTACATACAGCATGACTACAGTACATATGACGTACATACAGCGTGACTACAGTACATATAACGTACATACATCGTGACTACAGTACATATAACGTACATACAGCGTGACTACAGTACATATGACGTACATACAGCGTGACTACAGTACATATAACATACATACAACGTGACTACAGTACATACAACATATATACAGCGTGACTACAGTACATATAACGTACATACAGCGTTACTACAGTACATATGACGTACATACAGCGTGACTACAGTACACATAACGTACATACAGCGTGACTACAGTACATGTAACATACATACAGCCTGACTACAGTAAATATAACGTACATACAGCGTGACTACAGCACATGTAACATATATACAGCGTGACTACAGTACATATAACATACATACAGCGTGACTACAGTGCATATAACGTACATACAGCGTGACTACAGTACATATAACATACATATAACGTATATACAGCATGACTACAGTACATATAACGTATATACAGCGTGACTACAGTACATGTAACATACATACAGCGTGACTACAGTACATGTAACATACATACACCGTGACTACAGTACATGCAACATACATACAGCGTGACTACAGTACATGTACCATACGTACAGCGTGACTACAGTACATGTACCATACGTACAGCGTGACTACAGTACATTTTTCATACATACACCGTGACTACAGTACATGTAACATACATACAGCGTGACTACAGTACATATAACGTACATACAGCGTGACTACAGTACATATAACTACATACAGCGTGACTACAGTACATATAACGTACATACAGCGTGACTACAGTACATGTAACATACATACAGCGTGACTACAGTACATATAACGTACATACAGCGTGACTACAGTACATATAACGTACATACAGCGTGACTACAGTACATGTAACATACATACAGCGTGACTACAGTAAATATAACGTACATACAGCGTGACTACAGTACATGTAACATACATACAGCGTGACTACAGTACATGTAACATACATACACCGTGACTACAGTACATGTAACATACATAAAGCGTGACTACAGTACATGTAACATACGTACAGCGTGACTACAGTACATGTAACATACATACACCGTGACTACAGTACATGTAAGATACATACAGCGTGACTACAGTACATATAACGTACATGCAGCGTGACTACAGTACATGTAACGTACATACAACGTGACTACAGTACATGTAACGTACATACAGCGAGACTACAGTACATGTAACGTACATACAGCGTGACTACAGTACATATAACTACATACAGCGTGACTACAGTACATATAACGTATATACAGCTTAATTACAGTACATATAACATATATACAGCATGACTACAGTACATATAACGTACATACAGCGTGACTACAGTACATATAACGTACATACAGCGTGACTACAGTACATATAACTACATACAGCGCGACTACAGTACATATAACGTACATACAGCGAGACTACAGTACATGTATCATACATACAGCGTGACTACAGTACATATAACGTATATACAGCGTGACTACAGTACATATAACTACATACAGCGTGACTACAGTACATATAACGTACATACAGTGGGACTACAGTACATATAACGTACATACAGCGTGACTACAGTACATATAACGTACATACAGCGTGACTACAGTACATGTAATATACATACAGCGTGACTACAGTACATATAACGTACATACAGCGTGACTACAGTACATATAACTACATACAGCGTGACTACAGTACATATAACGTATATACAGCTTAATTACAGTACATATAACATATATACAGTATGACTACAGTACATATAACGTACATATAGCGTGACTACAGTACATGTAGCGTACATACAGCGTGACTACATTACATTTAACATATATACAGCGTGACTACAGTACATATAACATACATACAGAGTGACTACAGTACATATAACATACATACATCGTGACTACAGTACATATAACGTACATACAGCGTGACTACAGTACATATAACATACATACAGCGTGACTACAGTACATGTAACGTACATACAGCGTGACTACAGTACATATAACATAATACAACGTGACTGCTGTACATATAACACACATACAGCGTGACTACAGTACATATAACTACATACAGCGTGGCTACAGTATATATAACTACATACAGCGTGACTACAGTACATATAACGTACATACAGCGTAAGTTCAGTACATATAACACACATACAGCGTGACTACTGTACATATAACGTACATACAGCGTAAGTTCAGTACATATAACATATATACAGCGTGACTACTTTACATATATCACACATACAGCGTGACTACAGTACATATAACTACATACAGCGTGGCTACAGTATATATAACTACATACAGCGTGACTACAGTACATATAACGACTTACAGCGGGGCTACAGTACATATAACTACTTACAGCGGGGCTACAGTACATATAACGTACATACAGCGTAAGTTCAGTACATATAACGTAATACAATGTAACTACAATATGTACGGAGTGACTACTGTATCATAACCTAACTACAGTACCTACAACGTAACCACTATGTACATACACCGTAACAAAAGTACCTACAGCATAACTACAGCATACATGCATCGTGGCCGGTCTTCCTGGTCTAGGTGTTACACGACTTTCTCCGTAATCCCGTATACTCTTGTGTGTAACGTGACGTTCGCAAGAATCGGTAGCGGTTCTCTCCACGTCGGTAACTTACGGGGTATGTGAGCCGGTCGCTTAGAATGCAATGCAAACTTCTGAGCGTAATCTCGCCAATAAATCAACAATGAGCTGAAAGATGCTGATGTTGACAGCGATGTCCTGTAAAGGATATGCGAACAAAAAAAACATACATCGTAACTACCGCATACATACACCGTAATTACAGGACATACATCATTTTATGGCACCTTGTCGTCTTGACAGACGATAGTTTGTAAAATGGGGTTATACCTCTCCATAACACAAAACCTGTGCTGCATTTAGAGATCATGTGTTGCCCATGCAGTATGACCCCTCTCTCGGCCTGTCTTGTTTACTCCAGAAGAAAGGTAACATCGATACGTCTGGAACAAGACAAGCTGCAGAAGCTGCCGGTTCAGCAAAGCAATGCTCTAACTGTCCGCTTATCGGAGCTTCCATCCTAGACCAGTAGCCGACCAAGACTTAGGGCCTGGTCTGCTCTGCCATGACATTTTGTCTTTAGATTGCATTTCCTCGCACTAGAGTAAGGCTTGTACCCGCCCAATTGTGCCCCTCCGCCCGAAGCCGTTGGCGCAATGTGGGGGTGTAGGGTTTGGTGATCGCTGCCCAACATTCGGCGCTAACAGAAAGCAGGTAGTACCCTCTACTGCCATATGGTAGCTAAGTCATATTTGACTAAGACCTGACACTTAACATACATCATAACTAAAGTACATATAGCATAACTACAGTATATATACCGTAACAACAGTATAAACACCATAACTATAGTATATACACCATAACTATAGTATATACACCATAACTACAGCGTAAATACACCATAATTGATATAATATTCTCATTGCGACAAATGCAAGAATAATGCATTGAACTGAATCAACCACTTTTTTTTCCCTTCATCGTACCTCACAAAGGCATTTCATTTGGTCAGTCGTAAGGGTCTGTTCAAGCATTAAAGAAAATCTGCTGCCCACCAACGCTTCTTTCCATTGTGGAATCGTTCCACACTGGCATGAAGGGTATAATCAAGTTTGATAGTGCAACTTCAAAAGAGTTTGGAATCAAGAGTGGAGTAAAGCAAGGTTTTGTACTAGCTCCCACCCTATTTGGAATATACTTTTCACTTCTACTGAAATAATCCTTTCGTGATCAGGATAGTGGTATATACATTTACTCACGCTCAGATGGCGGCCTCTACAATGCTCAGAGATGGAAGGCCAAGACCAAAATTAGGAGGGTACTGATCAGAGAGTTGTTTTTTTGCGGATGATGCTACAATTATGACCCACTCTGGGGAAGAATTACAATGTCTATTATCTGCATTCTCCAATGTTCTTTTTTCTTTCTGAATTTGGTTTAACAATTAACAAATATAAGACAGAGATTATGTCACAAGGTACACATGGGGTGCTATCAATCTTTATTGACGACGCCGAAATGGAGATAGTCTTTCCATTACTTCGTAATTCACCAAAAAAAGATGCCCTTTGATATTCTACCATCATCCACCCCCTTAATATCTCATATCTATGGATAGATAGGACACATTAGAGGGATGGATGATGGTAGAATGTCAAAGGGCATCTGTTTGGTGAATTGGAGATGTGTAATATATCTCGGGGTCAGCCTCTACAACGATACAATGGTGTATGTAAGCGGGACATGATTGATATTGCACATTGGGATCAAGTCTCCGCTGAACGTGTTGCATGGAAGGCAAAGATCTGAAATACATAGAATAAAGATAAAGGAGAAAATGATTGCAGATAGGTCACACACTGAGCGTGTGAGACGTAAGATGGTGCGTGATGGTGAAAGTGACCATAAGTCACATGCATCCATTGTGAACATCATTTACGGTATGAATTGTTCTGATCAGTCACATTCGCTACCGACATGGCTGTAGTTATTTTATTAAGACTTTTTGAAGCACAATGTAATAAATTATCGTCTGTCAAGACGGCAAGGTGTAGGGAAAAAAAAAACATAAATACAGCGTGCATTTTTTTTCCCGCGTTTCCATCTTGTTTCAGGATATTGCGGTCAACATCAGGCTAGATTACACTCATCAGCACATAGTCCTACTTTCTGAGCGACCGGCTCCATACTCTCATAAGTCACTGGCGCGACTCGAACCCCTTCCAATTCTCTTGCGCTCACGTCGACCACGAGAGTATTCGGGGTTGCGGAGAAAGCTGCTAACACCTCGACCAGGGAGCCGGTACAGCGTGCATTACACTGTAAAAATAGCGTACATACTCCGTAACTACAGCGAATACTACACTGTAATTTCAGCGTACGTGCACCTTAACTACATCGGCCATTACAACAACTTGTCAGCTGATACATTAGGGCTTATTGAAAAAAAAACCCATAAAAGATAAAACCAATGCAGCAAAATTATTTCCAAGTATTTATTTTATGTTGAAGTTATGTTGTATTTATGTTGAAGAGCAGCGAATCTCAGCTCAATATTATTTAAAGGCTAAAGATTATTAAGAATTAAATTATTTATAATGACATGGCAATATTTGAGACGTCTTTAAGCAAACAATAATGACATATTATTGACACCAGAAATTAAACGATCGATGGAAGCTAAAAATGTGCAAGAAGAGAATCGGAGAGACAAACAAAAGAAATGTTCTGGAACACGTCCTAAAGACATCAAAGCTCGTGGTTCTTAATTTCCTGCTGTGAACATTCTTATGACAGCAACAACACACGATGACGTGTCTGATTTTGTGCCAAGAACGCTATCAGTGCAGCAGGAACACTTGTCCAGCTGTTTTGTGGTAGTCTATATAACTTGTGTATATGTGCGTGCCCACAATGTGTTTATATATGCACATGTGAATGTTCTCTCAAAACTGTGTTCGCTGCATAAGAAATATCTTGAATGTAACAAAATATGATAATATGAAATGAAACAAAAGACATCTTAAGTATTGTTAAGATCCTGCGGAGAAATAGCATGTGTGTGTTGACGCATATTTTTTATGTTTCTTTGTTCGTGTTGTATAATTATTATTCTCACCAGAGTGCCAGCCGTGCAGTCAGACTTGTGCAGAGTTATAATCACATTGAGCCGGGAGTGCAGGGAGTGGCCAGCAGGGGCCACGGAAGTGGAAATTCAGCAATTAATTCAGGAAAATTCTCGCCCGGGTGATGTGATTATCTACACGGATGGGTCGGTGTTGAGAGGTAGGAGAAGTGCTTGGGGGTTCTTGGCAAAAACTAATGGTCAGCGTTTGGTGCAGGAGAGCCTGGCGTATGATGACACTACATCTAGCTTAAGAATGGAGGTGGAGGCGGTCAGTGCAGCTTTCCGCTGGATAGAAAACACAATACATACACATATTGTGATTGTAACTGACTCAGAACGCATGCTGAGAAGGGTGAGAACAGGCAAGCTTCGTGCAGAGTGGCTTGCTTCGCTTCGGAGGTCACAGGTAGCAAGCATCACCTGGATCTTTTCTCCTGGGCATGCCGGTGTGCGGGGGAATGAACAGGCGGACAGATTGGCTGGCTCGGCAGAACTTGGTGGAGTATTGATGCATGACAAGGAAGATGTGGTTGTGGCCTTGTGGGAGCACGTGTACACCTCGGAGGAGCAAATGGATCACTATAGTCTGGTTAGAATGAGGCAGCGAGGAGTGACGAGGGGATCTGGCCGACGCTCGACGCTCAGAGGAAAGGCGAGACGGACATATAATCAGATTGCTACTGGAACTATTAGTGTTGGAACTCTTCGCTGGTTGCTGAGGATGGGGACGGAGTGCTTATGGGAATGTCCCGAATGCTGTGATGTCGGTTCCTAGATCAATCAATCAATCAATCAATCAATCAATCAATCTATTCTCATCATCTCATCGCATCTAATCATGTTTCTCTTGTACCTTGCGGTGTCGAGGTGAAGCGTAAATAGAGGGAGAGTGCCCGCTTATGGGCTTCATGTATCGATATTCCCATAGACTCTGTTATTCCCTGCGTCCATCGTTTTACGTGGTCGGCCTCTTCTCCTGCTTCCATCTAGTCTGTACATCATTGCTTGTTGTAGTATACTGTTAGTTGGTAACCGGAACTTCCGGTCCCTAGCATGACGGTTAGACATTGAACCGCTACGGCCTCTGAAGTATTTATCTTTGTGGCTACGGTTTGCATTTCACATTTTCCTTATGCTGGACTGGTAGTATATGGTTCCGTCGCCCTGCTACTGAGTGAGTGCGTGGCCCGACTCTGTGAGCTGTGATATTCAAGTGGAATGCTTCTACATGTCTGCTTTTGTTTGTACAGTGACCTGCATGTTCGGAACAGTGGCTACCGGCTGTTGCTGAATTGACTGATTTGCCTTTTCGGTTCACGAGTGCATTTTTCAGGAGACTCCTGGAAGTCGGCGCTGGAGTTACGGAGTTCGTGCTTAATGCGACGCTTTCGGCGGGTCGCCCTGCGGATAGAGACAGAGCCATGTGAGAAAACCCGGTCAATGGGGTCTTTCTGGTGACTGTCGATTCCATCGACGATGAACTCTGGTTTTCGTGGAGGACTTTTGTGTTGGCATTCTGGCGGCGGCATTATGCACAGTGTACCTGTGCGGGCTGTTGGATTGCCGAGACCCCTGTCTGTTCCTCTTTTCACATTGGATAGTGGGGGGCAGTTTGTGTGATATTCAGTGGCACAGGAACGAAGCATAATGGGGACGACCCGTTGCCGTGAAGTTGGAACCACGACTAACTAACTAACAAACTGTTAGTTGGTAACCTACTTGCATGGCTAAACCATTTGACTTTCTGCCTTCTAATAAAACCTAGCACAGTTATAATCCCCACCTTTATGCCGGATTTCTTTATGTCTGATCTTATCTGTTCTTGATACATTGAGTATTTTTCTCAGGAATCCCATTTCTGTTGTTGTGATTTTTCTTTTCTCTTTTTCTCTCATTGTCCAGGTTTGACATTGGTAGCATTGAGTTGGTAGGAAATTGCACTCTGCCCAGTGCTGGCATATTCGTGGGTTTCTTTTCGGACAACCTCTTTCGATTTACTAGTGCATTTTTTTTGTTTTTCGAAGACCCGATGGAGGTTGTCGAAGGAGTGCTCTGTGAGACGCTTTCAGTCAGAGGTTAGCTGCTATGTGGAGAGAGGCCGAGCGAGATTGGATTCACCTGGTGCACTAAAGCCGACCCTCTTGCCCTATCACGCCCTTAATTCTGCATACATGCTGGTGTGGCGGGAAACGAGCAGGCGGACAGATTGGCTGGGTCTGCACCGTTCGGTGGGATATTGGTGCATGGTAAGCAGAAGTGTTCGGGTCCCTTTGAGATCGCATGTGTAGTGCAGGAGAATAGATAGATTATCACGGGCTAGAGCAGACTGCAACTGGTATCATTAGTATTTGGACTTATCGCTGGTTGTTGAGGATGAGGGCTGCGCGCGTATGGGAATGTCCTGAGTGCCATAATGTCGGTTGGTAACTCAACTCATCTCAACAACTGCACAACTTAAAATACCTTTTTGTTTAATTCTATGCACGTGAGTCTTTGTGTTCATATATTGATTTCTGTCCCGCTGTTTATCGTTTCGAGAGTGTTTTCTAGCGTTGGCCTATTGTTAATTGTGTTAGAATGCATGCTTTTCTTGTCCTGTTTGACGGAAGGTTATTGTGTAGATTATCTTATGATGGTTACCTGTCGCATTGTGTGTAGATGTTAAGTTGTACCAGATATTTCGTGTTCAGTTGTACCAGTTATGTCGTGTTAAGTTGTACCAGTTATGTCGTGTTAAGTTCTACCAGTTATGTCATGTTAAGTTGTACCAGTTATGTCGTGTTAAGTTCTACCAGATATGTCGTGTTAAGTCATATGCAATAGGTAACAGTCATCCTGGGATTATCGGGGGTTTTTCCGTGTGTTTATTAATTTTCTTTTGGCGATATGTGATTGGAAATTAAGGTTGCTTTGACCTAGATCCTTCTATGGCTAAATTGCCAACTCTCTTATTTATTGGCATATTGAATGTAATCCATTGTTGAGTAGATGACACGCAAAACACAGTCAAATGTATGCAATGGATTTTGTTGTCCATTGTCCTGCTCCAGGTATTACATGCATAGCAAGTTCTTGTCATTATTCTCTATGTTTTCGGAGACTCTTCCATTAGGTATATGTTTGAAGACACGGCTGATCTTGGCACTTGACCTCTTTATTGGAATTTACGAGATTTTACAGTTGATGAACACGTCTAAAATATCTTTTGCACATATTTCGCATATATTGTAAGGGAAATGTATCTTTAGGGCTGTATTGAGACAATCCTGATGTATGGAAGCGAATGGCGAACAAATCACAGAAAAAAATTATGTGGAAGATGCTAAGATGTGGCTTTATAAAAGAATAATAAGAACATTGTGAAAGGATTGAAAGAGTAATGAAGATCTCTTGAAAGAAGTTAACTCACAAAGAGAACTGGTTGCTCGCATCAGAAGAATGTAGTCTACATTCTCTAGGCATGTCATAGAAACATGAAAGCTATAGTATGTCGTCACATCGAACAGACTTGAGGGTAAGAAATGCAGTAGCAGAGAAGATGCAGGGGAGTTTGACATCATGACATGGAGAGAATTCAGTTTCAGAAATGACTGGCAGTACATGGGACAGAAGGCTGTGGACATATATGATCAACAACGCCGCACGACATGGACTATAAGAATGAAATATTTAACAATAAACATATCAATAATAAATGTACACATATTTCACATATATTCTGAGAAAATGTGTTCTTAATAGATAAGCTGAGTCAATCCGAATGTACGGAAGTGGATCATGGAAAATTATCAGACAAATGAGGAATTAAGATGAAGCTTCGGAGAATATGCTACACAGTTGGGTATCATAGCATGAAGGAACACCAGTGAGCAGAAACCGTTGGAAGTATGCTACAGAAGACTGGACACACAAGATCACCAAAGCCGCACGGCATGGACATTAAGCAGACATTTCACAATGTACACACATGAACATATCTAGCATTTCTTTACATATATTTCACAATGTTCTTACAGTTTTCGCAGATTGAAATTGCACCGAATCTTTTCAAATGACATGACACAAGTGGTTTAATCATTGCCAGCGGGTTGTTGTTATTGAGTCAGCTTCAACGAAATGCGTGCGCACGTATCAGTTAGTTATTTTAGTCAACATTGATTAGAGACATTAGACGTAGACAGTCACATTTTGTGGGCATGTTATGAGAAAAAATGAATTGGAGAATTTGGTGACAACTGGCAAGATCTAGGGGAAGAGACCAAGGGGAAGACCGAGAAGTAAAAACCTGGATGGCTTGGCCACGTGGCATGGCCGAAACAGGAACACTGAGCTGATCCACGACTCTGGTGATGAACATGACAACTCACACTTATCGGCTTGGCACATGAGGGATGGATGCATGTTGAATGCAAGAGTAATGAAATGTGTCTGTCTGTCTGTCTGTCTGTCTGTCTGTCTGTCTGTCTGTCTGTCCGTCCGTCCGTCCGTCCGTCCGTCCGTCCGTCCGTCCGTCCGTCCGTCCGTCCGTCCGTCCGTCCGTCCGTCCGTCCGTCCGTCCGTCTGTCTGTCTGTCTGTCTGTCTGTCTGTCTGTCTGTCTGTCTGTCTGTCTGTCTGTCTGTCTGTCTGTCTGTCTGTCTGTCTGTCTGTCTGTCTGTCTGTCTGTCTGTCTGTCTGTCTGTCTGTCTGTCTGTCTGTCTGTCTGTCTGTCTGTCTGTCTGTCTGTCTGTCTGTCTGTCTGTCTGTCTGTCTGTCTGTCTGTCTGTCTGACTGTCTGTCTGTCTGTCTGTCTGTCTGTCTGTCTGTCTGTCTGTCTGTCTGTCTGTCTGTCTGTCTCTGCCCGCCTGCCTGCCTGTCTGCCTGCCTGCCTTCCTGTCTGTCTGTCTGCCTTTCTTTCTGACTGTTTGTCTGCCTGTTTGTGTCTGTGTCTGTCTGTCTGCCTGTTTGTGTCTTCATGCCTGCATGTCTGCCTCTCTGCATGCCTGTCTGCATGCCTGTCTGCCTGCCTGCCTTCCTGTCTGCCTGACTGCCTGCCTGCCTGCCTGCCTTCATGTGTCTGTGTCTACCTTCCTGCCTGCCCGTCTGTCTGCCTGCCTGGATGGATGCAGGTAGGTAAGTAAAGTTAAGGACACATGTAGGTTCCTCAAGGCGAACTGGTGCTAGATCAATCCGCACTGGTCGGTTTAGATTCCGCAAGGCGAACTGGTGCTAGATCAATCGGTGCTCGTCGGTTATGCGCTCATTATAACTGTCCTGTTCTTCCCCGAGAGGAGAGTGGGAATCAACAAGTACATCTTCAACTTATTATCTGTTGGGATTATTGCCTGACTTTAGTCTACACTCCTCTCTTCTGTCTTCCCTTCCATATATCTAGTGGTCTCACTCTCTCTCTGTTATTCTCTCAACACATACTCCGACAACAGTTTCTTTCAACAATAAACAAAAAAGATTTATTAATAAAACTATGTCTGGTGTATGTATTGATTTTGTAAGTGTAGTTGATAGGGTGTTCTATGGTTGGTGTTAGAAAGAACTCTGCATGTCTATCAGCGGTGTTGTTTCTCGCCCATTCATTCTTCAAGATCACAGGACAGCACATCAAACAGGACAGAGCTCACCCGGGATTATCCGTATGCTTGAATCTGATGGTAAATCCGTTATTGAATGAAACAAAAACTGTTCACCACTGAGTCACTGTACCGTAATAAAAGTCCCGTAAGTTTATGACTGCGCTCGAGTCTGTTTCATGACGGTGCATATCCAACATCGAAAAAACCACCACCTCGTCACAGTTATTCCTATTGTCTATAGATTAATATCAATGTCTCTAATTGTCTATTCTTTCTTCTTTGTTTACTCAAGGGTATTCCTCTTCATCTCTTCTCTTTCAGGGCCTTAGAGTTATATTCGTTTGAGCATACAGTGTTCTGTATTTATTTTAACTTATTTCTTTCTTCATCGTAAATATGTTCATATTCTGTTTTGTTCCATGTAAGTACTTTGTTTACTCAAGTGTATTCCCCTTCATCTCTTCTCTGCTTTCACTAGGAGAGTGGAACCTGGAAAAGTATAACAAATCCAGTGATAAGCAGCCGCCCCTTTCTACTACTTATGCAAGTGTCCTTCTCCAGCCATAATGATAAGGCTTCCGAAGTACATCCGCATAAGACATATGAATTCACCAAAGTCTAAACTATCCATAAATAGAAAGAAATGGTAATTGCTATTCACACACATCTATATTCCTATGCTAAACTATATCTAATATCTTTATACCTTATTTAGGCATCTATGTTCTTGGAATCGAAAAAACCCTTAGCGAATAACACACTATTATCCCCTCTTTCCATCATTAGGGACGTGTATTTCTATTCCCACTCAAGAACATATCTCCTTCAGGTCAGTTTGGAACACACACTAAACTTACACAAAGAATCGACCCTCTTTATATCGGTCATTTTTGCCGCATAGTCCTTGACATTGCTGGACACCTCACATCCAGACTGCATTATCATTGTTAGTGGAAAATTACAGCTCGGGACCGTTTCACATCCATACTGCAATATGCTTGTCCAATAATACTGTCGGCCTTTGTCCCAAACGAATCTTTCCACTCGACCCTTTTACCTGCGCGGTTAGCCGGCCCCTTCTCCTGTCTTGACCTATAAACACATGCGCCTGGTCTCTCCTTTGTTAACCCTTCTCCTACCTGGGCAGTCGGTGTATGCAGTCGTCCCTCTGGGAATCATTAACTCTCAGTATTCCACGACAATAACACAGGCCTCGTTTACTTCCCACTCAATTTCTTGTTATCCATTTTAGACTGGGTACACCTGAGAGCCCTGGTCAGTTCGAAAGATCCGTTCCGTGCGGGTTTGAACGCATGGTTACCAATCATGAAGGCAAACACCAGCGCCACCGCAGCTCTCGGGTGGGCAGGTAATTGGGTATACAGACAAGTAATTAGGAGTTCATATTTGTGGTCACATCAATCATTTTTATAAAAGCTGTCTACGTGTGGACACATTCGGGAAGAAAATTACTGCACTCACTAAAATGCTTTTAATATGTCATTAGCACCTCGTTCTATCATCAGCGGGATAAACAACACAGGACCACCACTGCTTCTTTCCTGTGTGAGGAAACCATTACCATTGTCTATGGAGGTTATTGAGATTTCTTTCAACTGCCTGTTTTCTCTGGCCACCAGTTTCCAGACTGAGTTATGGAACTTGTCAAGTGTGATAAGCTCCTATTCACCTGCGTTCTCATTTTGATCGATCGCCAGCCGCACTTCAAATATGTGTCCGCTAATATTGCAGGGACATTTCAACTCATAGTTTCATTCATTCTGTCAGCTTGACATGAGTACTTTTGTTTTGTTCTTGTCTATTTTAAGATCACAATTAGGTTACTAGGTACTCAGGAAGGAAATGAAATTTGACACACACATTTTGCGTAATAATTTGCGATACAGTTGGTTATAGTGAATTAATAACTAAGTGTGTATTAAACTGGTTGACGTTTGCTAAGAGAATAGGTATAGAATGCCGGAGAATGGCATTAGGTAGCAGGAAACAAACAGAAGTATGGGTATTGAGAATGTCGACAAACGTTTCGCGCAGATTATATAATCTTTTTTCCCCCGCAAATTGTCGCAAATTTGGCAAGTCCTGTCCTACATTCGGCCCTTCCAATCACTCATCTTTCGTAGATCAGTTACATTCACAAAAGAAACACCAACATTGTCAAATGAAAGTTATGAACATAAACAATGCATATGTTATGAGACTGGAAGGCAGCCAGCCAGACACGCATACACATACCATGCATAAACACATACATACAAAACAGCTTACATACTTACATCATTTACGCAAACTCTCACAGTTAATCACCCACTCAGTAACACACAAATACACACCCCCTCGCGTACACGTATACTCACTCACAATCACAAACTCACTAGCAACATTTTTCTGATACTACATACATACTATCCCACAAAATTTCGCCTCTTTGCGTCTAATCAGTTTACGGTTTTCATATTGTTCTTGTAGGATTTGCTCATTAATGCGTTTTCTTTCTTTGTGAATGCCATAATAATAACAATATTAATGTTGAACGAGTTGTAAGCCTACGTGCATTTTGTAATTAAAAACAATGTTAAGGATAAACGAGGTATCAGTCTACGGGAATGCTGTAATAAAAACAAAAGTGATTCAGTGTACATTTATCATAAGTTATGCATTCCCTCTTTGCTCAATTATTGAAACTGTTAAAACAAAGATTTCCCAAAGTATCATAATAATTCTCGCTATTAGAGTGACCTATTAATCTCATTAGTAAGCAATTATTGTATTGGATTTTTGCTACTCTATATGCTTTCTACGTGCATACCTGTTCAACATCTCTGCAGAAAATATAACGAGAATCAAAGGATTAAACCTGTGTTAATTTTGATACATTCATAATTTGTTGGGATCGGATCCCTGTTCTCAAATATTCAGATAATACTACTCACTTTATAATCACTGTAACGGAATTATAAAGGTTCATATTCTCTGATATGTGAAGATTAAAACCTTGTTCTGAACTTTACAAATCACACATACTCTCCTCAGCCAAATATTATAATGACCAATGAAGATATTGATGATGTCACAAATTTTAGTACAATGTCTAGGCTTTACAAATAAATACAATTTGACTTGTTGAAAAGGCAGAAGTAGACTGGGATCGCAAAGCTGATGTAAACAATGTGGGAACCTAATGCAGAACATAAGCAAACAAATCTAAAGTTAGAAACATAAAAACTGAGAACATGCACCATAACTAAGGCAACACGAGTCGTGATTCATAGCTCATGCCATGAACACTAAAGAAGACAATACTGGACTCTGAAATTACAGGTTTGAGAAAAATTACCCCTATAGCTGTTCGTCCATGCAATGAGAAATGTGAAACGACATAAAACCTGCGCTGATTGCCGTCTATTCATAGCTGGTTGAAATCCTAACATAGAACACAGTTATTCAGATAATATGATGCTTTCATTAACAATAACACGGTATTATTACGGTTCATACTGTTGGTCAATACACAGTTAAGATTACATCTCATTTCAGAACACACACACGCACTAACACATACGCACGCACACAAACGCGCTTGCGCACATACACACAAATAAGTATGTTTGATGTGATAATATCCACGATAAAGCTACCTGTCACCAAAAACTCATAATAACCAACTGAGAAATTTAAAATGCCACATTTCTGAATATGTTGGCTCTATGTGACACAATCTGAAGATAACGTCTATTCAATAAAGAAGTCAAGAGCGTGACGAAGGCCATCATCAGGCAAGGCCTTTTGTCCAGCTCTGTCACCTCACTGTTCATCCACGATAGTTGTTTCGGCAAATCCACTTTTATATGCTGCCTAAGATACACAAGCCAAACAACCCTGACAGACCTATTGTCTTGGCCTGCTCTTGTCCTACTGAACGGATTTCAGAGTTCCTAGACCAACCCAGGCAGACCTATATCTCAGCCTGCTCTTGTCCTACTGAACGGATTTCAGAGTTCCTAGACCAACCCAGGCAGACCTATATCTCAGCCTGCTCTTGTCCTACTGAACGGATTTCAGAGTTCCCAGACAGCATATTTCAGCCGTTGGTTGCTAGTATCCCCTCGTAAATCAAAGACATCAACTACGCTATCTCTATCTTAGATTCCATCAGTTTCCCATCCCATTCTCAGTACCACATCTTCACTTTAGATGTGACTTCACTCTATGCATCTATTCTTCACTCTGCTGACCTTAAAACCTTGGAATTTTTCTTGGACAATAGGCACGGCCCCACTATGGACACCGGACCATTGCTGCGTCTGGCAAAGAGCTAGTCCTCAACCTCAATTCATTTGATTTCAATGGGGACTATTTAGACCAGATTGGTGGAGTGGCTTTGGGAACTAAGATGGGTCCCAGTTATGCCAGTCTTTTCATGGGCTATCTGGAGCACCAAGTATGGAGTCAATACACGAGTAGGCTCACAGAGCTCTACAGGAGGTATATCGATGATTGCTTTGGTGTTTCAGACATGCCCTTGTCTGATCTCCAGGACTTCATTGCCTTTTTTCTCCGACTTTCATCCCAGCATCAGACTCACCTCCACTATATCTTCGTCGGCTGTCAATTTCTTAGATCTAACAGTCGCTTTAGGTTCCGCTGGTCTATGCACTATTATAAACCAACTGCCTCTCACGCATTCCTTCTCTATACCTCATCCCACCCTCCCTCTTGTAAGGGTTCTATTCCTTTCTCCCAACTATTACGGCTTTGTCAGGATAATAACGACTTCCATCAAAAAAGCCCACGAAATTTTGGATTTCTTCCGCTTTCGTGGCTATCCTGAGAATGTTCTGTCCACACCTCTTCACCGCTGCCAGTCTATCAGTCGTGCAGAGGCTCTCTTCTCCAAGCCGAAACTTCGAAATAATAGACCTATATTTTCATTAACTTACCATCCCCATAATATTACTGCTAAGAATATCCCCCAGAAGCATCTAGTCATTCTCCAGGCAGACTTGACCACTCGCGATGTCTTCTCAGAGGCACCCCTGGTGGTGTATAGGCGGGATCGCAACCTCAGGGATGTGCTGGTCCATAGCAGTCTACCCCAACTTCACAAGTCTCTTCCTGGCACTGTGGCTTTTCTTCGATAGCGTTGTAAGACCTGCCCACACGTATTTCAAACCCATAGTCTGGTATTCCCTAAGATCACGTTCCACATCCGTGAGGGTTTCTTATGCATGAGTCGCAACGTTATCTATGCGATTATCTGCACACCTTGTGACATGAGATATATTGGGAGACAGTCTACGTCTGGTTGACAGATTTAGACAACACCTACCTGATATCAACAGTGGTGCCCCGAAACCGGTACCCCTACACTTCAACAGTTCTGACCAATGTGGCGTGGCCGACATACAGGTCACGGCGATCAAATCGATCTCATCTCACGAACGCGATCGTAAGACATTGGAAAACCGTCTCTCTTTCAGTTGGTTTCACTCTCCCGTCACGGCCTCAAGGTCCAACAGTTTCATTTAACTTCTAACGCCCCCCCCCCCATTCCACCGTGTCCCCGCATTTGTATCGTCCACTAAAAAGTTAGTTGATATCCTTTACAGAACGTCACAGTCCACCCCATCATTATTTGTGCTGTTTGTGATTTATTGAGAAATTTGCGTTAAGTTGTTTTTTATTGCTTTCTGGGCATCCGGCACTCATACTAGTTTATGAAAACAAACTCAGGGCGGTCTGCATCCAAATCGCTCGCACCTGCGTTTCGAGCACTGGATGCGTATTTGCGAACTGACTCCATGACACCTTCGCCACATAGCTGGCTTTAGTGCTCTACTAATCCCTATTTGCACCTTTCGCTCACCTGGACGTCCCCCCGCCCATCCCCGAATGGGTGCGCCTCACGCCCCCTCCCCCACGAGAGGCTAAGCCAATCACTGAGCTTCGTTCTGGCGTTTTGGGCCTCAAGTCCAGTTACCGCCTGAACCACCACACATCCGGTTAATTCCGTCCACTGATAGTTGCTCAAAGACGTTTTCAGCCGTACAAGGATGCAGATAAGTAACTTTAATATTTTCAAGTAGCGTTTTTCGTGTATGTGTCGGTTTATGTTTGTTTGTTCTGTGCTGACGAAGGCTTTTACCCGCAACGTCCATTGTGTTACTTTTATCGTGTGCTAATGAAGCTCAAATCTACTTCTCGCTTTTCAGTGATTCATTTATTGCTTTCAATAAAGCTACAGTAGCAAGTACGTATTCTTGCACTCTTTCTAAACTAACCATCTGGTATAAGCCACCATTAAACACATCAAAGGTGCCGATGAAGGTCATGCATTTGTTTTGATACAGCTGGCATGTCCATTATCATTAGTGTTTGCCATCACTTCTGCAACGGAGACTGGAGTCCAAGGCCACCAAACGCAGAAATCGATGAAACATCCGTGCTTCTAGTGATCAATCTTGTAGACACCAATGAAAATGCTATTTATTTGTAGGTATCATTTACAGACACATGTAAAATTACTATACAGAATGCATTATAGCTGTTTCAATGCAATGATTCCATTGGGAGCATAGTTCTGGCGGAATATTGTTTATCTGCCTCGTTTTGCGAATACTAAGATTGATAATCCAGCTTATTGTAGATATACGTTGAGGAAATGTTTGTTTATTTAGTGAAACTCTGACGAGTGGAGTCGTAAAACAGTTATTTGAGTTTAATACCGCTTTCGTGTAAACAAAGAGCGATAAGAAAAACTCAGATGTTGCCATTAAGCGGTAAACCAGTACATGTCAAAATTCAACGATTCTCTCCCTTATCTAAACACTGGTGAAACATCAAACTGGTTTGAGATACAACTTGATGTAAGATAGGGTTGCATTTTCTCCATATACCTGTCCAATATCTATGCAGGCAATGTAATGAGAAATGTCAATACTGATATTGTCTTCCGATCCCTGCATTACAAGTATGTACTCGTTTATCGTTTTGTTAAGTTGTGTAAGCGGTACGTCGCTTTAGTTCATCAGGCACCATGCAGGATGCTGTTAATGGGGTTAGGTCGAGTTGGTCATTTAAGTCTGCTAGTTAAGTCTAGTTGTTCCTTTAAGTCTGCTAGTTAGGTCGAGTTGTTCCTTTAAGTCTGCTAGTTAGGTCGAGTTGTTCCTTTAAGTCTGCTAGTTAAGTCTAGTTGTTCCTTTAAGTCTGCTAGTTAGGTCGAGTTGTTCCTTTAAGTCTGCTAGTTAGGTCGAGTTGTTCCTTTAAGTCTGCTAGTTAGGTCTAGTTGTGCCTTTAAGTCTGCTAGTTATATCGAGTTGTTCCTTTAGGTCTGCTAGTTAGGTCTAGTCGTGCCTTTAAGTCTGCTAGTTAGGTCGAGTTGTGCCTTTAAACCTGCTAGTTAGGTCGAATTGTTCCTTTAAATCTGCTAGTTGGGTCGAGTTGTTCCTTTAAGTCTGCTAGTTAGGTCGAGTTGTTCCTTTAAGTCTGCTAGTTAGGTCGAGGTGTTCCTTTAAGTCTGCTAGTTATATCGAGTTGTTCCTTTAAGTCTGTTAGTTATATCGAGTTGTTTCTTTAAGTCTGCTAGTTAGGTCTAATTGTGCCTTTAAGTCTGCTAGTTAAGTCTAGTTGTTACTTCAAGTCTGCTAGTTAAGTCTAGTTGTTCCTTTAAGTCTGCTAGTTATATCGAGTTGTTCCTTTAGGTCTGCTAGTTAGGTCTAGTTGTGCCTTTAAGTCTGCTAGTTAGGTCGAGTTGTTCCTTTAAGTCTGCTAGTTAGGTCGAGTTGTGCCTTTAAACCTGCTAGTTAGGTCGAATTGTTCCTTTAAATCTGCTAGTTAGGTCGAGTTGTTCCTTTAAGTCTGCTAGGTAGGTCGAGTTGTTCCTTTAAGTCTGCTAGTTAGGTCGAGTTGTTCCTTTAAATCTGCTAGCTAGGTCGAGTTGTTCCTTTAAGTCTGCTAGTTAGGTCGAGTTGTTCCTGTATACCTGATAGTGCATGCCACTTTACATACAGGGTTAACTGGCGAGGGCGTCGATTTTATTGCATTAGGTTTTATCACGCATAGCTTGGTCTCTCCCCGTAAAACAGATTACCGCCTACAGGAAGCATCGCACAGAATACAAAATCCATTTCTCCGGCGACTATGGTCCGAAAATAATTTCCCTGGCGATCCGATTGACGGAGTCCGACAACGAACCCACAATGTTCTACGTATGAGGCAGACAGCTTAACCTCATGGCCATGCAACCCACTTTAACAAGCGGTGATTTGTTTGACCCTTCATGCTCGCTGAAGTTGTTCTTCTATGAATGGATATCAGTACCCGTGAGTCTATATCTCATGTTCCATCAATGATCTCAGTGTTCGATGGCGAGGGATATTTCTGAGAATAATACTGTAATATAGGTGACCTTTCTGAAGCAGAAAGTACCTACATGACCATTTCCCATGCCTTAAGGCATATTGGGCATATTTGGTCAGCCCTATTTTTCCATAGAATAATCTGCACACGATGGACGATGTAAGTAATTTCACGTCATCCGCCTTTGATTTCTAGATATTTCCTTGTACCGATTTTAGGCTGGGTCAACCTCGGAGCTCAGGACGAAATTTAATTAATCCCCTCGATGAGGGAAATACGAACTCATGACCTCTGGCCCCGACAGAAAAGCCTACTAGCCACCAGTTAACGAGCTTCCCTAAGTCACAATGACTTCCAGTCAGCTGACACAGTGTCAGCCTGCTCTCATTTCATCTGCACGTCTTACGGGGTTCACGCGGCTACACGGATGTCCATCAGCTTAGTAGCTTTCCATTTTTATTTTATGTTTTTTGTTTACTTTAATGTAGTAGTATCTGTTTATGGTTAATGTGCCGAAGAAGGATCTAGCTGAAACGTCTATGTAATCACTTGTAACTATATTCTTGTTTATATATTACCAACTCCCCGTGTAGTTTTCGTTGGTTCACTAATTATAAACCACGTAGAAATATATTGATGCAATTCTGTCCTAGAAATGGTATTTGTTTTCGCAGTCAAACGTGTTGTTTAAAACAACATTTACTGCACTGAGAACAACTTTCAACAAATGACGATTTAAATAATGCCGATCTGCTGCTTCAGTGGATAAACATACGACGTCTCTTTTGATACTTGTTATTCATCAATTCGCCTAGCAATTTCCTTGTCTGCTGCCCCCGTGTTCGCTTCTTGCCCTCAAATATCTCAAAAATTCCCGCTAGCGTCTTCTCAGACATCAATAGAACACGAAGATTAATCCGACATTTGCAGATGCAAATGAACCCGCTCACTTTAGAGACCTCTAGTTATCATGTTCTTCCGGCTGACTTCTCCGCCAGCAGCCCTTCTCCCACGGGGTAATGGCGGGCTCTCGGGGCAGCTCGCTTGACGGAATCCTGCAAATGTTGCAATTTGTCCAACCATTGAATGATAATGTTATTGCTAGATGGCTGCATGTATTATTCCACAGAACAGAACAGTGAGTCGATGTGAGAAAATTTGATTTGCCAAGCAGAGCAGAAAACGAAATCGTAAATAATGCAGTAAAAAGTACAGTTGATTAATCTACCACAAGATATGCTTTCCACAGCAGTAATTCTAATTAATTGCGTTGTTTTGTTTCGTGTTATGCTTGAGACTGTTTTTTGTTGTTGTTGTTAATTTGCTTGGCGTACTTTAGCGGAGCGTTGATTGGATTGGTAGTATTGACAATGGATGAGCATGGTCAGACGAAGTTCGATGACATCTCTCACAGTTCGCTTCGGGGTGACGAAACACTGGACACCTATTCCTCCGCACACTCATGCCTACAAAATGTAATGGTCACGGGTGGCAAGCATCGTCTGGATATTTTCTCCGAGGCATGCTTACACTCAGGAAATAAATGACCGTAGACCCCGAGGTAGACCAAGAAGGCGGTGGAGAGATAATACATGTACAGACCTACAAGCACTTGGAATCAACGACTGGCAAGAGAAGGTCCACCAGAGAGACGAATGGAGACGGATTGTATTTGCAGCAAAGAACCTCAATGGCTCGGAACGCTGAAGACGAAGATGCATGCTGGTGTGTTGGGGAATGAACAGGCAGACAGATTGGCTGGCTCTGCAAAACTTGGTGGAGTATTGATGCATCATAAGGCAGACGTGGTTGCGGCCTTGTGAGAGCACGTGTACACCTCGGAGGAGCAAATGGATCACCATGGTCTGGCAAAAATGCGACAGCGTGGAGTGAAGAGGTAATCTGGCCGATGCTCGACGCTTAGAGGAAAGGCGAGACGCACATATTATCAGATTGCTACTGGTACTATTGGGGTTGGAACTCTTCGCTGGCTTCTGAGGATGGGAACGGAGCGCTTATGGGAATGCCCCGAATGCTGTGATGTCGGTTCCTAAATCAATCAATCAATCAATCAATCAATCAATCAATCAATGGACTGAACACTTCTAATAATCCACTTTGTTTTTCACTGCAGTAATTCTTCTAAAATCGGTCGTTTTGTTTAATTACATCTTCTATTTGTTTAGATTGCTGGTTTCCCCTCTGCCTCTTAACTCCCTCGTGTCTCCAACTTACCGAGGTAGAGGGGTTTGAGTGTTCCAGTGGCCATCAAGAGCTATGCTAAAGGTAGCACAGCTACTGGTAGGGTCTTCCATGTCAGACAGGTCAAGAGATAGGAATCAGACCAAGAGAGACACACAACTGCTGCCTAGTAGGTAGACTGGAGACCGTCAAAGGCAAAGGAGAACACACCCGAAAAATTCTTGTCAAAATCGGATGTACTGGGCCACAGGCTTGACAAAACAGTGCAACGTGACTCAATAAATCCATGATGCCACAAATTAAAATAAATCAGAATGGTGCTAAACTCGTGAAGTCTTTCCAGGCGGTGATGGCGCCGGTCTCCCTGACTCGAGGGGTCCACCCAATGCTACTGGTGCTACTGTGCTGTTGAGACAAGGCACAGAGGTGTAGGGTAAGAGCTATTGACCAAACTCCCCGGACATTCAACAATCTACAGTGCAATGCCCTAGGAATTTTTAACAATAAAGTACATCTAACAAATCGTCTTCATGAAGATAGAATAGATGCGGCATACATTAAAGGGACAGACCTTAATTTTTTTTTAATGTTGCATATCCCTTGCAGGACGTTGCAGTCAACACCAGCATTTTTCAGCTGCTGTTGGTGTACTAGTAAAGATTACGCTCAGTTGTTTTCCAATGCTTTCTGAGCGACCGGCTCACATACTCCGTAAGTTACCGACGCGGCGAGAACCGCTACAAATTCTCGCACACATCACGTCACTCACGATAGTATACGGAATTACGGAGAAAGACGCTAACTCCTAGACTAGGGAGACCGGTACACACCTTAATACCCATCACATATTCTCAGTTAGAGGATAACAGGCCACAGATTTCGACCGCGAAAGATATAAAGGAGTTCTAATACTTACACGAAATATAATACCTTCCAGTGAAGTATCTGTGAACTCTGACAACCAAACGGAAATTATGGATGTCGATATAATGATAAGGAAACATCATAAGCATGTATGAAGGGATAAAGAAGGCCTGAGGTCCAATGATCAAAAGAAATGCATCACTGAAAACCTTGACAGGAGAAATCACTGATAAAAAACAGCAGATGGATAGATGGATAGAGCATTATATGTGGCTTTACTCACACCAGACCAAACTAGCGGATGATGCCCTCAACGCCATAGGGGCCCTGCCATCTCTTGACCGCCTGGACACACTTCCCACCATAACATAAGTTAAGTGTGCTATAAATGAACTTACATCTGGCAAGGCTCCTGTTAACGATGTGATTCCAATAGAGGCTATCAGGAGTGGGCAAGACACACTCACTCTATAGACCCACCAGCTAATAGAGCTATGCTGGCGAGAAGGACTAGTCCCATAGGACTTCAAAGATTCAAGCATCATAACACTGTACAAGAACAAGGGCGAACGGAGCGACTGCAACAACTATAGGGGTATCTCACTTCTGTGTACTGTTGGGAAAATATTTGCTAGAATTGTTCTGCGCAGACTTCAAGTCCTGGGAGATCAATTTTACCTCGAATCACAGTGTGGCTTCCGACAGAACCGACCTACCGTTGATATGATATTCTCATTGCGACAAATGCAAGCAAAATGCCGTGAACAGAATCAACCACTGAAGATAGTGGACCATTTCACACATCTAGGATCAGATTTAAATAGCAAATTATCCCTAGATCAGGAAATCAACATCAGGATTCGTAAGGCAGCAAAAACAATGGACAAGTTAACAAAAAACTAACATCCTTGTCTATCAAGCCTGTGTCCTTAGTACACTTCTTTATGGCAGTGAAGCCTGGTCTTTAAACAGCTTTCATGTGCGCTGTCTGCGAAGAATCCTTGGTATTAAGTGGAAGACAAAATCACAAATACTGAAGAATTGGAAAGATCAGGTTGTGTGCCGGTTTGTTCCATGCTCAGTCTTCGATGACTTAGATGGATAGGACAGGTTAGGAGGATAGCTGATGGTAGAATTACAAAGAACATCTTTTTGGTGAATTACAGATGGGTAAGAGATCTCAGGGTCGGCCTTTACTATGATATAAAGATGTGTGTAAGCTTGACATGATTGATACAAGCATTGATAATGCACACTGAGAGCAAGTCGCCGCCAAATGTGTTGCATGTAGGACAAATATCAGAAATGGAATAAAAACAAAGGAAAAAATGATTGCAGATCGGTCACACATTGAGCGCATGAGACGTAAGATGGTGCGTGCTGGTGAAAATGACCATGTGTTCGCATGCGTCCATTGTGGACGAACATGTACAGCGCGAATTGGTCTGATCAGTCACATTCGCTACCGCAATGGGTTGTAGTTAGTATGCCTTTTTTGAAGCACAACTTAACAAACTACCCTCTGTCAAGACGGCAAGATGCCAATGTAATTTAATGCAATGATATAATGATAAAAGACATGAAAATAAGAATTTACAATATGTATAGCCTAGAAGATAGGGACATAACACTTTCAAACATGTAAATAATTGCACTGCATTATAACTTATAACGATCAATTGTGCTCAATATTTAAATCTTAAATCCCGAAACAACCAAATAAATCAATTTGATTATTGCTCGCTGGAATTTAGGCGGCCTGGTGTGACTTGCCAGTGAGAAGACCTGATCGTTCGGGTCCACATCGATTGACGGACGTCGGTAGCGGCGATTGGGCAAATCTTGAGCTACAGCCTACGATGGGTGACGTTGTAATATTCTGTTGTGATAATTTGGCCGTGTCCAGCGTGTTCCGCGTGGTCTAGTGTTTACACACCCGCTTCACATGCCAGTGATCCGGGGTTTGTTTCCGGGTCCGGTCAAGGATATGCACTACTGACGAGCTCAAACGAGAGCGAAACTCGAGTCTAGTGCTTCCGCATTGACGTGGATAGGCCTTAGGTTCATACCAGAATGCGATCAGCGTTGCCAGTAGTGGGTTGTGCACAATATTTAAATCTCAAACCCCGAAACAACCAAATAAATCTATCACGAAGTTCTCTAATCTATTTATTCTCATAACGTGTCCAAAAATTGTTACTGTTTATGTCTAATTTCTGTAATCAGTTTACGGTTTTCATTTGTTTCTTGTGGGACTTCGTCATTGCTTTTTCAGTCTGTCCAGGCATTCTTTGTATTTTCCTCAGAAACCACATTTCCACGGCCATCAGATATTTATTAGCTTGTCCACAAGGCCTAACGGCAGAGACTATAAGAAGAAATGCCACAATATTTATGAACATGTCAAGAATTTCTGTACAAATATTTCACAATGTTATTACAATTTCCAGAGATCAAAAATAGCACCGAATCTTGTCCACATAACACTGGTGGTTAAATCATTGCCAGCGGGTTATTGTTATTGATTGAAGCTCGTCAAATTGCGGGAGCACCTATTATTTAGTTATTTGATTCATCAGGATAACATTGATGTTGAAGGCAAGAGAAATCAAACGTGTGAGGGCATCTAAAGTTGAACATTAATTGGCAATTTATGAGAAGGAATTCTGTAACATTATGTACGTCTGTCTGACTGTATATGTGTAGCGCTCGTGAGCGTATGTGTGCGTGTATGATTATGGGTAATTAGGTCTGTTTTTCCGTGTGCATTTTAGGCAATTATATTGACATTTCATCTTATAGGTAATTAAAAAAGTAAGATATGTATGCAATTGAAAAAGCTAGGTTGCTAAGTAGAGACGTATATTTGTAGTTAGATAAATAGATGTGTAGTTAGATGGGTTGGTGTATAGCTATAAATATATATGTGTCGTTAGATAGGCAGCCGGCTTCCTGGCTTAGGAGTTAAACGACTTTCTCCGTAATCCTGTTTAAACACGTAGGGTAACGCAGCACACGAGAATTGGTAGCGGATTTCGTCGCGTTGGTGACTTACGGGATAAGTGAGCCGGCCGCTCAGAAAGCAATGGGAAACTACTGAGCGTAATCTTGCCAATCAACAACAGCGGTAAAATGCTGGTGTTGACAGTGATGTCCTGTAAAGTATATGCGAAAAAAAGAAGGTAGATAAGTAATAGTGTTGTTCATGGGTGGGTATGCAGATAGATATACATGTGTGTAGTTAGATATATACGTGTGTAGTTAGATGGTAGGTATGTAGTTAGATATACATGTGTGTTGTTAGATAGGTGGATGTGTAGATAGATATACATGTGTGTAGTTAGATGGGTGGGTGTGTAGATAGATATACATGTGTGTAGTTAGATGGGTGGGTGTGTAGATAGATATACATGTGTGTAGTTAGATGGGTGGGTGTGTAGATAGATATACATGTGTGTAGTTAGATGGGTGGGTGTGTAGATAGATATACATGTGTGTAATTAGATGGGTGGGTGTGTAGATAGATATACATGTGTGTAGTTAGATGGGTGGGTGTGTAGATAGATATACATGTGTGTAGTTAGATGGGTGGGTGTGTAGTTAGATATACATGTGTGTAGTTAGATGTGTGGCTGTGTAGTTAGATGGGTGGGTGTGTAGTTAGATGGGTAGGTGTGTAGTTAGATAGGTAGGTGTGTAGTTAGATAGGTGGGTGTGTAGTTAGATGGGTGGGTGTGTAGTTAGATGGGTGGGTGTGTAGTTAGATGGGTGGGTGTGTAGTTAGATGGGTGGGTGTGTAGTTAGATGGGTAGGTGTGTAGTTAGGTAGGTGGGTGTGTAGTTAGATGGGTGGGTGTGTAGTTATATGGGTGGGTGTGTAGTTAGATGTGTGGGTGTATAGTTAGATGGGTGTGTAACTAGGTGGATGGGTGTAGGTAGATGGGTGAGTGTGAAGCTAGGTGGATGGGTGTGTAGTTAGATGTGTGGGTGTATAGTTAGATGGGTGTGTAACTAGGTGGATGGGTGTAGGTAGATGGGTGAGTGTGAAGCTAGGTGGATGGGTGTGTAGTTAGACGTGTGGGTGTATAGTTAGATGGGTGGGTGTATAGTTAGATGGGTGTGTAACTAGGTGGATGGGTGTAGGTAGATGGGTGAGTGTGAAGCTAGGTGGATGGGTGTGTAGTTAGATGGGTGGGTGTGTAGCTAGGTGGGTGGGTGTGTAGCTAGGTGGGTAGGTGTGTATTTTAATGGTTGGTTGTGTAGTTAGATCGATGGGTGTGCAACTACGTGGATGGGTGTAGGTAGATGGGTGAGTGTGAACTTAGGTGGGTGGTAGTGTACTTAGATGTGTGTTTATACAATTATGTTGACATTCCTGTCATTCTGTCAGTCAGGTCTTAGTCAGATATGACTGAGCTACCGTATAACAGTAGACGGTACTCTACCTGGTCTCTGTTAGCGCCGAACGTTGGGCGACGCTTACCAAACCCGACACCCCACATTGTGCCAACGGCTTCGGGCGGAAGAGCGCAATTGGGAGGGTACAAGCCTTACCCTGGTGCGAGGAAATGCAAGCTAAAGACAAAATTGTCATGGCAGGGCAGACCAGGCCCTAAGCCTTGGTTGGCGACTGGTCTAGGATCGAAGCTCCGACAGGCGGACAGTTAGAGCATTGCTTTGCTGATCCGGCAGCTTCTGCAGCTTGTCTTGTTCCAGATGTAAGGGTGTTACCTTTCCTCTGGAGTGAACTAGGCGGGCCGAGAGAGGGATCATGCTGCATGGGCAACACATGATCTCTATATTTTAGCCCAGGCTTTGTGCTATGGAGAGGCAATAACTCCATCCCTGGTCTTAACTGGTCTCGGAATCAAAGCGAGAGGCAACTGTTACGGGTTATAAGTCCTTGTCAGTTGGCGTAGACATGGGGCGCCACGCGTTGCCTCTGACGGTGGGAGACACCTATAGGTGTCACTGATCAGCTACCGCCCGCCTCAAGCTGGGCAGCCCCCAGCCAATTGGGTGCTGATCCGCCACAGCCTGCCTGCTTCAATGGGTGCTTGGGGCTAGGACAAAATCTGAATCGCAGGCTGTAAAACCAATGCACCAGGTACAAACAAAAATAAAAATAGAAACCTCAAGCTACGGCTTGCAACCTGGAACGTGAGAACCATGTGTCCAGGATTTTCCACTGACTTGACCAATATTGACGATGTGAGAAAAACGGCTGTGATTGATGCCGAACTCAATCGTCTTAACATTGATATTGCTGGCCTGCAGGAGACTCGCCTCGCTGAGGAAGGGTCACTCAGGGAAAACAACTACACCTTTTTCTGGAAGGGTAGAGGGCAGGCAGAAAAAAGGCAACACGGTGTGGGCTTTGCAGTGAAGAATTCGCTACTGGGAATGATTGAAATTCCAGCAGGAGGAAATGAAAGACTATTATCCCTGCGCTTGGCAACCTCTTTTGGGTTTGCCACCATTATTACTGCATATGCACCGACACTCGATTCCTCTGATGATGTGAAGGATTTGTTCTACGAGGAGTTAGACTCCGTGATCAAGGCAGTTCCAAAATCTGACTACATTTATATGCTCGGTGATTTCAATGCTCGTGTGGGCAAGGACTCAAGTTCATGGCCAGTGTGCCTTGGAAAATACAACATCGGTCGCATGAATGAAAATGGGCAAAGGCTGCTGGAGCATTGCACCAGTAATGACCTATGTATTACAAACTCTTTTTTTAAAACAAAAGAGATGCATAAGGTCACATGGAAACATCCAAGATCCGGCCATTGGCACCAGCTGGACTTCATCATCACACGGAGACAACATCTGAACCATATATCATTGACTCGTAGTTACCACAGTGCTGACTGTGATACGGATCATTCTTTGGTTGTTGCAAGGGTTAGACTGAGACCAAAGAGAATCTACACAGCTAAACACAAATCTAGCCCCAGGATTAATATTATTAACACTCATGATCCTGAAAAGTGCTTTCAGTTTCAACAGCAACTTGAAGATGCTTTCACTGATACACCAGAAAATTGTACAGTAAATGAAAAGTGGAGTCAAATTAAGGAAACTCTTTATAAAACTGCCGTAGGGGTTTACGGCACTGTGGATCATAAGAGGCAGGACTGGTTTGCGGCCAACAGCGAGACTCTGCAGCCCCTGATTGATAAAAAGAAGAAAGCTCTCTTAAGAAACAAGGAAAGACCAACGCGTAACACTCTGAGTGAGCTAAGGCAAGCTAGGAAGGATGTGCAAAAGGCTGCCAGGCAGTGTGCAAATGATTATTGGATCAAGTTATGTGAGTCCATTCAAATCGCAAGTGATAAGGGAGACATAAGAAGCATGTATGAAGGAATAAAGAAAGCCTGTGGTCCAGTGATCAAAAGAAGTGCACCATTGAAAACCTTGACTGGAGAAGTCATCACTGATAAGAAACAGCAGATGGACAGATGGGTAGAGCACTATTTGGAGCTTTACTCAAGTGAGACCAAACTAGCGGATAATGCCCTCAACGCCATAGAGGCTCTACCAACTCTTGACCACCTGGACACACTTCCTACCATAACAGAAGTTAAGTGTGCTATAAATGAACTTGCATCTGGCAAGGCTCCAGGTAAGGATGGGATTCCAATAGAGGTTATCAGGAGTGGGCAAGACACACTCACTATACAGATCCACCAGCTAATAGAGCTATGCTGGCGTGAAGGACAAGTCCCACAGGATTTCAAAGATTCAAGCATCATAACACTGTACAAGAACAAGGGCGGTCGGAGCGACTGCAACAACTATAGGGGTATCTCACATCTGTGTATTGTTGGAAAAGTATTTGCCAGAATTGTTCTGCGCAGACTTCAAGTCCTAGGAGATCAAGTCTACCCCGAATCACAGTGTGGCTTTCGACAGAACCGGTCTACCACTGATATGATATTCTCATTGCTTCAAATGCAAGAAAAATACCGTGAACAGAATCAACCACTGTTTATTGCCTTCATCGACCTCACAAAGGCATTTGATTTGGTCAGTCGTGAGGGTCTGTTCAAGGCACTAAAGAAGATTGGCTGCCCACCAACTCTTCTGTCCATTGTGGAATCGTTCCACACAGGCATGAAGGGTATAATCAAGTTTGATGGTGCAACTTCTGAAGAATTTGAAATCAAGAGTGGAGTTAAGCAAGGTTGTGTACTAGCTCCCACCCTCTTTGGAATATACTTTTCACTTCTACTGAAATATGCATTTCGTGATCAGGATGGTGGTATATACATTCACTCACGCTCAGATGGCGGCCTCTACAATGCTCAGAGATTGAAGGCTAAGACCAAAATTAGGAGGGTACTGATCAGAGAGTTGCTTTTTGCGGATGATGCTGCAGTTACGACCCACTCTGAGGAAGAATTGCAATGTCTACTATCTGCATTCTCCAATGCTTGTTCTGAATTTGGTTTAACAATTAGCAAAAAGAAGACACAGATTATGTCACAAGGTGCACATGAGGTACCATCAATCTTTATTGACGACGCCGAACTAGAGATAGTAGACCATTTTACATATCTAGGATCAGTGGTAAATAGCAAATTATCCCTAGATCAGGAAATCAACATCCGGATTGGAAAGGCAGCAACAACAATGAACAGGTTAAGAAAAAGAGTCTGGGAGAACAGGAAGCTTACTGCCAAAACAAAAGTCCTTGTCTATCAAGCCTGTGTCCTTAGTACTCTTCTCTATGGCAGTGAAACCCGGACAACTTACTCACACCAAGAGAACAATTTAAACAGCTTTCATATGCGGTGTCTGCGAAGAATTCTTGGTATTAAGTGGCAAGACAAAATCACAAATACTGAAGTATTGGAAAGATCAGGTTGTGTGACAGTTTATTCCATGCTCAGTCTTCGTAGACTTAGATGGATAGGACATCTTAGGAGGATGGATGATGGTAGAATACCAAAGGATATCTTTTTTGGTGAATTACAGATGGGTAAGAGATCTCAGGGTCGGCCTCTACTACGATACAAAGATGTGTGTAAGCGGGACATGACTGATACAGGCATTGATAATGCACATTGGGAGCAAGTCGCCGCTGAACGTGTTGCATGGAGGGCAAATATCAGAAATGGAATAAAGTCAAAGGAGAAAATTATTGCAGAAAAGACACACACCAAGCGTTTGAGACGTAAGATGGTGCATGATGGTGGAAATGACCACGTGTTCACATGCACCCACTGTGAACGGACATTTACAGCGCAAATTGGCCTTATCAGTCACACTCGCTACCGCCATAGTTAAAAGTTATTATGCCTTTTTAAAGCACAAACTATCGTCTGTCAAGACGGCAAGGTGCCAATGGTTGACATTCCAACGTATAGGTAATTATTAAAAAAAATACTATATGTATGCAATTGGAAATGCCAGGTTGCTAATAAGTGACGTTGGTGTGTAGCTAGATAGGTAGATATGTAGTTAGATGGGTTGGTGTATAGCTAGAAATATAAGCGTGTAGTTAGATTTGTAGGTGTGTAGTTAGATGGGTGGGTATGTAGTTATATGGGTGGGTGTGTAGTTAGATGGGTGTGTATGTAGCTAGATGGGTGGGTGTGTAATTAGATGTTTGGGTATGTAGTTATATGGGTGGTTGTGTAGTTAGATGGGTGTGTATATAGTTAGATGGGTTGGTGTGTAATTAGATGTTTGGGTATGTAGTTATATGGGTGGTTGTGTAGTTAGATGGGTGTGTATATAGTTAGATGGGATGGTGTGTAATTAGATGTTTGGGTATGTAGTTATATGGGTGGGTGTGTAGTTAGATGGGTGTGTATGTAGCTAGATGGGTGGGTGTGTAGTTAGATGGGTGGTTGTGTACTTAGATGGGTGTGTATGTAGTTATATGGGTGGGTGTGTAGTTAGATGGGTAGTTGTGTACTTATATGGGTGTGTATGCAGTTATATGGGTGGGTGTGTAGTTAGATGGGTGTGTATGTAGATAGATGGGTGGGTGTGTAGTTAGATGGATGGGTGTGTAGTTAGATGGATGGGTGTGTATTTAGATGGATGGGTGTGTATTTAGATGGATGGGTGTGTATGTAGTTATATGGGTGGGTGTGTAGTTAGATGGGTAGTTGTGTACTTATATGGGTGTGTATGCAGTTATATGGGTGGGTGTGTAGTTAGATGGGTGTGTATGTAGCTAGATGGGTGGGTGTGTAGTTAGATGGATGGGTGTGTAGTTAGATGGATGGGTGTGTATTTAGATGGGTGTGTATGTAGCTAGATGGGTGGGTGTGTAGGTAGATGGGTGTGTATGTAGATAGATGGGTGGGTGTGTAGCTAGATGGGTGGGTGTGTAGTTAGATGGGTGGTTGTGTACTTAGATGGGTGTGTATGTAGTTATATGGGTGGGTGTGTAGTTAGATGGGTGGTTGTGTACTTAGATGGGTGTGTATGCAGTTATATGGATGGGTGTGTAGTTAGATGGGTGTGTATGTAGCTAGATGGGTGGGTGTGTAGGTAGATGGGCAGGTATGTAGTTAGATGTTGTAACGGAATCCGAGAAGATATGATCTCTATTACAACCCGAGATCTTGAGTAATATTCTCTTAACAATCTTTCACGCATTTAGTATACACACACAGATAATGACCACACCTAGGGGAGTGTTAATCACTGAAATTAAAAGAGTATCATAGATAGGATATTTATAACAACCAAACACATACAGATGAGATCCAGACCTATAAACAAATTTATAGTACGACACTTTCTCACTTACTCTGTGAACAACTTCAGACCGAGTTAAAGTTTAACAAACGATTTCATTCAGAAAAGAACCTTGAACTTTGATGAGTATAGTGATTAATGTCTTTCGAGAAAAGTTCCTGCTAAGATCGTTCAAATGTACATGGGTCGCTAGTAGATTGTGACGATAATCATGAGGAGTTCACAATGCAATTAGGGTGTCTATTGAGGGTGTCATAAACAACTTGGAAAACAAGCAAATTGTTACCACTCGGCAATGAGTGTCAGTCCTTCGCTAATAATGATCAAGTTTCAGACGACGATTTTATCTCTGGACACTCGACACGTTTTGATTAACCTTCGTTGACTGGGTACTTAAATGTATGAGTATCGAATGTTTCATCTCATCTACACTGAACCCATAGCATCAATCAGCGTTGTCGTTCATTCCGGAGGTGGAATTCACAATCTGAAAAAAGAGACATGACAATAACCCGGTGAGTAATCCATGCTATGTCC
The DNA here is from genome assembly GCA_963921405.1 of Cepaea hortensis. Classification (NCBI taxonomy): domain Eukaryota; kingdom Metazoa; phylum Mollusca; class Gastropoda; order Stylommatophora; family Helicidae; genus Cepaea; species Cepaea hortensis. Next base: position 26,616,063 of record OY992893.1, read on the forward strand.
CACCGTTTAGTTACATCCCAACATTCAACACTATCCTCACTCTGTTCCCTCCTTCGACTCACCGAGAACAAACCACAAAGGATCTGCCACAACAAATCATATCCATCATGACCCGAAAAAGATTTCCCGTTGAAACATTCCAGAAAAAGGAATCATGATATTTCAAAAGAATCACACCTAACATCATATTTGTAATACTCCTTTATTGTTCTCCATCAATCCGCCCTTCTATACAGTAGGAATAGTAGCAGCTTAAATATGCAAGGGATGTGATTAGAAAGAATACTATAGAGTACGGCCTGTCACAGGATGATGAAAAGATAAAGTTCACTAAACTCTCCGAGAAAGGAGTCAGACGATTCCTAATAACCTGCAGAGACACAATTCCAAGGTTTCCATGTTATTAACTATCTCTAACAGGCGACAGGACCTTTGAAGCTTTAAAAAAAAACTACCAGATTAAAATTATTAACCGTCCCCAGAGATTTCTCAACGTATCTCTTTGACAGTTGAACTTAAAACGCAAAATTGAGACAGCGCATTTAGTCTCATACGCACTACTTCCTGATGGGAATATGAAACATGATGCAATAATATAAGCTTATCTCCCCCTCTCAAGCTACACCGTACATCGTTTCAACAAGACAGGTCATCAAGATCTTGGATAAGACTATTATATACTTTGACCCACTGTACTTGTGGAAGACTTGTTAGCAACTGCCAATAGATTATACCATTACACGCTAGACGTCATCCCACACTGTGAGTTATATTGCCAGAAAGGCCGCACAGAAAACGCACAATGACGATTCCTCATTCAAAGTGGGGGGAGAAGTGTAAAAGTGTAAATCTAAACATTATATATATAGATATATAATTATTTAATAACAATACGCATGTCATTTGCGTACTGAGTGAGATATCGACGGGAATGATGACACGATGTAATTCAGCGTACTCGAGAGCGGCTGATTTCGTCACAGATGGATGGGTGTGTAGTTAGATGGTGGGGGAGTAGTTAGATGGGTGGGTGCGTAGTTAGATGGTGGACGAGTAGTTAGATGGGTGGGTGCGTAGTTAGATGATGGGCGAGTAGTTAGATGGGTGGGTGCGTAGTTAGATGGTGGATGAGTAGTTAGATGGGTGAGTGTGTAGTTAGATGAGTAGGTGTGTAGTTAGATGTGTGGGTGTGTAGTTAGATGGATAAGTGTGTAGTTAGATGGGTGGGTGTTTAGTTAGATGGTTGGGTGTGTCGTTAGATGCGTGGGTATGTAGTTAGATGGGTACGCGAGTAGTTAGATGGGTGGGTGTGTAGTTAGATGAGTGGGTGCTTAGTTAAATGAGTGGGTGTAGTTATATGGGTGAGTGTAGTTAAATAGGTCGGTGTATAGTTAGTTAGGTGCGTGTGTAGTGAGATGTATTGGTGTATATTTAGATGTGTGGGTGTGTAGCTAGAAGTGTGGAATTATAGTTAGATGTTTAGGTGTGTAGCTAGATGTGTGGGTGTGTAGCTACATGTCAAGTTAGATGGGTGGGTGTGTATCAAGATATGTGCGTGTATAGTTAGATGGGAGGGTGTGTAGCTAGATGTGTGGGTGTATAGTTAGATGGCTGGGTGTGTAGCTAGATGTGTGGGTGTATAGTTAGATGGCTGGTGTGTAGCTAGATTTGTGGATGTGTAGTTAGATGTGTGTGTGTGTGTGTGGTTAGCTGTGTGGGTGTGTAATTAGAGGAGAGGGTGTATATTAGATGGGTGGGTGTATAGTTAGATGTGTGAGTGTATAGTTAGATGTGTGGGTGTGTAGTTAGATGTGTGAGTGTGTAGCTAGATGTGTGGGTGTATAGTTAAATGAGTTGGTGTATAATTAGATGTGTGAGTGTATAATTAGATGGGTGTTTGTAAAGTTAAAAGTGTGGGTGTGTAGATATATGGATGGGTATGTAGTTAGATGTGTGGGTGTGTAGTTACATGTTTGGGTGTGTAGTTAGATGGGTGGATGTGTAGTTAGGTGTGTGGGTGTGTGTATAGTTAGTTATGCGGGTGTGTAGCTAGATGTGTGGGTGTGTAGTTAGGTAGGTTAGTGTGTAATTAGATAACAAGCAGATAATTATATAAATGGCAGGAAATTATATACGTATAAGGAGCTACGTTAGAAAAATGGCTAGACACTCGCCTGCCGTCCACGCCCCTTGGTCATGGAATAAAAGCACATCCGTGCAGATTCGATGTGTTGTAATTGATCTATACTCCCAGGTTGACCCAGCCTAACATTGGTGCCAAAAAAATTATAGGGATGTAAAAGCGACAGGTGGAATGCTTATCACACCCCTCATTTAGCGCTGATTGGTCTAGAAATATGAGTCTAGCATCGTGTGGCAAATGAGTCTAAGACACGTAAAAATTACCTTTTATATTAGTATCTTGACAGGTAAGTAGGTAATCACGTATATATTTTGATAATCAGGAGGTATGCAGAAGAGTTCATGCCTACCTGTTGGGCAAACATTTCACAAGATCAGCGAAGATTAAAGTTGTGAGCGAGTCTATCTATTGTTGACTATCAGATAAACGTCGTCGTTAGAGTCAATGTATGTTTGTGAGATGGGTGACATATATCTGTACTGGGTGTAAAAACTGTCTGTGCAAGTATACTGGCTCTGTTTATATGTCAAGATTGGTAGTTACATAGGTATGCAGGTAGGTAGGTAGGTAGTTAGGCAGGCAGTTGTTTGGTTACTTATGTCTGTCGATAGGCAAAGATTGGAAGGTAGGCAGGCAGGCAGGCATGTAAGTAGGTACAGTAAAGGAACATTGCACATGCCTCAAGACACATTGTCCATATCTCCTAGGCCAATGGGCGCTAGGTCAGTGATGTGGTCAGGGATGTGGTCAGTGATGTGGTCAGTGATGTGTTCAGTGATGTGTTCGGTGATGTGGTCAGTGATATGGTCAGTGATGTGCTCAGTGATGTGTTCAATGACTTGGCCAGTGATATGGTCAGTGATGTGGTCAGTGACATGGTCAGTGACATGGTCAGTGATATGGTCAGTGATGTGTCAGTGATATGGTCAGTGATGTGTCAGTGATATGGTCACTGGTATGGTCAGTGATTTGGTCAATGATGTGTTCAGTGATGTGTTCAGTGATGTGGTCAGTGATGTGTTCAGTGATGCGCTCAGTGATGTGTCAGTGATATGGTCAGTGATGTGTCAGTGATATGGTCACTGGTATGGTCAGTGATTTGGTCAGTGATGTGTTCAGTGATGTGGTCAGTGATGTGGTCATTTATGTGTTCAGTGATGTGTTCAATGACTTAGCCAGTGATGTGCTCAGTGATATGGTCAGTGATGTGGTCAGTGATATGGTCAGTGATGTGTCAGTGATATGGTCACTGGTATGGTCAGTGATTTGGTCAGTGATGTGGTCAGTGATGTGGTCATTTATGTGTTCAGTGATGTGTTCAATGACTTAGCCAGTGATGTGCTCAGTGATATGGTCAGTGATGTGGTCAGTGATATGGTCAGTGATATGGTCAGTGATGGGGTCAGTGATATGGTCAGTGATATGGTCAGTGATGTGGTCAGTATCACATCGACTTCTTTTATCTCCCAACACATTTCATGGTACCCATTGTAGACTGGTTCGACCTGAGAGCCCAGATCAATTGTAAAAATGCGACCCTATGTGCATTTGAACATAGGACAAATAGTCCGTTAACAAATGTCAAGCCACTACGTGACTGCGGCTTTGTATGGATATACAGTCAAGTAATTAGGAGTTCATATTTGTGGTCACATCAATCATACTTATAAAAGCTGTCTACCTATGGACATATTCTGGACGAAAATTTACTGCACTCACTTTAGATCTCAACAATGTTTATAATATGTCATTAGCACCACGTTCTATCATCAGCGGGATAACACAACACAGGATTACCACTGCCTCTTTGCTGTGTGAGGAAACCATTGTCATTGTCTATGGGGGTTTATTGAGATTTCTTTCAACTGCCTGTTTTCTCTGGCCACCAGTTTCCAGACTGAGTTATGGAACTTGTCAAGTGTGATAAGCTCCTATTCACATGCGTTCTCATTTTGATCGATCGCCAGCCGCACTCCAAATATGTGTCCGCTAATATTGCAGGGACATTTCAACTCATAGATTCATTCATTCTGTCAGCTTGGCATGATTACTGTTGGTTTGTTCTTGTCTATTTTAAGATCACAATTAGGTTACTAGGTGCTCAGCAACGAAATGAAATTTGACTCAAACAATTTGTTTACAGAATTGCAATAAAATTGGTTGTAGTTAATGAATAAATAAGTATTATTACACTGGTTGACGTTCACAAAGAGAATGGGAAAGAATGCCGGAGAATGCATTAGGTACTAAGAAAAAATAAGTATGGCTATTCAGAATGTCAACAAAAACTTCTCGCAGATTATATAATCATGTTAATGGTAAAATCTTCAGTGCTGACCCACTTGGATGCCGTCAGAGAGATTAAGAAACCATAGCCTGGGCCAATCTAAGAGCATGATGAAGTGGCTTTCGACGACAAGGGAATGACAGTGTGAAACTGTCTCTAAAGGTACGAGTACTAAGGAGCTGGGTCATGTGATTGTCAGTGAGTTGTCTAAGAGCCGCACGTAGAGAGGTGGGGTGTTGTGTTCATTTTGAGGACAGCAACTAAGTTTAAGGTTGAAGGCTTGTCGGCATACTTGAATGTCGTGAAAATAATGTTAAAGGTGAACGCGTTTTCAGCCTACATGAGTGCCGCAATAATAACAACATGATGGATAAACGCGTTGTCAGTTACGTGAATGTTGTATTAAAAACAATGATATGGGTAAACGGTTGTCAGCCTACGCGAATGCCGCATTAATAGCAATGTGATGGATAAACGCGTTGTCAGTGACGTGAATGTTGTATTAAAAACAATGATAAGGGTGAACGGCTGTCAGCCTACGTGAATGTGTAATAAACATCCACTGAATGATGAACACGTTAGTAGCCTACGTGAATGATGTAATAAACACGCTGTGAATGATTAACACATTGTCAGCCTACGTGAATGATGTAATAAATACGTTTATGTAGAAACTGTAATGAGAAATGTACATGTATTCATAATTGGTGTAAATCCGATCACAGAACTATTGTATTCAGATAATATACTGCTCGTCTTAACAGCAACAATAGATTAAGACTATTCATGCTGCCAGTTGAAACTCACAGCGAAGACCTGTACTTTTGTATGGATGTGAAGCTTGGACAATGAGCAGTCAAGCTGAAAAACATCTGATAGCTGTAGAAATGTGGTTTCTGAGGACAATGCAAAGAATACCATGGACAGCCAGAAAGACCAATGAACAGGTCCTTCAAGAAACAAACGAAGATCGTAAACTGGTTAGAGACATTAGACGCAGACAGTCAAAACTTTTTGGGCATGTTATGGGAAGAAATGAATTGGAGAACTTGGTGGCAACTGGTAAGATCGAAGGGAACAGACCAAGAGGAAGACCTAGAAGCAAATACGTGGATGGCTTGGCCTCGTGGCATGGTCGAGACAGAAACACAGAGCAGATCCACGACTCTGGTGATCGAGTGAGATGGCAAAACATGACCGCCCACGCTTACCGGCATGGCACATGATGGATGGATGTAATGATGAACACATTGTCAGCCTACGTGAATGATGTAACAAACACGCTGTGAATGATTAACACGTTAGCAGCCTGCCTGAATGACGTAATAAACACGCTGTGAATGATGAACACATTGTCAGTCTACGTGAATGATGTATCAAAAACACATATGGCTTGACTGTATGTTCATTGGTCGGATATTAACTATGGTAAATACTTCCTCGCCGATCTCCGTGGCTAAGGACTTGCGGACGCGATTCGCGAACCTGCTTACCTGCGTTCGAAACACAGCTGCGACTGATTTGGCAGCAGACGGACGGTGTTACGCTGGGTTTTATCGTGTTGTTATCAGCGGAGCCGGTCGTTCAGAAAGCAACGGCAAACTACTGAACGTGAACTCGCCAAGACATCAACAACAGCAGTAGAATGCTGATGTTGACAGCGATGTCCTGTAAATTGTTTATGAAAAAATAAAAACATACTTCCTCACTACTCAACCTTTGCATTTATTACAACATAAATATTCATAATAATTCTCCCTATTATATGAACGATTTGCTAATTTAGTAGTCATCATTTACTGTATTGATCTTTTACTGCGCTCTAATCATCTCGCTGCTGTTTATCCCGTAAGCAACCTACCAATACACGTAGCTACCCATATGTTAATTGGTATCATGCACTCAATTTAGCTAACTTCCTGGAGAGATCTATAACCAATGCTAGTATTACTGGCTTCGTCCCACCGGCTGTTAGAGCAGGTACCCGACTTTGCTTGTAGGAGAGATGGATGTCGTTCATAGTTTTTTTGAATTATGGTCAAAAGATGAATAAATGGGACTGATGTAAAAGAAAAATGATGTTTGTACAAAATGGAGTAAAACAATGCTCGCATTCTTTCTCCATATGTGTACAACGTTTATGTAGAAACTGTAATGAGAAATGTACATGTATTCATAATTGGTGTAAATCCGATCACAGAACTAATGTATTCAGATAATATACTGTTCGTCTTAACAGCAACAATAGATTAAGACTGCCAGTTGAAATTCACAGTGAAGATTAAAACTCTTTAAACACTTAATTTAAAAACAACAAAAGATAATTTCCCCGAAAGCGACATGTCGGCTCCAGTTTACACTCAAACAATTAAGAACTTGTAATCCCACATCTTTGAGTATGGTCTCTTTATAATAAAGAACAATTGGAACTGCTTACATGAAGTAAGAATGAGACTGGCTATAGTGACTTTATAAGAGCAACGTTCTGCAAATGACTGTCTAAAGCTTCAAATAGAAAAGGTTATCTCATGGCAGGTACTGTCGTATGATTAAGAAGTGTGAGAACTTTACACTTATTAGTTCATAACATAAAGAGGTGAATTAACCAGTTATTATATGTGCATTTTTTTCTTCAAAGAAAATCCTTTAGTACAATGCCCGTTAACAAGGATGAAGGATCACAAGAACCGTTCCGGTCGAGGCCATAATCCCAGTTCTGCACACTGGTGACTGAGTGCAGGTTCATTCTGGTAGTGTCTGAATACACTAGATAATGCATTTACACTGTCCCACAATGTTGGCTCAGCAATGTTTTAATCATCATTAATCATTGACTAAGTCAATCGGGAAAGTGGAGTTGGATTCATGCGATAATGCCTCACAGTATTCGCCCAGTAAAAGAATTAACACTGGATATATTGCATGTGCTCTAGGTTTTGTCAGCACGGCAGCCCGTTATATCTCCTTTGCTGAGAGATAGATTGCTACTGCACCAATTTATGTCCAGCCCTACGCAATTACTAGCTACGAGGTAACAAGAATCGCCATGGCGAAGTAGCCTTTGGCAAGATGAAAAACATACTGACCAATAAAAAGATATCAATTGAAACGAGAAAAGGAGTGTTGAAGTGCTACATAGAACCTGTACTTGTGTATGGATGTGAAGCAGTGAGCAGACAAGATGAAAAACATCTAATGACTGTGGAAATGTGTTTTCTGAGGAAAATGCAAAGAATACCATGGACAGACAGAAAATAACCAAGTACTATAATAACTAAAGGAAACTTGTAAACTAATTAGAGAAATTAGACGTAGACAGTCACAATGTTTTGGACACTTTATGAGAAGAAATAAATTGAAGAACATGGTGACAAGTGATAAGATTAAAGGGGAAAGAACACGGGGAAGGCAGAAAACTAAATACCTGGATGGCATGTCCCCATGGTATGGTCGAAACAAAAAAGACAGAACTAATCCCCGACTCTTGTGATTGCGTGAGATTACGAAACATGATCGCCCACGTTTATCGGCTTGGCACATCATGATGATGATAACAATTCTACATCCTTCCTTGATGACTTGGTTTCTAAGAGTCGGCATTATCGCAGTCCGGACAAAATCGTATATGCTCTGTCTCCCTCGGCTCATGTCGTATAGAGCAGATGCTGATCCTCTTAGTGTCACACATGTAGACACATCATACTTACAAGCAACCTCAAACATGCTGTTTCATCTGTTCTTGTATCTTCTACTAACAGTTGTTCAGTAATGGTCTTCATAATGTCTGCCTTGTCCGTCGTGAGTATTCCAACTGTTGACACTCTTGAGAAATTTCAATGTGAAAGTTGGTTGTATGTCCTTTACAGTCAACCCCTTGATGTATTCATTGTTTGCGATTCTCTAGGCAATAATAAGTTAAGTAAGAAATCATATGTGACTGAGAAGCTCCACGGCTGGGAAAACACACACACACACACACAAACACACACACACACAAACACACACACTCACACACACACACACGCAGGCACGCACAGACACACACACACAGACACACACAGACACACACACACGAGCACGCACACACACACACACCCACCCACACACATACGCAAACACACATGTACGCACGCACGCAGGCACGCACACACAGTCACACACACATACAGACACAGACACACACACACACACACAGACACACACAGACACACACACACGCACACGCACGCACAGAGAGAGAGAGAGAGAGAGAGAGAGAGAGAGAGAAAGAGAGAGAGAGAGAGAGAGAGAGAGAGAGAGAGAGAGATCCAGGAAAACGTTATGACCAAACTCTTTATCGCCGAAACAACAAAGCGAATCCATAACAAAGACTTATGTCGCAACGTTTGGCTGCATCTGTGTATGTTTTTCGACCAGTGTTCCAATGTGCTTAAACACGGTGATTTCTTTTATTATAGGCCAGTGCTTCCAGGTCAACACACCATAGAAGGAGTACCAGGATATTTATTTCGAAGTAAAGCCGGCCGGTGTGATGATCATCACATATTCCCATCGAGTGCCCATAGACAAAGATATGAGTCTATCACCATATACCTATTACGTCCAATACGTTTTAAAAGGAACTCTTCGCTTACTGTCACCCATTCCAACCGTATAGATCCGACTCTCGATATATAAGCCCCTGAGCGGGTACTCTCATGTTGTTTATGCCTCGACACCGCAATTAACAAGAGTTGTCAAGATGAGATGAGATCCGACTCGTTATCTTCAGAAGCATTCAAAGGCCAGATGTATCTAGCCAACGATGCACATTATCTTTCATAAGTCCTGAAATGCGACATCGCTTCAATAATATATTATTAAGGCTATTCTGTTGTCATTCCTTCTGATCTAACTGTGAAATGTAAAAACATCTGGCATATGTCACCACAACGCATATACAACTGGCGGTGAAGGTCACGCACTTCAACATTAAGATGCAACCTGGCATGGTCATTACTTTTGGTGCATGCTATTATTTCTGGAACGGAGGATCAAGTCCAAGGTCATCAAACATAGAAATCGATGGAACATCCATGATTCTAGACAGCCATCTTGTAGACACATATGAAAATGCTGTTTATATGTAGATATTATTTACAGACACATATGAAATTACCATATAGAATGTGTTCTTGCTGTTTCGTTGCCTTTATGTTTCAGTGTAATGATTCCACTGAGAGCATCCGCTTGCGGAATATTGTTTATCCGTCTCGTTTATGGATATGTGAGATTGAAAATCCAGCTTATTGTATGTTAAGGTAATGCTTGTTTCTTTAGCGACACTCTAACGAGTGGAGTCGTAAAACGGGTATTTGAATTTAATACTGCTTTCGTGCAGAGAAAGAGAGAAAGAGAGGGAGAGAGAGAGAGAGAGAGAGAGAGAGAGAGAGAGAGAGAGGGAGAGAGAGAGAGAGAGAGAGAGAGAGAGAGAGAGAGAGAGAGAGAGAGAGAGAGAGAGAGAGAAGAAATGCTCTGGTGTCCCCATAAAGCGGTAACCCAGTCCATGTGAAAATTATATTATTATCTCTCTTGTCTAAACGCCCGTGAAAGAACAAACTGGTTTAAGCTGCAAACTGGAGTTAGATCGGATTACATTTTCCCTGTATGCCTGTTTAATATCTAGGAAGAAAATGTAAGGAGAAATGTCAACAATGATGAAATCCTTCCAATTCCCTTGTCAAGTTGTGGTAGCGGCATTTCGTTTTAGTTGTTCTGTTGCTGTGATATGTGGGTAATGGAGGTTGTGCAACTTGTTCCTTCAGGTCTGCTAATGTAGAACAATGAGTCTATGAAGTATAAATGGTCATATTTTGTTGGCTTGCATACAAGGAAGCTTGGACAATGATCAAGCAATTAGAAAGTCCAATAGATGCCCTGGAGATGTGAGTATTTCATGGAAACAAAATCTATCAAATAGAGAGATTTTTGAAAAACTGGGTGTGAAAAGAGAGCTGATGAAAGAAATGAAAAAGAAGAAAGTGAAATAAATAGGTCAAGTTAAAAGCCATAACACCTAATAAAAACCATACTTGCGTTCAAGGTTGAGGCAAGCAAGCAAGAGATAGTCAACGATACAAGTGGGAAGATAACATCATGATATGGATGAACAGCATTCTTATTTAATGTGTTGTTGTTTGTCCATCAAGAATGATGATGTCCATGCTGGACCCAGGATTTCCATAGCAGTGTTGTAGATTATGTCCACTTATAGTTTCCGCATCCTGTTTAGCTGCAGCTTTGGGTTTGGGGCGGTCTTCCAGCATATTTTCAAAGGAAAGCTGCATTTTTATTTTCTGTTTTGGCGGGTGATATTTAGTTGTTGTTTTTTTATTTTTTATTTTTTCCCCTTGAGGACGCCGTGGTGGTTTGATGCGTATGTTTATTTTCGAGATAATGAGACGATGTCTGTCCAACATGTGGCACCACACATGGATTTTGTCACCTAAACGTCTTGTCTGTCGCTTCTCCTGACTATGACATAGACAACGAGGTGCCAGTGCTTCGAGCGAGGGTGCATCCACAATTTCCTATTATTCGTGGGAAGATGCAATATTGTGTTGGTGATCAGGAAATCGTGTTCGGAACAGGTCTGAAGGAGGAGGAGTCCATTGCTGTTACAATTTCCGACTCCATACTTTCCAGTGATGCCACTCCAAGAGGCGATGTCCTTGCCTACAGTGGCATTGAAGTCCCCAAGGGGTATAAGTTTGTCTCCTTTGGGAACATATGTTAATACGTTGTGCAGGTCCTCACATAACTTGTTTTTGATGCCATCTTCAATGGTCATGGTTGATGCATAGACACTCACGATGGTTGAATGCTTCTTTCCTTTCATCACGGGTAACTTAATGGTCATAAGCCTGTCATTTATAGCCTTCGGAAATTCTGCTAGTTTGCCAATCAAGATCACGAACTTTACAACGTCTCGTGTCAGATCTTTTAAACGCCGTCTTTCCCGTTGAATAAACAATGATTTTATTTAATATACAATCAAGGTGAGAGACAGATACTGTGTCAGCCTGGTTTTGTCGATGATACCCAGGCCTTTCGTCAGCATTGCTTGTATCTCCACCACCGCGTTCCTGTCCGTCAGGGTTGAGTCTTACACACGACCGAGACTTTCACAGGTTCCGCCAACACCATGGGAATCTCTTGTCCTGCCACCACTTAATGGCAAATCCCACACCGGATTGGCGACTTTCCTCGCTTTTCCTTCCACTCCAGAAGAATGTGTAGCCGGCACCTACTTCACAGATTCGGCCTTCTTCTGTAAGTCGTGTCTCGCTCAAGGCTGCAATGATGTTGTACCTGCCCAGCTCTCTCCCAATCAGTGCTGTTCGTCTCTCTGGGCCCGACGCGCCGCCTCTATCATGTAAGGTGCGTACATTCCAAATTCCGATTGTCAAGGGAATATGGTTTGCTCTTTTAGCTTTACCTATTTATACTTTGTATGTCGACCGCAGTATAGGGTACCCACCAACAGCCACTAGCTGATTAGGTAATGATGGAGCAGACAATGTTTAGGGCACGTTGTCTAGCCCCTTCCTCGTTCTATGGAGGTGACCACTGCTTTCCTATAGAGGGCTGCTCAGTTGCTCAGGGGGCTGCCTAATCCCACTGCTGCTTCGGTCAGTAGAAGACGACCATATGGCCTGAGCCGCTTGCGTGCAAGTCTGCGACCACGGCTGCCAGCGTACCCACACCTGCCCCTTCGCCACTCTCCCATCGCTACAGGGCTTGAAGGAGATATATGAAGTTAGATGAAGAAAGACTTGCGTGATGAATTATATTACAGTGAGGAAGAGTTGCACAATTCGTCGACCTCACTCTGTGGTCTGAGTCAATCTGAGTCCAGTGGCAAGACAAGTCAAGACGCCTGGAGACGAATACAGGTGCAGTGGATGACCAGGGCGCTCTACGTGCCTTGCCGTGCTCATTACGTTCCGCAATGCTTTGCAGGTAAACGCCGTCTTGCCCGTTAAATCAACAATGATTTTATTTAATATACAATAAAGGCGAGAGACAGATACTGTTAAAGATCCATTTCAGTCAACCTTAATTGTGGAGACGGCACCTAATTGATTGATGCACGGAGGAATATGTGGACAGTCTTTCTCTGGTACCCCAGCCCCACTGCTTCCATGACATTATCAGTGCAATCCCCTAACGATTCCGCCAACGCCTCCGCTAGAGCACTTTCACCAGTTGTGATTGGGTTTTATCTTCATGTCCGCTACATTTGTCCTTCTTTGAATGCTGATCAATAACCATGTTATAACCTCGTGTTATATCAATGAGATTAGAACAAGAATTGCCATTGCGAAGGTAGCCTTTTGTAAGATGAAAAATATACTGAACAAATAAAAAGATATCAATTGAAATGAGAAAAAAGTGTTGACGTGCTACACAGAACCTGTACTTTTGTATGGATGTGAAGTGTGGACAATGCGCAGTCAAGCTGAAAAACATTTGATAGCTGTGGAAATGTGGTTTGTGAGGAAAATGTAAAGAATACCATGGACAGACAGAAAAACCAATGAACAAGTCCTTCAAGAAACAAATGAAGATCGTAAACTGATTAGAGTCGTTTGACGTAGACAGTCAAATTTTTTTGGGCATGTTATGATATGAAATTACGTAGAGAACTTTGTGACAACTAGCAAGATTGAAATGAAGAGACCAAGGTGAAGACCGAGAAGTAAATACCTGGATGGCTTGGCCACGTGGCATGGTCGAGACAGAAACACGGAGCTGATCCACAACTCTGGTGATCGAGTGAGATGGTAAAACATGACCGCCCGCGCTAATCGGCATGGCACACGATGGATGGATGGCTATCACAGCCAGTGGTTCCACGGCCATTGGTATATCTATAAGAAATGTTATAATGCAGTTACGCTCTCTAAAGTTGCGTATCCCTTACATGGCATCGCAATCAACCCCAGGATTCTTGGACTGTGTGATTTCTTGGCAAGTTTTCATTCAGTAATTTGCCATTGCTTTCTGAACATTCAGCACTCATACTATTGTATGAAAACAGCGCAAGGCAGCCTGCTGCCAAATCACACGCAGCTATGTTTCGAACGCGGTATGCGGGATTGCGAATTGCGTAGGCTGTACACCAAAAAGACCAGGAGCAATCGAATGTGAAGATTTTCGTACAGTTAACCTCATAAACCATGTCACTTAGCTTCTACTCACAATTATAATGAGAAGAACAAGAAAGACATTAACAATGGAAATTAGTGAAGAATAGTATGGATTTGTGGAGGAAAAGGGCGCAAACAATGCAATATATACATTACGGACACTAATAGAAACAGAGAGACATATATGTGTGCCTCATAGATTATACTAAGGCATTTGATAAAGTAAAACATGATGAACTGATTAACATGTTGGAAGATATCAATATTGATGGGAAAGATTTAAGAATAATAAATAATATTTACAGGAACCAAGTAGCAGCAATTAAAATGGGAAATAAAGAGGGTAGTTACGAACAGATAAAGCTAGGAGTATGACAGGGGTGTGTCTTGTCTAGAACCCCAGCTAAGCGAAACACAACTTAGATTTAAGAAAAACAAAGGATGCACAGATGCCATTTTTGCTTTAGACAACTTATAGAAAAATCAATCGAATTCAATGAAACACTCCACTTAGCCTTTGTCGACCAAGAAGAGGCATTTGATAGAGTAGATAGAAACAAGCTGTGGGAAATCCTTAAACAATATGGTGTGAGCACACATCTAACAAACCTATGTAGAAGCAGCACACGATTTTATTAGAAAGCAGCAAGTCAAATGGTTTGGCCATGCAAGTAGGTTACCAGTCAAAAGCATACCACAACAAGCAATGATGTAAAGACCAGATGGAAACAGATGAAGAGGCCGACCACGTAAACGTTGGACTGAGGGAATAGCAGAGTCCTTGGGAATATCGATACATGAAGCCCATAACCGGACACTCTCACGATGTTTATACTTCACCTCGACACCGCAAGGTACAAGAGGAACATGATGAGATGAGATGGGATGATGAGTGTCTTGTCACCAGATCTCTTCTCCCTATATAGCGAAGTAATAATGAGAGAGTTCAAAACGATGCCAGGAATACTAGTTGGAGGTTATAATATAAATAATATACGCTATGCAGATGACACAGTATTGGTGACGGATAAATCATCAGACCTACAGGAATTGTAGGACACTGTAGTAACAGAGAGTGCAAGGAAAGGCTCTCCTTGAATATCTAGAAAACAGTAACAATGGTGATATCAAAGCAAATGGTGACACCAAACTGTGACATAGAAATAGAAGGAAACATTCTTAACCAAGTGGATAATTTTAGATACCTAGGAACATTTATAACATCAGATGGAAGATGTACAACATAGATTAAGAGCAGAATAGGGCAAGCTCAAGACGCATTTCAGAAAATGAAGAGTATCTTATGCAATAAGTCACTATCATTGAATGTACGAAAGAGAGTGCTGACATGCTATGTAGAACCAGTTTTGCTTCTGGCCGTGAATCTTGGAATGTAAATGAACAAATTAAGAAGAAATTAGAAGCAACAGAGATGTGGTTCCTGAGACGAATGTTGCGAATTCCATGGACTGCCAGAGTAACTAACAACGACTGCCTGAAACAGGCTAATGAAACTAGAACACTATATACAACAATAAGAAAGAGACAAGCATCTTTCTTCCGTCATGTGATGAGAAGAGAGGCACTGGAGAGCATCATGACAACTGGAAAGATCGAGGGAAAGAGAGGCATAGGCAGACCAAGAGAAACGATGTTAGATGGATTGAGACGGTGGCATGGAGGAATATCAGCAGTAAAGTTGATTCAGAAAACCAAAGACCGAGATCTGTGGAGAGCCATGAACGGCTACGCCAGCTAGCAGGGCACTTGATGATGATGATGATATAGGCTGTACATTTCTAAAGCAAAAATACAATCACGCACATACTAGAACTAAGTAAAAGACAGTTCTTCCCGCCATGTTGTATGTCCCATGTTCTCATAGACCAATATGCACTCGATGGATGACGCGGTTAGTGTGACAAAAGCCACATAGGCGTTTCATAAATTTTTTGTACCTCTTTAAGGCTGGGTTGACCCGAAAGCCCAGGTGGATGCAAAAAAAAAAAAATTAAAAAAAATTGCCGTCACAAAGGGAATCCCCATCTGCATTTATTCACAGTGATTTCCCATCAATATAACCGTTGCCTTGGTGCTATCATATGATCTGCACCCCGGCGTGGTCAGCATAGCTTTATGCGTGTCGATCAGCTAACCTTTGTATATGTTATAAGTGGTTATATCAGTGGCTGTTTACTGTTAGTGTGCTGGCGGAGGCTCTAGCTGCAACGTTGATTTAATTCCTTATGACTATATTCTTGTATAGCTTACAAATTCCCTGTCTTCTTTTCGTTGGCTCACTAATTCTAAATCACATAGGATTATATTTATGCCCTTCTCTTATAGAAATGGTACTTGTTTTCGCAGTCAACCCTGTTCTTTAAAATCACATTTACCGCACTGGGAACAGCTTTCAACAAATGACGATTTAAATAATGCCGATCTGCTGCTTCAGTGGATGAACATACGACGTCTCTTTTGATACTTGTTATTCATCAATTCACCTAGCAATTTCCTTGTCTGCTGCCCCCGTGTTCGCTTCTTGCCCTCAAATATCTCAAACATTCCCGCTAGCGTCTTCGCAGACATCAATAGAACACATATATTAATCCGACATTTGCAGATGCAAATGAACCCGCTCACTTTAGAGACCTCTAGTTATCATGTTCTTCCGGCTGACTTCTCCGCCAGCAGCCATTCTCCCATGGGGTAATGGCGGGCTCTCGGGGCAGCTCGCTTGACGGAATCCTGCAAATGTCGCAATTTGTCTAACCATTGAATGATAATGTTATGGCTAGCTGGCTGCACGCATTATTCCACAGAACAGAACAGCGGATCGATTTGTTAAAATTTGATTTGCCAAGCAGAGCTGAAAATGAAATCGTAAATAATGCAGTAAAAGTTTCATTTGATTAATCTACCACAAGATAAGTTTCCTAAATGAACTTTATTTTCCACTGCGGTAATTCTAATGGATTCATTGTTTTGTTTCCTTATATGATCTATTCTGTAGACTGTTTGTGGTTTTTGGTTTGATAGATGTACTTTAAAGGGAGCTTTGGTGTGAGAGATCTGTATCGCTCGGACGGGGGTTAGATATTGGCTCTCGGCTTTCGCTATGTGAATTAAAGACAGGACAACTATTCCCCCGTGCAGTCAGTCGTACAACTTGTGAAAATCCCAACACTTCACATTCCTACAACAGATTACTGATACGGGACTTTGTATGTCTCCCCCGATGGTGTTTCCACCTTGTCGTGGTGGGGGAGCTTGAGTTTCTCAATGACCCTGAGAGCTATGCCGGCGGTAGCGTAGCTACCAGCAGGGCCTCCCAAGCCGGACAGGTCAAAGGGTAGAGAACAGACAAAGAGAAACACCCTGGTCCTCCAGGTTGGGGGTTGAAGCGTGGGGTTGACATCCCCACCTTTGTAAAAACCTTTCTTTGTTACGAAACAAATACATGAGCCTCGATATCGGACTTACTTATCTGGACAACGACCTTGGAACGTTAAAGGACTTTTGAGATTTGGAACATGGAATGTACGGACACTATATCGAGCTGGAGCGGCCGAAGAACTAACCCGGGAGCTGGTTGAATATCAAATGGATATAACAGCAATTCAAGAAATAAGGTGGCCAGGAGAGGGTACTTTAGAGCAAAATGGAATGATTATAATATATGGAGGAAACACCCAAAATAAACATGAATTAGGAACAGGATTTGTCATCAAAAAAGAGTTATGGGGGAACGTTTTAAACTTTAAAGCTTTTAATGACAGGATTAGTACATTACAAATAAAAGGTAAATGGAAAAATATAACGATGATTAATGTACATGCACCTACTGAAGAGAAAGAAGATGATATTAAAGAAGACTTTTATAATGATCTGGAAGATGTCATACAAGAAACCCCCAAACAGGACATCCTGATTGTGCTGGGAGACTTCAATGCAAAAATAGGTAGAGAGCAAACTAATAAAAAAAAGTGGCTGGTATGGAAAGCCTACATACAACTTAAAATGATAATGGATGGAGAGTCATCAACCTGGCAGAAGCCAAAGGACTGCAGATTAGCAGTACCAGACTACAAAGAAAGGATATACACAAACAAACTTGGAAATCATGTGACAAGAGAACCTATAATCAAATAGATCACATTTTAATTAACAACAGAAATGCATCAAACATACAGCAAGTCAGAAGTTATAGAGGAGCTGAGTGCCACAGTGACCACTTCCTCGTTGGAGCAAAATTTAAAATAAAACTTAAGAGAGCTTTCTATACTAAATTACAAAGATTACACCCAACATATAACAGAGAAAAACTGCAAGACATTACAGTCAAAGAGAAATTTACAGATGAAATAAAATGTAAACTTGAAACTCTGCAAAACCCTTTGGAGGAAAGCATTGACCAAACTTGGTTGAACATCAAGAATACAATTCAGTCTACCGCAGAAGAATGTCTCGGTGTGTTAACCACGCATAGAAAGAACAGATGGTTCAATCAAAAATGTGAAGAAGCAGTCATTAGGAAGAAGAATGCCAGACATGTATGGTTAAATGACATCAATAACATCCAAAAGGAAGAGCATTATAGAAATGAATGTAAAGAGGCTACAAAAATAGTTAGACAGCAGAAGCGAGAATATATGAGTAATATAATCAAAGATATGGAAACTAATCACCAGAAAAATGAATCCAGAAAATTTTTTAAAGAACTGAAGTCAATGAAACGAGGGCACCAACAAAACACATATGGTTTAAAAGACAAAAATGGGAATATGATAAATACCAATGAGGAAATGTGCAACACATGGAAAGAATATTTTATTGAATTACTAAATTGTGAAGCTCCAAGTAACATTTTCTCACAGGAAGAGGTTCTAACATGCGAACCACAAATTGAAGAACCTACATTTGAAGAAATCCTATATGTAATCACACGACTTAAAAACAATAAGGCAACTGGGACTGATGGAATTGCTGCTGAATTTATAAAGGCAGGTGGCCATGCATTACATCTAAAGCTATACGAACTAATAATAAAAATCTGGAGGACAGAAGAATTACCCCATGACTGGAAAGAGTCATTATTGATACCTATCTTTAAGAAAGGAGACAAGTTCCAATGTGGAAATTATAGAGGAATATCACTACTGTCCACAAGCTATAAGATACTATCCGCAGTATTACTAAATAGACTAAAACCATATTCAGAAGACATATTAGGTGACTACCAGGCGGGTTTTAGACAAAACAGATCAACAATAGATCAGATATTTATCTTACGACAAATAGCCGAGAAACATTGGGAATATAAAAGAGATCTCCATAACATGTTTGTGGATTTTAAAAAGGCTTATGATAGTGTCCATAGGAATAGTCTATGGAATGCTATGCAGGAATTTGGAATACCAAGGAAGTTAATCAACATGACCAGACTATGCATGGAAGATACTTATAATATAGTAACATATAAAGGCAGGAAATCAGACCCCTTCCAAATAACATCTGGCTTGAAACAGGGTGATGCACTATCGCCGCTACTCTTTAATCTGGCTCTAGAGAAAGTTGTAAGGAAGGTAAAGGAGGAATGTGATATTGGAGGAACATCCAAGCTGCTTGGTTATGCAGATGATATAGATATTATAGGGCAAAGTGAACAAAAGACATTGGAAATATTGACTCACTTAAAGGAAAAAGCCCAACAGATGGGGCTGGTTATCAACCAAGATAAGACAGAATATATGGTAATTTCAAGAGACGGAATGGCTAGAAACTCTGGCCACATACAAATAGATAATATGACCATTAAAAGAACGGAAACATACAAATACCTGGGTACGATCTTCAACTGCTCCAAAATCATAAGGGAAGAAATACAAACTAGAATCAACTCTGGAAATAAGATATACTATGCACTACAACATCTACTAAAATCAAAGGCGCTATCTCGTAACACCAAAATCACAATATACAAAACACTGATCAGACCAGTTGTGCTGTATGGCTCTGAAACCTGGAGTACAACGAAAGGAGACAAAGCCTTGTTACAAACCTTTGAGAACAAAATTTTAAGACGCATCTTTGGACCCATTAGGGATACACAAAGTGGAGAGTGGAAAAGAAGAAGTAACAAAGACATTTATGATCTGTTTAAGTCCCCGCTAATCACCGGTATCATGAAGGCTAATAGACTACAATGGCTGGGGCATATAGAAAGAATGGAAGATAATAGGGAAACAAAACTCGCTTACACTCAGGAAATAAATGACCGTAGACCCCGAGGTAGACCAAGAAGGCGGTGGAGAGATAATACATGTACAGACCTACAAGCACTTGGAATCAACGACTGGCAAGAGAAGGTCCACCAGAGAGACGAATGGAGACGGATTGTATTTGCAGCAAAGAACCTCAATGGCTCGGAACGCTGAAGAAGAAGAAGAAGAAGAAGAAGATATGCACTTATTTTGAACGATGTATGTGACGGCCACTCATGACCCAAATAACGGTCGTTTTGGTTTTTGGCGCACATTACTGAATACGAAAACGTCCATTAGTGTTCCGATTTCGTCCCATAGATCATACATGGCGAATCTCACCACTGTGCACGAACTCCGTAGCAACGGCGAGGATTAAAACCTGTGTATACAAGAATCCCTCACGCCATAACTATTCATTTGTGGGTTGGCTTTCACACATTGTAGCCATGGACCTATGGCCATATTTCTTTGACCCATCGGAACCACAATATCTGATGTGGTCAACGTCATAACCGTCACCGGAGATTGGTATCGGAGTCTCCGTGGTGAAGTGGTCAAGTCGTCTGCCTCGGGCTCCGAAAGTTATGTGTTCGATTCCGGTCCGCGTCCTTCTGTTCACGAGTGCATTTTGTCGGAGACTTCTGAGGGTCGTCCCTGGAGCTACGGAGTTCGTGCTTGCTTTGCGCAACGCTTTCCGCGCTGCGGAAAGAGACTGAGCCATATGGGGTAAAACGAGGTGTAAGGAATTCGAGCCTGTCGACTTTTCAGCGACTTTTTTTTATACCGCTCTCCTTATTTCCGAGAACATAGTCTGATAGCTATTCTGTTAGACTAGGTAGATCTCAGAGATACGTGATCACGACAGAACCGAGCCTCGAAGAACTTTTAGACCTAATTACCACTGAACTCATGGGAGAGTCGCTTGTAACTCACGACTCTTGGGATTTAGTGTTGGCTCAGTATAATACTAAAGATAAATAATACACTCTTAGGGATTGGTGTTGGCTCAAAGATGATAGAACTACTGAGACACAATAAACTCTTGGCAACTGGTATTGGCTCAGTATCGTATGATTAACAATAAATAATAAACTCTTGGGGATTGGTGCTGGCTCCGTCTGATAAGACTAAAGATGCTTGCTTGCTGCTGCTTGCTTGTGTTCGCTGGCTGTGATCTCCAGCGCGAAGTCCTGTATGTCGGATGAAGACACCCTGTTGTCCAACATCAGTGTGATGTCATACAGGACCTGAGGTTTGCGTGAGTATCCGTTGTCCCATGTCTGACTTATTGGTGTGCAGACTGGTGGTTCCTCGCCGTGCAGGCAGACACTCTCCGACTTCGGAGGAAAGACTAAAGATATAAAAATAAACTTTCAAGGGTTGGAAGTGGCTCAGTATGATAATATTAACAATAAATAATAAAATGAACTCTTTGGGACTGGTGTTGGCTCGGTATGATAAAACTAAAGATAAATAATAAACTATTGGAGATTGGTATTGGCTTAGTTGATAAGACTGAAGATAAATATTAAACTCTTGGATAGTGGTATTGGATCAGTTGAAAAGACTAAAGATAAATAATAAATTCTTGGTGATTGGTATTTGTAACAGCAAAGGGAAAATCACAACAACAGGGACAACGAATTTGACCGAACGTCTCTGCGGCAGGGGAAAGACGCTCGGAGTCATGACCCGGACCGGACCACCCCTAAAGAGTATTAAGAGCATAATGGTCTGAAACACTTGGGGAAGGGGGTACTTGGGATCAGAAGCCACCTTGCGCGTTTGCTCCGCAGCGGAGTTTTTATCACTCAGTTGATAAGACTGACGATAAATAATAAACTCTAGGGAACTGGTATTGGCTCAGTGTGATAACACTAAAGATGTATAATAAACAAAGAAAACCAATACACACATAACACTTACAGACAGACACACACACACAGAGAGAGAGAGAGAGAGAGAGAGAGAGAGAGAGACGGAGAGAGAGACGGAGAGACAGAGAGAGAGAGAGATGAGTAACATGAGAGTTAAAGTCAAACAGTAAAGGACCCCCTCACACCCAGTGTAAGGTAGAGGGTATATGGTGCTAGTCTCTTCTTTTATAGACCAATCAGTATCAATTGATAACGTGGTCAATATCCCCGACCGCTTTTACTTCCCATGCCATTCAATGGTACGTATTTTAGACTGAGATGGCCTGTCAACCCAGATCTATAGACAAAAGCCACCTCGATGGCGATTCAAACACAAGATCACCAAGTAGGCAGGCAAGAGTGCTAGCCACGCACTACCACAGCTTCACATCGAAAGGGTTACGGGTAAAATTCGTAATCCCGCATATCGCGTTCGAAAAACAGCTGATGGAAATTTGGAAGCAGACCGCCTTGCGTTGGTTTTTGATACAAAGGTATTAGTGTCGGTGGTTCAGAAAGCAATGGCAAACTAAACTTAACGTAGCCAACAAATCACATCATCTCATACGATCTCATCATGTTCCTTGCGGTGTCGAGGTGAAGTATAAACTGCGCGAGAGTGCCCATGTATTGGCTTCATGTATCGAGATTCCCATGGACCCTTCTTTCTCCCCTGTCAAACAATCACTAACAAGCAACAATTGCTGTGGTTGACCGCCACGTCCAGTAAAGTATATGCAACATGTAATAGGAAGGCTTATCAAGATACATTTAAGGGCCTTTCCTTCACGAAGAACTAGAAGAAAGAAGTGGCTAATGGTCCCATGTTACCGAAGTGTGGCCACGTAAGATGTGGAAGTGGATTTTTCAATTTATTGCAACACGAGACAGCAGATTGTTAGAGTGGCCATGTAAGACGTAGAAGTGGATTTTTCAATGTATTGTAATACGATTCAGATGCTTCTTACTGTGGCAATGATAAATGTAGAAGTTGATTTTTCAATCCAGTATAATTCAAGACAGCAGATGCTTCCTTGTTAATTCATTATTAGATTTTGGCGATCTGTATGGGTTCTCAGAATCTCGCAAATTAACCCGTTCCCTGCTGTATGTTAGATGGACCTCCGTGTCTTGCCTGATACATTTCAGAGCATTGATTGTTTCGCATTGAGTTGAATATAAAATACGCACGGAAACGTAGTTAACAGCGTAGACTACAATATGTGGAGATGGTTCTGTAAGAGAAGAATAAAGAGATAAATAAATTACCACTAGCGAAGAATAAAGAGATAAATAAATGTCCATAAGAGAAGAATAAAGAGGTACATACAGGATCATAAGAGAAGAATAAAGAGATATATACAGGATCATAAGAGAAGAATAAAGAGATATATACAGGATCATAAGAGAAGTAAACAGAGATAAAGAAAGGACCATAAGAGAAAAATAAAGAGTAAATAAATTACCATAAGAGAAGAATAAAGAGGAAATAAATGACCATAAGAGAATAATAAATAGGAAATAAATGATTATAAGAGAAGAATATGGAGGAAATAATGATCATAAAAGAAGAATAAAGAGATAAATTCGCGACCATAAGGGAAGCATAAAAGATAAATAAATGACCATAAGCCTTAATCCAGTATATTCTCGTGAGTAACGTAGCTGCACGAGAATCGGCAGCGGTTCACACCGCGTTGGTAACTTACTGGGTATGTGAGCCGGTCGCTCAGAAAGCAATGGCAAACTACTGAGCGTAATCTTGCCTAGTACATCAAAAGCAGCTGAAAATGCAACGTCCAGTAAGGGATATGCAACATTTAAAAAAAGATAAGATTAATGCGGAAAAAAATGACCATAAGAGAACAATATAGAGATACATAAAGGATCATAAGAGAAGAATAAAGAAGTAAATAAAGGACCATAAAAAAAAAAGAACTTAAAAAATATAAGTAAATGGCCATAAGACAAAAATAAAGAATTAATAAATGATCACAAGAGAAGAATAAAGAGGAAATAATTGACCATAATAGAAGAATAAAGAGATTAAATACATGACCATAAGAGAAGAATAGAGAGGAAACAACTGACATGGTTAATTCTTCACAGATTAATGAAACATATAGTATGGCTAAATCAT
This sequence comes from Cepaea hortensis, assembly GCA_963921405.1. Taxonomy (NCBI): domain Eukaryota; kingdom Metazoa; phylum Mollusca; class Gastropoda; order Stylommatophora; family Helicidae; genus Cepaea; species Cepaea hortensis. The sequence goes on from OY992893.1 coordinate 26,640,006, forward strand.
CATAGAATAATGAAACACATACCAGTTAGAACAATGTAATATACAAGTAAATGGGAATATTCTTCAACAAGTGAATCGGTACAATTATCTAGGAACAGTAATAAAATCTGATGGGAGATGCCTTGAAGAGATTAGAACAAGCATCGCCATGGCGAAAGTAGCCTTTAGCAAGATGAAAAACATTCTGACCAATAAAAAGATGTCAATTGAAACGAGAAAAAGAGTGTTGAGGGGATACATAGAGCCTCTTATTTTGTATGGATGTGAAACTTTGACAATGTGCAGTCAAGCTGAAAAACATCTGATGGCTGCAGAAATGTGGTTTCTGAGGAAAATGCAAAGAATACAATGGACAGACAGAAAAACCAATGACCAAGTACTACAGGAGACAAATGAAAATCGTAAATTTATTAGAGAAATTAGACGTAGACAGTCACAATTTTTTGGACATGTTATGAGAAGAAATGGATTGGAGAACTTGGTGACAACTGGCAAGATCGAGGGGAACAGACCAAGAGGAAGACCGAGAGGAAAATACCTGGATGGCTTGGCCACATGACATGGACGAGACAGGAACACTGAGCTGATCCACGACTCTGGTGATCGAGTGAAATGGCGAGTCATGACCGCCCACGCGTTCCGGCATGGCACATGATTGATTGATTGAGTTGGAACTTACTTGTCCTTTACAGGACTCGCAGTCACCAGTATTTTTGCTGTTGTGATCTCTTGGCTAGTCTACGTTCAGTAGTTTACTATTGCTTTCTGAACGACCAGCACCTGTAACATTTCGATAAAAAACAACGCAAGGCGGTCTGCTGCCAAATCGCCCACAACTGTGTTTCGAACGCTGGTATGCGAGATTACGAATTGCGTCCGCTAACTCTTCGTCTCTGAGCAGATAATTAAACACATAACGTGGTTAATTTTTCAGAGATTAATGAAACATATAACATGGCTAAATCATCATAGAATAATTAAACGCATAACATGGTTAATTCTTTAGATATTCATCATCCAGTGCCTTGCCGGCTGGCGTGTGCGATCATACAAGTCCACATATTATGATCTCCGACGTCGTGGATAAATTCGTGTGTTGACTCCCTTTTGTTTCATGACACAAGACTGTCAAGAATCTTCCCACACTGTCTTCCTCTATCTTTCTTTTCGCAAATCTTTCCGTTTGTCACAACATGTTCCAGTTTTTATTTCTCATAATAAGGCTAACAGAAAAAAACAAACGATTACTGCCTCTTACTGATGTTTGTGATAAGTTGTCTTTGCGACTCAGCTTCCATTAAATCGTCCTGATTGCTCTTTTTGGCTGCCCAATTAATTGTCAGCATTCTTCTATAAGAATACATCTCCAAGTCTTCTAGAAATGTTTTCACCTGTTTAATAATTGTCCAGGATTCGCAGCCGTGTGTTAAAACTGGTTCTATGTAACATTCAAGAACTCTTTTTATGACTTTTAATTATTAATGAAACATATAGCATGGCTAAATCATCATAAAATAATTAAAGAGATAACATGGTTAATCCTTTAGAGATTAATTAGACATATAGCATATCTAAAACATTATAGAATAATTAAAAACATAACATGGTTAATTATTCAGAGAATAATGAAACATACATATTGACTAAATCATCAGAGACCAATATAAATACAACTTATGGTTGAATCAATGAGGATCGGTGAGACACATAACATAGATAAATACACGGGAAGCAAGCGGCACACACAACATTATTAAATGGGCAGAGATCAAGTAACTACATAACATGGTCACATGACCAGAGAACAAGAAAACATATAACATGGTGAAATGACCAGAGATAAAGTAACCACATAACTTCGTTAAATGACCAGATATTAAAAATATATAACGTGGTTAAATGACCAGAGATCAAGAAAACATATAACATGGTTAAATGACCAGAGATAAAGAAAACACATAACATGGTTAAATGACCAAAGCTCAAGAAAACACATAATATGGTTAAATGACCAGAGATCAAGAAACCACATAAAATGGTTAAATCACCAGCGATCATTAGGGCACAAATTACAGTTAAATCACTAGAGAATTAAAAAAAAAAAAGACACGTCAGATGGTTAAGTGACTTGATGTTAACACAAGATAACATGTTTGAGTGTCCAATGATCAATAAAGCACATACATTGGTTAAGTCACCAGGGATCAATGATAAACATAACATATTTAATTAGACGATATCGATGAAACACAACATGGTGAAATAATCGTCAATCAATGAAACACATGCCAGCGCTAAATGAAACATCACAACAGCGTGTCCACTGGTTGTTCGCCAACAGAAGCACCTGATGTGCTTCACTGAAATACTTTGTTAAAGAGATTTATGGAAACATTAAACTAGTCCCTTTGTTGGAAAAATGACACACGAAGAATACAAATAATTAATAGCGTAATTAGCGTAATGACAAAGTTGTGTATAGATTTGTGATAACTTCTATAGCAGGTGGAGAATGGATTGGGTACTAAAGCCGTCTATTTAACAACAGAAAAACCCTTTTACATGCTTTGAGAGTATTGGGTATATGGTGCTTGACCCATATTTGTAAAGACAAATAGGCACTCAGTGGGTGATACGGTCAGTGTCACACTGGGCGCCTTTATTTCCCAAGACATTTCTTGGTGCTCATCTTCTAATACTGGGACTGGGGTCCGTCTGGTTATCACACTGATTTGTGATAACTGAAACATAATATATGCATTTAAGCCTTCCAGTAAAATGTCGGTCACGGAACAGTCTATTGCTATTGTGATACTGGAATCCGTCTATTGCTATTGTGATAATGGAATCCGTCTAGTGGTATTGTGATAATGGAATCCGTCTATTGCTATTGTGATAATGGAATCCGTCTTGTGGTATTGTGATAATGGAATCCGTCTAGTGGTATTGTGTTAATGGAATCCGTCTATTGCTATTGTGATAATGGAATCCGTCTAGTGGTATTGTGATAATGGAATCCGTCTATTGCTATTGTGATAATGGAATCCGTCTAGTGGTATTGTGATAATGGAATCCGTCTAGTGGTATTGTGTTAATGGAATCCGTCTATTGCTATTGGGATAATGGAATCCGTCTAGTGGTATTGTGATAATGGAATCCGTCTATTGCTATTGTGATAATGGAATCCGTCTAGTGGTATTGTGATCATGGAATCCGTCTAGTAGTATTCTGATAATGGAATCCGTCCTGTAGTATTTTGATAATGAAATGTTATTAGTGGTATTATGATAATGGAATCCGTCCAGTGGTATTGTGATAATGGAATCCGTCTAGTAGTATTCTGATAATGGAATCCGTCTATTACTATTGTGATAATGGAATCCGTCAATTGCTATTGTGATAATGGAATCCGTCAAGTGGTATTGTGATAATGGAATCCGTCAAGTGGTATTGTGATAATGGAATCCGTCTAGTAGTATTGAGATAATGGAATTCGTTTAGTAGTATTGTCATACTGGAATCCGTTTAGTAGTATTGTCATAATTAAATCCGTTTAGTAGTATTGTCATAATGGAATCCGTTTAGTAGTATTGTCATAATGGAATCCGTTTAGTAGTATTGTCATAATGGAATCCGTTTAGTAGTATTGTCATAATGGAATCCGTTTTGTAGTATTGTCATAATGAAATCCGTTTAGTAGTATTGTCATAATGAAGAGAGTATGTGGTTACTGTGACATCCATATTGAGGTCCCCTACAAAACTTCGTACTCATCGAGGTTCCCCGAAATCCTCAAGATCTCTGGCCATTTCACCCTCCTCACGAACCTTCATGGCCAAGGTGTCTGTGGTGTCCTGTACCCATCTTCGTGCTCCTCGACCCCTGCCTCTTCTCCCATGAACCACGCCTTCCATCACTGTGCTCCCCAATCCACTGTAACGTTAAATATGACCAAGGTAGTTCAGATTCCCTGACACAACACAGTTTATGAGTCAGTTTTCTTAGATACTCAAGTCTTGTGAAATTACACCATGTTTCTTCTTCTCAGTCTATGATATTCTAAGAGTTTGTCTGTACTATTTGAACTCAAAAGCCCAAATTCTCATCTTTAATAATTGTGAAATAATCCATGTGGGTTGCCACAAGAAAGTTGCAAGTTCTCACACATGTTATGTGAACTTGCTTGCTAGTGTCGTGCCATCATTTCATAATACTGTAAGAGCAGAAACTCACATGTTTTCCCGTTGTGATGAAATCGTAAAAGAATATTATTGCTCGGCATATATCAATGTATTTAGTCTGGTAAATACTGCAGAAGTGGTTCAACATATAATACAGCATATATTCATTATAAGATGAATCCTTTTAGCTGAATAAAACACACATACACACGCATACACGCACGCGCGCGCATACGCACACACACACACACATCCAACTGTTACATGTTTACTGTCACCATTCATTCATTCATTCATTCTGTAGCATGTCCTTTGCAGAACCTCGCTCCTATAACAACCTTCCGGAAAACCTCTCGATCATAACCAAGATGTCCCGCGTCTGACACACCCATCTGGAGACCATCCGCATCATCCTGCACCCTTCTCCTCTTTGGCCTTCCTCTTCCTCTCTTCCCAGGCATATACCCTTCCATTATTGTTCTCTCCAAACTTTCGTGTCCCTCTCAAGTGACCAAAATATTTCAATTTTCTTTGTTTTATCGTTTTTAATAGCCAACCTTCTTCAATATTCAGCTCTTGAATGCTGCTTAAGGAGTATAAAAGTACGTGTCTAGCATCAAATAACCAATGCTGCTTAAGGAGTGTTAAAGGGTCCTTACGTACTTACTTACATAGAAACCAATATCCAAGTCCTACGAGGAGCAAATAGAAACCGTGAAATGAATAGAGAAATTAGACGTAGTCAGTCAAAATTGATTTTGGGGGTACGTTATGGGAAGAAATAAACTAGAGAACTTGATGACAACTGGCAGGATTGAGTGGACAAAGAGCAAAGAGAATGCAGAGAAGTAAATACCTGAATTGCTTGACCACGTGGTATGGTCAAGACAAGAATACTGAACTGATCCCCGGCTCTGGTGATCGCGTTACCTGGCGAAACATGACCGTCCACGCTTATCGGTATGGCACATGATGATGATTATGACTTAACGCATTACGCCATATGGCGTTTAAGGTCCTTGAATGTTTATCTTGCCCCACACCAAAGGGAACGACATCGCCCTCCCTCCTCATCCCTGTTGGGAATCCTTGTCGACGGAACTTCAACAATCAATATTCATTGGAAAAATACGCGTCAAAGGGCATTTGTTACCACATCTCGTACATCTGCTAAGAGAGATAGACACACGTGAGTTGTCCCGGGAGCTATAACATCCAGAGGAGATAACTTGTCATCACCATCACCATCTAGTAGCGTGTCCCGTACTGATATCAACTTCTGATGTCTTTCGTAATTTCTCTTATATAAAAAACCCGATGCCCTGTCTATATTGCTTAATAACTGTCAACATTGCCTTGTGATGTAGGACAGGGGAGTGGGATGGAGGAATCTTGAGCCTTAGGAATTATGACCGTCTGACTAGCATAGCGAACTGTGCAGGTTGACATATATATATTTATATATATATATATATATATATATATATATATATATATATATATATATATATATATATATATATATATATATATATATATATATATATATCACCTTACCGATTTTCCCGAATAAGATCCCGACGTTTTCAGCCAGTCTCTCGGCCAGAATATTGCTTGTCTTGTGTATATTATCTGTCGTATCTTGAACACATCTACACCGTGACATCTCATCTCCGCCTTCCCGGTACACGTCCCTCCATGATTATCGTTTCTAGATTTCAATTTTCTGTTGATAAGCCTCTAATATTTCATGCTCCTCATTTATGTTTTTCATATACCCCAATCTTCTTCAGTATTGTATTGTTGTTGACTAGATCTATTTCTTCTCCTTTCCATCCAATGAATTGTATAATACTCTTCTGTAATATTTGTATTTAAAACCGGATTTATTCTCTTCAACTGATTTGTTAGAAACCAGTTTCTCACTCTTTGTTGCCACAGGATATATGCATCGTTTCAGTATTGTGTCACCCGTCAGTTCCAATCAAAAAAGCTTTCAATTGCTTTAGTTCTGGTAGAGCACTATGTGTTCATCATTTAATTTGTGTCAGCACATTTCCATCCTTCAGTTTTTTTTAAGTTTTTTTAAGTTTTAGTCAATGGATCAACATCACGGCACACGCTTTAACCCATAAGTGCTCTGTTTTCCTCCTAACTCAAACCTGAGTCTGGAGAATCTCAGCTCAATGCACGAACTCCATTGCATCGGCGAGGATCCTGAAATACTGTGGGTAGATTTTTAACTCGAAATTTTGCCCGGGCAGCGCCGTTAGGTTACTCTTTTTCGATTTCCAACTGCCAAGGGATGTTTTACGTGCGCAACAATACACACGGGCGTCCGATCTCACTACCTAGAGACCAGAGGAAATGTTATTACTGGAAGTCCAGGTGGATTTTTTAAATAAATCCCGGTCCTCACCGGGGGCCTGAACCCGGGACCTCCAGCACTCGAGGCGGACACCATACCTCGAGACCACTCAGCCCCCCCCCCCCTTCCATCCTTCATCAGCCGAGTGTAACAAGATCGCCTTGGGTAGTGAGAGTGAACCACACCCGAGGTGTCTCTAGCACTCCCGTGTATTCTAACCCCAGGGGTTGGATAGGCAGATATACATTTTTACTCTGTGGTTGATCTCATATTAGTTACAGTTGTCTACAAGCCCCTCCAGATTCTAGACCCCCACTAACTACCTACTCCTGTGGAACAATGAACACTTAGGCATCGTCCGAGACCACACTCAATCAGTATACAAAGAGCAAGTCAACTTACATCAAATTTATTCTACCCTTGAGAATATAGAACTGAAATGAACATCCTGATAGAATAATCTATTTACACAAATAGAGGATAGAGTAGAGACAGAATCATAGATATGGTTGTCATCACCAGGTTGAGAAGTAGATTGGATGCAGATGTCCCGTCCAGTCGGTCCGCCACTCACTCGGCTTCCTTCCAGTGAGATGACTAGAACCTTGGAGACCACTCCGTCCCCAGAGCGTGGATCCACAACAATAGAGTCACCGCTGGACCTCACTCAACTGGACCAACTGCATCTTTATCACTCCTACTAAGTCACTGTTAATACACAGTTCTCTAACAACACTGGCTAGGAGACAATCCTCCTGGGTTTGACTCCACGTATTTCTGACTTCGATGAATCTAAGTAGTCACTGACCAATCTAATGGTCCCTCAGTAGTACATTACCCGTGGTTGGATAATAAGTCTATTGACCAATTCAATGGTCCCGCACTCATGACACAGTAACACTGGTTGTAGAATAAGTCAATTGACCAATTCAATGGTCCCGCACTCATAACACAGTAACACTGCTTGACGAATCAGATATGACCAATCTAATGGTCCAGTACTCATAACACCGTAACACTGCTTGAAGAATCAGATAAGGCAACTGATATGTCACTGAGTCCTACACGAACATAGTTCAAAATCTTCATACTCGTTCAGTACATTATTAGAATCAGACATCTACTTTCCAAGGCCGACAATTCAGGTTGGACTATAATCTATTGTCCCTTCCACCTGGTAACACTTGCCACAAGTTATTAATAGCTGGTGTAGTTCTTCTCAAGACCTGCCACTAAAGCTGTCATAAGAACCATTCAAGTGTCTAAATCTCGTTTTTCCGCGTTTAGGCGGAACCACCGTAATAATATACGGTCAGGTGTTTCCTTTCTTTGAGCATGGTTGCTCAAATTGCTGAAATGTTCCTGGCTGAAATAGAGTATCTTCTAATGCAGAAAAACAACACAAACCATCATGTTCCACACGTGCACCTTCAGGGCACCTAAATCACTGAATGCAAACCTTCACGCATGATGAATCACACTGGGTACACGGTGTGGTTGAGTCTGGCGTGATAAGTAAAGAATTGGACCCTTCGCTGTGTTACACGAAGTGGTTTCCCGCCAACGACAAATATAGTTGACTGGTTCCTCAACAGGCAAACTCCTGAAAAGGAAGAGCGACCGGTGAGAGTATTCTGGCCCAAACATTAGTCCACATGCATCCTACCAATAACTACTCAACCCTCAGTCATGCTACTTAGTTATGCATATAACTAAAGCATTATCTCTATCTGGAGAGTAGTAAAGCATGGGTTCGTTAATGTCAGCTGGCCTCACAGAACAGCCCGTCAAACAGAGCAAGAAATCAGAATGACGAGTCTGATCGTAGGTCTCACCTATCCCTAATCATCTCCCAGTCGTCGCTAACGTCACTAGTGATAGTAGGCTGTTATCATAGTTCTAAAATTAATCGAACTAAACCTTAAGGTAAGGAGTCCCTGGACTCGTTCCTAACATTATCAATGTTCATTAATAAACATAATACTGATCAATATACCATCCCTCGGGATATAGGAAGAGTACATGGTCACATTCAATATATACACAAGCCTGTTTGCTGGTGGGACCACCTGCCCACACCGTAGCAAACTCTTCTTATCAGACTCTTCCTTAGAGTCAAGAAGCCTTCTAGATAATACATGTTCCCCACATGTTCCAAGGGTGATGTTCCAGTTCCGCCCTCCCAAGTGGTTTAGCCTTGGCCTGGACCGAACTTCATCGTTGGCCTGGTCTGCCAACCTATACTTTCATAACTTGCTTTAAAATCCCCCATATCCTATATGTCCCCTGTCTCATACAACCTCCTTGCATCCTTCCATACTTCCAGCACCTTAGCATTTACTCGCACTAGCGCCAGTATGAAAGAACAGGATAGCTAAGACAAGAATTCAGAACGCATATGTATATCGCGACGGCACGCATGGTTATACCGCGTCGACCTATTAGGCGTTCGGAATTACTCCAGGAAGTATCACAGGCCATGACCTAATATATATACACAATGCCACATCATATATATATATATATATATATATATATATATATATATATATATATATATATATATATATATATATATATATATATATATATATATCATCATCAATGCAGACTTACCTACACACAGAAATCCCGTGTTCCACACAATGAATTCACTATTAAGTTACTACACAATAGTTACATCATTCCTGGTGGCACAGAACTAAGTTCTATCTTTCCTTAGTAACTAAGCACAGTTTTGTCTGAATCTCCACCTACCAACTTACCTGGTTTTCTAACCGTTCTCCTTGCTTCAGCAACTGACTGACATAAATCTAGGTTTCTATCAGGCCCTATTAACTATGTTCTATTCTAACACAGCAACCTAATAGATGCACAGATTTGCGATACATGGTAAATATAATTTAAACCCAAATCGCCCACATCGCATGCCTGCCTTCCCAACAGCTGATTCGCGAACACACGTTGATAACCAAACACACGACCTAGCCTTCAACAACGCTATCGATCGGTTTGCTAATTAGTTATGCAAGGACATCCGCATATGTAATGAGGTTAGAACGATGGCGTTTTGTACACACTTACAAAGTTAAATGACTTAAACAAATAAGTACCTGAAACTTCAGAACCAGACTCCAGTCAGCTTTCAGAACTGTTCAAGGGCTACCCAGCCTCCTTTCCATAACTGTCAGCCGAAACATGGTTGAGGAGCGACGCAACACAAAATGGCTCAACACAGGCCTGCATCTGCTCTCTTCGAGCAACATGAAGTGAATTAATGGTTTAGCCAATTTCCCCACTCGTGCCAACGCATGCGCACGAGGAGCTAGTGCTTCTTGGGAAAAGACACTTTCTCGGGAAACAGTCATTCCCCGCCTAGAATTTCTAGATCTCTCTGCACGAGAATCTAGTGCTATATCCAGCCTCACGGGTCACTCAAATTCAGATGCCCCGAGAAGATTCTAGATGGTAATTCCTCCATCGGCTTCACTCAGTCTATTAAAGCTGGGAAAGTCCACCGATACGCGCCAAAATAGTGCGGAATCCCGACGACCACAGACAGATAAACGCGTTTCGTCACACCGAGAAGGAAGTAAGCATGGTCAAACGGGTAAAAATAAAAAAGCTCGCTCTTAAACGTCCGGTGTGCTAATGCCGAGGTAGCGGTCAGTTGGACTAACATATTGACTTTTCGTCCTTGACTTGGGGACTAAAATTACAAGTACTTCGGAAGACGGAGTTGGTTCGCCCGATGTGGAGGGACACTGGTAATATGGAAAGCTAATGCACACGAAAACATCAGTCCAGCTCACTAGAAGTACGAGCACGTGTATGGACTACGCTTGAGTTCAAGGCGAGCAACGAAGAATAAAACAGTAAAGAACCTAGATATTCCAAACTACTCACTCTCTGTCATTTCTCTTCTTTGACAGAAAGACATCTTATCAAGCAATCATGGGTGCTTTACTTTCGTCTTTCTGTTCCTACTTTTATTTCCTCGATCGAGTGTCTTCCCTTAAAAGTCGCTTTCGCTTACGCTTATATTATTTTAAAGTTATTTGTTGATTTAATGCCGCTTCTGGCGTGTTTCTGTTTTATTTTAATTAAAGCATTTGGATCACTGTGGTCAAGTATAAGAGCATCTACACTGTGTCGTTGACGGGAGGTGTTCAGTCTCCATGAAAGGCGAGAACAGGGTGTAGGTCAACAAATCATGAGAGCATATGTGTGTTTGTTTTCTCTCTCTCTCTCTCTCTCTCTCTCTCTCTCTCTCTCTCTTTCTCTCTCCCTCTCTCTCTACTTCTCTCTCGTATGTGTGGGTGGTGAGGGTGATTGTAGATGGGGGATGTGTGGGTGGGTAGGAGATGTGTGGGAGATGTGTGTGTGGGTGAGGGATGTGTCTTGGGAATGTGTGTGGGTGTGGTGTGTGTGGGAGGGAAGATGGGTGTGGATAAAGGATGTGTGTATGGGTGGGTGAGGATGTGGTTGAGTGTGGGTGTGCGGGTGGGTGTTGATGTGTGTGAGGGTATGGATGTGTGTTTGGAGGGGTGGTTGGGGTGTGTGAGTGTGGGTGGGTAGATGGGAGATGTATGTGTTGATGAGTGGGTGAGCGATGTGTGGGTGTTAGTGGTTGGGGGATAAGTTCGTGTGTGGAGGGATGTGTGACGGGGGTGAGTGTATGGGTGGGGGAAGTGTGTGTGTGGGTTGGGTGTGCGTGAATGGGAGGTGTGTGTTTGTGAATGGGGGATGTGTTGGTGGGTGGGGATGTGTTTGAGGGATGTGTGTATGGGTGGGGAGATGTGTGTTTGTGGGTGGGTGTGTGTGTGTATATGGGTAGGGGTGTGTGGTTAAGGGATGTGTGGCTGGGGGAAGGGTGGGCGAGTAGAGGATATGTGGGTGGGTGAGTGTATGTAGGTTAGGAGATGGTGGGGGATGTTTGTAGGGGTGGGCTTGGGATCTGAAAGTGGGCTGGGGGAGACGGGAGATTATGTGGGTGGGTGCGGAATTTGTGTGTGGGTTGGTGCGTGATATGTGAGATAGCGGGGAAATGTGTGTGTGTGCGTGGGGGATGTGTGGTTGAGGGAAGTGTGTTTGGCTGGGTGGTTGGATGTGTGTGGGTGGAGGAGGATATGTGGGTGGGTGATTGTTGGTGGGTAATGGGACGGGTGGAGGATATGTGAGTGGGTGGGGAGATGTGTGTGGGTCGGGGATGTGTGGATTGGGAAATGTATGTATGCTTGGTGTGTGGGTGGATGGGATGTGTGGTTGGTGGGAGTGTGAGTGGGTGGGGAGATGTGTAGGTGTGGGGATGTGGTGGATGGGTGGGGGAAGTATGTGTGCCTGGGTTGTGTGTGTGTGTGTGTGGTTGGGTCGGGGATGTGTGGGTGAATGGGGGATGTGTGGGTGGGTGGTGGATGTGTCTCATAACATGGTAATATGCATTGTTTATGTTTATAAAATTCATTTGACAATGTTTTTTCCTATGCACTATTGATGAACGAAAGATGAGTGATTGGAAGGGCCGAATGTAAAACGGGCCTGCGTGCCTAATTTGTTCCCCTTTGAAAATAAAGTCCGTTCGTTCGTTCGTTCGTTCTCTACTTCTCTCTATCTGTGTGTTTGTGTGTGTGTATGTGTACGCGCGCGCGTGCGATCGTGGTGCGTGCGTGCGTACGTACATGTAGATGGACCCAATATACAAGACAGCATTGTTGTTTTAGTTTTTACTGCTTCCTACTTTAGGTGAATGGAGACAAAACTAGACAGATGAAAAAGAAAATCAGACGGGAATGCGAGAAGGAAAGAAGACAGACAGACTGAAACGTGCACAAAATATATAAGGAAAGAAAGAAGCAAGGAAAGTAAGGAAAAACAGAAGATGCGAGAAAAGACGGAATGAAAGAAAGACGTAACAATGAAAATCAGAGCCAAAGAAACACGAAGGAATGGACGAGCTGGGAGATAGAGAGGGAGGTATTCAGAAGACAGAAAAGTAGATGGAAAAGAAACCAAAAAAGCAACCTGTTAATACATTTCTTACTTCTTCTATCACAGGCGAGCATCGTTGGCGCCGACTTGGATGTTGAGCAGTCCTCGTGGGTGAGTACTCTTCGTTTTTAGACACTTCAGTGTGACAATGAACGAGAGATTGCCCTGTGTTTGTGTGCTAGACTCGTTCTATTCCCGTTCTGTGACAGACTGCTACAGTACCCACTCTGTAACAGACTTCTGCTGCAATACACGCTCTGTGACAGAATGCTGCAGTACCCACCATGTGACAGACTTCTGTGACAGACTGCTGCAGTACCCACCCTGTGACAGACTTCTGCTGCAGTACCCACTCTATGACAGACTTCTACAATACCCGCCCTGTGACAGACTGCTGCAGTACCCACCCTGTGACAGATTTCTACAATACCCGCCCTGTGACAGACTTCTGCTGCAATACACGCCCTGTGACAACTGGTGAAATACCCACCCTGTGACAGATTGGTGCAATACCCGCTCTGTGACAGACTGCTAAGTTAGAAAGAAAGAAAGAAAGAAAGAACGACAGAAAGAAAGAAAGAAAGAAAGAAAGAAAGAAACAATATGAATGTAGAAATAATGTTCTTATTCCAGTTATTGTTTATGTTGGAGTTTTATTATTATTTTTTTTTTTTTTTGCGTGGCTTCTATTTATTATGTTATATATTTTTTCTATTACACGAATCTTTTCTTTACCCAGTACTATGTTCGCCTCTGAGTTTTGCCGTTTTCCCTTGAGTTAACTTATCTTCTCTCTAGTATCTTATCTACTAATTATTATATTACCTTCTCTGCATTTTGTTGTCAATGCCAATATGAACGTTGACTGTTGATATGCTCATATACTGTTGATCCACACATGAACAATGACTATTATCCACACATGAACATTGAATAGTAATCCACACATGAACATTGACTATTAATCCACACATGAACATTGAATAGTAATCCACACATGAACATTGAATAGTAATCCACACATAAACATTGACTATTAATCCACACATGAACATTGACTTTTAATCCTCATATGATCATTGTCTATTGATCCACACATGAAAATTCTCTATTAACCCACCCATGAACATTGCCTATTAATCAACACATGAACATGCACTATTAATCCACACATGAACATTAAATATTCATCCACACATGAATATTGACTATTAATCCACACATGAACATGGACTTTTAATTCGCACATTAACATGCACTATTAATCCACACATGAATATTGACTATTAATCAACAATTGACTATTAATTCTCACATGAACATTGACTATTAATTCACCCATGAACATTGACTAGTAATCTACACATGAATATTGACTATTAATCCACAATTGACTATTAATCCACCTATGAACATTGACTATTAATCCACACATGAATATTGACTATTAATCCACACATAAACATTGTCTAATGATCCACATATGAACATTCTTTATTAATCCACACATGAACAGTGACTATTAACCCACCCATGAACATTAACTATTAATCCACACTTGGACATTTAATATTAACCCACCCATGAATATTGACTATCAATCCATACATGAATATTGACTATTAATCCACACATGAACATTGACTATTAATCAACACATGAACATGCACTATTAATCCACACATGAACATTAACTATTCATCCACACATGAATATTGACTATTAATCCACACATGAACATGGACTTTTAATTCGCACATTAACATGCATTATTAATCCACACATGAATATTGACTATTAATCAACAATTGACTATTAATTCTCACATGAACATTGACTATTAATTCACCCATGAACATTGACTATTAATCTACACATGAATATTGACTATTAATCCACAATTGACTATTAATCCACCTATGAACATTGACTATTAATCAACACATGAATATTGACTATTAATCCACACATAAACATTGTCTAATGATCCACATATGAACATTCTTTATTAATCCACACATGAACAGTGACTATAAACCCACCTATGAAGATTAACTATTAATCCACACTTGAACATTGAATATTAATCCACACATGAACATTGAATATTAATCCACACTTGAACATTGAATATTAATCCACATATGAACATTAACTATTAACCCACCCATGAACATTTACTATTAATCCACATATAGACATGGACTTTTAATTCACACATGAACATGCACTATTAATCCACACATGAACATTGACTATTAATCCACAGTTGACTATTAATCCACCTATGAACATTGACTATTAATCCACTCATGAATATTGACTATTAATCCATACATAAACATTGTCTAATGATCCACACATGAACATTCTTTATTAATCCACACATGAACAGTGACTATTAACCCATCCATGAACATTAACTATTAATCCACACTTGAACATTTAATATTAACCCACCCATGAATATTGACTATCAACACATACATGAATATTGACTATTAATCCAGACATGAACATTGACTATTAATTCACCCATGAACATTGACTATTAATCAACACATGAATATTGACTATTAATCCACAATTGACTATTAATTTTCCCATGAACATTGACTATTAATTCTCCCATGAACATTGACTATTAATTCACCTATGAATATTGACTATTAATCCACACATGAACATTGTCTAATGATCCACACATAAACATTTTTTATTAATCGACACATGAACAGTGACTATGAACCCACCTATGAACATTAACTATTAATCCACACTTGAACATTGAATATTAATCCACACATGAACATTGAATATTAATCCACACTTGAACATTGAATATTAATCCACATATGAACATTAACTATTAACCCACCCATGAACATTTACTATTAATCCACATATAGACATGGACTTTTAATTCACACATGAACATGCACTATTAATCCACACATGAACATTGACTATTAATCCACAGTTGACTATTAATCCACCTATGAACATTGACTATTAATCCACTCATGAATATTGACTATTAATCCATACATAAACATTGTCTAATGATCCACACATGAACATTCTTTATTAATCCACACATGAACAGTGACTATTAACCCACCCATGAACATTAACTATTAATCCACACTTGAACATTTAATATTAACCCACCCATGAATATTGACTATCAACACATACATGAATATTGACTATTAATCCAGACATGAACATTGACTATTAATTCACCCATGAACATTGACTATTAATCAACACATGAATATTGACTATTAATCCACAATTGACTATTAATTTTCCCATGAACATTGACTATTAATTCTCCCATGAACATTGACTATTAATTCACCTATGAATATTGACTATTAATCCACACATGAACATTGTCTAATGATCCACACATAAACATTTTTTATTAATCGACACATGAACAGTGACTATGAACCCACCTATGAACATTAACTATTAATCTACACTTGAACATTTAATATTAACCCATCTATGAATATTGACTATCAACCCACACACGAACATTGACTATTAACCCACCCATGAATATTGACTATCAGTTCACATATAAACATTAACGATTAACCAACCCATGAACATTAATTATTAATCCACATATAAACATTGTATATTAACCCACATGTGCATATTGAATACATTAAATTATGATCATTAAATCCTGATAAACATGATGATCATTAAATCCTGATGAACATGTGACGTTACCTATTGATCCACATATGCTACAGAGCTTAGGTGAATGTGAAGTTTTCCACCGTATACTGAGAAGATCCGACCACTCACGGACTTGCCCGGCACCCAGTAATGATAGTCATTGATAATGTTATCATAAGTCAAATATGCCACCGGGACTGTCTTCAAGTGTCTTTGCATAGGTGTTATTAATGTGTTATCTGGATCATTACCAACCATAGTATTGCTGGTCAGACTGTTGATATCTTTGCTGAGGGGTACGGGGTGTCAGGCATTGGTAGCACCGTTGGTAAGGATGACTCTCATGTCCTTTTCAGAACCCATCCCCCACTGTTCCAAGCCTGACACCCAGCTCACGCCTGTGGCTCCTAGTAGCTGTCAGCATGCGACAGCGGCCACCCCCCGGGCAACAGCTGTGAGAGGCTGGCTAAACCAGGCATGGGTAGCCGATTTGGTGTCAAACCAATCAGTGAACTAGGGTATGCCTACCCAGCATGTGAAGACAGGATTCGGCAGACTGCGCAGAAGAAATCATTCCTGATTCAACGGGCAAGACGGCGTTTACCTGCAGAGCGTTGTGGAACGTAATGAGCACGGCAAGGCATGTAGAGCGCCCTGGTCATCCACTGCACCTGTATTCGTCTCCAGTAGTCTTGACTTGTCTTGTCACTGGATTCAGATGGACTCAGGCGAGAGAGTGAGGTCGACGATTTGCACAACTCTTCCTCACTTTAATCCAATTCATCGCGCAAGTCATTCTTCATCCAACGTCTGAGAGAAATGTCAGGAACAGAACTGCGAAATGTTCTCCACTTTCATTGACCTTACCAAGGCTTTTTATACAGTCAGCAGAGAAGGACTGTGGATGATTATGGCAAAATATGGCTGTCTACGAAAGTTTGTCCAAATAGTGCGGCTATTTCATGATGGCATGCAAGCAAGAGTACAGGAAATTGGTGAACTGTCTGAGCCCTTTCCTGTCACCAATGGAGTGAAAAAAGGATGTGTCCTGGCACCAACACTGTTCAGCCTCATGTTTTCAGCTATGTTGACGAATGCCTTCGAGAACAACGACATTGGAATAGACATCAACTACCGCATGGATGGAAAGTTATTCAATCTCCGAAGGCTGAAAGCTAAAACCAAAATTGACAGCGACACCGTCAGAGAGCTCCTGTTTGCTGATGATTGCGCTCTATACGCCAACTCAGAGGCGGACACGCAACATTATGTTTCAGCTTTCTCACATGCCTGTGCCAACTTTGGGCTCAATATCAATTTGGAGAAGACTGTAGTTATGTACCAGCCAGCTCCAGGGAATAATCATACAGTGCCGAATATCAAAGTGAATGGTCATAGTCTAAGTGTTGTGGACAAATTCACCTATCTTGGCAGCACTGTGTCACAATCTGCCACAATTGATGATGAAGTGAATGTAAGAACTGTACAAGAATGTATGGGACAGAAATGGAATAAGCCTGCAAACAAAGCTGAAAGTCTACAAAGCAGTTGTATTATCCACACTGCTATATGCTTGTGAAACCTGGACTGTTTATCAGCGACACGCTAGGAAATTAAACCACTTCCACACAGTCTGCCTTAGGAAGTTGCTGAAGATTAAATGGCAAGACAAGATCCCAGACACTGAAGTCCTAGAAAGAGCGTCCATGCCCAGCATCCACATTATACTAATGAAGAATCAGATTCGCTGGGCTGGTCACTTGACTCGCATGCCAGATCACAGGCTCCCTAAACGAATTTTTTACAGTGAGCTGCGTTGTGGTAAACGCTCCCAAGGCGGCCAGAGGAAACGCTTTAAAGACACTCTGAAAATCACTCTGAATGCTTTTGGAATTCATAATGACACCTAGGAGACTGCAGCCAGAGACCGAAATTCGTGGCGTGCATCATTACGCAAGGGTGCAGTCACTTGTGAGGCAACCAGGACTGCAAGAGCTGTGAAGAAAAGACAGAACAGAAAAAACACAGCAGAAAATCCTCCTCCAGAAACATCCACATTGTCAAAGGACATTTCGAGCCAAAATAGGCCTTATCAACCATCTTAGAACCCACGGCTCCATACTTTCAACCCCACTGGATGAAATGAATGGTCATCATCATTATTGATAGACAAACAACAACAACATCTTTGCTGACATGTATCGGGAGTTATTTTTCCAGTTGAGCAAAAATTACCGCTTGCCACAGAAGTTGCCACTTACCGTACTGACTACTATTTGTTTTAGAAAGCCCTGAGCGTGACCGGAAATGAAAAACACGCACTACAATGTGTCAGTCTGGAAATCTGACCACTTTTTTCCTCTGTGTAGTATCTTTTACAGGACGTCGCAGTCAACCCTAGCATTTTTGACTGTGATTTCTTGGCAAGTTCACGTTTAGTAGTTTACTATAGCTTTCTAAACAACCGGGACACATTGTTGTTGTTTGTCCATTAAGAATGATGATGAGCATTCATTTCATCCAGTGGGGTTGAAAGTATGGAGCCGTGAGTTCTAAGATGGCTGATAAGGCCTATTTTGGCTCGAAATGTTCTTTGACAATGTGGACAAAGAATGCTTGACGTTTCTGGAGGAGGATCTCCTGCAGTCGTGTTACTGTCCTGCCCTTTCTTCACAGCTCTTGCAGTCCTGGTTGTCTCACAAGTGACTGCACCCTTGTGTAATGATGCACGCCACGAATTTCGGTCTCTGGCTGCAGTCTCCCAGTTGTCATGGTGAATTCCAAAAGTATTCAGTGAGATTTTCAAAGTGTCTTTAAAGCGTTTCCTCTGGTCGCCTTGGGAGCGTTTACCACAACGAAACTCGGCGTAAAAAATTCGTTTAGGAAGCCTGTGATCTGGCATGCGAGTTAAGTGACCAGCCACGCGAATCTGATTCTTCATTGGTAGAGTGTGGATATTGGGCATGGAAGCTCTTTCTAGGACCGGGACACATACCATTGCATGAAAACCAACATAAGGTTGTCTTCTGCCAAATCGCCTGCACCTGTGTTTCGTATGCGATAAGCGGGATTACGAATTGCGTCTGTAACTCCTTCGCCACAGAGCCGATGTAGTATACCCTTTGTAGAATCTACCTTGTGGAGCCGGTATGGGAATGTCCTGAGTGTAGTGATGTCGGTTCTTAACTCAACTCATCTCAACTGTAAGCAGAAAACAGAGTTGGTCACTCTCACCAGTTGTTTGAAAAAATTAATTTGTTATTGTTGATGTCTCAGCCTATTGCAAGGGTAATCGAACGAACGAACGAACCTTATTATCAAATGGTTAAGAATTGGGCACACAGGCCCGCCTTACATTCTGCCCTTCTAATCTCCCTCGAGTGTGGGACGAGCACCATAAACCCACTTCTCGCGGCGTGTCATAAGATCCTTTTCTTACTTGTATGCAGTAGATGCTTGGTGGTCGTATCTTTCAATATGAAGTATTCCCTTAGATGTCTGCCTCATAGTTATTTCGTATACACCATATTTGAAACGATTATATATTGTGTAAACACTTTGTGAGATTTTTAAGATTCGATATCTTGTGAGTACTTTGTGAGTTCCCTCCCCCTCCGCCATTATACCATTACCCATAACCTGTTCAGTCTCAGAAGAGAAGTTATATTACGGCCTATCCCCTGGCTCAGATTAATCATCCTATGGCCGAGTCAGCCACACATATTAATGTGAATGTGATTGTTGTCCACAGAGGATAACAACATGCACAGTAAGTGATGTTCCTTCTTTGTGAGTGTTCCTCGATCTTGTTTCTTCTTCTTCTTTGCGTTCATCCGGAGTGTTTTTCCAGATGTGATTGCGGGGAGTTGTTACCCACCCTTGGGCCAAAACCCTTGGGCCAACTCATCCGACTTCTGCGTGCATTTTTGAACAGTTTATAACCCCGCCAAAGTGCCGCATTGTAAAATCACAGACGGTAACTCTAAATTCCCTGCTGTGTTTCTTTATTTTACGAGTTGTGTCCCATACGTTGTTATTTCTGGCCAAACTGTAGTGTGAAGGCCAACGTCTTGCTAAAAATGTATTCTGATTCTTTATATACTTAAAGCCGGGATATGTATAAATATATTCCAATTCTTTACATACTCAAAGGCGGAATATACATAAATGTATCCAAATACTTTATATACTTAAAGCCGAAATGCACATACATATATTCCAATTCATTACATACATTTTTTTTTTTTGGGCATATCCTTTACAGCAGGTCTCTCTGGCCGAGGGGTTACAACACTTTCTCCGTAATCCCGTTTATCACGCAGAGTCTCATAGCGGGGCGAGAGCTGGGAGCGGTTCGATCCCCGCTGGTGACTTGCGGGATAACTGAGCTGGCCGCTCAGAAAGCAATGGCAAACTACTGAGCGTAATCTTGCCAAGAAATCAACATACAGCTGAAAGATGCTGATGTTGACAGCGATGTCCTGTAAAAGATATGCAGAAAAAAAAAATCCTTTACAGGACATCGCTGTCAACAGCAGCATCTTTCAGCTGTCTGTTGATTTCTTGGCAAGATTACGCTCAGTAGTTTGCCATTGCTTTCTGAGCGGCCAGCTCAGTATCCCGCAAGTCACCAGCGGGGGTCGAACCGCTCCCAGTTCTCTCCCGCTACGAGACTCTGCGTGATAAACGGGATTACGGAGAAAGTGTTGTAACCCCTCAGCCAGAGAGACCGGCTCATTACATACATAGAGCCGGAATATAAGTAACATATACTTTTTTAAAAATTAAGATTAATTGTCACTGTTCATGTTCTGGCATTATTTGCAAGTGTTTTCTATTTATTAATATTCTGAGACCGAAGATTTATTATAATTTATATTTATTTATAACTCCCCACCCTCTCCTCAATTACTCCACTTCCAAATCACACTCAACTGGTAAGCAATTTATAATATCCCGAAGTTTGAATATCATGGCGATATAATCAACACCAATGGGGAGAGGTCAGGCGTATATTGGCCACAACAATGCAGAGTTTAATTAGTATTAAGAACCTATGCCCCACCAACAGCAATCAAGTAATTTAGTATTAAGAACCTATGGCCCACCAACAGCAACCATGTAATTTAGTATTAAGAACCTATGGCCCACCAACAGCAACCAAGTCGTTAGTACTAAGAACCTATAGCCCACCAACAGCAACCATGTAATTTAGTATTAAGAACCTATGGCCCACCAACAGCAACCAAGTAGTTAGTATTAAGAACCTATGGCCCACCAACAGCAACCAAGTAGTTAGTATTAGTATTAAGAACCTATGGCCCACCAACAGCAACCAAGTAGTTAGTATTAAGAACCTATGGCCCACCAACAGCAACCAAGTAGTTAGTATTAAGAACCTATGGCCCACCAACAGCAACCAAGTAGTTAGTATTAAGAATCTATGGCCCACCAACAGCAACCAAGTAATGGAGACAAAGACGCCATTAACAATATGTGGCACGGTCTCTGACGTACATATCTTTCTAGATCTTGTCAGGTGCATACCGCAGAGTTATATATCATATGAAGTGAATATATGAATAATTCTGTGGCTGAAATATTAAATGCATAGTCAGTGATATTGAAAAAATGAGTGCTGTCATCAACCCGGAAAAGGCGGCGGTGTTGTGGTGCTCTCTGGACAACAGGATTGTGAGAGATGATACCCCAAGCCTCACGATAGATGGTAGAAGTGTCAACAGAGAGAACAAACTGAAGTATCTGGGAATCACATTTGACAGGAGTCTGTCCTTCAAGGACCATGTTGAGACGGTTGTGACAAGATCTCAAAAGGGTCTCAATGCACTTAAAACTATGGCTGCAATGGACACAGAGCAGAGAATGCTCTTCACACTATACCAGCACTTGATCCTCTCAGTGATTGATTATGGACTAGGACTGCTCACTGTCTCAAAGAGTCAGCTGGTGAAATTAGAGCGCATACAGAATGAAGCGATGCGGGTCATTCTGGGATGCACCAGAGACACTCCAGTAGTGTGTATGCGTTACATCCTTGGTCTGCCTACTGTTGCTAGTAGGCACAAGGTGATGCAAGCGAAGGCATACCTCAGAGTAGCTGCAGACACAGATCACCCGTTGCATGAGGCGCTGGACGTAGTTAAGGGTAGGAGACTGATAAGAGGGAAATCATGGATGGCTCAGGCGGAGGATACGATCAGACAGGTGTGCCCCTTGGAGAACATCATGCGAGGAGAGGAGTGGGTCAGAGTGCCAGCCGTGCAGTCAGACTTGTGCAGAGTTGTAATAACATTGAGCCGGGAGTGCAGGGAGTGGCTAGCAGGGGCCACGGAAGTGGAAATTCAGCAACTAATTGAGGAAAATTCTCGCCCGGGTGATGTGATTATCTACACGGATGGGTCAGTGTTGAAAGGTCGGAGAAGTGCCTGGGGGTTCTTGGCAAAATCTAATGGTCGGCGTTTGGTGCAGGAGAGCCTGGCGTATGATAACACTACATCTAGCTTAAGAATGGAGGTGGGGGCGGTCAGTGCAGCTTTCCGCTGGATAGAAAACACGATACATACACACATTGTGATTGTAACTGACTCAGAAAGCATGCTGAGAAGGGTGAGAACAGGTAGGCTTCGTGCAGAGTGGCTTGCTTCGCTTCGGAGGTCACGGGTAGTAAGCATCACCTGGATCTTTTCTCCTGGGCATGCCGGTGTGCTGGGGAATGAACAGGCGGACAGATTGGCTGGCTCGGCAAAACTTGGTGGAGTATTGATGCATGACAAGGCAGACGTGGTTGCGGCCTTGTGGGAGCACGTGTACACCTCGGAGGAGCAGATGGATCACCATAGTCTGGTAAGAATGAGACAGCGAGGTGTGACGAGGGGATCTGGCCGACGCTCGGCGCTCGGAGGAAAGGCGAGACGGACATATAATCAGATTGCTACTGGAACTATTAGTGTTGGAACTCTTCGCTGGCTGCTGAGGATGGGGACGGAGCGCTTATGGGAATGTCCCGAATGCTGTGATGTCGGTTCCTAAATCAATCAATCAATCAGTGATATTGTAGAATATGTGGTACGTTGTTCCCACTGAAGTCTAAGTCTTGAATGCCGTGGGAAAGTCGACTGCTCACAATTTCTACCCACCAAATCCTCCCGTGGAATCACGATACCCTGGTTAAAGATATAAACGGATACTCCACCTGGCTCAAGGGTGTCCTATGCATTAGATGAGAGAAGGAGGTGATTTACGTCTCTTTTGAAAAGTATACCCCCTATTCATGCACCCGTTAAACTTTGGGGAGAGTTGAATGTTTGAACAGGTATCCCTCAAATATGTCCCTGTGATTAGGGCATATGCAGTCGCAATGGCATAAGTCCGAAGCTTGTTCCATTCCGGGATACGTCTTT
Organism: Cepaea hortensis; assembly: GCA_963921405.1. NCBI lineage: Eukaryota > Metazoa > Mollusca > Gastropoda > Stylommatophora > Helicidae > Cepaea > Cepaea hortensis. The sequence continues at coordinate 26,663,663 of OY992893.1, forward strand.
CGTTTCACGAGAGCATTTTTCTCGGAGACTCCTGGGGGTCGTCGATGGAGCTACGAAGTTTGTGCTTTGTGCGACGCTTTCGGCAGGCCGCTCTGTGGAAAAAGACCGAGCTATGTGGGATAAAACCCGGTGCAATGAAGTCGATCCTTTCGACTTTTCAGACTTTTTGTAATGACATAAGTAAATGTATTAATGTTTCGACCCGTTACCTCCTTCCACCTTCATGGTTTGGCCATTACACCTGAATATGCAATATAAAATATGTCAGGCAACATAAGAAAATCATAAGTCAGTGCAATTTCCCTCTCTTTTTTGGTTTTGGATTTGAACGCTTTCGGTGATATCAGGCCTAGTGATTATCATCATATGTCTGGGCAAGTGATAATATATCTCCACAACTAGATAACTAGGTATTCTGTGTTCTTGACATGTCGTTTTCTTTGATCATCTTCCACTTTTGCCGTCAAGCTTCGTGTGGAGGAATAATTGAAGTTCCTGCGCCAGATGGGTAGCGCTGAATAGTGTAATTCCGTGTGACAATACAATGTTTTTGATGTCGTCAATCCATTTTCTTCTCGGATGGCCTCTTTCTCTCGTATCATAGGTTCTTTGGTATAGCGCCAGTGAAAGTAACTGATGGTGTTGCATTCTAATTAGATTGGCCAGACCATCTGATTTTCTGCATTTCAGTATTTGTGGCATAAGGTGTTAATTTCACTGTCTGTCTGATAACATCATTTCTTATTAGGTCTCGGATAGTTATTTTGGCAGCTCTTCTCGGCCATGTCATCTCCCAGATGGTGATTTTGTGTATGTGTGATTTTGATAATGTCCAAGTTTGACATTGGTAGCATGCGGGCCGGTATGAATATGTTATTTATTCTTTGTCTCATTGCCGACAATATTATATTGAGTTGTTTCAGAATGTGTGACAATCTTATTATATATGAGTAATTGGTCTTATATGTTTATGAGCACTTGGTTGTTTTAAATCTTATTTCGCTGTCTCGTTCTATTCTGCCATTATCTGCCAGCTTACTTCCTGGATATTTGGGTCCTTTACCTTGCTTCAGAGGTGTATTATCTGTGCATTTAGTGTACCAGAAGATCTGCTAACCTACAATACTTCGGTTTGGGCTGTATTTATACTCATATTGTATCTTCTGCGTGTTGAACTCAACTTATTGATACTGCTTTTTAGTCTCCCTTGCCGCTATAAAACAAGCATTCATCGATTCTATTGGTTCAATCCCAAATTATGTTAACCGAGACTTTGTACCAAATAGCAGGCTTTGTACGAAATAGCTGTCTGTCTACCAAACAGCAGGCTTAGTACCAAATAGTAGGCTTAGTACCAAACAGCAGGCTTAGTACCAAATAGTAGGCTTAGTACCAAATAGTTGTCTGTGTACCAAATAGTAGGCTTAGTACCAAATAGTAGGCTTAGTACCAAATAGTAGGCTTAGTACCAAAGAGTAGGCTTAGTACCAAACAGCAGGCTTAGTACCAAATAGTAGGCTTAGTACCAAATAGTTGTCTGTGTACCAAATAGTAGGCTTAGTACCAAATAGTAGGCTTAGTACCAAATAGTTGTCTGTGTACCAAATAGTAGGCTTAGTACCAAATAGTAGGCTTAGTACCAAATAGTAGGCTTAGTACCAAAGAGTAGGCTTAGTACCAAAGAGTAGGCTTAGTACCAAATAGTAGGCTTAGTACCAAATAGTAGGCTTAGTACCAAATATTAGACTTAGTACCAAATAGGAGGCTTTATACTAAATAGCAGGCGGTGTACCAATTATCGGACTTTGCAGCAAATAGCAAGCTTTATAATAAATAGCAGACTTTGTACCAAATACCAGACTTTGTACCAAATAGGAGGCTTTGTATTAAATAGCAAGCTCTGTACTAAATATCAGGCATTGTACTAAATATCAGGCATTTTACTAAATATCAGGCTTTGTACTAAATATCAGGCATTGTACTAAATATCAGGCATTGTACTAAATATCAGGCATTGTACTAAATATCAGGCATTGTACTAAATATCAGGCTTTGTACTAAATATCAGGCATTGTACTAAATAGCAGGCTTTCTACAACATATTAGACGGTGCATCCAATAGCTGGCGTTGTACCAAATATAGGACTTTGCACTAAATAGCAGGCTTTGTACCGAAAAGCAGACATTGCATCACATAGCAAGCTTTTACCAAATAGCAGGCATTGTACCAAACACCAGACGTGTCACCAAATAGCAGGCTGTGTAATAAATAGCAGGAGTTGTACCAAATATAAGACTTTGCACTAAATAGCAGGCTTTGAACTAAATAGCAGGCTTTGTATCAAATATCAGACTTTTCACCAAATAGCAGGCTTTGTACCAAATATCAGACTTTGCACCAAAACATTTTGTCCATTCTCATTAACTTCTTTGCCTATACTCTCCATTTCCAATAGCTCGGTTGTTGTTGTTGTTTTTATCCCTATAGGATTGCCCCGTTACTCCCGATTTGTGTCTTCTCAAAGTGCGGTTTGTTCTTCTCAAAGTACGGTTTGAGAAGTATGTGTCTTCTCAAAATACGATTTGTTTCTTCTCAAAGTTCGGTTTTTGTATCCTCAAAGTGCGGTTTGTGTCTTCTCAAAGTGCAATTTGTGTCTTCTCAAAGAGCAGTTTGTGTCTTCTCAAAGTACCTTTTAATGTCTTCTCAAATGCGTGTGTCTTCTTTGCAAGAAAACTGGGAGCAGGAGACCAACAATCAACTACACTCACACCTACATCCCAATGCTTTCTATCTTCTGGCGCCTTATTTCGGCCATAGGTTGATATAATCTCAGTCTGCCATCGGTTTCACCTCTATAGACCTTTAATTTCTCAAGACAAAATTAAAGTTGAGTAAAACATCGCCATGGCAGATTTCTTTAGGCCCTCTGAGTTATTGGCCATTATCCGATAAGGCTATATGTATACTCCATTACCCCAGGACCATGGATCAGTATACATTCATGTGTCTTATTTTGAAAAAACAAAACAAAATAAAACTCACTAAGCCCACACTGTGAATCGAACTTTGCTCCATTTAGAGATGGACTTATCCGCCAGTAAGCCACTCCGCCCGCTGTAACCAGCAAGTTCCGTAGACGATGGTAGGGTAAAGAGAGTTCAGAACAGTACATACACACAAGAAGTCTAAAGGCAGGCCAGTGTCTACCCTTTCAAAAGTCCCGAAGACGAATGGCAAGCTGATGGCGGAGATAGGAAAGATTTCCCGAGAGATGGCAAAAGAAAGAAAGGAACAACTCCCACGGACGAATTCTGCTAAGGGTTACTCCCGGAGCCCTTAGAGCCGTAACTGACAGACTGAAACGGACAGTAGAAAGCGCACCTGTTGACATCACAAGCATGAAATCTACAACATGAGAAAACAGAATCTCCATATAACCGCGCTTATTTTAACCAGGGTACTAGTGGCCATACAAGGAGACTCAACAACCATGCTACATCAGGGAAAATATCCCAGCATTTCTGAAACCAAACCCGCACTCTCAGCCGGCATGCCCGTGTTTTATCCACTCCGATGCCAAAGTTTTAAGGATGCCATATCATCATTGCCTTAACATTCCTCTCCCATTCTAAAAGTTCCACTGGACTTGACGCCGAATTTTCTATAGCGAGCCAGCTAAGTAATCCTATTCGGTGTAAACGTTATAGATTTTGTGTAAAAAAAAAATCTCGAGTTCTTTCTGGGCTCAGAATCTGGGACAGACCGCCTGAGCCGGTGACCGCTTTCCGTTATTATTGATTATGTTATGTCATTATTTCTGTCCCTGACGTCAGTGAGGGTATTGGAGATCGTGTTATGCGGTGACCCTTTCACGGTCGTTTCGTTTCCCTGGAGATGTGTATTTTCTTTTCTTGCTTTTTATCTTTATGATTGTAACCTCTACACATATATATTTTAGATTATATATATATATATATATATATATATATATATATATATATATATATATATATATATATATATATATACACACACACACACACAGATGAACAGAGACAGAGAGAGAGAGACCAAGAGAGACATAGACACACATTCAGAAAGATAGAAACAGAAAGACAAGGAGAGACAGACAGACAGTGAGACAGACTGAGACAGACAGAGAAACAGAGAGACAGACAGATAGACAAAGAGAGAAAAACAGACAGAGAGACATACAGAGAGACAGACAGACATAGAGACAAAGAGACAGGAAGGGCGACAGAGACAGAGAGACAGAGAGACATAGAGACAGATAGACAGAGAGACAGAGAGACACGGATAGAGGCAGTGAGAGGCAAACACACAGAGAGAGAGAGGGAGAGAGGGAGAGAGAGAGAGAGAGAGAGGGAGAGCGCGAGAGAGAGAGACAGAAACAGACGTAGAAAAATAGAATTCTTTATGTTAACCGCTGACGGATGATTGAGATATAATGACAGCAATTAAAAGAACAACAAGCTTGCCTCTGTGAAAGCTAAACCAATTAATACATTTATAGATTTGAGTTGACAGAACAAGACATTTCAGAGACTGAGAGCATACATACGTCCCGTGGCGACATATGGGTATGACACTTGGACATTGAATAAATCAACTTGAAAGCACATATGCGTCCTGTTGTGAAAGCACATATGCGTCCTGTTGTGAAAGCACATATGTTACCGAAGAATATTACAACTTCATTTGATTAAAAAGCCAACACACTTATCAATCCAAAAAGAAGTTAGTACTGTAAAGATTGGTTATTCTCTCTCTCTCTCTCTCTCTCTCTCTCTCTCTCTTACACATACACACACACGCGCGCGCGCGCGAGCACCCACACACACACACGCACGCACACACACTAACACAAAATAACGTTGTTGAAATGAAATATTTTGGGATGTAACAATATATGAATGTTTTGAAAACATAACTGTGGATTCAGGTGTATCAGGGAAGGAGAGAAGATGACAATCTACTTAGATGAAGTTTAGATTTGATAGGCAATTTACTAATGTTAGCAACATAGACAGAACATCTGCATTTATGATGGAGAGAACTTTCGAAAGACTGTTATAGGGGGTGGGGTAGGGTTGGGGGATATGTAAGGACAGAAAATTTGGTAATACACACACACACACACATACACACACACACACACAGAGATAGACAGAGAGAAAGGGACAGAGAAACCAAGAGAAACAGAGAGAGAGAGAGAGAGAGAGAGAGAGAGAGAGAGAGAGAGAGAGAGAGAGAGAGAGAGACCAGCAACTATTTAAGGACATGTCAGTGCATAAGGAAGGTTGTTGGGGAAGTCTATGTACTGTAATTGGTTGTCATTCCACAGTGGGTAATATAATGAGATCTATAGGAAAATTTTCCAAGGGTAGTGGTTAATGGCGATAGTATAAATAACTGACGTTATGATGGTGACATTGACTTGATAGAAACATGTAAGAAGAAGTACAGAAAATTATAAATATAGGAGTTGTGAAAACAAAATTTAAAAAAGCAAACAAAATTAGCCTGAGCTTGGACATTAGGATCATCATCATCATCATGTGCCATCAGGCTGGCGTAGGCGTTCATGACTCTCCACAGATCTCGGTCTTTGGTTTTCTGGATTAACTCTACCGTTGATATTCCTCCATGCCATCGTCGCAATCCATCCAACATCATGCCTCTTGGTCTTCCTCTGCCTCTTTACCCGCCGATCTTTCCAGTTGTCATAATGTTCTCCAATACCTCTATTCTCATCACATGACCAAAAAAAGTTGTTTTCCTCTTTCGTATTGTTGTATATAATGTTCTAGTTTCATTAGCCTCTTTCAGGCAATCGTTGTTAGTGAACATTCGTCTCAAGAACTACATCTCTGTTGCTTCCAATCTCTTCCTAATTTGTTCATTTACATTCTAAGATTCACAACCATACAACAAAAGAGGTTCTATAAAGCACTTCAGCACTCTCTTTCTTACATTCAATGATAGTGACTTATTGCATAAGAAAGTCTTCATTTTCTTAAATGCACCCTTTGCCTGCCCTATTCTGCTCTTAATCTATGTCGTGCATCTTCCATCTGATGTTATAAATGCTCCTAGATATTTAAAACTATCCACTTGGTGACGAATTTTCCCTTCTATCTCTATTTCACATTTGGGTGTCACCGTTTTCTTTGATATCACCATTGTTACTCTTTCCTTGATATTCAATGAGAGTACTTTCTTTGCGAATTATAGAGAATAATAATGGAGGGGTATTTGCCTTGGAAGAGAGGAAGAGGAAGGCCAAAGAGAAGATGGGTGCAGGATGTGGCGGATGATCTCCAGATGGGTGTATCGGACGCAGGACATCTTGCTTGTGATCGAGAAGATTTCCGGAAGGTTGTTATGGCAGCGAGGTTCTGCAAAGAACATGCTCCTGAATGAATGAATGAATGAATGAATGAATGAATGAATGAATGAATGAATGAATGAATGTATGAATGAATGAATGAATGGACTTTCTTTGCACTTTCTGTTACTATAATATAATGTCCAACAAATAATGTAGATCTTTTGCATAATCCGCCATCAATACTGTGTCATCTGCATGGCGTATATTGTTTATATTATAACCTCCGAATATTATTCCTGGCTTATCTTTTATCTCTCTCACTATTATTTCGCTATAGAGGGAGATGAGATCCGGTGACAAGACACATCACTGTCGTACACTCAGCCTTATTTGTTCATAATTGCCTTCTTCTTTATTTCCCATTTATTTTAATTGCTGCTATCCCATTTTAATTGCTGCTACTTGGTTCCAGTAAATATTTTTGTTTACTATTCTGAAATCTTTCCCCCAACATTTTAATCATTTCATCATGTCTTATATTTCATCAAATGACTTAGTGTAATCTATGAAGCACAAATATATGTCTTTCAATGTCTGTTTCTATTGATCTTTCTATTAGTGCCCGTAATGTGTATATTGCATTGTTTGAACCCTTTCCTTCCACAAATCCATACTGTTCTTCACCAATTTCCATTGTTATTTTCTCTCTTGTTCTTCTCATTATAATTCTGAGTAGAAGCTTAGTGACATGGTTTATGAGGTTAATCCTACAAAAATCTTCGCATTCAATTGTATCATATGGCACTCCATGTCTTTTTGGTATTGCTATAAATACAGATCTCAACATATCGCTTGGCAGATATCCACTGCAGTAAATATCATTCTACATTTTGATTATTTGGTTGTTTCTGGATTTGAAATTTAAATATTGAGCACAACCCACTACTGGCAACGCTGATCGTATTCTAGTATGAATCTAAGGCCAATCCACGTCAATATGGAAGCACTATACTCGAGTTTCGCTCTCGTTTGAGCTTGTCAGTAGTGCATATCCCTGACCGGTTCCGGAAACAAGCCCCGGATCACTGGCGTGTGAAGCGTAGAATTCTACATTTTGGTTAATATATCTACTCCAAATTCTCCCATTACTTCTAATTCTTCTATGTTGATTCCATCTGACCCAGCTGTTTTTCATTTCTTCATATGTTTCATAGTGTTAGCGACTTCTTTTAGAATAGGCGGACCTTCTAAGTTAGTTTCATCTGTTAATTCTGCCCTTTCTCCATCATATAATTCTTTTATACCCTCATTCCACCTCTTCAATATAGCAACTTTCTCTAATAATTTCTTTCCTATTTTTGATTTTAAACACCCTGTATTTATTCTTATTTTTCTTCATGTGAGCTCACTGATTTATCCCTGCATATGTTTTGTATCTTTGAAAGAATGTAATTCAATTTTCTCGCACTGCTCGTTTAACCACCTTTCTTTTGTCTCCACAAAAGACAATAAGAAGACACATGAAATGGTAATATCGAAGAAATGGATCGTGTCTAAATATACATGTAAAGTAAATGGAGTTAATTTGGGGCAAGTAAACAAATGCGTGTGTCTGTGCTCATGATAACACCAGATGAAAAATATTTCGCTGAGAAAGAACAGAAAGAGTTCAGCAAAAACTGCAGTTTATGCACGGAAGAACGTTTTATGCAATAAATCCTTGTCACCGGAGGTTAGAAAAAGAAACCTTGCAAGTTACAATGAATCAGTTTTATAATATGGTTGTCAATCCTGGACAAACAGTACAACTTTAACAAAAAAATAATCCAGCCTGGAAAATCTTTTACAGAAGAATGTTGAAACTGTCTTGAACAACTAATGAATGAGATTTATGTTTTGAGCGGGACTAAAACACACGGATACTTATCGCAAACATCAGAAAGAGGCAGTCAACACATTTGCCCATATTCATAGAAATAAAAAAAAAAAAAAATGGAACATATTGTGACAACTGGAAATGTTTTTAGAAAGAGTGATAGGGGAAGACAGCGAAAGAGAATTCTTGACACCCTTTGTGCCATGACGCTGGAGGGTATCAAAGCACGAATTAATGCATGCTGATGGAGATTGCAAGATGTAGGGACGCTTGATCGCCCACGCCTGTCAGCTAGGCGCTTGAAGATATATATTGAGTATATGGTGCTAGACCTGTATTTCTATGACCAGTCGGCACTCGGGGGCTGATGCGGTCAGTATAAGGATGTCGTCCTTTACCTCTCAGGACATGTCCTGGTAATTGTCTCAAGCTGGGTCGACCTGCGAGCTCAGGTCAAGTTTGAGAAACCGACCTTATCCTGACTGGAACCCGTGACGGTCGGACCGGCAGGCGAGCGTGTAGCCACTGCACCACCATGTTCCCGTGTGTGTGTGTGGGGGCGGGGGGGGGGGGGGGTTGGTGGTGGTTGGTTTTTGAATTTTTCTTTTCACATCTATATGAGCCAGAATCTTACGTTTCCATAGATTATTTCAGCGTGATGTTTGTCATGAGGAAAGCAGATGTTGATGTCGTGGTGTTTGTCTCTGGGCGGGGAGGGGGAGGGGGAGGGTACAGATTGATGTCGTGGTGTTTGTCATGTGGGGAAAGTAAGGTGGATATCGTGATGTTTGTCATGAGAAAGTATAGATTGATGTCGTGATGTTTGTCATGAGAAAGTATAGATTGATGTCGTGATGTTTGTCATGGAACAGTACAGGTGGATGTCATGATGTTTGTCATGTGGGGAAAGTACAGGTGGTTATCGTGATGTTTGTCATGAGAAAGTATAGATTGATGTCGTGATGTTTGTCATAGGGACGCTAAAGGTGGATGTCGTGACGTTTGCCATGACTAATTACAGGTTGATGTCGTGATGTTTGTCATGGTAAATTGCAGGTTGATGTCGTGATATTTGTCATGAGAAAGTACAAGTTGATGTCGTGATGTTTGTCATGGGATAGTAAACGATGATGTCGCCGTGATATTTGTCATGGGAAAGTAAAGGCTAATGTCGTGATGTTTGTTTTGGTTAGAACAGTATAACAAATTGCAGAGAACTTTCAGTTCTAAAATTTATCTTTGAAACATTACAGATATGTATTTATTGTGTACGAACATGGAATAATAAATTTTTAAAAAAATGTTTCTTCATCTAATATTATGTTAAAGTCCGCACACTTGATGAAAGTATTCCTAGAGCCCATTCTGTGAAACTTGCCTCTGCTGCATTGTTTCATTGACAATAACGCCCTGGGAATCCACAAAACGCAACCGTTTCTGTGGTGATTTGAAACTAGGGAATAATAAACAAGCGATACCAGAACGTGTGAATATGAACCTTGTTTCTGAGCAGTCACATTGTGCGTTGCGAGGTAGAGATGGATGTGTTGACGCATTGTCATGCCGCAGATTACAACTGTTTGCTATCCATGTTTCTGATCTTTTCTTGGTGATCCATTCAAATGCGCAATGTGTTACCTGCGGATCGTACGAAAAACACCATTCCTCCTCTCACGTATTTATATTGATGCAACTACGTCTCATAACAATGTAAATAGCAGTTCCTTTGTTTGCAGGAGATAATCTTCAATTGCATTACTAGTGAGAACAAGGCCAACCACGGGTAGGACAGGAAGACGGTGTAATCATCAAGTATGCGATGGGAAGAGGATGTAATCATTAAGTGTGCGATGGGAAGACGATGTAATCATCAAGTGTGCGATGGATAGACGATGTAATCATAAAGTCTGCGATGGGAAGTCTGTATAATCATCATCAAGTCTGCGATGGGAAGACGATGTAATCATCAAGTCTGCGTTGGGAAGACGATGTAATCATCAAGTCTGCGATGGGAAGAGGATGTAATCATCAAGTGTGCGATGGATAGACGATGTAATCATAAAGTCTGCGATGGGAAGACTGTATAATCATCAAGTCTGCGATGGGAAGACTGTATAATCATCAAGTCTGCGATGGGAAGACTGTATAATCATCAAGTCTGCGATGGGAAGACTGTATAATCATCAAGTATGCGATGGGAAGACTGTATAATCATCAAGTCTGCCATGGGAAGACTGTATAATTATCAAGTATGCGATGGGAAGACTGTATAATCATCAAGTCTGCGATGGGAAGACGGTGTAATCATCAAGTATGCGATGGGAAGACAGTGTAGTCATCACGTATACGATGGGAAGACTGTATAATCATCAAGTCTGCGATGGGAAGACTGTATAATCATCAAGTCTGCCATGGGAAGACTGTATAATCATCAAGTCTGCCATGGGAAGACTGTATAATCATCAAGTCTGCGATGGGAAGACTGTATAATCATCAAGTATGCGATGGGAAGACTGTATAATCATCAAGTCTGCGATGGGAAGACTGTATAATCATCAAGTCTGCGATGGAAAGACTGTATAATCATCAAGTATGGGATGGGAATACAGTGTGGTCATCACGTATACGATGGGAAGAACACGAAGAAGGACAGACGATAAACCGGCCTACAACTGGCATGTAAGAGCGACAATTAGCATACGCGTCCTTTGATGTCCACCAATTATCTCCCACGACGCACTTGTGGGTTTACTCTTCATGTCCCATCGACCCAGTAATGTCTGCCAACAGTTATCTAACTCCCGCCCAGTTAAGCAGCTTTCTAAGTGTTGCTCTGGTATTCCCACGGTGGCAGATATTTGTTAGTGTAATGGCTTATCAATACGACGGTTTCCAGTTCTATCCCTGGAAGTGGCTGAATTTCTTTGGAAAACAGTTTTACGATCGACCCAGGATCATGAAACCCTTCAAGAAACGAGTCTGGGACAGCGCAGGTTGATAATGTGATGTTTTGCCATGGGAAAGTACGGCTTGATGTCCTGATGTTTGTCGTGGGAAATTATAGGTTGATGTGATGTTTGCCATGGGGAAAGTACAAGATGGTGTTGTTATGTTTGCCATGGGGAAAGTACAAGATGGTGTTGTGATGTTTGCCATGGGGAAAGTACAAGATGGTGTTGTGATGTTTGCCATGGGGAAAGTACAAGATGGTGTTGTGATGTTTGCCATGGGGAAAATACTGGTTGATGTCGCAATGTTTGTCATGGAAAATTACAGATTGATGTGATGTTTGTCATGGGGGAAGTACAAGTTGACGTCGCGATGTTTGTCATGGACAAAGTACACGATGATGTCATAATGCTTGCCATGGGAAAAGTACAAAATGATGTCGTGATGTTTGTCATGTAAAAGTACAGGTTGATGTCGCGTTGTTTATCATGTGAAAGTACAAGTTGATATCGTAATGTTTGTCGTAACATCCCTCGTGTCTTCTCTTCCTGCTCTTCGTTCCTGCTAAGAAAGATACTGATAGCAGTTCATCGTCTCCTTTGCAATCAGATGTCATTTTTGCCCCTTGTAGACGACATATCAACTTCATCGCAGCATTTTAATACCGATATGCATTCCATACACATTACACGCGCTATAACTTGTCTGATCTTGTTAGATTGTTCAATGTTTCGAAGACTTTATAATTTTTGAATTAAATCTAGGATAGAGAAACTTCGGGCGTATTTTTTGGAACCCCGCTTCTGCCGAGGGTTCCTTCATGCATCAACCTGTTCATGAGACCTCCAGTTTTCCGCCCTGGCGCGATAATTCAAGGCAACCAATGCACTACCAAAGCCCAGAAGCTAGTTTGAAATCACTAGTACTTTTCAATTACTTGACCTTCGCTTCAACTTCACCTGTCTAGTTAGAAGCGGAACCCATCATCCACGCCTCTTGACCATATACGACCTCTGAAAATAAAACAAGAATGACACACACTCATCGCGAGCTAAGTGTGTGTAAATGCGGGGAGGTCAGTCTAGCCCAATGTATAAGAGCTCTCGCTCTAAAATTTCCGGTGCGTTGATGCCGAGGTAGCGGGTTCAACCCCTACACCGGTCACTTGGAATAAAATATTGACTTCTCATCCTTGACTTGGAGATGTAAATTACTAGTACCTCAAAAGTTGGAGTGGGTTCGCCTGATGGCGATGCACACTGGTAATAAAGGAAGCTATCCACATGCAAATATCAGTCCATTGCACTAAAGTTGTATCACATCTATGGACTACGCTTGAGGTCACATCAAGTGACCACAACTACAACATGAAACGTAAACACCGTTAAGTTAATTTTGTTATTCATTGTATTTCATTGTGACAAGTAGGTTTTCCCTATACTGTGCTGTCTGTTACCCTGCCGATTACAACACAACTACAACATGAAATGGAAACACTGATACATTAATTTTGTTATTGATTGTATTTCATTGTGATAACTAGGTTTTCCCGTACACTGAGCTGTCTGTTACCCTGCCGATCATCAGAAAATCACCATAAATTCACGTGGTGGCTAGTTTGTTTTGCTTTGAAAACCCATCTTTGTGTCATGTATTCATGAGGAAATACGTGTGCCAGTCGTGTTAACAGCTCGAATGTAACAGGCGATTTCATAATTAGAGAGCCATCTGCATCTCTAGACATAGACATCTGAATCTCTAGATATGGACATCTGAATCTCTAGACATAGCCATTTAAATCTCTAGACTTGGACATCTGCATCTCAAGACACACTGTGTGTGCATGTGTGTGACTGTGTGTGTGTGTGTGTGTGCCAGAAAAAAAAATATATATATATAACACACACACACACACACGCACGCACACACGCACGCACGCACGCACACACACACACAAACACACACACACACACACACACACACCACACACACACTCCACTCGTTTATGCTACTGTCAATAAAGGGCTGCCCCAGTTTCCTCCATTCTTCAATTATGGCCAACTTGAGCTGCTCCACTGTGGTAATTTGTCGCCGAAGGTAGACTTTCTCTTGCAAAGCACCCCATATGGCATAATCTACTGGGTTTCAATCAGAACTATTCGGTGGCCACATGTCTGGTTCGATGAAGTTACCATTCTCGTGACGAAGAAAGTTGATCGTATTTCTGGCTGTGTGAGATGGAGCTTCGTCTTGCTGTTATGTCAAGGTATGGCGACCACATGCTTGAATTACAGGCAGCAAACCTTGTCTCAGAACATGTTCACAATAGTATTCACTGTTTACTTTGGCGCCTGGTTCAACGAACACAATACTAGTTTTCCCCATTCGAGACACACCAACTGATACCATGATACCGCGGCTGAAATGGTCACGTTCTCGTATAAGTCGACTTTCCTGAACTTGTATTTTCTTTATTTCAACGGAATAAACACCGTCATTTTGAGACTTAACTAGAGTGGCAACGGTGAATGTCTTTTCGTCTGTAAACCAGATGCTTCGTACACTTCTCTCATTAGGAAATCGCTCAAGTAGCTGCAGACTGCGTTGCAAGCGTTTCAATTTGACATTTTCATTGAGCTTCTGCCCGATCACACGCTTGTACGTTTTGAGTTGTAAATCTTGCTTAACAATACGTCGAACCAACGGCCGTGGTATGCCACTTTCTCTTTCTATTTCCCGCCGACTTTTGTGACTGTGAGGATCATCATCTTGACTGCAGATCAGCCCACTCACCCGCTCAATAGTCTTTTGTGTTCTGGCAGTTCTGGCAGATTTTGGTATACCACTTCCGGGTTTACGTTCTGTTGTACCGTGGTTGTCAATTTTATTGATAACCCGACAGACACTAGCTATGCTCCAGGCTTTGTTTGGAAACTCATTGGTCATTCTCCTAGCACCCCACTGTTCTTTCAATTCCCAAATGTTTAATCAGAATATGGGCTTAAGCGGTAATTTTTTTCATTCTTGGTAAAAACTTTAACCTGCTGATGTAAACAATTGGCATATTCCAAGGATGGCGCCCAAAAATTGTCGAAATAAAGACATCGTATAGCTAAAAAGGTAAGTAAGTAAATGAGTAAGCAATTTAAGCTATTATGGATACAGTTACATAAAGTTTGATGTAATTATATTACTTTTTACGCGATGTTCTCACTTTTTTTTGGCCCACTCTGTATATATATAGCTTTATAATTCCAACTGTACATATTTCATATTCTCAGTTAATACAATCTTTGTGCCTTCACTGGTGAGTCGCTTAACAGTGCCACAACTGTCAAGCAAGTGACTTGAAACGTTCAGGCCAAATGACGTGGCAAGAAAAGAAACTAGGGAAACTAATTGAGAATGTCTTGTTGTTTACAGGCCTGTCTGAACATTAATTAACGTTGACATCTCAGTTAATAACGGGTTTATTAGATTTTGTATTTCTTTGTTGTCTAAATTACTTTAATGGCTTGGGGATTATTCGCAAAAAAGGGACAAGTCGATTCTGAAAATGTCAGGAAGTGAACAGTGAGGTGTAAATGATATTGATTGTGAAGATGTGTAATTGATAGACGATTTATCTGTCTGTCTGTCTGTCTGCCTGCCTGCCTGCCTGCCTGCCTGCCTGCCTGCCTGTCTGTCTGTCTGTCTGTCTGTCTGTCTGTCTGTCTGTTGTAAACCAACAGGCACAGCAAACATGATAGTAAAGGCAAGTAAGGTATTGTAAAGAATCTCCGTTTCACATCATGAGGAATATATGTCACTAACAGTTATTTGCGTGTCCTTTTCAAGACGTGGCAGTTAGCGCCAATGTTTTTGGTGGTCTGTAATTTACTAAGCAATTTTTAAGTTCACCAGTTTGCTATTAAATCGTACTAGCTCCATAGATTTTAAAAAAAAATCTATGTGAATCTAACAATTGATAGTTGGTATGCTACTCATGAATCGATGGAAGGGTCGAATATAAGACGGGCCAGCGTATCCAATTTGTGACGCTTTGAAAATAAAGTTTGTTCGTTGTAGTCTAATCAGCTCTGTGTGTTTGTTATGGTCAAAATCGCATCTGCCACCTATACTTCCCGTACAGTTTCCTAAATCCCAGTTTAAGGAGGGTTGATCTGGGAGACAGGTCCATGAATAAAACAGTCCTGGGTGGAGATTCGATCACCGGACCAGCAGACAAACAGTGCTAGCCCATGCGCTACCGCGACTAACACAGAACTAATAATGGGTGTATGAATATTAAACATAATACAGAAGTAATACCAGTAATAAAGTAGATATAGCAAATTGCACACGAAAGAAAAACAAGAAGAATGTATGACAGCAATGTTGAAAACATGCATACATCTGCACCTTGTTGATTTGACAGACGATAGTTTGTTACATTGTGGTTCAGAAACTGCATAACAACTACAACCCATAACGGGGACAAGGGGTGGAGTTATCACTCTCACAAAGCCAGTGCTGAATTGTGAAGACCATGTATTGCCTGTGCAGCATGATCCATCTCTCTATAATGTATGAAAAAGAGTGATAGAAGGGCAGAATGCTAGACAGGCCTGCGTGCCCAATTCTCAACCCATTGAAAATAAAGTTTGTTCATTCTTTCGTTCTTTCGTTCTCTCGGCCTGTCCAGGAAAGGTAGCACCAGTACTTATGAAACAAAACAAGCCGCAGCAGTTGCCGGATCAGCAAAGAAATACTATGTCCGCCTGTCGGAGCTTCAATCCTAGACCAGTTGCCAAACTAGATTTAGGACCTGGTCTGACCTGCTATGATATTTAGTCTTTATGTTGCATTTTCTCGGACTAGGATAATACTGCTTAAAACACTGACCAGAAAACAGTGGCAGATCATATCTAAGATAACAGACACATAAGTTTTAATTAACGCATAGGCGGGCTAACCCAACTGCCCAGTGGTCATGTTTTTGAATCCCCAACCTGGCGGATTTTTTTTTTCAGCTGACCGCGGCTCCCAGTCTAACACGAGCACCTGGACATGTCCTGAAACTAAAGGTTATCGGTGTGATATTGACAGGCTTGTCCATGGGACATATTTTTTTGTCCCATCCCATCCCATGGTAATTTATGCCTGTCCCATCCCATCCTATCCCATGGGATTGATTGATTGATTGGTTGATTTAGGAATAGACATCACAGCATTCGGGGCATTCCCATAAGTGCTCCGTCCCCATCCTCAGCAGCCAGCGAAGAGTTCCAACACTAATAGTACCAGTAGCAATCTGATTATAAGTCCGTCTCGCCTTTCCTCTGAGCGTTGAGCGTCGGCCAGATCCCATTTTAATATTAATATGGAATGCAGTTCAAATAAAATTATGAAAGTTATGAAAGTTTAGGTTTAGTGTCTACTAAATAGGACTATAATAATAATAATAATAATAAGTCTTTATTTTCAAAGGGTTAAGAATTGGGCACGCAGGCCCGTCTGACATTCTGCTCTTCTTCTCTATTTCCTCTCATACATTCTTTCATTCAACATCACTTATGAAGCAACTTTTGACAACAAAAGAACATTAAAACGCATGAAAAATAATCAATAACAAATGACTCACTGAAGCAGTGTTTAACATGGGCATTATAAATACCTAAGGAGGGTGTAAGGTGCCATACATAAGGGAATGTTTTTTGGCTAGTTGTCGTTTGAGATAAGTTACCATTATTGTCTTTTTTGTGTTGTTTGTTATGGGGGCATGTAGTCTGTACTAAGGTAGTGTTCAAACAGGTTGCGAATGTATGTATCATGATTGGTGGTGTCTTTGATTTCTTGTGGAAGATTGTTCCACAACTGAGCGGCAGAGTATGCTAAGCTTGTTTTATATAAGTCTATCCTAGGTTTAGGGACATGAAGTATATTTAGTCGTTCGCTATGTCTAGCGTTATATTTAAACAATGGCCAAAGGTAGCTTGGAGCATTTTGAAATAGGATTTTGTGAATTAGTTTGGTTTTATTAAAAAGCAGGCGCTTGTGGAATGGCAGTAACCGGAGACGTTTATATAGGTTAGAATTGTCGGTAAGCTTTTCACCATTAATTAAACGCACTGCCCTTTTCTGGAGTGAATATAGGCGTTTTGTTATTGATTTGGAGCATCCATCCCAGACTGTGGAGCAGTAATCAATATGTGTTTGTATATGAGAAGTATAGAATATCTTTCTTGTGTTTTCGTCAAGGAAATTTTTAATTTTGGCAAGTTGGTATACTTTTTTGGCTATTTGTTTAACTAGAGCATGAACATGTGAGTTAAAAGTTAGATTTTGATCTATGATAACACCCAGTGTCTTGTGCTCGGTGACACTTTCTACAGGAGTACTGCCAATGTGCAGCTGAAGAGTTCTCTGCGAGTTTAGAGTGTGAAGTCTTTGCATGGTTCCTATTAACATAGACTTTGTTTTAGTAATGTTAATTTGCATGCGGTTTGCATGACTCCAGTTAACTACACTATTTATTTCCTGTTGCAAGGATAATTCTAGCACATTACGATCAACAGCGTTTGTATATACTGTGCAGTCATCAGCAAATAGATCGCAGGACGACGACAGATTTAATGGAAGATCATTTATATAAATGGCAAATAATAGAGGGCCAAGAATAGACCCCTGAGGTACTCCAATATTAATGGTAATGGCTTGAGATAAAACTTTATTGTGTGATACTACTTGCTTTCTGTCTAATAAGAATGATTTTATTAATGTCACTATATTAAAACTTACTTTCATTGTTTCTAGTTTTTTAATTAGAATAGTATGATCTATCATATCGAATGCTTTCCTAAAGTCTATAAACACCGCTCCACGTAGAGTATTGTTGTTAATATTTTGATGCCAGTTTTCTATCATGTTTGTTAGTGCCGTATGGCAAGAATATTTTGGCCGAAATCCTGACTGACTGTCAACTATCAGTTTATGGCGAACTAAGTGATCTAGTGTTGTTTTGTGGATGTGCTTTTCTAGCGGTTTGGATAATGAGGATAATATGGAAATTGGTCTATAATTACTCATGAGACGATCGTCTAGAGGACCAGCTTTTAAATGAGGATACACTTTAGCGATTTTAAAGGCTGATGGGAAGTGACCTCTGGTTAGACATTGATTATATATAAAAGTTAGTGACTCGCAGATCGCCGGTGCAGCATGGCGAAGGATCCGACTACTAATTCCATCTAGTCCTGATGAGTTATTGTTTTTTAGATTACGGAGATGAGTAAATACTTCAGTTGTCGTCATTAGCGGTATGTTGGAGGAAATGTGTCCATAGCATTTGTTCTCACAGAATGATGATAATAAAGATATGTCATGAGGCGCATCTGGTATTGCAGCCTTCAGTTGGTTTATGTCGGACTGAAAGTATCTACTGAATTGATCACATGTAACCTGATTTGATGGTAATGATTGTGATGATTTGTGTTTGTTTGTCAAGGTATTAATTGCTTTCCATATATCTTTAGTGTTGGTTTTATCTATTACTATGTTCTTAAAATAGTTTTTCTTTTCCTTCCGAATAACATATTGAACTTTGTTTCTCAGACTACGGTACATAGTTAGATCTCTATTTTTGTGAGCCCTGTCGCGATCTCTCATAAGTTCAACTACCTCCTGTGTGATCCACGGGGGCTTTGTGTGATGTTTAACACGAACTTCCTTAAATGGAACATGTTTATCAAATATACTTAGAAAGGTCTTTAGCCAGTGGTCCAGAGCATCGTCTGGGTCAGGAAGCTGGTAAACATAATCTAGAGATGAGTTGACCAAATCTTGTAAGAAGACGTCTCGATTGAAATTTTTGTAATTTCTATATTTTATGCTTATATGTTTGTGTTTGGGAGTTTTGGTGCCCCTTTTCGACCACGTGCAACATACTGGATAGTGATCGCTCATTGCATTGATAGGTACACTACATTCTGTTATGTTATCAGCACACGTAGTATAAATATGATCTATAAGTGTTGCAGATGATTTAGTGATTCTAGTGGCTTGTTTGACTAACTGTTGGAAGTTATATGACTCTATTATGTTTTCCCATGTTTTGTTTGATTTGTTAGCGTCTATGTTGAAGTCACCTAGCAATATTATTTCCCTAGCATTACTAAAGACTACATCCATCATAGTGGTGAATTTTTCATACCAGATATTTCCTGCACTGGGGTTTCGATAAAGATAGCCAACTACTAGCGGTATGCAATTTTGAAGTTTAACCTCTATCCATACACACTCAATCTCACAGGTTTCAAAGTCTAGCCTGCGGTGGGCGTTAAGCGAGTTGGAAATATAAACTGCAATACCCGTCTCTTGTTTCTGATAGGGATCTCTTCTAATGGTTTTAAAACCTCTGATAGCGATGTCATCATCTGAGATGTTGCCATTTAATCGACTTTCGCTAACGCCAAACGTGTGAAAATTTTGATTAAGTATAAGTGATAGTTCGGTGTACATAGAGACATGTAAAACGACAGAGTTTATTCATTTTAATATTTAAGAGTTTTTATAAACAAAAGTTTAAACTAAATATGACGATTCATTGTCATTCATTCTGACTGACACTCTCATTCTGTTTCTGAGTCACTCTGCTCATTCAGCACATTATCAGTTTCCTGCTGATCGACTGTTTCCAATAATTCAATGAACCCGGGTAATCGCTAAACCATTTCCACAATTCTCATCTTACATGCGAATCTGATATACACAGAGTTTATAACAAGAGCTAATAACATCCGTTTTCGTAACTTACTCAACAACAATCCAACTGCACTAAATAAGCGCTCTACTGCTGCTGATGACACTTTTGTTCCTTTTTCTTTTCTTCGCATATCCTATTTATAGGACATCGCTGTCAACACCAGCATTTTAACGCTGTTGTTGATATCTTGGCAAGATTACACCCAGTAGTTTGCCATTGCTTTCTGAGCGACCAGCTCACATACCCCCGTAAGTAACCAACTGGTATGGCCAAAACAATTTTCGCACTTGCTTGTAGCAGTGCTTGCTTGCTTGCTTGTGTTCGCTGGCCGTGAACTCCAGTGCGAAGTCCTGTATGTCGGATGAAGACATTCTGTTGTCCATAATCAGTGTGATGTCATACAGGACCTGAGGTTTGCGTGAGTATCCGTTGTCCTATGTCTGGCTTATTGGTGTGCAGACTGGTGGTTCCTCGCTGTGCAGGCA
Organism: Cepaea hortensis; assembly: GCA_963921405.1. Taxonomy (NCBI): domain Eukaryota; kingdom Metazoa; phylum Mollusca; class Gastropoda; order Stylommatophora; family Helicidae; genus Cepaea; species Cepaea hortensis. The sequence continues at coordinate 26,684,069 of OY992893.1, forward strand.
GATATTCTCCGACTTCGGAAGAATCAGCGATCCTACTACGTTAGCCAGGACCTCGAAGGGACCTGTTGCCCAGGACGCACGACTAGGACGTGTTACTGGTCTTGGCCAGTATAGAACCTGGCCCTGGTGCCTTGGAAACACCTCTGCGTCCCGCATTTAGCGGTGGAAACCTATGTTCATTTTCCCAATAATTTAATGGCTGTGGAGTTGGTTGCCGTAATTTTTCAAATCATGGTGACTTCATCTCAAGGTATTTGTTTCTGGGGTCATCAAACTTAAGTGCTTTATTTGGTGGAGGATCAAAACAAAAGTCAAAATCACTTTTCGGCTTGTGTTCTACAATTCCCGCTACTTTACACACATCAGATGATTCAGAAGAAAGATATAAATCCTTGCTGACTGAAATAACAGTTGGAACAACAGATTAGAAAAAGCAATCCTATCATAGGCCCATTTATTGGTGTCCACATTCCTTGTCTTCTTAGTAACAACTGACTTAACCATGTCTTCTATATTTGCTGGTGACGCACCAAAATGCAATCTTATATAATAATAGGCTATGTGTATTTATTTAATTATTTATCCGGTGTTCCACCACAGGGTAAAGAATAGATACAAACGTATAAAGAAAAGAAAAGGATAAAAGGCTCTGAAAAGGTAAAAAATAAACAAAACTAAGGGCAGCTCTGATGTACATCAAGTTGCTATGACATGGCTACAGTCCCATGTTGTCCCATGGGAAATACAAATGTGTGCTGTCCCATCCCATCCCATGGGAATACCATTCCCATGGCCAAGCCTGGATATTGACCACATCATCTATTGAATACCGATTGGTCTATAAACATATAAGACGAGCACCATATACCCAAAACATCTCCAAACGTGTTAAAATGTTCCTTACGTTTTTACCCATCGACTGCCAATTGATCTATACAAATATGTCGCCACTTCATATACTTGATATATCCAATACGGCCCGCCCAAGTCGTGTAAAGGTGTTCTTTACTTTACGTTACTTGTCTATATTTGCCGATCTTATGGAAACTGTTTAGTGGTTTCTAGTGTTTTTGTGACACGCACATTAGACAGATAATGACGTGATTAAATCGACAGAAAAGGCAATCATGCAACTCTACTGGGTTATTAAGTCGATGCAAATCAGGCCAGGTATTGTACGGTTATTTGTGACACCGTCAAATGTGACATGTCAGAATCGATATCTGGGGAAATTGTATTCATCGTTGAGGATTTCAATCTGTTCCACTGAGCAATTTACGAACGTGATTAGGTGTCTTCGCTGATACTCAGTGAGTTATGCTATCTAAGTTGTTGTTGTTGTTTGTTGGGAAGACAGGGTTAGTCAGACGTGAAGGCGGTATGTGGACTGGTGGGCGGGTGGATTGATAGACAGATATATGTGAAGGCGGGTGTGTGGGTTGATGGGCGAGTGGATTGATAGACAGATAGATGTAAAGGCGGGTGTGTGGGTTGATGGGCGAGTGGATTGATAGACATAAAGGTGTGAAGGCGGGTGAGTTGATGGATAAATTGTTAGACGGACAGACGTAAAGGTGGGTGTGTGGGTTGATGGGCGAGTGAATTGATAGAAAGATAGATGTGCAGGCGGGTGAGTCGGTGGGTGATGGGTGGGTGGGTTGGAGAGTGCATAAGAAAATGTATCGATAGACAAGCAGATGTGATGAATGGATGAACTGACTGGAAGATATATCGACAGAAAGCAGACATGAGAACGGATGGATGGGTGGATGCATGGATTGATGAATGGATGGATGGGTAGATGGATAGATGGATTGGTGAACTAAAGGAAGATGGATCGATAGAAAGTAGACATGAGAACGGATGGATGGATAGATGGATCATGGGTGGATGGATTGGTGAACTGAAAGGAAGATGTATCAATAGAAGCAGACATGAGAAGGGATGGGTGGATGGATGGTGGATGGATGGAGGATGGTTGGATGTATGGATGGATGGAAGGATGGATGATGAATGGATGGATGAATGGATGCATGGATGCATGGATGGATGCATGGATTATGGATGGTTAGATTGGTGAACTGATAGGAAGGTGTATCGATAGAAAGGCAGATGTGAAAACGGATGAATGGATCGATGGGCGGACAGACGGACTTACGGATGGATGGATGGCTGGCTGGATGGATCGATGGATGGATATACGAACGGACGGAAGGATGAACGGATGGACGGATGAATGGACGGATAAATGAATGGATGGATGGGTGGATAGGATGTGTTAGTAGATGGATGGATGGCTGGATTAATTAAAGATGTGAGGGGGAGAATTGGACAGGTAAGTAGACAGGTGAATTAGTGGGTTGCTGGGTAGACAGATGGATGGATAGGTAGAAGGATAGATAGGTGGAAGGACAGACAGGTAGGATGTTAGTAGGTAGATGGATAGACAACATTACAAAAATAGCTAAGACAATAATAGTAATTTTCTTCATACTCCATGGACATGCCAAGCCTGTTCAATTATGTACGGAAACATAATACCTTACTCCGAGTATATTTTGTCAAAACAGAAATCATATTTTACGTGAACTGCCATTGTCTGTGCGATGTTCAAATGGGATACAAACCGCCCTTACCACAGAGAAAGCGTAGAAAAGCCACAATAATCACAAGAAAAGAAAGGATATACTGCACGACGTAGATCACATGTTATGAAACTGCTGTTCCGAATGGCTGCCACTGTTTTCCTCGGACATTTCCAGGGTCAGGTGAACTTGAATGTGTTAGAAGCTGTAGCTCCGGGAGCTCCATCAATTAGGGAACTGTGTAGGGGGAAGTGCTACATAGAACCTGTACTTTTGTATGGATGTGAAGCGTGGACAATGATCAGTCAAGCTGAAAAACAGCTGATGGCTGTGGAAATGTGGTTTCTGAGGAAAATGCTAATGAATATCATGGATAGGCGGAAAAACCAATGAACAAATCCTTCAAGAAACAAATGAAGATCGTAAACTGGTTAAAGACATTAGACGTAATTCAAAAATGTTGGGGTATGTTATTAGAAGAAATGAATTGGAGAACTTGGTGTCAACTGGCAAGATCGAAGGGAAGAGACCAAGGGGAAGACCGAGAAGTAAATACCTGGATGGCTTGGCCACGTGGCATGGTCAAGACAGAAACACGGAGCTAATCCACAACTCTGGTGATCGAGTGAGATGGCAACACATGACCGCCAACGCTTATCGGCATGACACATGATGGATGGATGGTAGGAGGGAAGAGGTTAAATGCAGAAATTACACTAACGTCTCTCTCTCTCTCTCTCTCTCTCTCTCTCTCTCTCTCTCTCTCTCTCTCTGTCTCTGTGGGTGGGTGGGTGGGTGGGTGGAAGAATTCCCTCCACGCGTCTGGGGGGGGGGGGGTGTATAACGATATCACATGTGTAGATCTGGTTGCACGAAGGTGTTCAGTCTATCCCTCACTTTCGCTGGCGACGAACCCCAGACGTCTAACTCATGTCCGACCACGCGTACAACTTTATCAGGGCAGTTCGCTATCAACTGTATGTATGTGTCTATGTGTGTGTGTGTGTGTGTATATATATATATATATATATATATATATATATATATGTGTGTGTGTGTGTGTGTGTGTGTTCGTGTCAGTGTGAGTGTGTTCGTGTGTGTGTGTGTGTGTGTGTGTGTGCAAGTTTACATGTGTGTGTATGTGTGCGCGTAATGCTACTATTATTACTACTCCCACTGCTAGTACCAAACCTTACATTGTAATCTTGCTCCCTCCCCTATTTCCTCTATCGTCTTCATGCTATCATCATCACAGCTGTTGCTAACGTCATCATCGTCATCGCCATCATCACGATCGTCATCAACAACAGCATCATCAAATAAATACATTCTCAACCCACTAACGAGCAAGATACCCACATTGGCATATTCTCTATTTCATTCATCTGACCGTTTGCCCCGCTCGCTTCACTGTGCATCAAATCCATCAATTTATTGTTTGAAAATCAACTTCACCCTCCGAGGGAAACCAAAAATAGCTCCTGGATAATGTATTACTGATCAGGCTTGCATTATGCAACTACAGATAATCAAATCTAGTCGTTTCCCTAACATTTCCCCAGCGCCTGGCGTCCCTTTCGTCTCTACTGCAGCAAGCTGAGTTGTAAGGAAATGTGTATTCTCACAACATTATTATACATTCAACCATACAGTAATTGGATTTAATCGACAGCGACAATGTCCGAATCCATTTCTAGCTATTTTAAATGTAGCATATTATATGATGCTGTTACAACATTGCTTCAAGTAAAGGAATACAACAACTAGCCAGCAGATGTATGTCTCCATATAAGAGGACTTTGGCGCCATCATTGTTGTTGTTGTTGTTGTTGTTGTTGTTCTTCTTCTTCTTCTTCTTCTTCTTCTTCTTCTTCTTCTTCTTCTTCTTCTTCTTCTTCTTCTTCTTCTTCTTCTTCTTCTTCTTCTTCTTCTTCTTCTTCTTCTTCTTCTTCTTCTTCTTCTTCTTCTTCTTCTTCTTCTTCTTCTTCTTCTTCTTCTTCTTCTTCTTCTTCTTCTTCTTCTTCTTCTTCTTCTTCTTCTTCTTCTTCTTCTTCTTCTTCTTCTTCTTCTTCTTCTCTCTCTCTCTCTTTTTCTCTCTTTCTCTCTCTCTCTCCCCCGCTGTCTGTCTGTCTGTCTCTCTCTCTCTCTCTCTCTCTCTCTCTATATATATATATATATATATATATATATATATATATATATATATATATATATATATATATATATTTCTGTTGCCTTAAGGGAAACAGAGAAAGGTCTTTCTAATTATACAACAAACAGGCGATCTCATAATGTGTCCTGTCTGGCACCAGAAAAGCTTCGTACCTTCTTTATTCGCTGCAACTTGTCTAGTTCTTGGCATAAGCTTCTCATCATTGATTATGTCTGTGATAAACTGTCATCTGTTGCCTATAGTAGCTTGCCTTGTAGGACAGAGGGAGAAAAGGGGGGGGGGGGGTCTAGAGCCCGAGGAATTACAGCCTGGCTCGTGCAGGTTAGGGATTTCTATCTGTCCCGGACAGAATAACATCAAGCATCTTACCGAGGATTTGAACCAGGTTATCCCGAATTGGAGCCCCAAGTTTTAGCCAATATGTCAGAGGAGCCTAAATTGTACTTCTCAAACATAGAATCGATCCCAGCTACTGCTGTGAAAGGACAGAATACTAGCCAATTGGGAGTTATTGAGTCAAATCAGATAAATATTATGTTTGAGCAGCCAGCATTTAATGAATGTTTGTAGTTTATTAATATCTATTAATAATATTTTACTGGTTATCCAGTTTCAGATGCATACAGTAATAAAGATGTATCATCATCATGTGTCATGCCGGTAAGTGTGGGCTATCATGTCTCGCCATCTCATTCGATCACCAGTGTCGTGGATCAGCTCAATGTTCTTGTCTCGACCATACCTCGTGGTCAAACCATCCAGGTCTGTACTTCTCTGCCTTCCTCTTGTTCTTACCCCTCAATCTTGCTAGTTGTCGCCAAGTTCTCCAATTAATTTCTTCTCATAACGTAACCAAAAAATATTGACTGTCTTTGTCTAATATCTCTAATCAGTTTACGATTTTCATTCATGTCTTGTAGGACTTGCTCATTGGTGAATGCAACATTACTGTCACATTTTCGAAGTTTTGCACTTTGTTTTCGATTCTTTTGACTTCCACAAAGCTCCTGGTGCTATGAAAGCTTCTCGTGTCTGTTTTGCTTAGACTTTAATGTATACATAGTTTGCCGTGACTGTGATCTATGGACAAGTGGAAGGTAGACGAAAGAAGCTTACACAACAGAACTAGTGGAAAGTTCACATAGTAATAGATCATCAAATAATAGTTTGTCAGAACTCATGCCTACCGAACTGTTGCCATGTGTTTGAATCACCATTGAGGTGGGCATTGTTGTAAATTGATGTCAGCTTCCATATTGACTCTGTCTAAAATGAGTACCGGGACATGACATGAGAAGTAAGGGCGGCCGGTGCGACAATGACCACCTCACTTACCAAGTGCCGACTGGTCTTTTACAGTATAGGGCTATCTACATATACCCATTCCACCTGCAGGCGAAGGTGTTAGGACATCTTTTACTGACTTTACTTTCATGAACTTGATTTAACACAGAACTCATCTCATCTCATCTCGTCTCATCTCATCTCATCTCATCTCATCTCATCATGTTCCTCTTTACGTTTTAGTGTCGAGGTGGAGTATAAACAGCGGGAGAGTGCCCGCTTATGGCTTCATGTATCGATATTCGCACGGACTCTGTTATTCCCTCCGTCCAACGTTTACGTGGTCGGCCTCTTCCTCTGCTTCCCTCTGGTCTGTACATCATTGCTTGTTGTGGTATACTGTTAGTTGGTAACCTACTTGCATGGCCAAACCATTCCACTTGCTGCCTTCTAATAAAATATTCTGCAGCTACAACCCCCACTTTTGTCCTGATTTCTTCATTTCTGATCTTCTTGATACATTGACACAGAACTGACACTATTAAACACCGGGCGCTGATACATTTTCTGCGGTGAGAATCTTAGCACTTTTGGGCATGGCCGGAATATAAGGACTGTATCCTAACAGATAACTAAATTTCATGAATTACATTCCATGCAAAAGCTGAACTTCGAAATTTTATACCCATCAGTCTACAGTATATCCAGACAGAAAACAGGGCAATGGCATCTAATCAATACACCAGACTGTTACGTTCATAAGATACAACAATTACTCACTATTCACATACTACGCGTGAGCAGAAGTGTGGCGCAGGAAACCCTATCTCACAGCTCACAGAAAAACAACGTTCACAAAATAGAATCACTCAATGGCACCTTGGTGGTGTCTCTCGTTCAGGAACGTGCAGTGGAGCTGTGATGTGCTACGACCATCACATTTTATAAGCCTTGGTGCACGGAGAAACAGCTGGCAAGTCTTTCCCTAGTGCTCCAACCGAGTGCTCCAACCGCTCTGATGCCATTGTCAGCATAAAGACGTAACCGTTCACCATCGCGCCCGGGTAGTTTTCCATTAAAAATTACTTCACTAATTCACAAATCATAAAGGGGTAAACCTGAAAGTCAAAAACATATATCTCACATATCAAACATCAGAAGCTTTCCATGACATACGTGTGACATCCTTAGAACATCTTGCTGTCACTTTCTGACGCCGCTCTAATATCCTTCCGATACCTCACATTGCAAACATCACCTTCGCCCTGATTGGCACCTTGTGATATTTCTGTGACATTTTATGACACTTTGTAGATAAGTATGTGATCTCACACCGCTCCGAAACGACTAAGTCACACCTGACAACTATCTGTCACCCTATGATACATCTACGCCACCTCGGTGTCACCCTTGTGTCACTTCATGACACCTCCATGCCACTTCTATGCCACCAATATTTCACCTCTATGTTACCTCATGTCACCCCATTTCATCTTTATATCACCTATATACCACCCCTATATAATCCCTGTGTCACCTCTCTAACACCTCTGTGTCACCTCTCTAACGCATAATTGTCACCTCTCTAATACGTCTCTGTCACATCTCTAAGACCTCTATGTCACCTCTCTAATACCTCTGTGTCACCCCTCTAACACCTCTGTGTCACCTCTCTAACACCTCTGTGCCACGTCTCTAACACCTCTGTGTCACATCTCTAACACATCTGTGTCACATCTCTAACGCCTCTGTGTTACCTTTCTAACACCTCTGTATCACCTCTCCAACAGCTCTGTGTCACCTCTCCAACAGCTCTGTGTCACCTCTCTAACAACTCTGTGTCACCTCTCTAACAACTCTGTGTCACCTCTCTAACAACTCTGTGTCACCTCTCTAACAACTCTGTGTCACCTCTCTAACAACTCTGTGTCACCTCTCTAACAACTCTGTGTCACCTCTCTAACAACTCTGTGTCACCTCTCTAACAACTCTGTGTCACCTCTCTAACAACTCTGTGTCACCTCTCTAACAACTCTGTGTCACCTCTCTAACAACTCTGTGTCACCTCTCTAACAACTCTGTGTCACCTCTCTAACAACTCTGTGTCATCTCTCTAACAACTCTGTGTCACCTCTCTAACAACTCTGTGTCACCTCTCTAACAACTCAGTGTCACCTCTCTAACAACTCTGTGTCACCTCTCTAACAACTCTGTGTCACCTCTCTAACAACTCTGTGTCACCTCTCTAACAACTCTGTGTCACCTCTCTAACAACTCTGTGTCACCTCTCTAACAACTCTGTGTCACCTCTCTAACAACTCTGTGTCACCTCTCTAACAACTCTGTGTCACCTCTCTAACAACTCTGTGTCACCTCTCTAAAAACTCTGTGTCACCTCTCTAACAACTCTGTGTCACCTCTCTAACAACTCTGTGTCACCTCTCTAACAATTCTGTGTCACCTCTCTAACAACTCTGTGTCACCTCTCTAACAACTCTGTGTCACCTCTCTAACAACTCTGTGTCACCTCTCTAACAACTCTGTGTCACCTCTCTAACAACTCTGTGTCACCTCTCTAACAACTCTGTGTCACCTCTCTAACAACTCAGTGTCACCTCTCTAACAACTCTGTGTCACCTCTCTAACAACTCTGTGTCACCTCTCTAACAACTCTGTGTCACCTCTCCAACAACTCTGTGTCACCTCTCGAACAACTCTGTGTCATCTCTCTAACAACTCTGTGTCACCTCTCTAACAACTCTGTGTCACCTCTCTAACAACTCTGTGTCACCACTCAGCACCTCTGTGTCACCGCTGACATCAAGGGCACTTTCTGACACCTCTGCGGCTTCTATTGATATTTCACACGTATTTCTGACAAAATTCTAATACCTCTCTGAAACCTCTCTGACACCTATCTGACACCTCTATGACACCTCTGTAATACCGTCACTGACTTCATTCTAACAACACTCTCATACATCTATGACATCTCTACAACACCACCCTGACATTTATTCAGACTTCTAGAAAATCACACTTCAATCGTTGCTAATATCTATCTATCACCAGTGTGTGTGTGTGTGTGTGTGTGTGTGTGTGTGTGTGTTTGTGTGTGTTTGTGTGTGTGTGTGTGTGTGCCTGCTTCTCATCATGTTCCTCTTGAATCTTGCAGTGTCGAGATGAAGTAAAAACAGCGGGAGAATGCTCGCTTATGGGCTTCATGTATCGATATTCCCATGGACTCTGCTATTCCCTTCGTCCATCGTTTACGTCGTCAGCCTCTTTTTATGCTTCCATCTGATCTGCACATCATTGCTTGTTGTGGTGTCAGACGTTAGTTGGTAACCTACTTGCATGGCAAACCATTTGACTTGCTGCCTTCTAATAAAATATCTAGTGCTGCTATAACCCCCACTTTAGTCCTGATTTCTTCATTTATGATTTCTCTGTTCTTGATACATTGAGTATTCTTCCCAGGTATCCCATTTCTGTTGTGATATTTCTTTTCTCTTTTTCTGTCATTGTCCAGGTTTGGCATTGGTAGCATAGAGTTGGTAGGAAGATTGTGTTGTAAAGTGCTTTCTTGGTAGTTATTGATACATGTTTGTTCTTTACTATTGGGACCATTTGTCCAGTGAGTTAGTTTGCCTTTTGCACCTTTTTTCGATCTCGTTTTCTGATGTGCCATTTGATGATATTATATTTCGTAGGTACTTGAAACTCTTTACTTGTTTCAAGAGATGTTCGTTTAGGTGCATAGTTGTTGTTTTTTCTTCTTTAGTTACAGTCATTACATGTGTTTTACTTGTTCTAATGATTATGTTATGTTCCCCCACTGTAACGTGAGTGTGTTTATGCGAAACTTGGGTGAATGTACTAGCTAGGAATTTTATAATACTATCAAGGTTAACTGGGCCAGAGAAGAATATGGAGATGTGAGACTAGGAGGGTTAATCACAATCTTCAACAACGAAACGAAGAAACAAAGGAAAATTCTAAATGTGAATTTCGAGTGAACTTATAAGTGGGATCGGGGGTTAAATGACATTTCTTCGGAGGTTCGGGAAGAGTGAAAATAAGAGACGTAAGGGTAAATTAGACGGGAGTTGAGTTAAGGCGGAGTTAGGGAGATCTCCGCCTGGTGGATTTCAGGCAGGGGAGTTTGGGCTGAGTGAGGTGCACAAGCCAAGACAGTGACATTCAAAGTATAGTTGAGTTGTGGCGGGGTTAGGGACTACTTCGCCTGGTGGCTCTCAGACAGGCGGAGTTCTAAGGCGTAGCGAGTTATTAGGTTTATGAGCTGAGGTAGTAATTTCAGCCAGGCTTTCAGTGAGTTCGGACACGGGGAATAGTCCGAGGCAATTCAGTGTTTGTAGCTGAGACCAAAGAGAAGAGACTCATATATATATATATATATATATATATATATATATATATATATATATATATATATATATATATATATATATATATATATGTATGTATATATATCATGTATCGCACATTTGTGTGTGTGTGTAACACTATTTTCAGGAACTGTCTACATCTATTTGATACATATTCGAGTAGGTATAGATAATATCTTCACCCCTCCCCTCACTACTGGGAAAAAGGAAGAGGAAGACTAGAACCCTACTAAGAATAGTGACCCATAATCACATTAGGGCCACTAGTGATTGAGTACAGAGTTAGCTTATCAATATCAGTAATTTACTTACAGAGCGAGTGTTTGAGTTCTCTGGGTATTCGCATAAGACAAGCAGTAGTGTCTTGATATCTACAGTCGACTGACGGACAGTAACATGTCCACAATTACAACGATGACTACTTTAATGAATATATTGAAGTAGGTTAACGACTAGGCCTAAGTGGCAGAGAACTGCAGGTGTTTGCATAAACAAAAGTCAGGGAAGAGCAACAAGGGGATCTAGAACAAAGACACTGAAATACAAAGTATTTCAGGAACCTCGCCAGTGCTATGGAGTTCGTGCACTGAGCTGAGTTCTCCAGACTCAGATTTGAGTTAGGAGGAGAACAGAGCACTTATGGTTTACACTCGTGTGCCGTGATGTTCATCCATCGACTAAATTAAACTAAACTAGAACAAAGACAGAGTGAATGTGAAGCCAAACGTCAACATGAGGAACAAAAGTATAAGTCTGAAATGGAGAAGGAGACTGCACTCAAGAAATTAGAGTTAGAGTCAAAGCGACAGAGCGATGAAGCCAAAAGACTTTGTCACTCTTCACGGCGACTAAAACTGCAATACGTTACAAATAGAGATAGTATCCAGGTATATCGGGACGGATTCGAGGCCGCGGCTGAGGTATTAGGCATGCCAGAAGGAGAGTATGCTAAGAGGCTAAGTAAGTAGCTTACGTTGAAGGCAGTGAATACGATGTTCAATTTACCAGTGTCAGAAAGACATAACTATGCTATTCTACGTCAACGCCTCCATATGAAGTTCAATCTAGCCGATAATGGATACAGAATTAAGTTCTGACAATTTGTGCCAGAAAAAAAATCAGGACTTTACAGATTTTGTCAATACTGCGAAGAACCTCTTCAGTAAATGGCTAGAGCTAGCAGAAGTACGAGTAGACTTTAATCGTTTAGTGGACGTGATGCTACGAGACAAGGTACTATCGTCATGTCATACAGATTTAGTGGCATTCTTTCAAGAACGCAATCCAAAGGACATTGAAACAATGTCCCAGTTGGGGCGAAACTACATGACTGCACACTCAAACTATTCTATCGGCAGACAAAATGAGGAGGAAATAGTCTGTGCAGCCTATACTAAACAGGATCAGAATCCAGTTACAAGATCAAGATTAAAAAGTGTGGACTCAACACATAGGTATGAGCAACAGGTACCTCAAGACAATGGTGTCCGTAGCAGTCATGTTAGAAAATCAGGACGTTACCCATACCACGAGGGGAATTTTAAAATACTTCATAATTTGTATTCTGGATGCTTTCATTGTGGCAGCTGGAGGCACAAGGCAGCAGATTATGATGTACAACCATCCAGTGAGCTAATGAATAACAGGAGGAAGGACATTATATGCTTCAAATGTGGAAGGAATGATCACTTCCGGTAACAATGTACGATGCAGGATACTGAGCACTCGCATGATGCCCAAGTAATTGAGACAATCAATAATGAGAGTTGTAGTGGATGCAAACCTCTGTCTTAAGGGGCGGGCGTCCATTTCCAACAGGGTCGTGAGTGCATACAGGAGGACGTCTGAAGCTGCATCATGGGATTGTTAGTTGAGTTGAGTTGAGTTGAGTTGAGTTAAGAACCGACATCACTGCACTCAGGACATTCCCATACGTGCTCCGTCCCCTCGTTCAACAGCCAGAGAAGAGTCGTATGGGATTGTTAATGATAGTCCAGCATTAACTCTTAGGGATTCCAGATGTTCGACCATCGGAGTCAGAAAAAGTATGGTACATCCTTCGGCTTACACAGGGAAAAGGGTCAAGTGCTTAACTTTCAATGGGACAGTAAAATTTTACCCATTAGCCGTGTTGACAGTCAAAACACCACATATCACATGCGGAGTGACAGCGTGTGACCTGGACTCCCCAGTCACAGACTTGATCATTGGAAATGTACCAACAATCAAAGCATGCACAGAGAATGAAATTGATAAGTGGTTCAACATGTATGGTGTGAGAAGTAACGCGGTAGTTAACAAAGACAAACTAGATTAGATACAATAGCTGAAGAAGAAGCGACACGTGAAGGGGACAACCAGACAATGACTAATAATAACACCACTGATCAAGAGAAGACCGATCTAAAACAGAGTTTTAGTGACTGTCAAAGACAAGACATCATACTTGACAAATGCTTTCAGGTTCAAAGTACTCCAGAACATAAGCGATTAACGAATGAGAGGTAACGCGTCGAAGGGAAGAATAATAGGCTCATTTGCCATTTGTCAGATGACAAGACGATAAGCAGGCAAGGTGGGATACCTTTAGTGTATAGAGAACTGAATATGAGAACAGCTCATGATATTTCATTTGCAGGGCACATGGAAATAATTCGGACAGAGCATAAAGTCATGTCCCAATATTATTGGCCAGGATTTAGTAAAGATAACAATCTAAACATCATATACTGTGCACCGGTGCAAGCGACAGATACAAAAGTTAGGCCATGTCAAAAGGGTGCGAGTTACATCACTGACCCAGTGTTAGTGATAATAGGTGTCTTAGGTATATCTTGCCCATGATTGATCGGTACACTAAATGGCAAGAACACATACCTGTCAGACACAGTACAACAGAATCGGCAACTGAAGCGCTATTAGCGGTACTTGCCAGTTTGGGTTTCCCTAATGAAATTTTGCCTGACAAGAGGCGACAATTTACGTTTCAGGTGATGAGAGTTGTGAACAGGATGTTACAAATCACGCAGTTCTATAACACTGTCAAAAATTAAATGTGTGTCAGCCAACACATCAGTGATGTCTGTAGGGACACAGAAGGGCAGACCCAACAAATTGGTGTGGACACCACTGTATGTTGCAAAACCCAAATGTAGTCAGCTATGTTTTTAATCATCCCATTGTAATTCGCTCTAATCTTGACTTACAGTGTGCTCTCAGGGGAGACGCATAATCGACGGGACCTGGTGGATGTGTGACACATGAGAAGAATCCAGTCGTGCATCCATTGTTACAGGTCAGCAGTGAACTCTCGCCACCAGAAACTGAAGGTTCAAGTTTGAAATGTGAGGCCCTAGCGAGTACTGAGTCTATGCTTGCAACGGTCGAGGTGCCCAATGGACAGATAAGTCTTGTGTAGACAGATCACTTACCAGTGACACTCGTACATACAGCAGCAATGAAGAGCTCACGTATTCATCGATTGAGTATCTTACAGATGGAGTGTTCATGTGATGTAGTACTAACACGTGGAGAGCACATGCCAGCTCTGACTTGCTCTCCAGAGGCCTCCAAGGACATGGATCAACGAAGTCAATTAACGTTTTGTTTTGTGTGTGTGTGTGTGTGTGTGTGTGTGTGTGTGTGTGTGTGTGTGTGTGTGTGTGTGCGTGCGTGTGTGTTACATACAGACTTTTAACAATAGAATATATTGTGTGGTGGGGAACAGCGGCGATATAGCACCTCAAGATTCTTCAGTCATGTTTATTGAATATCCTGTTACTGATTACAATTCGCAAGGTTGCATTTAATTTATGCATGGAGAATGTACCAGCTGTATTATTGAGGTGGTACTTGAAACGAGCAAGAGATGGAGTATGAGATGGAGTATGCGGGAGACATATTTACTACTACTCACGCATCGTTACTTATTCACACATGTAGAGAAACATTACAATCCCATCAATTGAAAAATATGTTTTCTTTTGAGGAGTGGGTAGTGTAACGTGCATGTGTTTATGCAAAACTGGGGTGAATGTACTAGCTAAGAACTTTATAATACTATCAAGGTTAACTATAAAGAAGAATATGCAGATGTGAGGCCAAGAGGGTTAATCACAATCTTCAACAAACTGGGGTAATCCCAGACAAAATGATTGTTAAGGCACGCACACATCAATATGAATCTTCAGCTAATGGGGGAAGCCCCTAAACAACGGGTTAGGATATCACGTACTTGTCTAGAGTAAAATCACTAGTGGGAAGGTGAACGGTGCTAGTCGACGAAGAAACAAAGGAAAATTCTAATTATAATTTTCATGGGAACTGATAAGTTGGATCAGGGGTTAAATGGCATTTCTTGGGAGGTCCGGGAAGAGCGAATAAAAGAGACGTCTGGACAAATTAGAAGGAAGTTGAGTTGTCGCGGAGTTAGGGAGAATTCCGCCTGGTGGTTTTCATGCAAGGGATTTTGGGCTGAGTGAGCTACACCAGCCAAGATAGAGACATTCAGAGTAGAGATGAGTTGTGGTGGAGTTAGGGACAAATTCGCCTGGTGGCTCTCAGACAGGTGGAGTTCTGAGGCTTAGCGAGTTATTCGGCGTATGGGGTGAAGTAGAAATCTCAGCCAGGCTTTCGGTGAGTTCGGACACGGGAAATTGTCAGAGGCAATTCAGTGTTTGGAGCTGAGTCCAAAGAGAAGAGACTCTGATGAGGTGGTTAGATTCACGGACGGAGAAGAGTCCGGAACAGTGTATTGTGCGAGGCCATTGTACGGCAATAGTGTGGTCGCAGGAGTTTACTTTGTTATATTCTAATCTGAGTGTGTTGGAGGGGTGCTTATGCAATCTAGATAGATTTCACTGTTGTAGTTTCCTTGAAGAGTGTTATAGCATCGAGTTTGTTTCGAAGTAAAGTATTATGTGCGCAGACTCGTGTTCTATATCTATTCAATGTTGTTGAACAGCCGCCTGACACAATATTCGCACTGACATCCCTTAGACACAACCACAGCCATTTCTTTATGTCCATAACCTTGTGACACCTACACATTTCGTTTAGACTATGCATGTGGTCTTGTAATTCAGCTTCTGATTTTATTATTAGTGCTTGCTCGTCCGCAAACAGGAGTTCTCTCATGGTGTAATTTGCAGATGGTTATTATTCTTTGTTCTCTTCATGCGGTGTTCTGTGACCTCTGTTTGGCTTGTTTCTTTACATACCTTTACATACGTTGTCTATACATGTTATGAACAAGAGAGGGAACAGGACACAATCTTGTCGTACTACGGATCTTATGGTAGAGTGTCAGAGTGTCCTCCAGTTGTTCTCACTATGCATTCACTGTTGTTGTAAAAGCTTCTACATAGGTTTGTTAGATGTGTACTCACTCCACATTGTTTGAGGATTTTCCACAGCTTGTTTCTATCTACTCTATCAAAAGCCTTTTCTTAGTCGACAAATGCTAAGTAGAGTGTTTCATTATATTCGATTGATTTATCTATAAGTTGTCTAAGAGCAAAAATGGTATCTGTGCATCCTTTGATTTTTCTAAATCCAAGTTGTGTATCGCTTAGCTGGGGTTCTACAGTAGTTCGTAATCTTTTCTCAAGAATTTTGCAAAATATTTTCCCAGAATGACTAAAAAGAAAATGCCTATGTATTATGTGCAGTCTTTTTTGCTGCCTTTGTTTTTCCAAATTAAGATAATTATGGCGTTTCCCCAGTCTCGTGGTGTCTGTTGTTCTACCCAAACATGGCTGAATAGTCTATGTAGCCATGCTGTTCCTACTTCTCTTGCTGCTTTAATTAGTTCATTTGGTATTTCATCTTGTCGCAGTGATTTGTTCAGTGGGGCTATTCTGACGGCTTTTTATAATTTCTTCTTTGAGCATGTCTGGTTCTAGATCTTCGGTAGCATTTGTGCCGGTTTCTTGAATTCCTGTGACATCTGATAGGATGTTGAGAAGTTGTTCGAAGTACTAAATCTATCTTATTAGGATTTGTTTTTGTTTACTTATAGCTTCTCCATTTTCGCAGTTAATTATTTCAGTTTCAAAGGGTTCTCATCTGGTTCTCATTGCACTTATCTTTGTGTAGAAGTTTCTAGTTGCCTCCTTGCAGTTTTTATTTAGGGTTTCTCCGTGCTCCTCCCAGGCTTTTTTGTTTTCCTGTCTGTACTACTCTAATCACGTCTCTCGCTTTTCTATATTCTATGTAATCACTTTCCTGTTTGCTCTTCAACCACATTTTATGTTTTTCCTTTTTACCTCTGCGTTCCACCAACTAGTTATTTTCTTTATCGTTGTTTTGCTGCGTTTTTTCGTGGTTCCATATAACATATGGATAAGTTATATATATATATATATATATATATATATATATATATATATATATATATATATATATATATATATATATATATATATATATATATATTGCAGTCAGGTCTTAGTCAGATATGACAGAGCTACCGTATAACAGTAGACGGTACTACCTGGTTTCTGTTAGCGCCGAATGTTGGGCGGCGCTTACCAAACCCGACACCCCACATTGTGCCAACGGCTTCGGGCGGAAGAGCGCAATTGGGAGGGTACAAGCCTTACCCTGGTGCGAGGAAATGCAAGCTAAAGACAAAATTGTCATGGCAGGGCAGACCAGGCCCTAAGCCTTGGTTGGCGACTGGTCTAGGATCGAAGCTCCGACAGGCGGACAGTTAGAGCATTGCTTTGCTGATCCGGCAGCTTCTGCAGCTTGTCTTGTTCCAGATGTAGGGGTGTTACCTTTCCTCTGGAGTGAACTAGGCAGGCCGAGAGAGGGATCATGCTGCATGGGCAACACATGATCTCTATATTTTAGCCCAGGCTTTGTGCTATGGAGAGGCAATAACTCCATCCCTGGTCTTAACTGGTCTCGGAATCAAAGCGAGAGGCAACTGTTACGGGTTATAAGTCCTTGTCAGTTGGCGTAGACATGGGGCGCCACGCGTTGCCTCTGACGGTGGGAGACACCTATAGGTGTCACTGATCAGCTACCGCCCGCCTCAAGCTGGGCAGCCCCCAGCCAATTGGGTGCTGATCCGCCACAGCCTGCCTGCTTCAATGGGTGCTTGGGGCTAGGACAAAATCTGAATCGCAGGCTGTAAAACCAATGCACCAGGTACAAACAAAAATATAAATAGAAACCTCAAGCTACGGCTTGCAACCTGGAACGTGAGAACCATGTGTCCAGGATTTTCCACTGACTTGACCAATATTGACGATGTGAGAAAAATGGCTGTGATTGATGCCGAACTCAATCGTCTTAACATTGATATTGCTGGCCTGCAGGAGACTCGCCTCGCTGAGGAAGGGTCACTCAGGGAAAACAACTACACCTTTTTCTGGAGGGGTAAAGGGCAGGCAGAAAGGAGGCAACACGGTGTGGGCTTTGCAGTGAAGAATTCGCTACTGGGAATGATTGAAATTCCAGCAGGAGGAAATGAAAGACTATTATCCCTGCGCTTGGCAACCTCTTGTGGGTTTGCCACCATTATTACTGCATATGCACCGACACTCGATTCCTCTGATGATGTGAAGGATTTGTTCTATGAGGAGTTAGACTCTGTGATCAAGGCAGTTCCAAAATCCGACTACATTTATATGCTCGGTGATTTCAATGCTCGTGTGGGCAAGGACTCGAGTTCATGGCCAGTGTGCCTTGGAAAATACAACATCGGTCGCATGAATGAAAATGGGCAAAGGCTGCTGGAGCATTGCACCAGTAATGACCTATGTATTACAAACTCTTTTTTTAAAACAAAAGAGATGCATAAGGTCACATGGAAACATCCAAGATCCGGCCATTGGCACCAGCTGGACTTCATCATCACACGGAGACAACATCTGAACCATATATCATTGACTCGTAGTTACCACAGTGCTGACTGTGATACGGATCATTCTTTGGTTGTTGCAAGGGTTAGACTGAGACCAAAGAGAATCTACACAGCTAAACACAAATCTAGCCCCAGGATTAATATTATTAACACTCATGATCCTGAAAAGTGCTTTCAGTTTCAACAGCAACTTGAAGACGCTTTCACTGATACACCAGAAAATTGTACAGTAAATGATAAATGGAATAAACTTAAGGAAACTCTTTGTAAAACTGCCGTAAAGGTTTACGGCACTGTGGATCATAAGAGGCAGGACTGGTTTGCGGCCAACAGCGAGACTCTGCAGCCCTTGATTGATAAGAAGAAGAAAGCTCTCTTAAGAAACAAGGAAAGACCAACGCGTAACACTCTGAGTGAGCTAAGGCAAGCTAGGAAGGATGTGCAAAAGGCTGCCAGGCAGTGTGCAAATGATTATTGGATCAAGTTATGTGAGTCCATTCAAATCGCAAGTGATAAGGGAGACATAAGAAGCATGTATGAAGGAATAAAGAAAGCCTGTGGTCCAGTGATCAAAAGAAGTGCACCATTGAAAACCTTGACTGGAGAAGTCATCACTGATAAGAAACAGCAGATGGACAGATGGGTAGAGCACTATTTGGAGCTTTACTCAAGTGAGACCAAACTAGCGGATAATGCCCTCAACGCCATAGAGGCTCTACCAACTCTTGACCACCTGGACACACTTCCCACCATAACAGAAGTTAAGTGTGCTATAAATGAACTTGCATCTGGCAAGGCTCCAGGTAAGGATGGGATTCCAATAGAGGTTATCAGGAGTGGGCAAGACACACTCACTATACAGATCCACCAGCTAATAGAGCTATGCTGGCGTGAAGGACAAGTCCCACAGGATTTCAAAGATTCAAGCATCATAACACTGTACAAGAACAAGGGCGATCGGAGCGACTGCAACAACTATAGGGGTATCTCACTTCTGTGTATTGTTGGAAAAGTATTTGCCAGAATTGTTCTGCGCAGACTTCAAGTCCTAGGAGATCAAGTCTACCCCGAATCACAGTGTGGCTTTCGACAGAACCGGTCTACCACTGATATGATATTCTCATTGCGACAAATGCAAGAAAAATGCCGTGAACAGAATCAACCACTGTTTATTGCCTTCATCGACCTCACAAAGGCATTTGATTTGGTCAGTCGTGAGGGTCTGTTCAAAGCACTAAAGAAGATTGGCTGCCCACCAACTCTTCTGTCCATTGTGGAATCGTTCCACACAGGCATGAAGGGTATAATCAAGTTTGATGGTGCAACTTCTGAAGAATTTGAAATCAAGAGTGGAGTTAAGCAAGGTTGTGTACTAGCTCCCACCCTCTTTGGAATATACTTTTCACTTCTACTGAAATATGCATTTCGTGATCAGGATGGTGGTATATACATTCACTCACGCTCAGATGGCGGCCTCTACAATGCTCAGAGATTGAAGGCTAAGACCAAAATTAGGAGGGTACTGATCAGAGAGTTGCTTTTTGCAGATGATGCTGCAGTTACGACCCACTCTGAGGAAGAATTGCAATGTCTACTATCTGCATTCTCCAATGCTTGTTCTGAATTTGGTTTAACAATTAGCAAAAAGAAGACACAGATTATGTCACAAGGTGCACATGGGGTACCATCAATCTTTATTGACGACGCCGAACTAGAGATAGTAGACTATTTTACATATCTAGGATCGGTGGTAAATAGCAAATTATCCCTAGATCAGGAAATCAACATCCGGATTGGTAAGGCAGCAACAACAATGAACAGGTTAAGAAAAAGAGTCTGGGAGAACAGGAAGCTTACTGCCAAAACAAAAGTCCTTGTCTATCAAGCCTGTGTCCTTAGTACTCTTCTCTATGGCAGTGAAACCTGGACAACTTACTCACACCAAGAGAACAATTTAAACAGCTTTCATATGCGGTGTCTGCGAAGAATTCTTGATATTAAGTGGCAAGACAAAATCACAAATACTGAAGTATTGGAAAGATCAGGTTGTGTGACAGTTTATTCCATGCTCAGTCTTCGTAGACTTAGATGGATAGGACATCTTAGGCGGATGGATGATGGTAGAATACCAAAGGATATTTTTTTTGGTGAATTACAGATGGGTAAGAGATCTCAGGGTCGGCCTCTACTACGATACAAAGATGTGTGTAAGCGGGACATGATTGATACAGGCATTGATAATGCACATTGGGAGCAAGTCGCCGCTGAACGTGTTGCATGGAGGGCAAATATCAGAAATGGAATAAAGTCAAAGGAGAAAATTATTGCAGAAAAGTCACACACCAAGCGTTTGAGACGTAAGATGGTGCATGATGGTGGAAATGACCACATGTTCACATGCACCCACTGTGAACGGACATTTACAGCGCAAATTGGCCTTATCAATCACACTCGCTACCGCCATAGTTAAAAGTTGTTATGCCTTTTTAAAGCACAAACTATCGTCTGTCAAGACGGCAAGGTGCCAATGTGTGTATATATATATATATATATATATATATATATATATATATATATATATATATATATATGTGTGTGTGTGTGTGTGTGTGTGTGTGTGTGTGTATATATATAACACATCCATGATATCTCTACCACCTCTATGGCATCTCTCAAACGTTCCTCTGACACCACCCATATGCCTCAAACAAGAAGCGTACTCTCAAACCATCACTCTCTCCCTTATTTATCCCAGACACGAAAAGAAATCGGTCGGCGACCAGGATGTTCAACTTCACACACAACAACCTTCCCTCAGGGAAATCAAGGGAATTTACTGAATTTCAAGCCGTTCTCGTACACTTAGCCTTTGTGTCTAAACCTAGCTGGCTTTCATCGGGAAATTCATCAAGATTTGTCTTGTTGCAAATGTATGTTTGTCTCAAATTTTTATCAATCAATGAACATGTGAAAGTTTGTTACACGGGCACCAGAAAGCATGCAAACGTCTATGCTAGCTTTGTACTCTAGGTTTTAAACTTTCCACTGAGGCGTAAAGCTAAAATTCGAGTGCGTAACCTTTTAGATTAAATCGGTTTAATTGTCATAAAGCAGTGGAAATAATTAAAAAAATAATAATTGTAAAAAACACGTTTATTTCATGTCATACGCAGGGCTTTGGAATCAATCCCAGCATTTGTTGGCTGTTGGTGATTTCCTAGGCAATATTTATTTCAGTGCCGGTCTCTCTGGCTGTGGGGTTACAACACTTTCTCTCTGTAATCCCGTTTATCACGCAGAGTCTCGCAGCGGAGCGAGAACTGAGGTGGTTCGACCCCCGCTCGTGACTTGCGGATACTGAGCCGGCCGCTCAGAAAGCAATGGCAAACTACTGAGCGTAATCTTGCCAAGAGATCAACAGACAGCTGAAAGATGCTGCTGTTGACAGCTAAGTCCTGTAAAAGGATACGCAAAACATTATTTATTTCAGTAGTTTGAAATTTCTTTCTGTCTTTCTGTCGTTTAAATGAAGGCTCGCGGTTTCCAGAGGGGGCGGAGCCGCTCCATTAGATCCCCACGCCCCTGTTTGTCATGTGATCATCATAGCCAAAAGCCAACGGCTAATACTACGAAGTTAACGTGAAACGGCCTGCTTCGAAATCCACACCAGTTATGCGTAGGTATGTTTTACACAAATAACCTTCAAAACACAAAAATAGAGGACTTTGTGGCAACAGGGATTCAACTCTCTCCCCTGCTATCATCATCATCATCATCAACATCATCAACATCATCATCATCATCATCATCATCAAGTAGCATGCCAGCTGGCGTAGGCGTTCATGACTCTCCACAGATCTCGGCCTCTGGTGTTCTTGATCAGCTCCATCCGTCCAGCATTATTTCTCTTGGTGTACCTCTTCCTCTCTTCCCCTCGATCTTTCCAGTCGTCATGATGTTCTCCAATGCCTCTCTTCTCATAACATGACCAAAGACAAATGTTTGTCTCTTTTTATTGTTGTATATAATGCTCTACCGGTAATTAAAGAACGCTATAGATATATCTGGTAAACATGGCAACGACCTAACTTTCATTCTTCAGGAGACGCAGTTTTTAGTGTTTTCCTGTGAATTATGTGGTGTTATTTCGTTTTCGTGTATTGAAAGTGTTCACAAGCAGCAAGGAAGGCAGGTGGTGTATGAAATTTTGAGGGCAGCCGATATATAGTTGTTAGTTATGGTCTCAACTTTCGCGACGGTAGGCAGAAGATCTCTTTCACAGGACAATGGCTAGCGTCACCGACCAGTATGGTCACTGCCAAGGAAGGAAAGCAACGGCAAACTACCTTCTTTAAAAGTGCCTGGTTCATTAAGATTCGCCTAATTGCAGATCACAAGACAAGGACAGAGACACTACAGTTAACAACATGGAATGTTAGAACGTTAAACGACGACGAAAAATTACATAACATCAAACAAGAAATGGAAAGAGAAAATTAACATATTAGGGATGTGCGAAACGAGATGGACACGAGCAGGCGTTAAGATAGATGAAGATTTTAAGATTATTTATTCTGAAGGAGAAGATCGACAAAGAGGGGTAGCAATTATCTTGGATCGGAAAACATCAAAATCTGTTCAAGAATATTGGGCTGTGTCAGACAGAGTTCTACTAATTAAATTAAGCGGCGGCAGACCTTTTAGCATAAACGTTATTCAAATATATGCCCCAAAAGGAAAATCCAGTGAAGATAGTGTAGAGGAATTTT
The DNA here is from genome assembly GCA_963921405.1 of Cepaea hortensis. NCBI lineage: Eukaryota > Metazoa > Mollusca > Gastropoda > Stylommatophora > Helicidae > Cepaea > Cepaea hortensis. The sequence goes on from OY992893.1 coordinate 26,707,162, forward strand.
ATAATGAAATAGAGTATGCTTTAAAGAAATGTAAAAAATTCATAAATAAACATCATAATAGGTGACTTCAATGCAAAAGTAGGAAATCTGGGTGATGGATACACGGTAGGAAACTATGGTTTGGTAGAGATAAACGAAAGAGGATACAGACTTGTAGAATGGTCAAAGGATCAGGAAATGATTGTAGGAAACAGCTGGTTTAAACAACACCCTAGAAGAGTATGGACATGGAGGAGTCCTGATAGCAGGATTAGAAACCAGATTGATTACATTCTGATTAGCAGAATGTTTCGAAATGCATTAACGATTGCAAAAACAGTTCCCAGTGCTGATTGTTATAGTGACCACAGATTACTTACAGATACATTGAGGGTGAAGTTAAAGAAAGTCAAGTATATAACAGGAAATACAAAATATGATCTGTGTACATTTAGAAATGACAAGGAAATACAAAACAAATTCAACATAGAAGTACAAAACAGATTTGATATATTGTGTGATCTAGAGATCCTATTTCAAGATGTGGATGATCAATAGGAAATGTTGAAGAATTCATTCAGTTTGGCTGCAGAGACAACTATTACAAAATTAAAGAAGGTGGGTCGTAAGAAATGGATGACTGAGAAAATTTTACAACTAATGGAAACAAGAAGACTAACAAAAATAACCTTGCCAAATATGAAGAAATTCACAGACAGGTCAGAATATTATGTAAAGAGGCAAAAGAAGTATGTCTTGAGAAACAATGCATAGAAATGGAAAAACAACACAACAGTCAAAATGCAAATTAGTGCACACAAGAATTCAGGAACTTACTAATGAAAGAACAAGTACATCAACAGGCTGTCTAAAAACTAAAAATGGAAAATAATAATAGAAAAAGATCAGATTCTACATGTATGGGCAGATTATGTGAAGAACCGTTTATGATGATAACAGAGATGAACAGTAGAATATTCGATTTAATACTGAAGGACCGCCAATTTTGAAGATGGGGATTGGGAATGTTCTTAAACATATGAAAGCTGGCAAGACCCCCGGTTCAGATAATATCACGAAAGAAATGATTAAAGCTTTAGAAGAATGAGTAGATCACGTCACCAGACTGCTGAACACATTAGATGATACTGGAGATATACAGCCTGAATTATGTAATTCTGTATTTATTGCAATCCTAAAGATATCAGGAGCCTTGAAATGTGATCAACATAGAATAATTAGTATAGTGAGTCACATCACTAAAATTCTGCTACGAATTATCATGCAAAGATTGAGGAAGAAAATACAACCTGAAATAGGGGAAGAACAATGTGGGTTTGTAGAAGGAAATGGTGCAGTAAATGCTGTGTATATGCTGCGATCAGTTATTGAACGTTCTATAGAAGTAAACAAGGATATACATCTTTGCTTTACTGACTACACTTTCGATAGAGTAAGACATGTCAACATGGTAGATATGCTTGCAGATCTACAAGCTGATGGGAAAGACATTAGACTTATAAAAAACATATATTGGAAAAAACAAGCTGCCATAAGGATTGATCATAAAGTGGGACAATATCGACCTAGTAAGAGATGTGTGAGACAGGGATATATAATGTCTCTAGACCCTTTTTCCCTGTACAGTGAAAATATTTTCAGAATTATAGAAGATATGGAAGGAATCAACATTGGGGAACGATACATCAGTAACATTAGATATACAGATGATACAGTCTTGATTGCAGACAATGAGCAGGTTCTGCAACAATTAGTATATGCGGTTGTTACACACAATGAAAAACTAGGGTTAATTGTAAGAAGACACAGATTGTGGTCGTCAATGGGAAGAAGGAAATACCACAATGTATTATACATGTAAATGGGATATTCATAAACGAGTGAATCGGTATTGTTATCTCGGAACAGTCATAACATCTGATGGGAGATGCCTTGAAGAGATTAGAACAAGAATTGCCAATGCGAAGGTAGCCTTCTGCAAGATGAAAAACATACAGACCAATAAAAAGACATCAATTGAAACGAGAAAAAGTGTTGAAGTGCTGCATAGATTCTGTACTTTTGTATGGATGTGAAATGTGGACAATGAGCAGACAAGATGAAAAGCATCTGATGGCTGTGGAAGTGTGGTTTCTGAGGAAAATGCAAAGAATACAATGGACAGACAGAAGAGCCAATGAACAAGTCCTTCAAGAAACAGTCAAAAGTTTTGGGCATGTTATAAGAAGACATAAATTGGAGAACTTGGTGGCATCTGGCAAGATCGAAGAGAAGCGACCAAGAGGAAAACATAGAAGTAAATACCTGGATGGCTTGGCCACGTGGCATGGTCGAGACAAAATCATGGAGCTGATCCACGACTCTGGTACTCAAGTGAGATTGCAAAACATGACCGAACACGCTTATTGGCATCACACATTATGATAGTATGATGGATTGAAACGGTGGCATGGAATAATATCATCAGCAGAGTTGATAAAGAACACCACAGACCGAGATCTGTGGAGAGACATTAACGCCTACGCCAGCTGGCAAGGCACCTGATGATGATGATGATGATGATGATGAATATGATGATGATGATGATGATGATGATGATGATGATGATGATGGACCTCAGAGTAAACTGCGCTGAGATTCCAATGTCGTGTTGACAACACCCACGTAGATAGCTGAATCCAGATTCGAAGTCTGAGATCAATATAAAACACTTGAAGAAGAACAAGAAGAAGCCAACACGATCTTATTTTAAAATGTCCCCCAGGGTACAATTGGAGTGAATATTTCTTGAAATTATGACTATATTGATCATGTTTGTAAAAGCTGGTTTTTATTAGAGGCACTCGTGCTTGAGTTTGCTACAAATCAAATCAAATCAAATCAAATCAACTTTATTAGGGTCACAAATTGGGCGCGCAGGCCCGTCTTACATTCGGCCCTTCCAATCACTCGTCTTTCGTTCATCATGAGCTTTATACATTTACATAGGAAAAAAATAAACATTGTGAAATTAATGTTGTAAACATAAACAAGGCTAATTACCATGTTATTAGGCCCATCTCCCACCTATCCATACATCACCCCACCCACACAACACCCCCACCTACCCACACACACGCGCACCAAGGGACACATACACACTCCCACCTACCCACACACACGCACATCAAGGGACACATACATACCCCACCAACCGACCCATCCCCCACCCACACACACACTGCCCTCACCTGATCCCCCAACCAAAACACACTCGCCACCCACAAACATTCCCCCACCAACCCACACATCCCACGCCCATCCACATCCTCTCCCCACCCACACCTCAAACCACCCATCCCCTAGCCACATCTCCATCGACAACATATTCCCCACCCATGCACACAATCCCCCACCAACCCACACATCGCACATCCACTCACACATCCCCAAACCATGCACACACATCCCCACCAACTGACATGTCCCTACCCCCCCCCCCACACACACACATCTCCCTAACCACCCATACATCCCCAATCCACTCACACACACCCAACCACCCACACATACAACTTCCACCCACCCACATATGCCATAACCTAATCCCCCACCACACAATCCCCCACCCGCACATCACATACACCCCCTACCACGCACTATTCCCAACCAACGCACCACACACACACATATCCCTCACCAAAACATCCCCACTTACACACCACACACATATCCCCCACCCAGATACCACACAATATTCCCACCCTCACCCACACAGATACCCTTACCCATCCACCCCACATACTCCCACTCACACACCACAAAATCCCCCACCCACACACACATACCTCACCCACACAATATCCCCAACCAACACACCACACACCTCTCCCCACCCACACACGCATTCCCTACCCGTCCACCAACACACACTCACTCACGCATACGTCCTCCACTACGCACCCACACACCCCCACCCACCCACCCCCAACCAAACATCTCTCGATCACAATGCCCCTACCCACACACATCCTCCACCCACTCACACATCCCACCCCGACACATACAACTCCCTCAACCACCTACACATCCCTAAGCCACTCACACACCCCCACCCACACATTCCCCATCCACACACACACATCTCCCACCCACACATACTTCCCCCAACCACCACAATCCCCTACTCACCCACACATATACCCCACCCATACGCACATTCCCCGCACCCATCGCACACATCCCCCACACCACACACTATCCTCCACCCATACCACCACAAACACCCTCCATCCACACATCATTCACACATCCCCCACCAACACACCGCACACATATCTCAAACCCACACACCATACACTTCTCCCCACCCGACCTTGCATCCCCAATCCACCCAACACAATCCCCTAATCACACAACCCCGCCTCCCACACACACTTCCTCAAACCATCCACACATCTCCACCCACATAAACACATCCCCCGCATCCGTCCCATACACATATCATCCACCCATACACACATCCCCCACACCCATTCCAACATCCCTACTTTCACCCCCACACATCCATCCACACATAGCACCAACACCCACAAATACCACTACCCACCAAAACCCACACACCCCAACCCATCCAAACGCATACCCCCACCCACACACATCCCCACACTCACACACATCCTCCACATACACTCACACTTCCTTACATCTAGACACATACAAAATGTCTCACGTTAGTATTGAAACTAGTATGAACAAACTCCCACACTTTACTCACACACATACACTGACACTTGTCATGAGCAGTCTCATAAAAATGTTAAACATGGAGAAAAATGTGTACATAAAATGTATGTGACGTAAAAATAGTGATGCTCTCTCTCTCGCTCTCTCTCTCTCTCTCTCTCTCTCTCTCTCTCTCTCTCTCTCTCACACACACACACACACACACATTCACTCTCACGCTCACACATTCACTCTTCCGCTCATTCATTCACTCTCCCTCTCATTCACTCTCACGCTCACTCATTCACTCTCCCGCTCACTCATTCACTCTCCCGCTCACTCATTCACTCTCCCGCTCACTCATTCACTCTCCCGCTCACTCATTCACTCTCCCGCTCACTCATTCACTCTCCCGCTCACTCATTCACTCTCCCGCTCACTCATGCACTTTCCCGCTCACTCATTTACTCTCACGCTCACTCGTTCTGTCTCTCATTCACACTCACTGACTCTCTCACTCAAACTACAGTAATGAACATGAGTTTATATTATGCATGATAAAATCAAATGGTATTTAACTGATAATATGACAGATGTGAATACACAAACATATGGACTCGAGTGTTACATAACATGCGTGTTACACGACATGCATCTGCTCATCTCTCTCTCTCTCTCTCTCTCTCTCTCTCTCTGTCTGTATTCTTTCATATACACACACTCACACGCATGCGCGCGCTCTCACACACACACACACACTAACACATCAACTCTCCCACTGTCTCACTCTCTAACACACAATCCTTCACACACACACACTCACTCTCTCAATCACACTCTCTCACACATACACATACACATGCACATGAACGCATGCACGCACGCACACACTCCCTCACTCACTCTCACTCATACACCTACGAATGCATGCACTGACACATTCCCCCACCATTTCTCACTCAATCACTCTCTCCACACACACGCATGCACGTGCGCACACACTCTCTCCCTCTCTCTCTGACACCCACTTTCTCTCTCTCTCTCTCTCTCTCTCTCTCTCTCTCTCTCTCTCTCTCTCTCTCTCTCGCTCGCTCTCACACACATATATAGTGATCAATTATAGTTAAACAATTATAATGAACAATTATACTGAACAATTATACCAGTAAATGAATTATGGTGGCATATAGTCGGTATGGATTAAGTATTGAAAGAGTTTTCGGTTAAATGTGTAGGGACTCATTGGAGTTTTCAGATCTGGAGGCAGATCATTCCATAAGTGAGCACCAGAATAGGCGAAACATGTTTTGTATAGGTCCAATCTAGGCTTTGAGACATGTAACAAATTTAGGCGCTTGCTGTTCATTGCATTAGATTGAATCAGCGGCAGAAGATACTCTGGGGTATTTTGAGATATAATTTTATTCACTAATTTGGCTTTGTTGAAAAGGAAGCGCTTTTGTAGTGGTAGAAGTCTTAGATGACTGTACAAATTATTACTTTTAACGTGCTTTATGCCAGAAACCAGACGAATAGCGCGGTTTTGTAGAGAACATAGTCGTTTTAAATTAGATTTAGGGCAACCATCCCAAACTGTGGAACAGTAATCGAGATGTGATTGGATATAGCATGTGTAGAATATTTTTCGTGTGCTTTCGTCCAGGAAGTGCTGAATTTTAGCACGTTGGTAAACTTTTTGTGCTATTTTCTTGGTAAGAGCGTGAACATGAGAGCTCCAGTTCAAATGGCTGTCTATTAAAAGCCCTAGTGCTTTATGTTCAGTCACATTAACTATAGGTAACGTGCCCATGCAGAGTTCGAGCGGTGATCTGTTATGGCTAGTGTCTGTAGTTTTTGTCTGGTCGTTATTAGCATGGATTTGGTTTTGTCGATGTTAATTTGCATGCGGTTTTCATTGCTCCATCTAGTAAGATTATCAAGTTCCTTTTGTAAAGAATTCTCTAATTCACTACGGTTTTCTTGACTAGTATATATAGTACAGTCGTCTGCAAATAGATCACAAGTTGTATTGATATATAAAGGAAGATCATTAATATAAACTGCAAAAAGCAGCGGACCTAGTATTGAGCCCTGAGGCACACCAATATTAAGCTGTGTGGGTCTTGATAGACAGTTGTTGAAGGACACGACTTGTTGCCTGTCGGATAGAAATGACGTAATTATGTTCACCATGTTGGTGCTTGTCTTCATTTGCTTTAGTTTTCTAATTAAAATATCGTGATCTACCATATCAAAAGCTTTTTTAAAGTCTACAAACACAGACAAATGAAGATCTTCACAGGCGCAAAGTTAAACTATATTGTTGAAAGGATGAACTTGTATCATCATTATTATCGTCATTAGCATCACCATGTTCATCAATCTAGGATGATAAGTATTATAATGGTCTTCTTCGTCTTCTACCTCCTCCTCCTTCTTCCTCTGTTGATGCTGCTGCTTTTTCTTCTCGTTCTTTACCTCTTCCCATCGTTCCCATGAAATTAAAATGTTGCTACATTATTTTACTATACTAATGTTTGCTATAATGCTTTTGACGCAAAATTGCTTTGTCTAATTAGCTTATCGAAGAACCAACACACATTGAAACGTAACTGGACACCGCAAGTTGTGTTATATTGTCGCTAATATTATGCATCCCGCCAGATAATTCTAGGTCTCTGCATAAAGGGACATTATGGTTAAATCAACACAAACGAAAAGTGGAATTTGCCAGCGTTAGAAAATGGCAACCACAAGTGTCAGAATGGATTTACGGTTAGAAGTTCTTCGTCAGCATACATAACCACAAGCACACTAATACCACAATAATAGAAAACTACTAAAACATTCACTTTATTGAGCTTCTGGAGACGCCTCTGGACTAAAGTGGGGGTTAAAGCAGCACTAGATTTTATCAGAAAAAAGCAAGTCAAATGGTTTGGCCATGCAAGTAGGTTACCAGTCAACAGCATACCACAACAAGCAATGATGTACAGACCAGATAAAATCAGAGGAAGAGGCCGACCACGTAAACGTTGGACGGAGGGAATAGCAGAGTCCATGGGAATATCGATATATGAAGCCCATACTCGGGAACTCTCACGATGTTTATACTTCACCTCGACACCGCAAGGTACAAGAGGAACATGATGAGATGAGATGAGATGAGGAGACGCCTCAATAACAGGGCACACAAATGAAACTGTGTGCGACGAACACGGTAGGTCAGCTGACAAGAAGTGACGTATTTAATAAAGTGTAAGCTAACAGCTAAGCCGAAATAATTGTGGAGTGGTATGAGGAAGTTAATCTCGATAGGAACGACACGAGTGGGAAAACTGCAGATCAAAGAAAGAAAATAGAAAGAAAATAGAGAAATGGGAATGACTGACGATAGAGAAAGGATGAGGGTTTTCAAAAGGATACGATTTTAACATATGATGTGGTTAATTAAACTATGTTGAACACCCGAGGTTAAAGAGACCCCCCCCCCCCCCCGCCCCCAACTGAAAAATGGTGCTTTTTCCCAAAGTCTTGCAATCTCATCCTTGAAATGTGCAAGATTTAATAGGACCTGAGTGTCAGACACGTCACATTGGTCCGAATAAAGAACTGACTGGCTTGTGCGGATGCAAGCTGATCTTCCTCCCTACACACACACACACACACGCACACACACACACACACACACACACACACACACACACATATATATATATATATATGTGTGTGTGTGTGAGAGAGAGCACGAGAGAGAGAGAGAGAGAGAGAGAGAGAGAGAGAGAGAGAGAGAGAGAGAGAAAGAGAGAGAGAGATATGCTTTCCAAATTATGTGCAATATTGCTCTATAGAGTCAGTGCTGTTGTAGGCAAACGAAGCATAAACAATCAGCAGAGAAACTGAAAAAAGTCTTGTATCAGGGAAATTATAAAGGATACAATGGACAGACATACACACCATAGAGGAAGTTCTTCACGCATAAATAAAACCTTGCAACGATTAGAATAAAATTACTTAGGAGTCAATGTTTTTTTTAGCATAGTATGCGGAAAAATGAACTTCGAACTAACAGTTTGGCTATTGAACTCTTGTCATAACTATACAGCATCTAAAAGTTCGTATAATTTTGTGTTTGTACTTCCAAGAACTAACACTTTTGCTATTGGACTCTTGTCACAAATATACAGCATATGATGCTTCGTATCATATAGTGTTTATAATCCAAAGAACTAATAATTTGGCAATACGCTTGTCACAATTTTATAACATCTAAAGTTTCGCAACATATTGTTTATACACCCACGAACTAACAATTTGGCAATACTCTTGTCACAAATATACAACATCTAAAACTTTAAAGTACGTTGTGTTTATGAGTCCACGAACGAACTACAGTTCTGATACGACTCTTGTTACTCATTTATAACTGGAACTTCTAATCAAATTATCCATAAACTAGTCACTCGGCTGAAACGACTCTTGTTACAAATATACAACGCATAAAACTTCGAATCATATTGTTTATAATTCCACGAGATAACTATATGTCTCTTGTCACTCTTATACCAGTGAAACTTCTCTTCAAATTGTGTACACGAGCCCACGAACTGATGACTTGGAAATACGACTCTTGTCACAAATATACAACAGATACAACTTCGTATTATATTGCGTTTATATTTCAACGAACTCATTGTAAGGCTGAAACAACTCTTGTCACAAATATTTAAATCTCCAAAACTTCATTGTATTTATAAGCGCACGAACAAACTACTCGATAATACAGCTCCTGTCACAAATATACAACACATAAAACTTCATATCATATTGTGTTTATAAGTCTACTAACTACTGGTCTGATATGATGTTTGTCACTAGTATACAACTGAAACTCTTCATAAAATTGTGTTTGTAAATCCACGAACTAACTACTTGAATTATACAACTCTTGCCAACCCCTGGCCTTCTCGTGGCGGAACTGTTTTAACTACCAGGGGAAGGGGCGGCAGCGAGTCACTGGTGCCGTGAAATAACCAGAAAGCTCTAGATTTGTATGCACGTACATGCATGCGCAGAGAGGTGTGTGCGTGCCTACACACCTAAACTCGAGCAAGACCACAGTCTGCTCTAGTAAATGAAATGTGCTGAAGACGGAGGTAACCAGTCAGGAGGCAGACCACAGAAATCAGGATGCCGCGCAATTACGCCATGAAATATGTCGACTACTGCTAAATGTTATGGTGCTCGCCCTGCTTTGGACCCCCAGGCAGGTGCAGTGCCGGGCCCTATGCCTCGAAAGGGTCCAACCACAACTACTGGAGGTCCTTCTCAGATGTCTTGTGGAGCCAGGGGACCTGAGAATATAGCGTCTGGCCATAGCAAACAAAAACTACACAAAATAAAACATATCTAGGCAAACCTTCTGGCCTAGAGAGACGACAGTGGAAGATAAACTCTATGGACCGCTGAGTGAACTAAAAAAGACTGTTAACTTCATACAAGAGACAACATTGCCGTTATAGACATGTTTCATGCGAACTAAAGAAGAAGAAGATCATCACCATCATTATCATGTACCATGCCGATAATCGGGGGCGGTCATGTTTCGCCATCTCACTCGATCACCAGAGTCGCTCAGTGTTCTTGTTTCGACCATGTAACGTGGCCAAACCATCCAGGTATTTACTTCACTGACTTCCCCTTGTTCTATTCCACTCAATCTTGACAGTTGTCATCAATTTCTCCAATTTATGTCTTCTCTTAACGTGACCAACAATTCTAACTGCCTACGCCTAATTTCTCTAATTAGTTTACAATTTTCATTTTTTTTCTTTTTTGTAGACCTTGGTCCATTGATGTTTCTGTCTGTCCATAGTATTCTTGTCATTTTCCTCAGAAACCACATTTCCACAGCTGTCAGATGTTTTTCAGCTTGTCTGCTCATTGTCCACTCTTCACATCCATACAAAAGCACAGGTTCTATGCAGCACCACAACATCCTTTTTCTCGTTGCATATGCGATCTTGTTATTGGTCATTACGTTTTATATGTTGCAGAAAGGCTACCTTCGCCATGGCCATTCGTGGTCTAATCTCTTCAAGACATCTCCCATCAGAAGTTATGACTGTTCCAAGATAATTTTACCGATTCACTTGTTTAAGAAAATTCCCATTTACTTGTATATTACATTGTGGTATTTCGTTCTTCCCAGTGACGACCATAACCTGTGTCTTCATACAATTTAATTCTAACCCTAGTTGTTCACTATGTGCAACAACCTCATCTACTAAATGTTGCAGATCCTGCCCGTTGTCTTCAGTCTATACTGTTTCATCCGCACATCTATTGTTATTGATGTTTCGTCCCCCAATGATGATTCCTTTAATATCTTCTACATTTCTGAAAATCTTGTCACTGTACAGAAAAAAAGATCGTTAGACATTACACATCCCTGTCTCACACTTCTCTAAATAGGCTGATATTGACCTACTTCATTATCAATCCTTATGGCAGATTGTTGTTTCCAATATTTACAAATATACACCTAAAACTTCCAATCAATTATCCAGCATTATTTTCTAGGGAATTCCCACTGCCATTTTATCAATGTATGACACTAAATGTAAACATTTGAACAAATCAAAGAACCAGTTTTAAAAGACCCAGAAAACATTCACGAAATTGCACAGCCGACATTTCCCTCATTGTCAGATGCAGTAATGAAAGCCATTTTCGGGATAAATAAACTGTGTTGCCTTGTCAACCTCGAAAAAGAACCAAAAAAACAAAAAACAAAACATGACATGCATTTTATAACAGACCACATTAATGAGAAACGGACAATCGAGTAGTGCACTGCCAATCAATGTCAGTTTTCTGGTGACGTCTGTTTTAGTGCAAAAGCATCGGTCAACTATATTGGCTCATTTTTTCCATAACAGAAGCAATTGCTTGCGACTGTCCGTTATAACAATTATATTGTGAATATTTAGAGCTGTATTTATAAACTGCCATTGCGAAATGTCGATGTTTGTTCGTTTAGTTTCTTCGTTCTTTCATCGTGGAATGATGGCATATTTTGTCATTGCTGTGAACTACCCAACACTGAGATAACTTCTACTGTCACTAAGGCTAGAACTTTATAACAGAAATATACTACTCAAAGTTAGTTACACGTTCATTACAGGATGTAGCTATCAATCTCGGCATTTTTGGCTGACTGTGAATTCATTGCGGACTCAAGGAGTATCCTAAGTAAGATGTAAAAAGAAACTTTTCGTGTGGAATGGCTATCCTCACTTCAGAAGTCACAGACTGTGAGACTTGTATGGATGTTTTGCCCTGGCCATGCTGGGGTGCGGAGCAATGAACAGGCTGATAAGATGGCAGAGAATGCACCTCATGGTGGTAGATTACCTATGGACAAGGGGGAGGTGGTCGTGCGTTTGTGGGACCATGTGGAGAAAGCGGGGGAACAGATTGAGAACGCGTTCGTGGAAAGACTGATATTGCGGGCGATCAGCAGGGGTTCTGGAAGAATTTCAAAACAGAGAGGGAAGACCGGGAGAACTTTCAATCAGATAGCGGTGGGAACTATAAGTAGTATGACTATTCACTGGCTGTTGAACGAGGGAACGGAGCGCGTATGGGAATGTCCTGAGTGCAGTGATGTCGGTTCTTAGCTCAACTCTTACGTTCAGTAGTGTGCCATTGCGGTTGATTTCGAACCTTCGACTAGGTATTCGGGAAATTGTGAAAATGCGTCCATTGCCCTCAACCTACAGACACCTGCTGCAGAAATTACTAGATTTAGCATAATAATCCGACGTGTTTTTGTTACTTTGTTATTTGACCTCATACACATCACGTGCCATGTATGTACACATGCTGGGTAATTGTTTTCTATCACACACACAATCACTCAGGTAGACTGCAACGGGTCTGTGTTCCTGTTATGTTATTTGGCAACGCCATCAAAATTCTTATCTATATTTGTTCCCGCTTAAATTGACCGCCCACGCTTTCCGGCATGGCACATGATGGATGGATGGATGGAAATTGTCTCACCATCCGGTCGTGATGCTAACGGACTCACAAAGTATGATGAGAAAGGTGATGACAGTCACGCAGAGTGCTGGTTTCCGATCAACAATCAAAAATAAAAAGCATCAACATGATTATTCCGCAGGACGTGTTGGTGTTGTTGGAAACGAGCATGCGGACAGTTTGACTGAGTTCACATCCCTTGGTGGGGCATTATAACGAAGTAGTTGTTGGTGCCCTTTAGAATCATGTATCGTGCAGAAGAACAGAGGATCTTGCCGACACTCAAAACTCCGAGGAAAGGCCAGACGGACACATAATCATAATGCTACTGCTACCATTAGTATTGGCACTCTTCGCTGGCTGTTGTAAATTAGGACGGAGCACGTATGGGAATGTCCCTACTCTTGTGATCTAGGTGTTTGACTCAACTCAGCTCTGCCCCATCAAGTTTGTCAATAGTCACTAAATTTTGAAGTATGGCTTCCCTCTGCTCATAACATGGCCACACCTTAGTATGTACACAGTCAATATCCTGTTCAACCGTTCCCAGACTTAGTATGTACACAGTCAATATCCTGTTCAACCGTTCCCAATTATAATCGGGATATATGGTGTCTATTGTTCTTTCGAATAATTATTTTTGTTTTTCTAACTGATACTTTTGCTTACTTCATGTTGTATATTTTATATAATCATATCTTTCAGACAATTGTAATATATTTCTTGTGCTTTTCGTCTTCACTGTTACTAGTAAATTTACAGCTTTTCAATAAGTGACTTCAATTATTAGTATTTTACACACATGTTAACAGTATCGCATAATATGACAAGTAAAGGGAAAACCCCAGAACTATTATTATGAACAGAAAATATTCGATTCCCTCTCGATACGGATTGAATCCACACACAAATCCCAATCTATCCTGATTGAATTTTTAAACATTCGAATCTCTCCCCATACGGATCGAATCCATGACAACTGGACGACGGACAGGCGATCGTCTAACCACTATGCCATTACGATTCCTCATTGTAGACAACGCTAACCATAACATACGTTGTTAGACGTTGGGCTAAACATTACGCAGTAATACCCTCTCATCCTCGCTTCACAAATAGCGTTATCCATGATACGCCATGCCTGAATCGTGACCCATGTAAAAGGAAACTACCCCATATCAACTCATAATTCTGCCCGACGTTTTCCACAAATGCACGCTTGTGAATTCCGTCGATATCTGTACAGATTCAGACGTTGGTGATGTCATTTGCATGCATGGTTGGCTAACCAGAGTGGATAATCGTTGCCTACTGCTGCGTCCTTTGTGTTGATTGATTTCTGATTTGCTCGCGGCTTGCGTCTCCGTCATCTTGCTCACACAGATGTGCATTGCTGCTGTTGCAACAGGGTTGACACTGGCTGTGATGGTTCAGTGTTTGTGAACAGACGTCAATGGGAGCTATATGCAAATCTGAAATTATCGTGTAGTGTTCATTTTAAGCGACCTTTTCACCAGTGTGTCTGCTTGTATGCCTGCCTGCCTGCCTGCCTGCCTGCCTGCCTGCCTGCCTGCCTGCCTGCCTCCCTGACTGTCTGTCCGTCCGTCCATCCGTCTGCCCGCCCGCCCGCCCGCCCGCCCGTCTGTCTGTCTGTCTGTCTGTCTGTCTGTCTGTCTGCCTGCCTGCCTGCCTGCCTGTCTGTGAGTCTAGTCTAGTTTAGTCTGTCTAGTCTGATTGTCTTGTTTGTCTTGTCTGCATATCTCTCTGTCTCTCTGTCTCTCTGCCTGCTTGCCTATCTATTTATATGTTCATATATCAACCACCCACTGAAGCAACCTTTTACATGCCGAATATACAACGACGGTTGTCAGCACGTTATTTCCAAACCCTAAATTCTGAAGTATCTTTTTCTTGTGGTGCACACACCGCCATTCGTCTGTCTCTTAGTGTGATCATTCTTTTTGTCTACACTTTGCTTCCATGCCTCATCATTGTCCCCGTGGTAAAGAGAATAAATGTGAAATGTGACTGTGAAACCAACACTCCAAAGACACAAACATATTCATAAATGAACGTTTCCACAAAAGACTGTCAAAACACAAAAACCTGAAAACAAGAATAAAGTATTTTATTTCATTTGAACGATGACGCATTAAACTCGACTACCACAGAAGGCTTTGCCATTGGGCTAAACATGAACATTATGATGGGAATATTAGAAGCTTATATCGGGAAAATATTATTAGTGAAAATGAAATAGTAAAGAAATAGGATTGATATAACGGGAATTTCAGAACACATGTCGGCGGGTCAAAATCACATCGTGACCCAGACATGAGACGTATGTATATATTCAGGGAAAGAAAATGGTTTGGCATAACTGGATTTATTTTATCATGGCAATGACAACTTCTTTATGACGTCTTAGTAGCACAAATAGGGAATACGCTTTAGTTCAAAATGAGCGATCGCAAAGAAGAAAAAAAATCTTTTAAAAACAAACAAAACAGTCTCACAATAGTTTCAACAGAACAATCGTGGAAGGAATAGTTCCAGGAACAGAAAGACAGGGATCGACCGGCTCGAATATGGACACATTGCAGACATTTTGGGTGTTAAAGTGCATGAGGCAGAAGTGCTGTTCTCCTCTTGCCTTCCGGTTAATAAACTAAAGGACCATCGTACACGCCTTAAAGCTTTGGGGGTATATTGCTAGATCCATACTTGGCTGGCCCTATCAATACTCAGTGGGTGATCTCATTTGTATTAACCCGGCCGCGTTTACATTCCAAACTATTTCCTGATACCTATTTAAAGCTGGGGTATCTTGGAACCAAAGTCATTGTTTAAAAACCTGGCCGATGCGAACTTGAACCTATGACAACCGAGCTGGAAGAGGACGTCCAGCCACTGCTCTAAAGCAGCTCCCGCCGGCAGGGTTGCCCTTCGTAAGTTGTGACAGGAAATTACCTTGACAGTAAAGTGTGATATCGTATGTAAAGTGTTATATAAAACTTGACAGTAAAATGTAATATTGTATGTAAAGTGTTATATACAACTTGACAGTAAAGTGTAATATCGTATGTAAAGTGTTATATAAAACTTGACTGTAAAGTGTAATATCGTATGTAAATTGTTATAGACAACTTGACAGTAAAGTGTAATATCGTATGTAAAGCGTTATACAAAACTTGACAGTAAAGTGTAATATCGTATGTAAATTGTTATATAAAACTTGACAGTAAAGTGTAATATAGTATGCAAAGTGTTATATAAAACTTGACATTAAAGTGTAATATCGTATGTAATGTGTTATACAAAACTTGACAGTAAAGTGTAATATCGTATGTAAAGTGTTATATAAAACTTGACAGTAAAGTGTAATATCGTATGTAAAGTGTTATAAAGAACATGACAGTAAAGTGTAATATCGTATGTAATGTGTTATATAAAACTTGACAGTAAAGTGTAATATCGTATGTAAAGTGATATAAAGAACATGACAGTAAAGTGTAATATGGTATGTAAAGTATTATATAAAACTTGACAGTAAAGTGTAATATCGTATGTAAAGTGTTATATAAAACTTGGCTGTAAAGTGTAATATCGTATGTAAAGTGTTATAAAGAACATGACAGTAAAGTGTAATATTGTATGTACAGTGTTATATAAAACTTGATAGTAAAGTGTAATATTGTATGTAAAGTGTTATATAAAACTTGGCAGTAAAGTGTAATATCATATGTAAAGTGATATAAAGAACATGACAGTAAAGTGTAATATCGTATGTAAAGTGTTATAAAGAACATGACAGTAAAGTGTAATATCGTATGTAAAGTGATATAAAGAACATGACAGTAAAGTGTAATATCGTATGTAAAGTGATATAAAGAACATGACAGTAAAGTGTAATATCGTATGTAAAGTGATATAAAGAACATGACAGTAAAGTGTAATATCGTATGTAAAGTGATATAAAGAACATGACAGTAAAGTGTAATATTGTATGTAAAGTGATATAAAGAACATGACAGTAAAGTGTAATATCGTATGTAAAGTGTTATAAAGAACATGACAGTAAAGTGTAATATCGTATGTAAAGTGTTATAAAGAACATGACAGTAAAGTGTAATATCGTATGTACAGTGTTATATGAAACTTGACAGTAAAGTGTATTATCGTATGTACAGTGTTATTTAAAACTTGACAGTAAAGTGTAATATCGTATGTAATGTGTTATATAAAACTTGACAGTAAAGTGTAATATCGTATGTAAAGTGTTATATAAAACTTGACAGTAAAGTGTAATATCGTATGTAAAGTGTTATATAACACATATCACTCATTGAGTGTCGATTGTTCTAATATATTGAACCCAGTGCCATATACTCAACATGGCGGATAGCCATTTCTAGCTTTAAAAATTAAGCCTCTGGAGTGTTTATGCTTCTGGCTATGGTTTGCATTCCCATTTTCCTCATGTTGGACTGGTAGTGCATGTTTCCATCGTCCTGTTTCTGAGTTGAGTGCGTGGCGCGACACTGTGAGGTGTGACTTTCATATGCAATGTTTTTACATCTGCCCGCGTTTTTTTTTTTTTTTTAGCGTGAACTGCATGTTCGGTACGATGGCGGGCGGCCTATCGCTTGGAATTGACTGGATTGACTTTTCGGTTCACGAGTGCATTTATCTCGGAAACTCCTGGGGGTCGTCGCCGGAGCTACGGTTGTTGTGCCTTGTGCGAAGCTTTCAGCGGGCCACCCTGCCGAAGGGAACCAAGCCATATGGGATACATCCCGGGGCAGTGAAGTCGATCCTCTCGACTTTTAATGCAGTAATGTACGGTTGCTGGTTTTCAAGTGACTGTCGCTTCCATCAACGATGAACTGTATTTTCCGAAGAGGATTGTTGTGTTGACATTCTGACGGTGGCATTATGCACAGTGCACCTGTGCGGTCTGTTGGCTTGTCGAGACTTCTGTCTATTCCACTTTTAACATACTGCAGTGAGGAGCATTTCGTGTGATATTCACTGGCACAGAAACGGAGCATAATGGGGACGACCCGTTGCCTTGAAGTTGGAACCGTGACTAACTAACTATACTCAATACGCCTCAAGGTGCGAAAAGAGTCCTTTACGGGCTTTAACTTATGATGTTTGTATTTTCAATCATTTCTGTTACCTCATGTGTTACCTCTGAATGTCTGACTCGGTGATACAAACTTCGGCGCGGAAGTAGCACGGCGAAAGGCTGCTGATCATGAAGCAGTCGCACTTCCCGGAATGTTTGGGCCCTTTAACTTCCTGACACTCTCTGGGGGAGGACGCAGCCGGATCATGACTCGGGATGTCTTTCTCCTGCTGTTTATTCGCACCCTGTTTCGAGACGTTTAGTTGTTTTCCCACTTGTCCCACAAAAATGTATTAGACCTTCCCCTCAAGCCATCCCTCTCTCGTGAAGGAGAACGTGTATACTGTGCCTTAATCTACGTATCTTTCTCTGCTCTGACCTTTGACGTATTTTGTTGACTTTTAAGGCTATCATGGCACTGGTATATATAGAAGGTGAGTACTGACATGTTATGTAGAACCTGTTCTCCTGTATGGCAGTGGATCATGGAACAGGAACGAACACTTTAGGAAATTCATGGTGGCAACGGATATATGGTTTCAGACACGCATGTTGCGAACACTTTGGACTGCCAGGATAACTAACGAGTGCCTTAATAAAGCTAATGAAAGAATAATAGTATATGCTAATTATAAGAAAGGAAAAAGGGGGGGTTGGTGGGACGTATTCTTTGCTTATGTAATGAGACAAGAAGCTTTGAAAACATTGAATATGGAAATATTAATACGGAAACTGAAAACATTGTGACAGCCAAAAAGATCAGCGGTAAAAGAAATGCAGGCAGACATAAAGAAATGATGCTGGGTGGACCGCACTTGTGGCATGGAGAATTATCATCAATAGAAATGATTGAATGCACCAGGGACCGAGGTATGGGAATATGCAGGAACACATACGACAGTTGCCGAGATCTAGGAGTATGTCTGAACACATACGACAGTGGCCGAGATCTGGGATTATGCAGGAACACATACGACAGTGGCCGAGATCTGGGATTATACAGGAACACATACGACAGTGGCCGAGATCTGGGATTATGTCTGAACACATACGACAGTTGCCGAAATCTGGGAGTATGTCTGAACACATACGACAGTAGCCGAGATCTGGGATTATGCAGGAACACATACGACAGTGGCCGAGATCTGGGATTATACAGGAACACATACGACAGTGGCCGAGATCTGGGATTATGCAGGAACACATAACGACGGTTGCCGAGATCTGGGATTATGTCTGAACACATACGACAGTGGCCGAGATCTGGGATTATGCAGGAACACATAACGACGGTTGCCGAGATCTGGAAGTATGTCTGAACACATACGACAGTGGCCGAGATCTGGGATTATGCAGGAACACATACGACAGTGGCCGAGATATGGGATTATACAGGAACACATACGACAGTGGCCGAGATCTGGGATTATGCAGGAACACATACGGCAGTTGCCGAGATCTGGGATTATGCAGGAACACATTCGGCAGTTGCCGAGATCTGGGAGTATGTCTGAACACATACGAAAGTTGCCGAGATCTGGGAGTATGTCTGAACACATACGACAGTGGCCGAGATCTGGGATTATGCAGGAACACATACGACAGTGGCCGAGATCTGGGAATATGTCTAACACATACGAAAGTTGCCGAGATCTGGGCATATGCATGAACACATAACGACGGTTGCCGAGATCTGGGAATATGTCTGAACACATACGCCAGTTTGCAGGCCACATAATGACAACGATCACAGTATATTGTGCGTTGTTCTTGGTGTTCTTGCTTTTCTTATGTTGTCAATGATCTCGTCAGTCATCCATAATTATTTTGTCAATGATCGCGCCAGGCATCCATAAATATTTTAGTCAATGATCTCGTCAGTAATCTGTAATTATTTTGTCAATGATCTCGTCAGTAATCTATAAATATTTTGTCAATGATCTCATCAGTCATCCATAAATAAATTGTCAATAATCTCGTCAGTCATCCACAAGTATTTTTCTCAATTATCTCGTCGGTCATTTGTAATGATTTTGTCAATGGCATCGTCAGTCAATCATAATTATTTTCTCAATGATCTCGTCAGTCAGTCTGTGTGTATGCTTATAGCCAAAGTTACATTTTTCTACACATTATTAGGAAGTCACGGTACCGGGGTGGTTACGGGGTGGTTACGCCGCACGCCTCACGCTCAGAAGGTTCTAGGTTCCATTCCCAACTACAACATTCGGTTCGCAAGTGCAATGTTCTCGGAAACTCCTGGGGGTCGTCGCTAAAGCTACGAAGTGTGTGGTCTGTGCGACTGTTTCGACAAGTGGCTCTGCGAAAAGAGACCTCGCCATATGGGATATAACCCACTGTAACGAAGTCGATCTTCTTTTGATGTAAACTGTACACATTATTACACACTTATAAACCATCAGAGTTGTCTACATACACACTCTCTCAGTTGTTTTACTAGACATTCTTAAACATTCTTCCACTTGTATTCATAAACGTTCTTTATCCTTGTCTTTCCAAACATTATTACCGTTGTCCTCCCTAATATTGTTACATTGTATTTTACCAAACATGCATTCAGTTGTCTTTTCCTAAACATTCTTACAGTTGTCACACTTAAAGGTACAACAATCTCATTCCTAATAACTATGTTTGTTATCTCCCAAAACATCCTAGTAGATGTCTTACTGAACAGCCATGTAGATTTTTCTTTTTCTCTAAACAACTTTTCAGTTATCTTCCCAAACATTGCTATTACTGTCTTTACTTTCTACTTATGTTAAACGTTGTGCTGCTTAATATTCTTTCAGCACTGATACTAAACATTAATGCAATTGTCAGTCTGAAAGGTTGCCTTTTCTAAAAATAAAAAAAAAACGATTCTCTTGTCTTCTTAAATATAGACTCTTTTGTCTTTTCTAAATACTGACTGTCTTCCTAAATACCAACTCTCTCATCTTCTTAAATACTGACTCTCATGTCATTCCTAAATATTGACTCTCTTGTCTTTGAATAACTAAGACACAAACAATAGATTGTACGAGAAAGTGGTCCTTTACCATGCTATTTACTGGTTACTCAATGTGTCTCTTATTGTGAAAAAGTGTTCCTTTACTATGTTATTTACCGCTTACCCAATACGTCTCATAATGTGAAAAGATGGTCCTTTACTACTTTACCCAATGCGTTTCTTAATGCAAAATTGTGGTACTTTACAATGGTATTTACCACATGCACAATGCGTCTCTTAATGTGAAATGAGGTCCTTTACTTAGGTATTTACCACATACCCAATGTTTCTTACAATGTGAAAAGGTAGCCCTTTATTATGGTATTTACCCGTTACCCAATGGTCTTATAATGTGAAAAACGGGTCCTTGGTTCTACTTTGTAGAATCATTAAATGCATTCACATCGAACATTGCAAAACAACCAGCGCACTGGATGCACCGACAGAGATTTAGCAATCCATCAAACGTTTCTGTCTTTCTTATCGCTGGCACAGTCTTGACTACCAAATCAATTGCTTGTGATGAGTGCAAATTGATGGTTATTATCGTGTCAGATGGTGAAAGTGTGTTTCCGCGGCTTTGTCGCCACGTCCGCCTGGCGGTTAGAGTACACAAGGAGATGCTCACTGCTCAAGTCCTTGCCCCGCTGTTGCCTTCATTAAGTAGCAGGTTGCTATCGCAGATACGTAATGGGGGGGGGGGGGGGGGGGGGTTTGTTTACTGAGGTAAAACTGTGGAGACGCAATGAAGAAATTAAAACAAAAACACAGACCGTGGGGAAAGCTCTACAAGAGCACAATTTCAAAAAAAAACGGCTCAAAGGTAAACACACATGTATAGATTGGCGCTCAAAGAAGTAGAAGGCAGTAGTAGGGATTAGAGGACTCACTAGACCAGTGGTTCTTAACATTTTTTGGCCCATGAACCCCTTCACCATATGTTAAGAATGTCACCCCCCCCCCCTTTTTTTGTTTTTATTTCCTCTCTATAAATTCCCCCCTTCTCTAGACAGTAAACATAAAACTATAAGTTAAATTAATAACACATACTAGAACATGTCTAGACATCTACATAAAAAGTGATTTGCAGGTCTACTTACGTTATAAAACGACTTTCAGAACAGCGAGGCGAGAAGTACAGAACGTTTAAGTATGGAGATAAAAACAATATCAAGTAATCGGTTCTTGTATTAACGCAATCGTGAAATAATCTTAATTCCCCGGTCGGTTGTTCAGAAAGCAATGGCAAACCACTGAACGTAAAAATTGCCGTATCGCAAACAGCTAACAAAAAAAAAAAAAAAAAGCACGATTGGATTGACTGCTCGTCATGTAGAGGAAGTACAACTATTTTTTTTTTAAAAATATGTTAGAACAGCAAACAATAAGACGGCTTTGTACGATGAGTTATAGTCTTGTGGATATCTGGACCCAGCATTACGGCTGAGTGTATGTTTTCTTGCTGTTTGACCAATGCTTGGTTAATATATATTTCTGAAGCGATTGGCACGAACTATATCAATATTCTATAGTTATGGAACAGGTGTCTCAGTTTAAGCTTGTTGTAGGTCCTTCGGTCTCCGTGGCAAGGAGTTACGGACTCGATTCGTAATCGCTTATAACCGGGTTCGAAACACAGCAGTGCTTAGTTTTTTTTTTTCGGAAAAAGTATCTGAGCTGGTTGTTCCGAAAGCAATGGCAAATTACTGAAAGTAAAACTTGCCCAGGAATCACGAACAGCCCAAATGCTGGGGTTGACTGCTACGTCATGTGAAGGACATGCAACTACATTTATTTCTTCTTCTGCGTTCATCCGGAGTTGTTGTTTTTTTTTTTCGGACGTGATTGCGTTGTGCCTGTTTACAGCAGAGCTGCGTTCTTGCGCCGTTAGGCCGACACATCCAACTTCTGCGGGCATTTGTTGACCTGGTTAACCTTCCCGTGGACATTTGTTTTATTAGGTCCTTTTATAGGACATCGTATCAACCTGGGTATATTTTGAATGTTTGTGATTTTTTTAGGCTATTTCTTTTCAGTAGTTTGCCATTGCCTACCCGCGACTAAGATCCGTGGAGAGGCTTGAATGCCTACGCCCATTGGCTGAGAACGTGATTATGATGATATATATCATGTTGTCTTCCCCACTTTGTAAACCTTGTTTCATTGACATCGATGCTGGATAGACAGGAGGAGGAAGAAGACGGAAAAGATAAAAATATATTTTAATGTACAATAACAAAGATCACGAATACTTATCTAAAAGCTGAAATACCAGTCCATAAATAAGTAATCTGCACATCTGAATCGTGTTGTAAAGGATTATATTCGCTGCACGCAGATACCCGTATAGTGAGCCCCGGTCTATTTCTATAGGTCTTATTTTCTAATGCAATTCCCTTTGCGTGACTGATGGAAGGAGACTCCACATTTGTGGTTTACAATTCAAATCAAATAAAACAAAACACCAAACCAAACCATTTCTTGTTTCATCGCTGTTTTCTTATCTTCTACATCTCCTCGCTGTCTTTCTTTCATGTTTACATTGACACACGAGTACTCATGATGTAGTCGAATTATGTTTTTCAACCTTCCCTTGTGTGTTATAGCTATGAAGATGACGAGATGAATCGAATAGCGACACTCAC
Source organism: Cepaea hortensis (assembly GCA_963921405.1). Lineage (NCBI taxonomy): Eukaryota > Metazoa > Mollusca > Gastropoda > Stylommatophora > Helicidae > Cepaea > Cepaea hortensis. The sequence continues at coordinate 26,730,698 of OY992893.1, forward strand.
AAACTGACAATACTCAACTCAAGTCAGTGTTAATGATGAAGCGATGATGTTGGTAATATTTAAATTAAACAATTATGATATTCAGGGGCGAAAGATTGAAATAACGTGTGTGAATTTATTCATTCATGTAAACTGCTAATGAAATAATAACCACTTAGAGTCTGCGGGGCAGGGCACTCGGTTCGCAATGTCCCGTCATACAGTGTCGACGGCGGTTTGGAAGCAGTCGGTTTGCGTTGCTTGCGATGATATGAGCGTGGGTCGTTCAGAAAGCTTGACGAACTACAGAATGTAAAAATTGCGTATACAATAACAAACATGCGAACAATGCTGAGATTGAATGTAAAGGACACGCAAGTAACTAACAGTGATATTGTACATTTACGTCAACATTCAAATTGCGGCGCCCACAAATTGAAACCTTTCTGAACTGTTGTCATAGTTTGTTCATGATGAACAAGATGGACGAGCCCTCTATCTGGCTGACGAGAACCTGAAGTCGAGATACTGGACCAAAGGTGAATCTCAAACTACACTCTCACGCAGGTATCCTCATTAAATGGTTACCTTATATGAAATGTTGTAGGTGCGATAGTGGCTGGACGCTCGTCTCACGCAACCATTCTCATTAAATGGTTACCGTTATATGAAATGTTGACTGGACGCTGGTCTCACGCAACTTTCCTCATTAAATGGTTACCGTTATATGAAATGTTGACGACGCGATAGTGGCTGGACGCTCGTCTCATGCAACCATCCTCATTAAATGGTTAACGTTATATGAAATGTTGACTTGGCGCTCGTCTCACGCAGGTATCATTAAATGGTTACCCTTATATGAAATGTTGACTGGACGTTCGTCTCACGTATCTATCCTCATTAAATGGTTACCGTTATATGAAATGTTGACTGGACGCTCGACTCACGTATCTATCCTCATTAAATGGTTGCCGTTATATGAAATGTTGACTGGGCGCTCGTCTCACGCAACTTTCCTCATTAAATGGTTACCATTGTATGAAATGTTGAAGCCGCGGTAGTGGCTGGACACTCGTCTGCAGGCCTGCAGGTCATAGGTTCGATCCGGCTCTAGCGGTGTTGAAGTTTTACAACTGTCATGGGCTTTCAGGGTGACCCCAACTTAAAATGAGTACCAGAAAAAAGCTAGAGAGGTATAGGCGACCCGTCTGATACTTACCACATCGAGTGCTGATTTTGTGTGTGCATATTCTTCTACATTACATCGCAGTCAACACCAGCATTTTACTGCTGTTTTTGATGTCTTGACAAGTTTACGTTCAGTAGTTTACCATTGTTTTCTAAACGACCGGCTCCCATACCAGTTCGTTAAAACCCAGCGCAACGCGGTCTGCTGTCAAATCGCTCACAGCTGTGTTTCGAACGCGGGTAATCGTGATTACGAACCGCGTCTATAACTCCTTCACCTCGGAGATCGGCAAGTGCTGATTGGTCTATGAAAATATAGGTTTAGCATCCGGGGATAATGCGCTGTAATGTGTGTGAAAGGTGTTAGAAGATATCAAGAACACAGAGGATAGGCGTTTATTGGGGAACAAACCTGGTCGGCATGGCACATTATGATCGTGCTCTTGTAGACATACTTGAATTCGAACATATATCTAGGTGTTCGTGCATGAAAACATATCTGTTCTTTAGCTAGGCATATTCGTCATAACAACGGTGTTATATTTGAATGTGAGAAGAAATAAATTAGAGAATTTGGTGACAACTGGCAAGATTGAGGGGAAAAGAACAAGGGGAAGGCAAAAAAAAGTAAATATCTGGATGGCTTGGCCACATGGTATGGTCGAGGCAAGAACGTTGAGCTGATCCACGACTCTGGTGATTGAGTGAGATGGCGAAACATGTTCGCCCACGATAATCGCATGGCACATAACGATGATATTCGAATACATATATGCCTGTAGCTTTAAATGTTTATATATAAAATGAAATGGAAGAATATCTCCCGAAAACTGAAGCATAGAAAACGCAGTATATGACAACAGGAACATGCGCGAGTAACTTCAGAGCAGAAATGGAGGCCTTGAAATCTTAAACAGAAATACTGGTGGCATGTAAACATACAGTGACACAAATATATCCTATTACAGGCGGGAAGTCAGATGTTTTTACACTTAAGAGCAAAAATTGCAGAACTATCAGACCTAAGGGCAACACTCCATGAACTAAGCCAAAAAATGATGTATTTGGTTGTTTCGGGATTTGAGATTTAAATATTAAGCACAATCCACTACTGGCAACGCTGGTCGTATTCTGGTATGAACCTAAGGCAATTCCACGTCAATGTGGAAGCACTATACTCGAGTTTCGCTTTCGTTTGAGCTCGCGCATATCCTTGACCGGACCCGGAAACACCCCGGATCACTGGCGTGTGAAGCGGGTGTGTAAACACTAGACCACGCGACACACGCTGGACACGGCCAAATTATCACAACAGAATATTACAACGTCACCCATCGTAGTCTGTAGCTCAAGAAGCAACCAAATAAATCAATTTGATTAGTACCTCCCTGGACTTAGGCGGCCTGGTGTGCCTTGCCAGTGAGAAGCCTTGATCGTTCGGGTCCACATCGATTGACGGACGTCAGTCGCGGCGTCGGGCAAATGTTGAGCTACAGCCTACGATGGGTGACGTTGTAATATACTGTTGTGATAATTTGGCCGTGTCCAGCGTCTGCCGCGCGGCCTAATGTTTACACACCCGCTTCACACGCCAGTGATCCGGGGTGTGTTTCCGGATCCGGTCAGGGATATGCACTACTGACGAGCTCAAACGAAAGCGAAACTCGAGTATAGTGCTTCCACATTGACGTGGATATGCCTTAGGTTCATACCAGAATACGATCAGCGTTGCCAGTAGTGGGTTGTGCTCAATATTTAAGCCAAAAATCCAGAATGGTTGTAATACAATGGATCTCTTTACATTGTAACATACCTGGAAATGAAGAAGCCGACCAATTAGTAAAGTATGGTGGAAAGCTGCCTTAGCCAGATATAGACACAACCTAAGGTGAGGCCAAGGGATTTAGAAAAAGCATTTAAAGAAAAATAAGTGGAATCAGAGCATCCAGGCCACCAGAAACATGAGTATTAACAACACCAGGGAAGAGAACAAGATTCCGTACATGACACAAAAGGCTGCAATAGAACACGCGTAATACATTAGAGATAAGAGGTGCTGATGAATGTAACCATGGGACCGGTAAAATGACAGCTAAACATTTGTTGCAGAAATGGCCAACATATACAGAAGAGACAAAACTATTTCGGCCTACATGATATGAGGAGGATAACATCTATGACGTGTCAACAAGTTCAAGTTGTCTGCCGCTTTCTTTGGATATCTCCATACTGATATCTGAATGCGTGCGAAAAAGAGGGAAAAGAAGAAGAAGCAAAAGAAGAAATGTAACGACAATAAGAAATGTAAGAATAAGAATAATTGTAAGAAGAAGGAGAAGAAATGTAAGAAGAAGAAGAAAACATGTAAGCAAAAGAAGAAGAAGGTGAAGATGAAGAAGAAGTAGCAGCAGAAGAAGTAGAAGAAAGAGAAGTGTAGGAAGCAGAAGAAGAAGAAATGCAGGAAGCAGAAGAAGAAGAAACGTAGGAAGAAGAAATGTTTCTATTATCTAGCGCGTTCTTTACTTTCAACTTCTCTCAGCTCTCTTCCGTAAATGTTGATCAATACTTGCTCATTTTTCCCCATCGTATTCCTATATCCACTAGTGTTTCCCGGCAATTGATATTTGGCATGGTTAACATAATTTGCCTTAAAAGAGCAATGTCGAAGCCTTCGGGGTAACAAAAAACAAGCAATTCATCGAATATTCTGCTGCTCCGCTAGAAAATCACTATGACTTTCCTGAGATATTTCAAACACCCTTACCTTAAACTATGCTGCAATTTTGTTTCATCTTATAGTTGTTTTCTTTCATGACAAAAACTCGGAGCAGCGTTTAAGAAACAAACTAGCAAATGTGACATTGCCACGGTATCGACGCACGAAAAGTCTATTTTCAGACATAATAAAACTAACAGTTACATGTCTGCAAGCTTTTCCCGCCCATATACGTATTCTGTAAAATGGCATCCGTGTGAAGCCTTTCTATATAGAAGTTATGGATCACTATGTGATCAATAGGCCGTGCAGATAATGTTGCGCTTGTCATGAACACTCGGCTGGCGTTCCACCAACGAATGTGTGGTAAGTAGAGGCAGATTCCTCACTGTTCAAGTAGCTGCTACCTGTCTTTGTCAAGGATTACTCAACTAATTTTGTATTTATTTTACATCTTCTTAAGGCTGAAATAGAAAACTTGGCTTTTATGGACATTTTTCATGTGGCAGGCTTTTACGGAAATATGACATACCTGCGCAAGGTAATATTGGTGGAAATCTTTCAACTGTTTTAGGGCTTCAGAAAGTTTTATTGTTTCCGGAATACGTTCACGTTCTGGTTAAAGTAAGGCGATATCGCGGAACTTCAAAACCAGTGTATTTCCTTAGTTAATTTAAACACAGAATCCACAAACTATATGTTTCACATTTAGAAAAATACTGTGACTTTATGTTTTAAGTGTTTCAGCTAGAGTATTATTTATGTATTCACTTTATGTGACATATAACGCCGCAGTATGCATGTGACGAGATGCAGCGAAATATGCCAGGCAATAAATCGTGCAACTTATTGTTTGTGGTTCCTGTGTATAAAATAGCGGAACTTCCCGATAATAATCAGGAGTCTTGTCGAAATAGCATAATTAAAACATATTAACACATGTTGTTCATTCGACGTGGTCGTTTGAAATGACGTGCTTCAGTTTCCTGAGTGACAATAACTATCACAATTCTTGTCGTCTATTGTGGCACTCTTGCATGTGACAGTATATGTGAAGTATCGCTACCGTGACGTGTGGTTTAGCAATTTTTAAGTGATTTAATCTCTGTGCTAGATATTTTTTTAACATTTAGTATACCCGAAGTACTATTAAAATTGTGTATTAGAGATAGAACTCAGAACTACATCTGCAGTACCACTACAATTAGGTATCAAAGTTGTAACATTTGACCTAGTATGTATGAGGTACTAACTTCTTTCTTTCTAATTCTTGGGGAATCAACCGGATCTAGTTAGGAGCCTCTCTTATGCAAGCAATTGTGTTTCCTGCTTAAGACATTGTGTAACTTGCTTTTTTTCCCCTTAAATTGACTTTCTCTAGATACGTCCCATCCTCGGTAATGGGCTATTTCTACTCGTTTCCTTCCTATTCATTTTGTATACCAGCAGCCTCACTGCCCACTCTTTGACATTTCCATCTGCCGTGCAGTTTTTATCGTGGGCAACTACCTTTCTGTTTTTCAACATTATCCGAGCTGGCCAGTTATCGAATCTCCCTACCCAAGAGATCAGGGAGACGTGTGACATCACTAGATACCAAATCTCCATTCCCAAGAGATCGGGGAGACGTGTGACATTAATAGATAAAATGGTTCTTGGAGAAAGTACCAGTTCTAAGCTGGATTTAGAACTACTCTTATGTAGGATTTGAGCCTGAGGCCAACTTTTAGGCACGCCAGCCACCTGAAGCACAAACCTGGGTATGGAGGTTTAACAGAGTTTTAGAGATATATTATTATAGAAAATGGAGGGTATCTTATGCAATAAGTCACTATCACTGAATGTAAGAAAGAGAGTGCTGAAATGCTTTATAGAACCAGTTTTGCTGTATGGCAGTGAATCTTGGAATGTAAACGAACAAATTAGGAAGCACTAGGAAGCAATAGAAATGTGATTCCTGAGAAGAATGTTGCGAATTCCTTGGACTGCCAGAGTAACTAACAACGATTGTCTGAAAAAGGCCACTGAAACTAGAACATTATATACAACAATAAGAAGAGACAAACAGCTTTCTTTCGTCACATGATGAGAAGAGAGGCAATCGGGGGATGAAAGACAGAGGCAGACCAAGGGAAATTGTCCTGGATGGATTGAGACAGTGGCATGGAGAAATATCATCAGTAGAGTTAATCCTGAACACCAAAGACCGAGATCTGCGGAGAGCCATTAACACCTACGCCAGCTGGCAGGGCGCCAGATAATGATGACTATTATAGCTAGGCAATTAAGATGTTGACCTGGGCTCCAAGGTTGACTCCAGCCTAAAGCGGGCGCCAGAAAATGTCTTGAGAAGTACAAGCGCCGGCGTGGTGCCACCTACAGCAACCACAGAATGGTGGTTTGTGTAGACAGGGACCTAGCACCATGTAGCTCTAGAGGAGCTGTCATAACATTGGCAAGTGTGTGGCAGGCAAGGACATTGGGAAGTGTGTGGCATAGACAGATAAATTTCAGTTATCAGTTATCAGTTCTTCTTCTTCTTCTTCTCTCGTTCGCCTGAAATATGTTTATAACTGCAATGTTGTCTCTTGTATGAATCTAACAGTCTTTTTTAGTTCATTCAGCGGTCCATAGAGATTATCTTCCACTGTTGTCTCTCTAGGCCAGAAGGTTCGCCTGGGTATGTTGTAGATTGGGCAATCCTGGAGTATGTGCTCTGCTGTCTGCGACGCCAAACCACATGTGCACATGGCTGAGTCACCAATCTTGAATTTTGTATACATATGGTTGCGTAATCTATTGTGTCCTTTTCTGAGGCGCAGAAGAATGACCTGTTCTCAGTTATCAGTTGGGGTATCTTCATTGCACTCCGGACATGTCCATAGGTGCTCAGATCCTCCCCCCAGCATATGCATCAGCGTCCGGTAGCTAATAGTGCCAGTTCTGTGTTGGTTGACGAGGCGCTTTGTTTTCCCGATGTACCTCTCGCGTCTGGCTGTGCCGATTCTTAATCCCAAGTCTTTCATCCTGGACAGCGATGTGGAATCACTGACGTCAAAGTCCTCTGTTCTCGCCATATCTTTAAGGACGTTAATAACATCGGCACGATCCATGGGCTGGCCATCTAGAGGGGTGCAGAGCAAGCTAGTTTGTCAGCTCGTTCATTTCCCTCGACTCTCGCATGTCCCGGGACGAAGATGAAGGTGACTTTATGGACAACAGACTTCCGCGGCGATTCAGTCCACTGTCTACGTACAGATCCAGCTTCGAGCTTCTGAATCTTGCTCATTGAATCACTTAGTACACACACGTTGGTATAATGCTGTGATTCCAGCCATATGAAGGCCTGTGTAACTGCCATCACCTCCATCGTCAAGCTGCTCGTGGTCATAGAGTGGGCACCACTGGATTCTTGAACGGTTCGGCCTGCTGAACGGGCTGTAAATGCCCACGCACTTCTCTGCTGCTTTACAACAGATCCATCTGTATAGATGAGCACTTCGGGGCTATCTGAGTGTTCATAGATGAGCGCGTTAACCTCTGCATTGACAGCGGCAGGGTTCTGCTCTCTGCACCGTCTGTCGAGTCTGATAATGCAGGAGATAGTGCACTTAAAAGCTGGAGGCACCGGCACCCATTCCTTGCCGGGGTTGATACTGGTAAGACTGCAGACCTGTCTGACGACATCTTCCGCCCGACTCAACCATGATTTGCCCCTCTTTAGCCTGTAACCCTTTTCTCTGAATATAGCGTCATGCAGAGGGTGCTGCTCATCTGCACTTATTTTTAAGTATGCACGAGCTCTCCAGATCTTGATCCTGTGTTCCATTGTCGGGAAGTCAAGGAGGTATCTCATTGCTACACAACTGGTGTCTCTCGTACAGCCCAAAATGATGCGCATGGCTTCGTTTTGTACCTTTTCAAGTTAAATTTAACAACATATAGCCAATCTAGAGGAGTTGTCATAATATTAGGACGTTTGTGGACGACAAGGACACGTAAACTTAGCACCAACCTTAGATTTGTTCACTCCAGTGTTACATCGGTGCTACAGTGTGGATAAGAAACATCGAGTACAAATAAAAGAATTACTAATACACTACTAACATTAACTGACCGAATTACTAATAAACTACTAACATTAATTGAGAGAATTGCTAATACACTAGTAACATTAATTAAAAGAATTACTTATACACTACTAACTTTAACTGAAAGAATTACTAATAAAATCCTAATATTACTTGTAAGAATTACTAATAAAATAGTAATATTAACTGAACGAATTACCAATGAACTACTATTATTAATTGAAACATTTAATACAAAACTACTAACATTAACTCAAACAATTACTAATAAACTACTAACATTAACTAAAAGAATTACTAACCATTACTAACATTAACTGCGAATTACTCATAAACTGCAAACATTAACTGAAATAATGACTAATAAACTACTAACATTAACTGTAGGAATTACTAGTAAACAAATAACATGAAAATAAAGAATAACTAATACACTACTAACAATAAATTAAAGAGTTACTAATAAACTACAAACATTAATTAAAAGAATTACTAATAAACTACAAATATGAATGAAAAGGATTACTAATAAACTAATAACGTTAACAAAAAGAATTACTAATAAACTAATAACAGTAAATTAAAGATTTACTAATAAACTACAAACATTAATAAAACGAATTACTAATAAACTGCTATCATTAATTGTAAAAATTACTAATAAACTACTAACATTAACTTAAAGAATTACTAATAAACTACTAACATTATCTTAAATAATTACTAATAAACTACTAACATTAACTGAAAGAATTACTAATAAACTGCACACATTAATTGATGGAATGACTAATACACTACTAACATAAACAGTAAGAATTACTAATAAACTACTAACATTAACGAGAAAGCATTACTAATTAACTACTGATATTAACTGAAAGAATTACTAAATAAACTCCTAACATTAACTGAAAGAGCTACGAATACAGTGCTAACATTAACTGAAAGAATTAATAATAAACTGCAAACATTATCTGAAAAAAATTACTAATAAACTGCTAACATTAACTGAAAGAATAACTAATAAACTGCTAACATTAACAGAAAGAACTATCAGTTATCAGTTATCAGTTATCATTTGGGGTATCTTCATTGCACTCCGGACATGTCCATAGGTGCTCAGATCCTCCCCCCAGCATATGCATCAGCGTCCGGTGGCTAATAGTGCCAGTTCTGTGTTGGTTGACGAGGCGCTTTGTTTTCCCGATGTACCTCTCGCGTCTGGCTGTGCCGATTCTTACTCCCAGGTCTTTTATCCTGGACAGCGATGTGGAATCACTGACGTCAAAGTCCTCTGTTCTCGCCATATCTTTAAGGACGTTAATAACATCGGCACGATCCATTTGCTGGCCATCTACAGGGGGTGCAGAGCCAGCCAGTTTGTCAGCTCGTTCATTTTCCTCGACTCCAGCATGTCCCGGGACGAAGATGAAGGTGACTTTACGGACAACAGACTTCCGCAGCGATTCAGTCCACTGTCTACGTACAGATCCAGCTTCGACCTTCTGAATCATGCTCATTGAATCACTTAGTACACACACGTTGGTATAATGCTGTGATTCCAGCCATATGAAGGCCTGTGTAACTGCCATCACCTCCATCGTCATGCTGCTCGTGGTCATAGAGTGGGCACCACTGGATTCTTGAACGGTTCGGCCTGCTGAACGGGCTGTAAATGCCCACGCACTTCTCTGCTGCTTTACAACAGATCCATCTGTATAGATGAGCACTTCGGGGCTATCTGAGTGTTCATAGATGAGCGCGTTAACCTCTGCATTGACAGCGGCAGGGTTCTGCTCTCTGCACCGTCTGTCGAGTCTGATAATGCAGGAGATAGTGCACTTAAAAGCTGGAGGCACCGGCACCCATTCCTTGCCGGGGTTGATACTGGTAAGACTGCAGACCTGTCTGACGACATCTTCCGCCCGACTCAACCATGATTTGCCCCTCTTTAGCCTGTAACCCTTTTCTCTGAATATAGCGTCATGCAGAGGGTGCTGCTCATCTGCACTTATTTTTAAGTATGCACGAGCTCTCCAGATCTTGATCCTGTGTTCCATTGTCGGGAAGTCAAGGAGGTATCTCATTGCTACACAACTGGTGTCTCTCGTACAGCCCAAAATGATGCGCATGGCTTCGTTTTGTACCTTTTCAAGTTAAATTTAACAACATATAGCCAATCTAGAGGAGTTGTCATAATATTAGGACGTTTGTGGACGACAAGGACACGTAAACTTAGCACCAACCTTAGATTTGTTCACTCCAGTGTTACATCGGTGCTACAGTGTGGACAAGAAACATCGAGTACAAATAAAAGAATTACTAATACACTACTAACATTAACTGACCGAATTACTAATAAACTACTAACATTAATTGAGAGAATTGCTAATACACTAGTAACATTAATTAAAAGAATTACTTATACACTACTAACTTTAACTGAAAGAATTACTAATAAAATCCTAATATTACTTGTAAGAATTACTAATAAAATAGTAATATTAACTGAACGAATTACCAATGAACTACTATTATTAATTGAAACATTTAATACAAAACTACTAACATTAACTCAAACAATTACTAATAAACTACTAACATTAACTAAAAGAATTACTAACCATTACTAACATTAACTGCGAATTACTCATAAACTGCAAACATTAACTGAAATAATGACTAATAAACTACTAACATTAACTGTAGGAATTACTAGTAAACAAATAACATGAAAATAAAGAATAACTAATACACTACTAACAATAAATTAAAGAGTTACTAATAAACTACAAACATTAATTAAAAGAATTACTAATAAACTACAAATATGAATGAAAAGGATTACTAATAAACTAATAACGTTAACAAAAAGAATTACTAATAAACTAATAACAGTAAATTAAAGATTTACTAATAAACTACAAACATTAATAAAACGAATTACTAATAAACTGCTATCATTAATTGTAAAAATTACTAATAAACTACTAACATTAACTTAAAGAATTACTAATAAACTACTAACATTATCTTAAATAATTACTAATAAACTACTAACATTAACTGAAAGAATTACTAATAAACTGCACACATTAATTGATGGAATGACTAATACACTACTAACATAAACAGTAAGAATTACTAATAAACTACTAACATTAACGAGAAAGCATTACTAATTAACTACTGATATTAACTGAAAGAATTACTAAATAAACTCCTAACATTAACTGAAAGAGCTACGAATACAGTGCTAACATTAACTGAAAGAATTAATAATAAACTGCAAACATTATCTGAAAAAAATTACTAATAAACTGCTAACATTAACTGAAAGAATAACTAATAAACTGCTAACATTAACAGAAAGAACTATCAGTTATCAGTTATCAGTTATCATTTGGGGTATCTTCATTGCACTCCGGACATGTCCATAGTTGCTCAGATCCTCCCCCCAGCATATGCATCAGCGTCCGGTGGCTAATAGTGCCAGTTCTGTGTTGGTTGACGAGGCGCTTTGTTTTCCCGATGTACCTCTCGCGTCTGGCTGTGCCGATTCTTACTCCCAGGTCTTTTATCCTGGACAGCGATGTGGAATCACTGACGTCAAAGTCCTCTGTTCTCGCCATATCTTTAAGGACGTTAATAACATCGGCACGATCCATTTGCTGGCCATCTACAGGGGGTGCAGAGCCAGCCAGTTTGTCAGCTCGTTCATTTTCCTCGACTCCAGCATGTCCCGGGACGAAGATGAAGGTGACTTTACGGACAACAGACTTCCGCAGCGATTCAGTCCACTGTCTACGTACAGATCCAGCTTCGACCTTCTGAATCATGCTCATTGAATCACTTAGTACACACACGTTGGTATAATGCTGTGATTCCAGCCATATGAAGGCCTGTGTAACTGCCATCACCTCCATCGTCATGCTGCTCGTGGTCATAGAGTGGGCACCACTGGATTCTTGAACGGTTCGGCCTGCTGAACGGGCTGTAAATGCCCACGCACTTCTCTGCTGCTTTACAACAGATCCATCTGTATAGATGAACACTTCGGGGCTATCTGAGTGTTCATAGATGAGAGCGTTAACCTCTGCATTGACAGCGGCAGGGTTCTGCTCTCTGCACCGTCTGTCGAGTCTGATAATGCAGGAGAAAGTGCACTTAAAAGCTGGAGGCCACGGCACCCATTCCTTGCCGGGGTTGATACTGGTAAGACTGCAGACCTGTCCGACGACATCTTCCGCCCGACCCATCCATGATTTGCCCCTCTTTAGCCTGTCACCCTTTTCTCTGAATATAGCGTCATGCAGAGGGTGCTGCTCATCTGCACTTATTTTTAAGTATGCACGAGCTCTCCAGATCTTGATCCTGTGTTCCATTGTCAGGAAGTCAAGGAGGTATCTCATTGCTACACAGCTGGTGTCTCTCGTGCAGCCCAAAATGATGCGCATGGCTTCGTTTTGTACTTTTTCAAGTTAAATTTAACAACATATAGCCAATCTAGAGGAGTTGTCATAATATTAGGACGTTTGTGGACGACAAGGACACGTAAACTTAGCACCAACCTTAGATTTGTTCACTCCAGTGTTACATCGGTGCTACAGTGTGGACAAGAAACATCGAGTACAAATAAAAGAATTACTAATACACTACTAACATTAACTGACCGAATTACTAATAAACTACTAACATTAATTGAGAGAATTGCTAATACACTAGTAACATTAATTAAAAGAATTACTTATACACTACTAACTTTAACTGAAAGAATTACTAATAAAATCCTAATATTACTTGTAAGAATTACTAATAAAATAGTAATATTAACTGAACGAATTACCAATGAACTACTATTATTAATTGAAACATTTAATACAAAACTACTAACATTAACTCAAACAATTACTAATAAACTACTAACATTAACTAAAAGAATTACTAACCATTACTAACATTAACTGCGAATTACTCATAAACTGCAAACATTAACTGAAATAATGACTAATAAACTACTAACATTAACTGTAGGAATTACTAGTAAACAAATAACATGAAAATAAAGAATAACTAATACACTACTAACAATAAATTAAAGAGTTACTAATAAACTACAAACATTAATTAAAAGAATTACTAATAAACTACAAATATGAATGAAAAGGATTACTAATAAACTAATAACGTTAACAAAAAGAATTACTAATAAACTAATAACAGTAAATTAAAGATTTACTAATAAACTACAAACATTAATAAAACGAATTACTAATAAACTGCTATCATTAATTGTAAAAATTACTAATAAACTACTAACATTAACTTAAAGAATTACTAATAAACTACTAACATTATCTTAAATAATTACTAATAAACTACTAACATTAACTGAAAGAATTACTAATAAACTGCACACATTAATTGATGGAATGACTAATACACTACTAACATAAACAGTAAGAATTACTAATAAACTACTAACATTAACGAGAAAGCATTACTAATTAACTACTGATATTAACTGAAAGAATTACTAATTAAACTCCTAACATTAACTGAAAGAGCTACGAATACAGTGCTAACATTAACTGAAAGAATTAATAATAAACTGCAAACATTATCTGAAAAAAATTACTAATAAACTGCTAACATTAACTGAAAGAATAACTAATAAACTGCTAACATTAACAGAAAGAACTATCAGTTATCAGTTATCAGTTATCATTTGGGGTATCTTCATTGCACTCCGGACATGTCCATAGGTGCTCAGATCCTCCCCCCAGCATATGCATCAGCGTCCGGTGGCTAATAGTGCCAGTTCTGTGTTGGTTGACGAGGCGCTTTGTTTTCCCGATGTACCTCTCGCGTCTGGCTGTGCCGATTCTTACTCCCAGGTCTTTTATCCTGGACAGCGATGTGGAATCACTGACGTCAAAGTCCTCTGTTCTCGCCATATCTTTAAGGACGTTAATAACATCGGCACGATCCATTTGCTGGCCATCTACAGGGGGTGCAGAGCCAGCCAGTTTGTCAGCTCGTTCATTTTCCTCGACTCCAGCATGTCCCGGGACGAAGATGAAGGTGACTTTACGGACAACAGACTTCCGCAGCGATTCAGTCCACTGTCTACGTACAGATCCAGCTTCGACCTTCTGAATCATGCTCATTGAATCACTTAGTACACACACGTTGGTATAATGCTGTGATTCCAGCCATATGAAGGCCTGTGTAACTGCCATCACCTCCATCGTCATGCTGCTCGTGGTCATAGAGTGGGCACCACTGGATTCTTGAACGGTTCGGCCTGCTGAACGGGCTGTAAATGCCCACGCACTTCTCTGCTGCTTTACAACAGATCCATCTGTATAGATGAACACTTCGGGGCTATCTGAGTGTTCATAGATGAGAGCGTTAACCTCTGCATTGACAGCGGCAGGGTTCTGCTCTCTGCACCGTCTGTCGAGTCTGATAATGCAGGAGAAAGTGCACTTAAAAGCTGGAGGCCACGGCACCCATTCCTTGCCGGGGTTGATACTGGTAAGACTGCAGACCTGTCTGACGACATCTTCCGCCCGACCCATCCATGATTTGCCCCTCTTTAGCCTGTCACCCTTTTCTCTGAATATAGCGTCATGCAGAGGGTGCTGCTCATCTGCACTTATTTTTAAGTATGCACGAGCTCTCCAGATCTTGATCCTGTGTTCCATTGTCAGGAAGTCAAGGAGGTATCTCATTGCTACACAGCTGGTGTCTCTCGTGCAGCCCAAAATGATGCGCATGGCTTCGTTTTGTACTTTTTCAAGTCTTCCAATCTGTGTAGGGCTGACAGTGAGGATGGCCAGGGCATACTCGATGCGTGAAAGCACAAGTCCTTGGAACAGAAGTATTAGCAGTCTTTGCTCGATATTGGCAGTCGCCATGACTCTCATTGCTGCCAAACCTTTTCGAGCCTTCGTTATGACATAATCGACATGATCTCTGAAGGACAGGCTACGATCAAGCCTCACGCCAAGATATGTCATTGACTGTGTTCTACTCAAAATGCTCCCATTCATTCTTACTGCCGGCAGGTCTGTTTTCACAATATGGTTGTTTAGTGAGAACCATGTATCCGTTGCCTTTGCAGGGTTGACAAGGGCATCGGCATCAGCACACCATGAGAAAATGCGATCTAGCTCGCCCTGCATATCATTGTCTATCTCGAAAGAACTGAAAGAACTAACTGAAAGAAATACTAATACACAACTAACATTAACTGAAATAATTTCTAATAAAATACAAACATACAAAAAGCCTGAGGATAGTATAACTAAACACTGATTGTTCTGGAACCCACAGGGAGAACGAAATAGTGAGAGACCCATAAACACATGGGTAAGAGAAATAAAGACATGGATGAACTATATGGAGAGCACATGGAGGGACCTCTCGGAAAATGCAAAGATAGGACTACTTGAGTTGGTAGAGGGCCCCAATGAGGCATGAAGTGGAAATGAAGAAGAATACCATATGCTCAATACGCCTAATATCTCTAAAAGAGTCCCTCACTTTACTTACTTTAAAAAGTCGCTTAAAAGTCGACAGGCTCGAGTTCATTGCACCGGGATTTTATCGCATATGGCTCAGTCACTTTTCGTATTCCGCAAAGCATCGCACAAAGCACGAACTCCGTAGCTCTAGCAACGACCCACCGGAGTCTCCGAAAAAATGCACTTGTGAACCGAAGGATGCGGCCCGGAATTGAACCTACAACCTTCGGAGTCCGAGCCTTACGGCGTGACCACTTCGCCACGGAGACTCCCTTGCTTACTTAACATGCTACGATGTACATTCTTACCTATTATATGAGAAGTACGGCTTGATATGCCTGTTTCATCATCGTCAAATACTTTAGCTTCTACTGGACGCGAAGCTTCCATATTTGTCCAATCCATAGGTGACGGTTTTGTGCCCTTTCGTTCATGTATATGTATCTGCTCTGCATTGATAAATTTGTTCATGTCTGTTTTACAAATGGTTTCCTTTACCACTGCTTTCTAGTTATCATTTCTGTTTCTTCATGTCTTAGAATGTGGAAATGCTATAGATAAATCTTCATCATTTTGATATATTTTCCAGAATATCTGTTTAGGAAACGTTATTTACATTTGTGACAGTCAATAATTTGACTATATTAACAAACAATAAACACCTCAGCAAATACGTTTCTGTATAAGTTAGGCATCGATGGAAAAAGATTGTCAATGTATACACATCGTTCAGCTGGTGTATTGTCTGCAGTAACTATAACACAGCTTGGCGCGTATTTCTGTGAGGTCCTACTGGTTGTCCGACAATGACAGCGACTAGGATTTGAGAGAGTTGCAGAAGATGCAGTGTCAATCGTGCTCCATGACAACAAGTCCTTCTGAAGAGCATCTGGTTGATTTAGAAGACCCAGGTCTCATCTTTGGAGTCCCAGACCCCAGCGATCATAGTTCGTGAGTATTACTTGTATTTACTACACTGGTTAAAATGATGATCGGAAACAACGAGTAATCTTTATTTTACTGTTAACTAAGCCAGCAGAAAAAAAAGGCAGAAGATCTCTTTCACGAGACAATGGCTGGCGTCTCCGACCAGTATGATTACTGCCATAGAAGGAAAGCAACAGCAAACTACCTACTTTAAATGATATGGAACAAAAGATAAAGCAGCGGCTGCAGCAGGATATAATAATATGAACTGGAAACAATTAGGCATATTTTGCTCCTGCGAAAAGAAGAGACTTACTAAACACAGACACAATGCACATTTGCATACCTTACACGTTAAGAAAATCCATCCTACAACGGGGAACAACCACGTGTGACTTATCCAAAAAATCTGAAGTATTCAATAAATATATAAAATGAAATAATAAAATAACAAATAAGTACAAAAGGACGACACAGAACGGCCGACGTTTAGATTCTAAAATCTTTGTCAAGGACAGGGCAACACAAATAGATGAACAAAGAAAAACAAGAACAACAAAGTAACGCGACTACTCGCAAATATGGCAGTTGTGCCGGTTGAGCCTCATATCTTCTTTAAAAGTGCCCAGTACATTATGATTCACTTAAAGACAGATCATCGCAAGACTCAGCTGATCCACGACTCATATGATCGAGTGAAATGGCGAGTCATGACCGCCCACGCTTTCCGGCATAGCACATGATTGATTGATTGAAGCCAGCAGTCATACTGGCCAATGTATTGGACAATATCTTACACAATTGCCTGGTGGCAAATTGGACATGAATTCGTACTTCATTGAGACGTATTTGTAAAACTAATGTGGGCTCTCAATGTAGACACAACTTTAAATGTGTACCTTTAAAAAAAAAAAATTCGTTTATAGTATGAAATGGGAATTTTAAGGCAAGTGGTTTGATTTCATTACAGTGGGTTTTATCCCACAAGTATTGGTCTCTTTCCACAGAGCGGTCACAGTACAAACTCCCCATTTCCAGCGACGAGCTCCTAGGGTTTCTGAAAACTGCACGCGTGAACTGAATGACGGATACCGAAGACAAACACACGACCCCTGAAGAGTCCGAGGCAAGCGGCGTGACCACTAAGCACCGTATATACGTTCCTGGTGATTGTATCTAAGTCAGGTTCTATGCAACAATAATTCCCTGTAAATAAGGTCCCTTCAGCAAATACTCGTTAATATTTCTGCCATCTTTTCTTCAGCTGTAGGAACATGTCTGCAGCTGGTTCTATGAAACCTGTAGCCAGCATTGGTGGTACGGTTATCGGCGTCCAAGAATCGCTGCCCTTTGCCTGTTCAGTGTTCATATGAGTCGAGAAAACCAACACAATCAGGCAGCTCTTGGCGTATTTGTTGTTTTTATCGGTCACTGACGCTGTTATGCTTCGTGGGGAGGTCATTGAAGTTCCAGCCGTTCCTTCAGTGTCCTCCATGATTCATGAGAAGTATTTTTATGAGATAAAGTAAATTCCCCAACGGTTGTCATAATCTCCTTACCTATATCATCTTGCTACAACCACCATGTCACACTCGCGGACAGACTCCTTGTTACGGCTTCGAGGTGTTCAGCAGTAACGTTATTTCATGCAGTACCTTTTTTACATGCCAGTTATTCTACATATTTCCGGGAGTATTTAATATGGGCATTGTACATTATAGTCTGTTTATTTATGTCTACCTCAATATAAAATTCCCTATCTCAGTAACCAACTGAGGGAAAATGATGAGACTTAGCATATAACCTTATCATTATGTCCACCCAACAAGAATATTTTTGTTCTGGAGATTGTACAGCAGATTTCGAAGTTTGTTTATATGCGGTATATAATTTACGGGTCAGAGATTAAGTGCACATTATTAAATGTATTACGTCTTCACACGAAACATTAGTGCTGAATAGTTAATTTTCTCATGGGACATGGGATTGGCCTTATGACAAGAGCCTCGCGTAGTGAAACGGGGCATTACTGTAACACACGTTTGTTAGCGAGAAATCACTAGTTTTCTCCAAAACATCAAAGAAATGTCGCCGCTTTCCATGATTTAAGTTGCTTTTGGACCTATCAAAGACATATTCCTTGGGTAGGGGTAAATATAAGACTGCAGGAAAAATTTCATAACGATGCTACAGACAGTTTTCAAAATAATTGATCGTGAATGAAGGCATTCATTTCTGGACAGACTATAACAGATTCAGTGCCAAACGAAAAGTATGTTTGGACCACACATAAATGTGAAGTATGAGTGTGTCACAGTTATGACTTATAAGTAGTTAATATGGTACAGGCATGTCGTATTATATATCACATTAAAGAGAGTTGATAGGGAAAACTACTGTATAGATATTTTAACCATAGTTTGAATTATAAGCCCATGGCAGTTACCGGAAGATAAAATAAGATGATTTATCAGCCCATGGCACTGAATCAGTTAACTCTGTCTTTAAAATAATTTTATGTTCTTTGCTGGACGTTGCCACCTCATGCAGCCCCTATTGGCTGTTTGTAACTTATAAGTTTTACGTTCAGCATTTTGCCATTGCATTCTGAACGAGAAGTCAACAAGCCTAACTGACTGGCGTGTGCAGCGAACCTCTAGTGCCATCGTCGGTAGAGAAAGTTAAACCTCTTAGCCAGCCGACCTCTTGCTCTGTCTAGTGGAGGCTGTTATTATTTTAAGGCACTAGCCTTCTAATTTAAACAGTGTTAGATGTAATACCAGTCTCAGGTTTAGAATGATTTACAGTAACCTCATCAAAATACTTCGCTTGTGTGTTGTTTTTTTTTAAAACAAAATAGGAGGTACAGTTTGTAACTGGCAGTTCGAGTTAATTCTTTATAGTAGTGAGATGTTTTCCTTCCACTTATTCTTTCCTTTCTTCTTATGTATGAAGAGGAGGAAGGAGGGGTAGGAGAAGAAGAAGGTGAAGAAAAAGAAGAAGAGGAAGCAACAGAAAGAAGATGAGGAGAGCAATGAAACAAAGGAAAGATGGAGGAGTAGAGGAGAAGGAGGACAAGAAGAATAAGATGGAGGAGGAGAAGAAAAAGAAGAAGATGGAGGAGGAGAAAGAGAAGAAGGAGGAGAGAATGAGAAGATAGAGGAGGAGAAGAAGAGGATGGATGAGGAGGAAGAATAGATGAAGAAGTATGAGGAGAAGGAGAAGAGGATAGGGAGGGGGGAAGAAGGAGGAGAAGATGGGGAGGAGGAGAATTTGTTGGAGGAAGAGGAGAAGAAGTTGGAGGAAGAGGAGAAGAAGATAGTAGTGGAGGAGGAGGAGGAGGAGGAGGAGGAGGAGGAGGAGGGGGGAAAAAAGAAGAGAAGAAACAGTAAAAGTAGAAGATCAACGGAGAGAAGAAGAAAAATAAAAGAAGGATGATATGAAATAGAAGGATGATAAGAATATAAAGATGGAGGATGAGATAAAAAGGAGGAGAAAGAGGAGTTGTATGATAAGGAGTAGTTGAAAGAGGATGAAGAGTGGAAGAAGAAGGTGAGGAAAAGAATGAGAAGAAGCAGTTGAAGAAGTACGAGGACCAGAAGGAGAAGAAGAGATAGGGGCAGATGACGGAAAGTAATCTACAAACACAAACGCATCGAACTATTAGACGGAAATATCTAAGTGACGTACGATAAGAGTTAATGAAACCACTGTCTAGTACAGATGGAGTTAAAACGGGAGGGAATCATGACAACTCAGAGAGAATCAATACAGATTTAACCCAGACTATGGAGTATCGATCTATCCCGGACCGTCCTCCAGTAAGGCCATCACTCTACTGGGATACACATTCGAGAAGAATTTGCTGTAATAAGATTGCAAGTTTTCTTCTTTTTAAATCAACGAATTACTGAGTTTACGGAAGATTCATTGATCTGGCGAATATAGTAACGGAATTCTGCTGAAGACGACACTGGCGAAATCCACTTCCTGAAAATGCCAGATCACTTAACCGAGAAAGGCAGTACAAGTATTTGTAATTAAATGCGTGTGTACATCTGGCAAGTAGAATGATGGGGAGAATATAAGAGATGAATAACGGCTAGTAATGTTGCGTAAATTTCGTAAAGTAATTTTAGAATATAGAACATCATTTACGGAGAATAATTATCCGTATGTACATCAAGCCTGTCCTCATTACAGTTAGCTGTATGACCTTTACAGGACGTCGCAATCAATCCCATAATTATTTGGCTGTTTCTGATTTTCTTGTCTAGTTACATTTATGAGAAGTCAGAGTACATGGCAGGTTAATGGCTCGCTCTTAAACTTTCCGTTCGCTAAAGGCGCGGTTGAAATTACATTCTGACTCCTCGATCAGAAAGCAATGACAAAATACTGAACGTAAAATTGCCTTAACAATCCTAACGTCGTGTATAGAGCATGCATTATTTTTATGATATGTTACATTTATTAGTTTAAATATTGAGCACAACCCACTACTGGCAACGCCGATCGCATTCTGATATGAACCTAAGGCCTATCCACGTCAATATGGAAGCACTATACTCGAGTTTCGCCCTCATTTGAGCTCGTCAGTAGTGCATATCCCTGACCGGATCCGGAAACAGTCCCGGATCACGCGTGTGAAGCGGGTGTGTAACCACGCGGCACACACTGGACACACCAAATTATCACAACAGAACATCACAACGCTACCCATCGTAGGCTATGCTCAAGATCGGCGTTGCCAGTAGTGGGTTGTGCTCAATATTTAAATTTCAAATCCCGAAACAACCACATAATCAATTTATTAGTTTGTCATTGCTTTCTGTACATCCGACGCTCATGTCATTGAGACAATCAGCCGGAGACGGTCTGTTCCCAAGTCACAGCAGCTGCCTCTAGCCGCATTAGATATAGAGAAAAGGGTGTTGGCTTCTGCAGAGCTGATACTGCGGTCCGAATAAACACAAAATACAACCATTGAGGCTCGAAGAAAGGGAACATGCACATGTACAATTAAATCTTTCTTAATAAAGAACAAGAAAATCAAAATAACAAAAACCAAAACAAGCAATTCAGTAGTACAAAACTACGCAGTACTATGCCGCCGGTTTGGGAGGACTGATAAAACGATGGGATAAGTGCATCAATATTGGTGGAAATTATGCTGAGAAATAAAGGGACAATTTATGTACAAAAATAAATTGGTTTCAAGTTGTTATCATCTTTAGTTATTTTTCTACAGCTATTTGAGACTTACTTATTAACTTACCCTCGTAAGTACGAGAGGAGACTTCGTATAATCAGAAATCGTCCTCCTGGCTTAATGTTCCCGCCCATTTACCTCCTTGATACTCTCAGGGGACCGGCACATACGGGGCATCATTCTCATGTGTTTTTCTCATGTGTGCCTTAGCACTTTTTGTTTCACAGCGTTTAATGTGAAACGTTTAATCGTATTTCGCACTTATTCCACCCGTGCACTGCTGTATGCGCCTAACTTGCCATCTGAAATAAGTCCTATCAAAATAATAGTCCTATCGTACAACTTTCAGATCCCTTGGAAGGGATTCTTTTTATGTTTTATTTTTCTTGTTTATGTACAGATACGGTGGTGGAAACCTTGGCCTGTGTTCGGAATTGTTTTCCCCTTTCATCAACATTCAAGGTCATTTTTGTATGTTTTATGTTTTATTAGGACGCGTGCACAACCAATGTGGTTTTTGATGACCAAGATCCACATATTACAGCAAATGCTGAAGAAGACACAGTATCGATGGCAGTGGTTCTCAAACTTTTTTTGGCCCATGCAACCCTTCACTATATGTTTAGAATGTCATCCCTTCCTTTCATATTTCCTCCCTATAAATTCTCTCCCACCCCTACAGAGTATATGTAAAAATGGAAGTTAAAATTAATAACACATACTAGAAAAAGTGTAGACGTCTACATAACACGTGATTTGTGGGTCTACTTACGTTATAAAACGAATTTCAGAAGGGTGAGACGTACAGACTCGTAACGTCTAGGTGGAAAAATAATATCAAGTAATCGGTTCTTGTATTAACTTGATCTTGAAATAATCTTAATTCCCCCCCCCCCTCCACCGGAAACCCTAAAATTACCCCCTTCGTGGGGGGGGGGGGGAAGCATTCCCCGCCGGTTGAGAACCACCGATCTATGGGATTCACGCCCGGTGTGCTGTGTTGACGATTTTAAAACCAAGTAAACAAGTAAAGGGGTTGAAACTATCGGCGAAGGAAGAGGGTGAGATCACATCTGATGGTCGGAAGCTTCCTGTCGTGTTTCCTCTGTGTTGGACTATTTACTTCAAAATGAAACCAAAGTGACTGTTGGGAAGACACCGGAAATGATGATTTCAGTCGCTGCTGCATCTCCTAGCGATGTTGCCTTACTTTGAACAGGAACTCCAACAACGACCAGAACATGGAGCACCAGTAATGATCAGAACAAGAAGCTCCAGCAGAAAACAGAACAGAAACTCCAGGAACAACACACCAAGAAGCTCCAGTAGCGACTAGAACGAGAAGCTTCAGAAACGACCAGAACAAAAATCTTCAGCAACGACCAGAACAAGAATCTTCAGCAACGACCAGAACAAGGAGCTCCAGCAAAGATCCAAACAAGAAGCTCTAGCAGCAACCAGAACAAGAAGCTCTAGCAGCAACCAGAACAAGAAGTTCTAGCAGAAACCAGAACAAGAAGTTCTAGCAGAAACCAGAACAAGAAGCTCTAGCAGAACCCAGAACAAGAAGTTCTAGCAGAAACCAGAACAAGAAGTTCTAGCAGAAACCAGAACAAGAAGTTCTAGCAGAACACAGAACAAGAAGCTCCAGCAACAACACTACAAGAAACAACGATAAGAACAAGAAGCTCTAATAACGACCAGAACAAGAAGTTCTAGCAGCGATCAGAACACAAAGCTCTAGTAACGACCATAACCAGAAGCTCCAACAAAGGCAAGAACAAGACGCTCCAGCAACGATCAGAACAAGACGCTCCAGCAACGACAAGAAAAAGACGCTCCAGCAACGATAAGAACAAGACGCTCCAGCAACGATCAGAACAAGTAGTTCAAGCAACGATCAGAACAAGACGCTCCAGCAACGATCAGAACAAGTAGTTCCAGCAACGACAAGAACAAGTAGTCCCAGCAACGATCAGAACAAGACGCTCCAGCAACGATCAGAACAAGTAGTTCCAGCAACGATCAGAACAAGACGCTCCAGCAACGATCAGAACAAGTAGTTCCAGCAACGATCAGAACAAGACGCTCCAGCAACGATCAGAACAAGTAGTTCCAGCAACAATCAGAACACAAAGCTCTAGTAACGACCACAACCAGAAGCTCCAACAAAGACAAGAATAAGACGCTCCAGCAACGATCAGAACAAGTAGTTCCAGCAACGATCAGAACAAGTAGTTCCAGCAACGATCAGAACAAGTAGTTCCAGCAACGATCAGAACATAAAGCTCTAGTAACGACCATAACCAGAAGCTCCAACAAAGACAAGAACAAGACGCTCCAGCAACGATCAGATCAAGTAGTTCCAGCAACGATCAGAACAAGTAGTTCCAGCAACGATCAGAACAAGTAGTTCCAGAAACGATCAGAACAAGTAGTTCCAGCAACGATCAGAACAAGTAGTTCCAGCATCGATCAGAACAAGTAGTTCCAGCAACGATCAGAACAAGTAGTTCCAGCAACGATCAGAACAAGTAGTTCCAGCAACGATCTGAACAAGTAGTTCCAGCAACGATCAGAACAAGTAGTTCCAGCAACGATCAGAACAAGTAGTTCCAGCAACGATCAGAACAAGTAGTTCCAGCAACGATCAGAACAAGTAGTTCCAGCAACGATCAGAACAAGTAGTTCCAGCAACGATCAGAAAAAGAAGCTCCAGCAACGATCAGAACAAGTAGTTCCAGCAACGATCAGAACAAGAAGCTCCAGGAACGATCAGAACAAGTAGTTCCAGCAACGATCAGAACAAGACGCTCCAGCAACGATCAGAACAAGTAGTTCCAGCAACGATCAGAACAAGACGCTCCAGCAACGATCAGAACAAGTAGTTCCAGCAACGATCAGAACACAAAGCTCTAGTAACGACCACAACCAGAAGCTCCAACAAAGACAAGAATAAGACGCTTCAGCAACGATCAGAACAAGTAGTTCCAGCAACGATCAGAACATGTAGTTCCAGCAACGATCAGAACACAAAGCTCTAGTAACGACCATAACCAGAAGCTCCAACAAAGACAAGAACAAGACGCTCCAGCAACGATCAGATCAAGTAGTTCCAGCAACAATCAGAACAAGTAGTTCCAGCAACGATCAGAACAAGTAGTTCCAGAAACGATCAGAACAAGTAGTTCCAGCAACGATCAGAACAAGTAGTTCCAGCATCGATCAGAACAAGTAGTTCCAGCAACGATCAGAACAAGTAGTTCCAGCAACGATCAGAACAAGTAGTTCCAGCAACGATCTGAACAAGTAGTTCCAGCAACGATCAGAACAAGTAGTTCCAGCAACGATCAGAACAAGTAGTTCCAGCAACGATCAGAACAAGTAGTTCCAGCAACGATCAGAACAAGTAGTTCCAGCAACGATCAGAACAAGTAGTTCCAGCAACGATCAGAAAAAGAAGCTCCAGCAACGATCAGAACAAGTAGTTCCAGCAACGATCAGAACAAGAAGCTCCAGGAACGATCAGAACAAGTAGTTCCAGCAACGATCAGAACAAGACGCTCCAGCAACGATCAGAACAAGTAGTTCCAGCAACGATCAGAACAAGACGCTCCAGCAACGATCAGAACAAGTAGTTCCAGCAACGATCAGAACACAAAGCTCTAGTAACGACCACAACCAGAAGCTCCAACAAAGACAAGAATAAGACGCTCCAGCAACTATCAGAACAAGTAGTTCCAGCAACGATCAGAACAAGTAGTTCCAGCAACGATCAGAACACAAAGCTCTAGTAACGACCATAACCAGAAGCTCCAACAAAGACAAGAACAAGACTCTCCAGCAACGATCAGATCAAGTAGTTCCAGCAACGATCAGAACAAGTAGTTCCAGCAACGATCAGAACAAGTAGTTCCAGAAACGATCAGAACAAGTAGTTCCAGCAACGATCAGAGCAAGTAGTTCCAGCATCGATCAGAACAAGTAGTTCCAGCAACGATCAGAACAAGTAGTTCCAGCAACGATCAGAACAAGTAGTTCCAGCAACGATCTGAACAAGTAGTTCCAGCAACGATCAGAACAAGTAGTTCCAGCAACGATCAGAACAAGTAGTTCCAGCAACGATCAGAACAAGTAGTTCCAGCAACGATCAGAACAAGTAGTTCCAGCAACGATCAGAACAAGTAGTTCCAGCAACGATCAGAAAAAGAAGCTCCAGCAACGATCAGAACAAGTAGTTCCAGCAACGATCAGAACAAGAAGCTCCAGCAACGATCAGAACAAGTAGTTCCAGCAACGATCAGAACAAGTAGTTCCAGCAACGATCAGAACAAGTAGTTCCAGCAACGATCAGAACAAATAGTTCCAGCAACGATCAGAACAAGTAGTTCCAGCAACGATCAGAACAAGTAGTTCCAGCAACGATCAGAACAAGTAGTTCCAGCAACGATCAGAACAAGTAGTTCCAGCAACGATCAGAACAAGTAGTTCAACAATGATCAGAACAAGTAGTTCTAGCAACAATCAGAACAAAAAGTTCCAGCAACGATCAGAACAAGTAGTTCCAGCAACGATCAGAACAAGTAGTTCCAGCAACGATCAGAACAAGAAGTTCCAGCAACAATCAGAACAAGTAGTTCCAGCAACGATCAGAACAAGTAGTTCCAGCAACAATCAGAACAAGAAGCTCCAGCAACGATCAGAACAAGTAGTTCCAGCAACGATCGGAACAAGTAGTTCCAGCAACAATCAGAACAAGAAGTTCCAGCAACGATCAGAACAAGTAGTTCCAGCAACGATCAGAACAAGTAGTTCCAGCAACGATCAGAACAAGTAGTTCCAGCAACGATCAGAACAAGTAGTTCCAGCAACGATCAGAACAAGAACAAGAAGCTCCAGCAACGATCAGAGCAAGGAGCAGCAACGACTGGAACAAGGAGTAGCAACGATCAGAACAAGAAGCTCCAGCAACGATTAGAACAAGGAGCAGCAACGATCAGAACAAGAAGCTCCAGCAACGATCAAAACAATAAGCAGCAACGACTAGAACAAGGAGCATCAACGACCAGATCCAGAAGCCTCTGCAACGACTAGAACAAGGAGCAGCATTGATCAGAACAAGGAGCAGCAATGACCAGAACAAGGATCAGCAATGATCAGAACAAGGAGCAGCAATGACCAGAACAAGGAGCAGCAATGATCAGAACAAGGAGCAGCAATGACCAGAACAAGGAGCAGCAATGATCAGAACAAGGAGCAGCAATGATCAGAACAAGGATTAGCAATGACCTGAACAAGGAGCAGCAATGATCAGAACAAGGAGCAGCAATGATCAGAACAAGGAGCAGCAATGATCAGAACAAGGAGCAGCAATGACCAGAACAAGGAGCAGCAATGATCAGAACAAGGAGCAGCAATGATCAGAACAAGGAGCAGCAATGATCAGAACAAGTAGTTCCAGCAACGATCAGAACAAGTAGTTCTAGCAACGATCAGAACAAGTAGTTCCAGCAACGATCAGAACAAGTAGTTCCAGCAACGATCAGAACAAGAAGTTCAAGCAACGATCAGAACAAGTAGTTCCAGCAACGATCAGAACAAGTAGTTCCAGCAACGATCAGAACAAGTAGTTCCAGCAACGATCAGAACAAGTAGTTCGAGCAACGATCAGAACAAGAACAAGAAGCTCCAGAAACGATCAGAACAAGGAGCAGCAACGACTGGAACAAGGAGTAGCAACGATCAGAACAAGAAGCTCCAGCAACGATTAGAACAAGGAGCAGCAACGATCAGAACAAGAAGCTCCAGCAACGATCAAAACAATAAGCAGCAACGACTAGAACAAGGAGCAGCAACGACCAGATCCAGAAGCTTCTGCAACGACTAGAACAATCAGCAGCAATGATCAGAACAAGGAGCAGCAATGACCAGAACAAGGAGCAGCAATGATCAGAACAAGGAGCAGCAATGACCAGAACAAGGAGCAGCAATGATCAGAACAAGGAGCAGCAATGATCAGAACAAGGAGCAGCAATGACCAGAACAAGGAGCAGCAATGATCAGAACAAGGAGCAGCAATGACCAGAACAAGGAGCAGCAATTATCAAAACAAGGAGCAACAATGATCAGAACAAGGAGCAGCAATGATCAGAACAAGGAGCAGCAATGTCCAGAACAAGGAGCAGCAATGATCAGAACAAGGAGCAGCAATTATCAGAACAATGAGCAGCAGTGATCAGAACAAGGAGCAGCAATGACCAGAACAAGGAGCAGAAACGAACAGAATAAGAAGCTCCAGCAACAATCAGAACAAGAAGCTCCAGAAACGACCAGAACAAGGAGCAACAAAGACCATTCCAGCAACAATCAGAACAAGAAGCTCTAATAACGACTAGAACAAGAAGCTCCAGCAACGATCATGATAAGGAGCAGCAACGACCAGAATATGGAGATCCAGCAACGACCAGTTTGGGAATGCGTCAAACCTGTGCAGAAATCGTAGACGGGAGCTTGAGAAGAATTCTATGTACTTGTCAGTTACTTTAAAACTAAACGTAACACCCTAGTGGCCTAGAGAGTAATATTTCCAGGGGTGAGAGAGAGAGAGAGAGAGAGAGAGAAATGTCAAAGTTTGTCTCCATAGTTACCACCATTGATTCTCAGCCGTGGGGAGCTGTGGTATCAAACCATTAAGAGCATTCGAGTTTACAATAGCAGTAATTGACAACTCTGACAGAGATGTTCAAATATAAGATCTAAACGAAACGAAATAAGATATTTTCTATTACTGGCGTTGAATGGAAAAAATAAATTGACATTTATTAGATATTGCAATGTTTGTTTTGGAATATTAAATGACAAATTTATATCGGGAAGATTTGATATCACGACGGTTAGGCTAATAAATGAATCGAGAAAGAAGCGAATGAAGTGGGAGAATTTAATACGGTAGCTCCTCGCCCCAGAGGGGTAGAGTAGGGTATTAGAATGGAAATGAAATGGGATAGATGTGCGGGTTGTGAAAAATATGCATTAAAATTCATGTCAGTGTTTCTGATAGAGGTAGGAGTGCTTAATTTATATATATATATATATATTTTTTTAAAGCATAATGACCACGACAAAGAACAAATAAACTAGTAAAATACGGGGATGACAAACGATAAACTAATAGGAAACGTGAATTTAGTTTCTTTAAATGTCTTGCTTGCAGGCAGGGCAATAATTTCGCTGCACAACCACTTGTTTCTATGGTTGTTAGTTAATTCCTATGAAGATAGTGTGTTATACCGGTTTTCAAGACTGCCTAGAGCAAGGACGAAGAATCTCCGTCCCACGGGCCGTATAAAACCCACGAAGTAATTGTGTCAAGCCCAGCCAAGGCAACCGCAGGCAGGACTTTTTACAATTCAACAAATATAGGAGCTAGTTACTTAGGAACATATACGAACATTACAACCGCATTACGTAGGAATATACAATTGGAATATTATAACCGCACCTGTCAAACCTCCAGCTGATGATCAATCAGTTAATCTGCCTAATTCATCGACAAATAAGTTGTCAAGAAAAGCACCGTCCCTAAATATACTGTTCAGATAAAGAAAAGCAACATTATTGCAGTTTCAATTGCAAACTTGTACCAACATTTTATTGACGATGCTGATTCGCCCATTGCAGTCGGTTCTAGCGATGCCGGTCCGAAAGAACAGGACCTCTATTAGGTCGTCTATACCAAAGACCAGCATCTTGCTACCTGTTCCTGACCGTTTGATCTGAAATTCGACGATCTCCTGGCATTGACTGGACTGTGGATGACGCAGATGCAAATCGATTCCTAAGGTGACACAGCCGTGTGAAGCGGTCTTCGGCAGCAGTTGTGATTCTGGGTCTTCCACTGTCCGGCTGGTCTGTCACTAAGCCAGTTTCTTGAAATCGCCCCCAAAGGCGACTAATGGTGCTTCTAACCACATTAAAGTCTCTGGCTACTACACTTTGTGACTGTCCAGCCTGTAAACGTCCAATGATGATGAGTCTGTGTTCTGTAGTGAGATGAGCCATACTTGCGCGTGGGAGGGGGAGGAGGGAGGAGGAGGAACTTTCAACTGAATTTATTCGAGGAGCGTCAATCTTTTATAGACATTCACAAATATGGTCAGAGAGTT
This sequence comes from Cepaea hortensis, assembly GCA_963921405.1. Lineage (NCBI taxonomy): Eukaryota > Metazoa > Mollusca > Gastropoda > Stylommatophora > Helicidae > Cepaea > Cepaea hortensis. The sequence continues at coordinate 26,760,511 of OY992893.1, forward strand.
TGTGTTCAGTAAGTGTCACGGTTTTATCATGAACCTGTCACGAGTTATTGTAAAAAAAATAAAATGTTATTTTGACCTTGACCTTTTTCATGATCTCACGAATCAGGAGGTGAGTACAATTCAGGTAACCACGAGACGTTAATGACCAGATGGACACAGTCGTTAGGTTGACTGATGTCCAATCAGCGAATATCTTATATATAAATTAGGATGTGCGTATGTATCTCTGTATGTATTTATGTATCTCTGTCCGTATGTCCTTTATACGCTCGCGAACGGCCCATCCGATTGAGATGAAATTTTCTACACGCCTTCCTTTCATTCCAGAGATGCCAACTGTCGTAGTTTTTTTTTCTTCTTCCTCCTCCTCCCTCCTCCCTCCTCCCCCTCCCAAAATACGTACGTCCAGGAAATGGTCTTCTACATAGACACTTCTCTCTGAGGTCCGCGATAACATATTAACCTGGTGGGATGGCAATCAATCATCCTACTACCTCCTCCCTCCTCCTCCCTCCTCCCTCTTCCTCCTCCCTCTTCCTCCCTCCGCCTCCTCCCTCCTCCCACTCTCTACTCCTCCTTCCTCCTCCCTCCTCCTTCTCCTCCCTCCTTCTCCCTCTTCCTCCTCCCTCTTCCTCCCTCTTCCTGCTCCCTCCGCCTCCTCCCTCCGCCTACTCTCTCCTCCTCCTCCCTCCTCCTCCCTCTCCCTCCTCCTACTCCCTTCTCCTCCTCCTCCTCCTCCTCTCTCCTCCTCCCTCCTTCTCCCTCTTCCTCCTCCCTCCTCCTCCCCCTCCTCCTCCACCCTACTCCTCCCTCCTCTTCCTAATCCCTCCTCCTCCCTCCTATTCCTCCTGTCTCCTCCTCCCTCCTTCTCCCTCCTCCTTCTACCTCTTCCTCCCTCCTCCTTCTCCCTCCACCTCCTCCCTCCTCCTCTCTCCTCCTCCTCCCTCCTCCTCCCTCTCCCTCCTCCCTTCTCATCCTCCCCCACCTACGTTCTCCTCCCTCCTCCTCATTCTCCCTCCTCCTCCCCCTCCCTCCTCCCCCGCCTCCTCCTCTTTCACCCTCCTCCCTCCTCCTCCTCCTCCTTCACCATCCTCCCTCCTCCTCCTCCCTCCTCCTCATCCTCCCTCCTCCCTCCTCCTCCCTCCTCATCCCTCTTCCTCCTCCTCCTCCCTCCTCCCTCCTCCTTCTCCCCTTTCCCCCCTCTTTCTCTTAATCCCTTCTCCTCCCTTCTCCTCACTCCTATTCATCCCTACTCCTCCTCCTCCCTCCTCCTCCTCTCTCCGCCTATCTCTTCCTCCCTCCTCCTCCCTCCTCTCTCCTCTCTCTTCCTCCTCCCTCTTCCTCCTCCTCCTCCCTCCTCCTTCCTCCTGCTCCCTCCTCCTCCTCCCTTCTCCTCCCTTCTCCTCCTCCCCCTCCCTCCTCCCCCTCATCCGTCTTCCTCCCTCCTCCTTCTTCCTCCCTCCTCCTCCCCCTTCTCCCCCTCCTCCTCCCTCTCCTCCTCATCCCTCCTCCTCCATTCTCATCCTCCCTCCTCCTCCTCTCTCTACCTCCTCCCTCCTCCTCCCTTCACATTCCTCCTCCTCCCTCTTCCTCCTCATCCCTCCTCCTCCTCTATCCTCCTCCCTCCTCCTCCCTTTACCTCCTCCCTCCTCCTCCCTTCACATTCCTCCTCCTCCCTCTTCCTCCTCATCCCTCCTCCTCCTCTATCCTCCTCCCTCCTCCTCCCTTTACCTCCTCCCTCTTCCTCCCTCCGCCTCCTCCCTCCTCCCACTCTCTACTCCTCCCTCCTCCTCCTCCCTCTTCCTCCCTCTTCCTGCTCCCTCCGCCTCCTCCCTCCGCCTACTCTCTCCTCCTCCTCCCTCCTCCTCCCTCTCCCTCCTCCTCCTCCCTCTCCTCCTCCTCCTCCTCCTGCGATCTCCTCCTCCCTCCTTCTCCCTCTTCCTCCTCCCTCCTCCTCCCCCTCCTCCTCCACCCTACTCCTCCCTCCTCTTCCTAATCCCTCCTCCTCCCTCCTATTCCTCCTGTCTCCTCCTCCCTCCTCCTCCCTCCTCTTCCCTCCTCCACCTCCCTCTTCCTCCTCCCTCCTCCATTTACCCAAGACAGACAGACATACAGATAGTCGGGAACGGGATCTTATATGACTACTTATATGATTTAAATGAGATGCTCTCCACCATGGGCTGGGCCGGGTCAGACAGACAGACAGATAGATAGACAGACAGACAGACAGACAGTCGGGAACGGGAGCTTATATGACTACTTATATGAATTAAATGAGATGCTCCCCACCAGAGTCTGGGCGAAGCCGGGCCGTGTCAGCTAGTCTTTTATAAAAGTAACATCAATAATGTTGCGTTTCTCATGTTATTTTTTTTTTTTTTTTTTTAAATAGAATATTACCTAGGCAACGAAATTCGGTTTAACGAGATCAGAGTTTAGTTTGTTTGTTTATTTGTTTTCTTTATTTCCCTACAACTAAACTAAACTGAACACAAGAATATACATTTATGTTACGTGAATTATAATAATAACGTCAATTTGGTGGGACTAACCAGGCACGTTTATTACGATGTGTACATTACACACGTTTGGCAACACAAGGACGGCTGAATATTTATCAGCCGACTCTACGGCTGAGTTACTGATGCAATTCGTAATCCCGCTTTCCGAATTCGAAACACATCTGTGGGTTATTTTAGCAGCAAACCCCTTGCGTTGGTTTTCATATAAAGGTATGAGTGCCGTTCCTTCAGAATACAATGGAAAACTACTGAACGTAAACTTGCCAAACTATCACAAACAACCCAAAAAATGCTGGGGTAGGCTGTAACGTCGTGTAAAGGATAGGCAACTAATAATTTATTTTAAATTTTAGCTGATAATATCGCATGGTTTCTCTCTCTCTCTCTCTCTCTCTCTCTCTCTCTCTCTCTCTTTCTCTCTCTTTCCCACTCTCTCTCCCACTCTCTCTCTCTTTCTCTCTCTCTCACTCTCTCTCTCTCTTTCTCTGTCTCTCTCTCTTTCTCGCTCTTTCTGTCTGTCTGTCTGTCTGCCTGCCTGCCTGTCTGTCTGTCTGTCTGTCCGTCCGTCCGTCCGTCCGTCCGTCCGTCCGTCCGTCTGTCTGTCTGTCTGTCTGTCTGTCTGTCTGTCTGTCTGTCTGTCTGTCTGTCTGTCTGTCTGTCTGTCTGTCTGTCTGTCTGTCTGTCTGTCTGTCTGTCTGTCTGTCTGTCTGTCCCCCTAGACTAGAGACTTTCATTTCTGCCGACCTATGGGTCTTTCGGTTCCATTTCTACCAGTAATTACCATGTGGTGAGGATATTTTGGTTTTTCTTGTCAGCAACGAAAGAAAGAATCGATAAAAGTTACCAACCGTGACAGTGAACCTCAGTAACGCAATGGCAAGCACACACATAAATTAGGTACTAGGAATTTTTCTGGGAAATACAGTCGGCTGGCGTGGTATTAACAATATCACCCACCAAATACCATTTAGTCTATACAAATATGGGTGTTAGCATGATGCACCCAATAGTTTCATGGCGTTGGAAAGGATCTCTTCGTTTATCATCTCACGATCCATTCCTTTATTTTTTTTAACACCAATGGTTGTTAATTAACAAGTGATGTGACAATATAATTATTGTAAGTACTGGCAGCTGGTCGTCTTGACAGGCGATAGATTCAGATAATGCAATACAACTACATGACAGGTATTACAAATCGTCAACGTGAAAGAATTAACGGGCGTAACTATCCGATGAAACAGCTAAACAAACACAATTATGGCCAACGGGGAATTACACCAGAAGTATCACAAAATTATGATTCGTGTACAAATAATGTATTTATATAAATAAATAGAAATATCAAAAGTAAACATATTATTCCAACTGAAAAGAATAGAAAGTAGCTTGCTGATTCTACCTGAGAAAGAATGAAATAACAATAATTAGTCTTATAAGAATGATACAGGATATTTCACACACACGAAAACAGACAATAGTGTATCCTCAGCACCAGACAATATAATCGAAAAGACAATCTAAAGAAGGGTTAAGTTGTTTTGTTTTTTTAAATTATAAATAATATATAGTTAACAGCATTTTTTTAAAGTACGTCGAAGTCAACTCCAGCATAGTTGGCTGTTTAGACATCTCTAGTGTGTGTGTGTGTGTGTGTGTGCGCGCGCGCACGCGCGCACACGCACACACACACACACACACACAGAGTTCAATAACTGCTTGGTCAAACATCCATAAACAGATACATTTTTGAATACTAAAATATTCTTAAATAATTCAATCATTTTTTTTTCTTCTTTTTTTGTTTGGTTTGCATATCCTATTTACAGGACACCGCTGTCAACACCAGCATGCTACTGCTGTTGTTGATGTCTTGGCAAGTTCACATTCAGTAGTTTGCCATCGCTTTCTGAACGACCAGCTCCCATACCAAATCGTTAAATCCCAGAGCGACGCGGTCTGCTGCCAAATCGGTCGCAGCTGTGTTTCAAACACAGATAAGCTGGCTCATGAATCGCGTTCACAAGCCCTTAGCCACGGAGTCCGGCAATTCAATCATTGCATAATCAAATATGCATAAACAGGTAAATTATTGTGTGATCAAATATACATAAACAGATAACCATTGCGTTATCAAATATACATAAACAGTTCAATGATTGTGTGATCAAATGTGCTTAAACAGTGGAATGATTGTGTGATCAACCATACATAAACAGTTGAGTGATTGTGTGATCAAATATACATAAACAGTCGAATGCATGTGTGATGAAATATGCATAAACATTTGAATGAATTTGCGACCAAATATTATTTAACAGTTCAATCATTCCATAACCAAATAAGCATGAAGAGTCAATGATTTTTTAACCAAATGTACATAAACATGTCAATGATTGTTTGACCAAATATGTATGAAGAGTTCCAATATCGTATGACAAAATATGCACAAACACAGGACCTCCGCGTCGGTAGATAAGCGTGCTAGCCACTTCTCCATTTCATGCGTGGCTGTACTACAGAATTCCAACACCTCGAGCTGAAGACTCACACGCACAGCTTCCAATAATACAATCAGGAACCTAGGGGGTCAAACAAGTGTGCTGCCTCACTCGGTCAGCTAAATGAAGCCCAGAGAGAAAACAGCCCAAGCCTTTTTGAAACAACACGCCCACGGTTAATGACAAGATTAGCTTGTGGAGTGACAACCAGATCCTGTTTAGGACATCCTCTCTCGCGCCCTTCACTAAGCCAGGACTACTCCAGTGAGTAGTATCGACATCTTTTCCAATCAATATCCTGTTCTCTCATCTAGAATTCCTGCATCGTTCCTCTATCAATGATTTCTGAGACAGCCAGGATGATATGCTGCAACGGTCAACAATCAATAATCAAGATTTCGTTCAGTTCATAGCTGTCTTCGTGTTTCGCCGGTGATGGAATGTAGGAAAAAGGACAGCAGTCGTCCAAATTGAACTCTTAGCGCATGAGAGTGTTTTCCTGTGTTTCGACACATTTCTTCTTTTTCTTCGTTCTCTTACACGAAGCAGCTTATTTTCTCGTATATTACGCAGACGTTTTAAGGTGAAATTTCATTTATCATCATCGCTAGAGGACGGCGTGATTGAATGGGTAAGAGCGTTGGCTTATAAACTTCCGGTGTGCTGATGCTGAGGTAGCCAGTTGAACCCCTGCACCGGTCAGATGGACTAAATTGTTGAGTTGTGGAGGAAAATTACAAGTATCTGAGAAGTCGAAGTGGGTTCGCCTGTTGGCGAGGGAAAGCTAAATCCACATTGAGCCCAGTACAGTAGACGCAGTAGCACATGGACGAGAGAAAGTCAATAAGTAAGTCACAAATGGCTGTAAAAAAATAACTAAATATGATAACTACTTAAAACGAGTTTATTTTTATACATACATTGTCCCTTTATTTCTCAACATAATTTCCTCCAACATTGATGCACTTGTCCCATCGTTTTATCAGTCCTCCCAAACCAGCTGCATAGAACTGCGAGTCCTTGAGAACGATCTCCTCTGCTCCCCACATTGTTAGTTAATTTCATATCCTTTACAGGACGTCGCAGTCAATCTTAGCATTTTTGGTTGTTTGTAATTCTTGGGCAAGATTACGTTCAATAGTTTGCCGTTGCTTTCTGAACGGTCGGCACTCATACCAATTTTATAAAACCAACGCAACGCGGTCTGCTGCCAAATCGCCCGCAGCTATGTTTCGAACGCGGTATGCGGGATTACGAACTCCGTCAACAGAGCCGCATGTTGAACTTATCTTTATTCTCGTTAATTTGCAAGAATAAATGCACAACCGTCTGACTACATTTCCTATGACAATTACTGAACTCGTTAATCATCTAAATCTTCTAAAATAAAATAATTCATCAGGCTTAGATGGATACCGGAATAGGATTCTTCGCTGTCTTTTGCCGATGTTTTGTGAATCACACTGCACACTGACACCTTGTCGTCCTGACAGACGGGAAATAATAACTACAACCGATGGCGGTAGGGCCAGAGATGAAGTTATATCTCTCCATGGCACAAAGCCTGGGCTTGAATTGTAGAGACCAGGTGTTGTCCATGCAGTATGATCCCTCTTTCTGCCTGACTTGTTTACTCCAGAGGAAATATAACACCAATACATCTGGAACAAAACAAGCTGCAGACCCTGCAGGATCAGCAAAGCAATGCTCAAACTGTCCGTAGGTTTGCATGACCGAATGGACCAGAACGCGTGTTCTTAAACATCCGGTGTGCTGAGGGCCAGGTAAGAGGTTCAATCCCTACACCGGACAGTTTGACTAAAATGTTGACCTATCGTCCTTGACTTGGGGACGTAATTTACAAGTATCTCTGAAGTCGGAGTGGGTTCGCCTGATGGCGAGGGTCACTGTTAACAGGTAAAGCAAATCCACACTCAAAACTGCGTCCAGCATTACTATAAGTAGTGTGTATGGACTACGCTTGGGTTCAAAGCGGGTGAGCGCCAAAAAAAAAAGAGTCCGCCTGTCGGAGGTTCCATCCCAGACGAGTTGCCGATCAAGGATCAGAGTCTGGTCCGCACTGCTATGATATTTAATCTTAAGATTGCATTTACTAGCACTCAAATACGGTTTGTACCCTCCCAATTCTCTCTCTCTCTCTCTCTCTCTCTCTCTCTCTTTCTCTGTCTCTCTCTCTCTATCTATCTCTCTCTCTCTCTCTCTCTCTCTCTCCCTCTCCCCCCCCCTCCCAAGTCGTGATCGCAATGTGAGATGTCGGTTTTGGTGAGCATTGCCCAATGTTCGACGCTAACAGAAAGCAGGTAGTACTGTCTACAGTCATACGGTAGCTCAGTCATATATGACAAGACCTGACATAATTTGTGAATCAATAGTCCTCATAGATGGGAGTCGTGTAGTGCAGTGTCTAGCATGCCTGCCTGCCCTCCCACTGTTCATATGTTCAAATCCCCACCCATACGGATTTTGTAAACAAACAACTCCTTACTTGTAGAGCAGTGCATTCCCAACTTCTGCTTGTATTCACTTAATACAACAATTTTACATTAGAATAATCCATGCCCATCCTTTACTTATCTTTAGTAGTTCGATTCCATTAGGAACTAATACAACTTATAGAACAATACATTCGCATTTGTATTTATATAGTCAATCACACACTGTTTCCAAGGGAACAAACACCTTAGATACCGAACAATACATTCCCATGCTCTTCTTTTCTGTAACGATTCACTTTACTCTTTTAAAAGAAACAAGCACATTGCTAAAGAACAATACATTATCATGATCTCACGAAAGCCGGAAATCATACCAGATACTTCACCCATGCCATTCGTGCATGTTCACGGCTCACCTGAAGATCAATATTTATGAGGCGCTAATGGACGCTGCATCCGCCATTGCTGTGTTGAAATTATCAAGAATTAATATCTTGAGGAAGTGTTTGTAACGTGCATCAGTGAATGAAATGAGGAGATCAACAATAAAGGAATCTAGTTAGATGAAAGGTAAAGGTAATTACAATGAAGACACTGCTGCTGGGGTGTCAAAGTTACCTTCTTTCATTCATTCAATCGCATGTCCTTTGCAGAACCTCGCTCCTGTAACAACCTTCCGGAAAATCTATCGCTCATAAGCAAGATGTCCCGCGTCCGATAAACCCATCTGGAGATCATCCGCCACATCCTGCACCCATCTTCAGACTGGCCTTCCGCTTCTTCTCTTCCCGGGCATATACCCCATGCATTATTGTTCTCTCCAAACTTTCATGACGTTTCAAGTGACCAGAATATTTCAATGTTCTTTGTCTTATCGTCTTTACAGGCCAATCTTCTTCAATATTTAGATCTTGACGTGTGGATACATTTGTTCTTTTTCTGTATCCAAGATATTCATAGAACCCTTCTATATAATTTATATTCAAAGGTTTTTATGCAATGTTCAGCTTGTTTAGTAAGTATCCAAGTCTCATAGGCGTATGCTGCAATGGGAAAGATGCATGCTCTTAAAAATCTAATTTTTGTAGTTCTGTCTGTCCCACTCTACAATTTATTAAGTTGTTTACCTCACCGTACTTTGTGATGTTTGACAGTTCAGCAAACACCTGCAAATCGTCCACGGCCTTGTCTGTCTCAGGGTGTCACAATAGCTCTATCGCTAGCATGCTTGTCTACGGCCCCGATGGTCATGTATTTGAATCTTTCCCGAATAGGAAATCTTGTTTTTTAATTGACCTTCGATCCAGGTCAACATAGCCTAAAATTCGCACCAAGACAACATACGGGAAGTCAAAGCGTCCGGTGTAATATTGACCACATCATTCACTGTGGTATAGAAATGTTGGACTAGCACCATATACCCAATAGCATGAAGGCGTGATCGCATTTCTTTCAGATTCCGAGTTACATGTTTTCATGTTTGCATGTCATTGTTACCATGTTTCTTTTTTGTTCGTTGATTGAGACTTCTGTCGACACGGTCGCCAGATTCTATGTGTGTTTCTCCTTTTGCCGAGCTTCAACGCTATATCTTGTGTTTTGTTGGGATTCCCCTAGCAGCTCAGCAGCAACGAACAACCTTTTGTCGACGTCAAGTGCCCATTAAATAAAACAGTACTCGCATTCCAGTCTTATATTTCGACGTTAGTTCCGAAGGTCGTTTATTCTTTTTTCGGACTAGTCATTCGGTTTAAAAAAAAAAAAAAAATTAAGTTGCATGTTCTTCATAGGACGTAGCAGTCAACCCCAGCATTTTCGATGTTCGTGATTCCTGGACAAATTTTACGTTCAACAGTTTGCCATTGCTTTCTGAACGAAACGGTCTGAACGGCCGGCTCCTATACCTTTTTTCGAAAAAAAACGGCACCGCTGTGTTTCGAACCCGGGTATACGGGCTCAAACCGCGTTCGCAAGCCCTTAGCCACAGAGACCGGTTAACGAGCGCAAATTTCTCAGAGACTCCTGTGGGTTCGTTGCTGGTTGCGTGATTTGTGCGACGCTTTCGGAAGGTCGCCCTGGGAAAGAAAGCAAACCATGTGAGACAAGACCTAGTGCATTGAGGTCGATCTTCTAGGAGGTAAACGCCTTCAAACCTTTGATTTCCAGCCATGACTTAAATGGACTCCTAAAATCCAGCTGCAATAATCTGGTTATTGAGCGTCTACACAATGTGTTGTCGCAGCTGCAGTGTGATTAACTCGCTTTCCTGCATAAGCTGTGGTCCTGGCTGAATCTCCCCAGCAGATGCAAGATTATTTGTTCCCACCAGTTCGGCGCTGGGGTCGTTTCAAAATTATACACATCGGTATCATACAATTTTCAGAAATTTCTCAAAAATGTTTGTGTAGAAAAGATGTCGAGGAAGGAACGTGGCTAACCTTTCTCATCTGTCATGGCTTAGAATGTGAGTTGAGTTAGACCAAGAACCGAAATCGCAGTACATAAGGCATTCCATACGTGCCGTCCTCATGTTCAATAACCAGCAAAGAGTCCCAACACTATCGGTACCAGTTGTAGTCTGATTATGTGTCCGTCTGACTTTTCTTGAAGTATTGAGTGCCGACCAGATAAATGGGCACTTCCTACTGCACCATTCTCTCCAGACTGTGAGGATTTACCGCACTTCCCACTGCACCATTCTCTCCAGACTGTGAGGATTTACCGCACTTCCCACTGCACCATTCTCTCCAGACTGTGAGGATTTACCGCACTTCCCACTGCACCATTCGCTCCAGACTGTGAGGATTTACCGCACTTCCCACTGCACCATTCTCTCCAGACTGTGAGGATTTACCGCACTTCCTACTGCACCATTCTCTCCAGACTGTGAGGATTTACCGCACTTCCTACTGCACCATTCTCTCCAGACTGTGAGGATTTACCGCACTTCCTACTGCACCATTCTCTCCAGACTGTGAGGATTTACCGCACTTCCTACTGCACCATTCTCTCCAGACTGTGAGGATTTACCGCACTTCCTACTGCACCATTCTCTCCAGACTGTGAGGATTTACCGCACTTCCTACTGCACCATTCTCTCCAGACTGTGAGGATTTACCGCACTTCCTACTGCACCATTCTCTCCAGACTGTGAGGATTTACCGCACTTCCTACTGCACCATTCTCTCCAGACTGTGAGGATTTACCGCACTTCCTACTGCACCATTCTCTCCAGACTGTGAGGATTTACCGCACTTCCCACTGCACCATTCTCTCCAGACTGTGAGGATTTACTGCATTTCCCACTGCACCATTCTCTCCAGACTGTGAGGATTTACCGCACTTCCTACTGCACCATTCTCTCCAGACTGTGAGGATTTACCGCACTTCCTACTGCACCATTCTCTCCAGACTGTGAGGATTTACCGCACTTCCTACTGCACCATTCTCTCCAGACTGTGAGGATTTACCGCACTTCCTACTGCACCATTCTCTCCAGACTGTGAGGATTTACCGCACTTCCTACTGCACCATTCTCTCCAGACTGTGAGGATTTACCGCACTTCCTACTGCACCATTCTCTCCAGACTGTGAGGATTTACCGCACTTCCTACTGCACCATTCTCTCCAGACTGTGAGGATTTACCGCACTTCCTACTGCACCATTCTCTCCAGACTGTGAGGATTTACCGCACTTCCTACTGCACCATTCTCTCCAGACTGTGAGGATTTACCGCACTTCCTACTGCACCATTCTCTCCAGACTGTGAGGATTTACCGCACTTCCTACTGCACCATTCTCTCCAGACTGTGAGGATTTACCGCACATCCTACTGCACCATTCTCTCCAGACTGTGAGGATTTACCGCACTTCCTACTGCACCATTCTCTCCAGACTGTGAGGATTTACCGCACTTCCTACTGCACCATTCTCTCCAGACTGTGAGGATTTACCGCACTTCCTACTGCACCATTCTCTCCAGACTGTTAGGATTTACCTCGTCTTCCACACTATTCACATGAACCCAACGGGCCTTGAGCACATCTGGCTTAATTTGTACTAATAACCCACCCAACGGAGCAGACCAGCCAATCTGTCGGCCTGCTCGTTGCTCAACACACCAGAATACCCGGGGAACAGATCCAAAGAATGACCACTATCTTAATTTTGTTAACTTGAAGCATGCTACTGTAGACGAAACATGGCTGTCTTTATCCTCCTCAGCATGCTCTATGATTCCATACAAATCACATGTATGTGCTGTTTGTCCTCCAGCCAGCGGAACACGGCAGTAACAGCTTCCACCTCCATTCTCAGACTAGATGCCGTGGTATTGTATGCCAGGCTCTCCTGCACTAAAAACCGTCAGTACCATTCGCAATGAACCCGCAGGTAATTGTTATGCATGGCTTAGAAAATTTGAAAGCCTAACTCTTCACATTATAAGGAGCTGTATCTGTTATGTCTCTGCAACTATCTGATGCTTTATGAGTTAAATAATAACCATTTACCATTGCAATGGGGAGCCGCGGTACCCCAGTAACTAGCAGTCTTGATTCTCCAATATTTGACAAATGTGATGATTATAACAAGAAGGTATTCATTTTTTTCAATGGCTTTGTCCCCTAAGTCGATCCAGCATAAAATGTGTCTCTTGAAGTTTCCTTAAAAGTGAAGGCGGTTGACAAAACATGGACCATATCATCTATCGAGATGCCATCGGTCCAAACAAAATAGGACTAGCACCATATATATATATATATATATATATATATATATATATATATATATATATATATATATATATATATATATATATATATATATATATATATATCTTATATATAAATTAGGATGTGCGTATTTGCGTATGTATTTATGTATCTCTGTATGTATGTATGTATGTCCTTTATGCGCTCGCGAACGGCCCATCCGATTGAGATGAAATTTTCTACACGCCTTCCTTTCATTCCAGAGATGCCAACTGTCGTAGTTTTTTTTTTTTTCTTCCTCCTCCTCCCTCCTCCCTCCTCCCCCTCCCAAAATACGTACGTCCAGGAAATGGTCTTCTACATAGACACTTCTCTCTGAGGTCCGCGATAACATATTAACCTGGTGGGATGGCAATCAATCATCCTACTACCTCCTCCCTCCTCCTCCCTTCTACCTCTTCCTCCTCCCTCTTCCTCCCTCCGCCTCCTCCCTCCTCCCACCTCCATCCTCCTCCTCCCGCTTCCTCCTCCTTCTCCTCCCTCCTTCTCCCTCTTCCTCCTCCCTCTTCCTCCCTCTTCCTGCTCCCTCCGCCTCCTCCCTCCGCCTACCCCTCCTCCTCTCTCCTCCTCCCTCCTTCTCCCTCTTCCTCCTCCCTCCTCCTCCCCCCTCCTCCTCCACCCTACTCCTCCCTCCTCTTCCTAATCCCTCCTCCTCCCTCCTATTCCTCCTGTCTCCTCCTCCCTCCTTCTCCCTCCTCCTTCTACCTCTTTCTCCCTCCTCCTTCTCCCTCCACCTCCTCCCTCCTCCTCTCTCCTCCTCCTCCCTCCTCCTCCCTCTCCCTCCTCCCTTCTCATCCTCCCCCACCTACGTTCTCCTCCTCCCTCCTCCTCCTTCTCCCTCCTCCTCCCCCTCCCTCCTCCCCCTCCTCCTCCTCCTTCACCCTCCTCCCTCCTCTTCCTCCTCCTTCACCATCCTCCCTCCTCATCCTCCCTCCTCCTCCCTCCTCATCCCTCTTCCTCCTCCTCCTCCCTCCTCCCTCTCCCCTTTCCCCCCTCTTTCTCTTAATCCCTCCTCCTCCCTTCTCCTCCCTCCTATTCATCCCTACTCCTCCTCCTCCCTCCTCCTCCTCTCTCCGCCTATCTCTTCCTCCCTCCTCCTCCCTCCTCTCTCTTCCTCCTCCCTCCTCTCTCTTCCTCCTCCCTCCTCCTCCCTCTTCCTCCTCCTCCTCCCTCCTCCCTCCTCCTCCTCCCTCCTCCCTCCTCCTCCTCCCTTCTCCTCCCTTCTCCTCCTCCCCCTCCTACCCCTCCCTCCTCCCCCTCATCCGTCTTCCTCCCTCCTCCTTCTTCCTCCCTCCTCCTCCCCCTCCTCCCCCTCCTCCTCCCTCTCCTCCTCATCCCTCCTCCTCCATTCTCCTCCTCCCTCCTCCTCCTCTCTCTACCTCCTCCCTCCTCCTCCCTTCACATTCCTCCTCCTCCTCTCCTCCTCCTCCTCCTCCTCCTCTATCCTCCTCCCTCCTCCTCCTCCCTCTACCTCCTCCTCCTCCTCCCTTCACATTCCTCTTCCTCCTCCTCCCTCTCATCCTCTTCCCTCCTTCTCCTCCCTCCTCCTTCTCCCTCTTCCTCCTCCCTCTTCCTCCCTCCGCCTCTCCCTCCTCCCACTCTCTACTCCTCCCTCCTCCTTCTCCTCCCTCCTCCTCCCTCCCTCTTCCTCCCTCTTCCTGCTCCCTCCGCCTCCTCCCTCCGCCTACTCTCTCCTCCTCCTCCCTCCTCCTCCTTCTCCTCCTCCTCCTCCCTCTCCTCCTCCTCCTCCTCCTGCGATCTCCTCCTCCCTCCTTCTCCCTCTTCCTCCTCCCTCCTCCTCCCCTCCTCCACCCTACTCCTCCATCCTCTTCCTAATCCCTCCTCCTCCCTCCTATTCCTCCTGTCTCCTCCTCCTCCTCCTCCCTCCTCTTCCCTCCTCCACCTCCCTCTTCCTCCTCCCTCCTCCATTTACCCAAGACAGACAGACATACAGATAGTCGGGAACGGGATCTTATATGACTACTTATATGATTTAAATGAGATGCTCTCCACCATGGGCTGGGCCGGGTCAGACAGACAGACAGACAGACAGACAGATAGATAGACAGACAGACAGACAGACAGTCGGGAACGGGAGCTTATATGACTACTTATATGAATTAAATGAGATGCTCCCCACCAGAGTCTGGGCGAAGCCGGGCCGTGTCAGCTAGTATATATATATATATATATATATATATATATTATATATATATATATATATATATATATATATATATATATATATATATATATATATCACTCATTGGCACCTTGCCGTCTTGACAGACGATAGTTTGTGCTTTAAAAAGGCATAATAACTTTTAACTATGGCGGTAGCGAGTGTGACTGATAAGGCCAATTTGCGCTGTAAATGTCCGTTCACAGTGGGTGCATCTGAACACGTGGTCATTTCCACCATCGTGCACCATCTTACGTCTCAAACGCTTGGTGTGTGACTTTTCTGCAATAATTTTCTCCTTTGACTTTATTCCATTTCTGATATTTGCCCGCCATGCAACACGTTCAGCGGCGACTTGCTCCCAATGTGCATTATCAATGCCTGTATCAATCATGTCCCGCTTACACACATCTTTGTATCGTAGTAGAGGCCGACCCTGAGATCTCTTACCCATCTGTAATTCACCAAAAAAGATATCCTTTGGTATTCTACCATCATCCATCCTCCTAAGATGTCTTACCCATCTAAGTCTACGAAGACTGAGCATGGAATAAACTGTCACACAACCTGATCTTTCCAATACTTCAGTATTTGTGATTTTGTCTTGCCACTTAATACCAAGAATTCTTCGCAGACACCGCAAATGAAAGCTGTTTAAATTGTTCTCTTGGTGTGAGTAAGTTGTCCAGGTTTCACTGCCATAGAGAAGAGTACTAAGGACACAGGCTTGATAGACAAGGACTTTTGTTTTGGCAGTAAGCTTCCTGTTCTCCCAGACTCTTTTTCTTAACCTGTTCATTGTTGTTGCTGCCTTACCAATCCGGATGTTGATTTCCTGATCTAGGGATAATTTGCTATTTACCACTGATCCTAGATATGTAAAATGGTCTACTATCTCTAGTTCGGCGTCGTCAATAAAGATTGATGGTACCCCATGTGCACCTTGTGACATAATCTGTGTCTTCTTTTTGCTAATTGTTAAACCAAATTCAGAACGAGCATTGGAGAATGCAGATAGTAGACATTGCAATTCTTCCTCAGAGTGGGTCGTAACTGCAGCATCATCTGCAAAAAGCAACTCTCTGATCAGTACCATCCTAATTTTGGTCTTAGCCTTCAATCTCTGAGCATTGTAGAGGCCGCCATCTGAGCGTGAGTGAATGTATATACCACCATCCTGATCACGAAATGCATATTTCAGTAGAAGTGAAAAGTATATTCCAAAGAGGGTGGGAGCTAGTACACAACCTTGCTTAACTCCACTCTTGATTTCAAATTCTTCAGAAGTTGCACCATCAAACTTGATTATACCCTTCATGCCTGTGTGGAACGATTCCACAATAGACAGAAGAGTTGGTGGGCAGCCAATCTTCTTTAGTGCCTTGAACAGACCCTCACGACTGACCAAATCAAATGCCTTTGTGAGGTTGATGAAGGCAATAAACAGTGGTTGATTCTGTTCACGGCATTTTTCTTGCATTTGTCGCAATGAGAATATCATATCAGTGGTAGACCGGTTCTGTCGAAAGCCACACTGTGATTCGGGGTAGACTTGATCTCATAGGACTTGAAGTCTGCGCAGAACAATTCTGGCAAATACTTTTCCAACAATACACAGAAGTGAGATACTCCTATATATATATATATATATATATATATATATATATATATATATATATATATATATATATATATATATATATATATATATATTACTTATAATATTTAAACTTACTACTTATAATGTTATATGGATGTCAAATATGGACAATACTCAGACAAACTGTGAAACATAATGGCAGTAGAGATTTTGGTTTCTCAGAAACATTCAAAGAATACAATGGACGGACAGAAAATTTAATGAGCAAATCATACAAGAAACAAATGAAATCCGTAAACTTATTCGAGAAATTAGACGTAGACAAATCACGATTTGTGGAAATGATATTACGAGGAAAACATAAACTGAAAAATTTAGTGACAACTGGCAACATTGATGGGAAAAAGTAAGGGGAATGCAGGAAGATAAATATTTGGATGGCTTGGCCGCATGGCATAATCGACACTAGAAGACTGACCCGATCCAAACCTCTGGTCCCCGGGAAGTTTAACCCGGTCAACAAATGCCCGCAGAAGTCGGATGTGTCGGCCTAACGGCGCAAGAACGCAGCTCTGCTGTAAACAGGCACAACACAATCACGTCCGAAAAAGAAAATAAAACTCTGGATTAACGCAGAAGAAGAAGAAGAAGAAGAAGAAGAAGAAGAAGAAGAAGAAGAAGAAGAAGAAGAAGAAGAAGAAGAAGAAGAAGAAGAAGAAGAAGAAGAAGAAGAAGAAGAAGAAGAAGAAGAAGAAGGAGGGAGGAGGAGGAGGAGGAAGAAGAAGAAGAAGAAGAAGAAGAAGAAGAAGAAGAAGAAGAAGAAGAAGAAGAAGAAGAAGAAGAAGAAGAAGAAGAAGAAGGAGGAGGAGGAGGAGGAGGGGGGAGGAGGAGGAGGAGTAGGAGGAGGAGGAGGAGGAGGAGAAAGCCTCTGGTGATAGTATAAGATGGCATGGCGAAGCGTAACCTTCAATTCTTATCGGTGTGGCACATGTCGATGATATTTGTGATTTGATTGAAGGCGTCAATATTTCCTTTCATTATACTGAAAATATCAGCATCCACGTGTATCAAATATCACCGCTTTCGGTAAATATAACCCGATTAAAAATTTTATCCCCGCAAAGTTTTGTTCCGAGAGTGAGATTGTGTGCAGCACGTGAGCGAAGCGTGACACTTAATCGATATCTGGGTTAACAATTTATAACTAAAACATTTTCTGTTTAAGATGCGACTGAATTTTATTCCGTGGATAATTGAGGATTTTGGTGATAAGGTATTTTCAACTAAACTTTTCATAACAGCGTTTTGTTTTGTTTTGATGTTTGTCCCCCGTGGAATACGCGGGTATGCGGCTTTGATATTGTTATTTGACAGGGCAGTGTTCCCAGCAGTTAAAATAAGTTACTTGCATGCCCTCTACAGGACGTCGCATTCAGTTCTAGCATATTATGGCGGTTTGTGATTTTGTTTTTTAGCTTACGTTCAGTAGTTTGCTATTGCTTTCTGAACTATCGACATTTATACCATTGTTAAAACATCAACACAAAAGCTGCTGTTTCCAAATCGCCTGTAGTTGATTTTTAATGAGATTTGCGGAATTGTAAATCTCGGTCACTACCCTTCGCCTCAGACGCCGGCTTGTTACATGTTCATCCTAGTAATTTGTGATAAACCCCAGGTTGAATTTCTAGGTAATTGTATGTTCAGCAGTTTGTGATCAACACTAGCTTAAATTTCTAGGCAATTGTAAGTTCAGCAGTTTGTGATTAACCCTGGGTTAAATTTCTGGGCAATTGTAAGTTCAGCAGTTTGTGACTAACCCTGGGTTAAATTTCTAGGCTATTGTATGTTCAGCAGTTTGTAATTAACCCTAGGTTAAATTTCTAGGTAATTGTATGTTCAGCAGTTTATGATTAACCATGGGTTAAATTTCTAGGCAATTGTATGTTCAGCAGTTTGTGACTAACCCTGGGTTAATTTTCTAGGCAATTGTATGTTCAGCAGTTTGTGATTAACCCTGGGTTAAATTTCTAGGCAATTGTATGTTCAGCAGTTTGTGATTAACCCTGGGTTAAATTTCTAGGCAATTGTATGTTCAGCAGTTTGTGATTAACCCTAGGTTAAATTTCTAGGCAATTGTATGTTCAGCAGTTTGTGATCAACACTAGTTTAAATTTCTAGGCAATTGTATGTTTAGCAGTTTGTGATTAACCCTGGGTTAAATTTCTAGGCAATTGTATGTTCAACAGTTTGTGATTAACCCTGGGTTAAATTTCTAGGCAATTGTATGTTCAGCAGTTTGTGATTAACCCTGGGTTAAATTTCTAGGCAATTGTATGTTCAGCAGTTTGTGATCATCACTAGTTTAAATTTCTAGGCAATTGTATGTTCAGCAGTTTGTGATCAACACTAGTTTAAATTTCTAGGCAATTGTATGTTCAGCAGTTTGTGATTAACCCTGGGTTAAATTTCTAGGCAATTGTATGTTCAGCAGTTTGTGATCAACACTAGTTTAAATTTCTAGGCAATTGTATGTTCAGCAGTTTGTGATTAACCCTGGGTTAAATTTCTAGGCAATTGTATGTTCAGCAGTTTGTGATTAACCCTGGGTTAAATTTCTAGGCAATTGTATGTTCAGCAGTTTGTGATTAACCCTGGGTTAAAGTTCTAGGCAATTGTATGTTCAGCAGTTTGTGATCAACACTAGCTTAAATTTCTAGGCAATTGTAAGTTCAGCAGTTTGTGATTAACCCTGGGTTAAATTTCTGGGCAATTGTAAGTTCAGCAGTTTGTGACTAACCCTGGGTTAAATTTCTAGGCTATTGTATGTTCAGCAGTTTGTAATTAACCCTAGGTTAAATTTCTAGGTAATTGTATGTTCAGCAGTTTGAGATTAACCATGGGTTAAATTTCTAAGCAATTGTATGTTCAGCAGTTTGTGACTAACCCTGGGTTAAATTTCTAGGCAATTGTATGTTCAGCAGTTTGTGATTAACCCTGGGTTAAATTTCTAGGCAATTGTATGTTCAGCAGTTTGTGATTAACCCTGGGTTAAATTTCTAGGCAATTGTATGTTCAGCAGTTTGTGATTAACGCTGGGATAAATTTCTAGGCAATTGTATGTTCAGCAGTTTGTGATCAACACTAGTTTAAATTTCTAGGCAATTGTATGATCAGCAGTTTGTGATTAACCCTGGGTTAAATTTCTAGGCAATTGTATGTTCAGCAGTTTGTGATCAACACTAGTTTAAATTTCTAGGCAATTGTATGTTCAGCAGTTTGTGATTAACCCTTGGTTAAATTTCTAGGCAATTGTATGTTCAGCAGTTTGTGATTAACCCTGGGTTAAATTTCTAGGCAATTGTATGTTCAGCAGTTTGTGATTAACCCTGGGTTAAATTTCTAGGCAATTGTATGTTCAGCAGTTTGTGATCAACACTAGTTTAAATTTCTAGGCAATTGTATGTTCAGCAGTTTGTGATTAACCCTGGGTTAAATTTCTAGGCAATTGTATGTTCAGCAGTTTGTGATTAACCCTGGGTTAAATTTCTAGGCAATTGTATGTTCAGCAGTTTGTGATCAACACTAGTTTAAATTTCTAGGCAATTGTTTGTTCAGCAGTTTGTGATTAACCCTGGGTTAAATTTCTAGGCAATTGTATGTTCAGCAGTTTGTGATTAACCCTGGGTTAAATTTCTAGGCAATTGTATGTTCAGCAGTTTGTGATTAACCCTGGGTTAAAGTTCTAGGCAATTGTATGTTCAGCAGTTTGTGATCAACACTTGTTTAAATTTCTAGGCAATTGTATGTTCAGCAGTTTGTGATTAACCCTGGGTTAAATTTCTAGGCAATTGTATGTTCAGCAGTTTGTGATTAACCCTGGGTTAAATTTCTAGGCAATTGTATGTTCAGCAGTTTGTGATTAACCCTGGGTTAAATTTCTAGGCAATTGTATGTTCAGCAGTTTGTGATCAACACTAGTTTAAATTTCTAGGCAATTGTATGTTCAGCAGTTTGTGATCAACACTAGTTTAAATTTCTAGGCAATTGTATGTTTAGCAGTTTGTGATTAACCCTGGGTTAAATTTCTAGGCAATTGTATGTTCAGCAGTTTGTGATTAACCCTGGGTTAAATTTCTAGGCAATTGTATGTTCAGCAGTTTGTGATTAACCCTGGGTTAAATTTCTAGGCAATTGTATGTTCAGCAGTTTGTGATTAACCCTGGGTTAATGTTCTAGGCAATTGTATGTTCAGCAGTTTGTGATCAACACTAGCTTAAATTTCTAGGCAATTGTAAGTTCAGCAGTTTGTGATTAACCCTGGGTTAAATTTCTGGGCAATTGTAAGTTCAGCAGTTTGTGACTAACCCTGGGTTAAATTTCTAGGCTATTGTATGTTCATCAGTTTGTAATTAACCCTAGGTTAAATTTCTAGGTAATTGTATGTTCAGCAGTTTGTGATTAACCATGGGTTAAATTTCTAGGCATTTGTATGTTCAGCAGTTTGTGACTAACCCTGGGTTAAATTTCTAGGCAATTGTATGTTCAGCAGTTTGTGATTAACCCTGGGTTAAATTTCTAGTCAATTGTATGTTCAGCAGTTTGTGATTAACCCTGGGTTAAATTTCTAGGCAATTGTATGTTCAGCAGTTTGTGATTAACCCTGGGTTAAATTTCTAGGCAATTGTATGTTCAGCAGTTTGTGATTAACCCTGGGTTAAATTTCTAGGCAATTGTATGTTCAGCAGTTTGTGATTAACCCTGGGTTAAATTTCTAGGCAATTGTATGTTCAGCAGTTTGTGATTAACCCTGGGTTAAATTTCTAGGCAATTGTATGTTCAGCAGTTTGTGATCAACACTAGTTTAAATTTCTAGGCAATTGTATGTTCAGCAGTTTGTGATTAACCCTGGGTTAAATTTCTAGGCAATTGTATGTTCAGCCGTTTGTGATTAACCCTGGGTTAAATTTCTAGGCAATTGTATGTTCAGCAGTTTGTGATTAACCCTGGGTTAAATTTCTAGGCAATTGTATGTTCAGCAGTTTGTGATCAACACTAGTTTAAATTTCTAGGCAATTGTATGTTCAGCAGTTTGTGATTAACCCTGGGTTAAATTTCTATGCAATTGTATGTTCATCAGTTTGTGATTAACCCTGGGTTAAATTTCTAGGCAATTGTATGTTCAGCAGTTTGTGATTAACCCTGGGTTAAATTTCTAGGCAATTGTATGTTCAGCAGTTTGTGATTAACCCTGGGTTAAATTTCTAGGCAATTGTATGTTCAGCAGTTTGTGATTAACCCTGGGTTAAAGTTCTAGGCAATTGTATGTTCAGCAGTTTGTGATCAACACTAGTTTAAATTTCTAGGCAATTGTATGTTCAGCAGTTTGTGATTAACCCTGGGTTAAATTTCTAGGCAATTGTATGTTCAGCAGTTTGTAATTAACCCTAGGTTAAATTTCTAGGCAATTGTATGTTCAGCAGTTTGTGATCAACACTAGTTTAAGTTTCTAGGCAATTGTATGTTCAGCCGTTTGTAATTAACCCTAGGTTAAATTTCTATACAATTGTATGTTCAGCAGTTTGTGATCAAACCTAGGTTAAATTTCTAGGTAATTGTATGTTCAGCCGTTTGCTATTGCTTTCTAAATGAGAAGCTAACTGTTGTGTTCAACTTTATGTTGATGTAGTCGCTCAACAGCCTACCTCGCCATCAGTGTATGGGAAGTTTAAGAATGAGTGCTCTTTTCCTTTCGACAAAGTCAACGTCTGTTTATACAGTAGTCTGTATGGGTCTAGATAAGTTTATATTCTCGAATATTTGACGAAAGTGATGATTAAAAGTACCAGGGCGGAGGAGGATGGCAGGAGGAAGGGGAGTGAGGAGATGGGGAGAGCAGGAGAACGGGTAGGGGAAGAAGGGGGAGAAACGTAGGGAGGGGAGGGATGAAGAGAGAGAGAGATGTATGTGTGTGTATTACAATAATATTTTCTTCTCTTTGATTTTCTAGAATCAGCCAACGATTCTAAATGAAACAAAATTATTAGATTTACAGTGCTGAACTAATTATAGCTAGAATAAAATTTAAAAAAAATAGTTGCATGTCTTTCGCATGACTTAGCAGTCAACCCCAACAATTTGGCTGTTCGTGAGTCCTGAGCAAGTGTTACGTTCAGAAGTTTGCCATTGTTTTCTGAACGACCTGCTCCTCTACCTTTTTCGAAAAAAACCAGCACGGCTGTGTTTCGAACTCGGAGATACGGGATTTCGAATCGCATCCGTAAACCTTCGCAACGGAGACCGGTCTAGAATAGCCAACGAGTATCTAATAAAAAATGCAACAGACCTGATCGTCTGTTTCGGATGCTATAATTGTAACGTCTCAGTGTTGAGCTTTACCGTTTACTCTCTTGATTAATGCTAAGGAAGCCGCGGTAACGCGTTGGCCTGATTGGTATGTGTTCGAACCCGCATACTGAAATTGTTTCCCATGTTAACTAAGCCTGAAACTGGCACCAAGAAACTGTCTAGGCGATAAAGGCGATCAATGTGATATTGTCCATCGAGTCATATCAGTGGTACAAGCCAGATATTCCAATTTCGTGCCAATGTTTCAGTCATATCAGTGCTCCAGGCCAGATATTCCAATTTCGTGCCAGTGTTTCAGTCATATCAGTGGTACAAGCCAGATATTCCAATTTCGTGCCAATGTTTCAGTCACATCTGTGCTACAGGCCAAATATTCCAATTTGTCGCGTGTCATGCGTGTCATTCCCACTGCGAGCGCTAACAAGTCAAGTCGCATTATCCTGTCAAGAAGCCTGATACGCGGGAAAATGTCACGTTGAAAGTCCAACAACAAGAAACACGCGGCGGCCAAAATGTACAGCGTGGGAGCCGGCAACAAGAAGAACAACGTGGAGAACCTACCTGCCAACTGCATCAAAGAGCCTGATAAAATGTTTTGCGTATCCTTTTACAGGACTTAGCTGTCAACAGCAGCATCTTTCAGCTGTCTGTTGATCTCTTGGCAAGATTACGCTCAGTAGTTTGCCATTGCTTTCTGAGCGGCCGGCTCAGTATCCGCAAGTCACGAGCGGGGGTCGAACCACCTCAGTTCTCGCTCCGCTGCGAGACTCTGCGTGATAAACGGGATTACAGAGAGAAAGTGTTGTAACCCCACAGCCAGAGAGACCGGCTAAAGAGCCTGATACCACAGCTATTACTGAAGCTACTACGAGGGAGAAGATTGACAGCCCAACACAGTCAAGAACCAACACAGCAGAGAGAAGGAGGAGAAAGACACCAGAATCGGAAACACCGACTCAAAAACAGTCCGATGGGTCGTCAAGCGGATACCAGTGGAACTGACAGACGAAGAAATCCTGAAGCAGCTACGAGAATGAGAATCTTCACATCCGATTCTTGAAGGCGGAGCGGCTCCTCACCTACTCCAAGATACCTACAACCTTGGCAGTGGTGGCATTGGAGGGCAGCGAAATGCCGACCACAGTATCATACAACAAGAGAATGCAGCAAC
>OY992893.1:26789084-26851584 GCA_963921405.1 Cepaea hortensis
AGTTGAAAACACAGATGCGGAAGATTTGGAAGCAGACCACCTTGCGTTAGTTTTCATACAATGGTATGGGTTCGTTAGTTTTCATACAATGGTATAGCAAATTACTGAACGTAAACTTGCCAATAAATAACAAACAGCAACAAAATGCGGGGATTGACTGCGACGTCCTTAAAGGATATGCAACTAACTTTTGTTCAACAGCTGGCGCCACGAGATCAGCAAATATTGCTAGACACTGTAACAGCGAATATTGCTAGACATTGTAACAGCAAATATTGCTAGACATTGTAACAGCAAATATTGCAAGACATTTAACAGAGCTTGAAACAAGGGGAACTTTCTTTGAATATCAAGAAACCGGAAACAATTATTATATCATAGAAAAAATAGCACCAAAATGCCATAAAGTATCTACGTCACAATATTCAAATATTTGGGGACGATCATATCATCAAATACAGTCAAGGCGAGAGACAGACAGTGTTGGAGATCCATTGGAGCCAACCTTCATTGTGGAGACGGAACCTGATTGATTGATAACATCAAATAGAAGAATCGTGACAGAGATTAAGAGCAGAATAGACAAAACAAGAGTTGCATTTCAGAAGATGAAAGTACGTTATGTCATAAATCTCTTTTACCGAATTTCACATCGACAATGTTGAAATGCTTTATCGAACATACACTGTTGTATCGAAGCAAACCTGGAAATGCGAACGAACCATTCAGGAAGAGCTTTGAAGTATCAGTGATGTCGATTCTGAGATAAATGTTACACATACCTTCTAGGACAGTGGTTCTCAACTGGTGGGGAATTCCCCCCCCCCCCTCCAGGGGGGAATTTTAGGGTTTCAAGGGGGGGGGGGAAATTAAGATTATTTCAAGATCGCATTAATACAAGAACCAGTTACTTGATATTGTTTTTCCCTCTAAATTTTACTGTTCTGTACTTCTCGCCCTAATGAAATTCGTTTTATAACGTAAGTAGACCCGCAAATCACGTTTTATGTAGATGTCTGGACTTGTTCTAGTATGTGTTATTAAATTTAGTTTCCATTTTTATGTATACTGTGTAAGGGTGGGTGGGGGGGGGGGGTAAATTTATAGGGAGGAAATTCGAAAAGGGGGGGGGGGAATGATGTTCTGAACAAATGGTAAAAGGGGGGGGGCATGGGCCAAAAAAGGTTGAGAACCACTGTTCTAAGATCACAGTAGCTAAAGGACTCGTCTGACAGAATCTAGTTAAAGTAGAGCATTGCAGTCGTTATGGTGGTCATATGTTCACATCCCGATCCATACTTGGTTGGTTAAATTGTCCTGGGTTCCCATCGAACCATTTACTTTTAGTTCGAGTCCTGACTCTGTCCAGCCCCGCAAGTAGAACGTTTACTTCAGACCAACCTGACATAACACGTTCGAAACTGCGGGTGAAATGGAAAGCAGCTTGCGAGTATACTTCCGGTGCCTAGATGACGCAGATGCTCACTCTCCCTGCTGTTAATCGGCGGCCATGTTTTCAACATTATCAACACGGATAAAGACAAGAAAAGATAGAGAAGAGAAACCCTCTTGCGCTTACATTCGTACAACTGTGAGAAAGAGACAGGAATTGTTCTTTGATGGCATAGTTGCATGTGCTATGCAGGACTTCACCGTCAACCCCCGCATTTTTTGGGGATTTTTGTGATTTATTAGCAAGTTTACTTTCTGTTTTTGCTTTCTGAACAATCGGCACTCATACCACTGTATGGAAAACAGCGCAAAGCTGTCTGCTTCCGAATCTCCCGCAGCTGTCTTTCGAATGCGTTATGCAGGATTGCGAATTGCGTCTGTAACCCCCTCGCCACTGTGCCGGCTAATGAAAAGAGGGGCACTAAAACAAATATTGTTTCGACTGGGACAACAGTGGGAGAAGAGAGGCGAGGGAAAATATTGTGTCGACTGGGACAATAGTGGGAGAAGAGAGGCGATGGAAAATATTGTATTTACTGGGACAAGAGTGGGAGAAGAGAAAGAGGTAGACCAAGAAAGATTGTGCTTGATGGTATGAGACAGTGGTATGAGACAGTGGTATGAGACAGTGGTATGAGACAGTGGTATGAGTCAGTGGTATGAGACAGTTGTATGAGACAGTGGTATGAGACAGTTGTATGAGACAGTGGTATAAGACAGTGGTATTAGAGAGTGGTATGAGACAGTGGTATGAGACAGTGGTATGAGACAGTGGTATGAGTCAGTGGTATGAGACAGTGGTATGAGACAGTGGTATAAGACAGTGGTATGAGACAGTTGTATGAGACAGTGGTATTAGACAGTGGCATGAGACAGTGGTATATGGTGTATTTGTAATGACTGTGCAGTGTTTGAAAATATTTTCGGTCAAAGTTTTATATTCACCCACTGTGAAGTTCATGTAACTTAATAGGTAAATAAAAAACTTGGACAGGCTATATTTTCAAACACTGCACAGTCATTAAAAATACACCCTGTATAAGATAGTGGCATGAGACGGTGGTATGAGATCATTGTATGAGACAGTGGTATAAGACCGTGATGTGAGACAGTGGCATGAGACATTGGTATGTGACAGTGGTATAAGACAGTGATATGAGACAGTGGCATAAGATAGTGGCATGAGACAGTGGCATGACACAGTGGTATGAGACGGTGGCATGAGACAGTGATATGAGACAGCGGCATGAGACAGTGGCATTAGACAGTGATATGAGACAGTGGCATGAGACAGTGGCATTAGACAGTGATATGAGACAGTGGTATGAGACAGTGGCATAAGACTGTGATATGAGACAGCGGCATGAGGGCATGTTAGCAACAGAGCTGATAATGAACACTAAGGTTCGAGTTGTGAGAGACAAACGTGTACCTGCATATTTTTGCAGGGAACGTGATGATGATGATGATGATGATGATGATGATGATGATGATGATGATGATGATGATGATGATGATTGTCATTATGATGATCATGATGATGATGATGATGATCATTATTATCATCATCATCCTCATAGTTCTTCTATTTCTTGTGCCTTGTGTGATACAAAGAAATTACTGAGTAATTATAATATCAACAGGTTTTCACGATGCGTGTCCCGTCCCGTGCCAACATCTATTCCTCACTTCTCGTTTCGCTGGAACTTGTTTAATTATCTCCCCATAAGCTCCAACTAATGATTCTGTCATACCATTTTTATTCTGGCCTGAGTGTTACAGATTAATATTTAAAATTCATTGAACGAAAAAGAGAACAAACAGGTCCGTCCAACAAGGACTCAGTAATGAAGAATATTGATTATTCAGACGCAAAACAATCGCGGCAAATGGAATATTTTGGGGATATAAAAATACATGCCTGTCTGGAAAAGATAATTATGGAGGGACGGGTACTGTGGAAGCAGATAAGACCACAACGTAGATGTGTTCTTCTTGTTCTTCGTTCGTCATATTTTTTAAAGGTGGTTGCATTGTATCTGTTTACAGCAGAGCTGCGATATTTTCACTTTTTTGGCCGGTATATCAGATGTCTTCGTGGCAATTGTTGGCCGAAATAGTATTCCAATGTAGATGGATTAGGGGTTGTGATTGATAATATACACACATATTAACAGAGGCTGGATGAATTCAAGAAGTGATAGATAATTTATACATGCCATCAAGAAGGAAATCTCCGTGTCGGAGTTACGGACGCAGCTCGTAAAGAACTAATACGCCCGTAAAGGATATGCAACTAACTTTTAAGAATATATAATTTACACATTTAGCAACAGAGGCACGGGGATTAAAGATGCGATAGATAATTTATTTACTCATGCCATCAAGAGGTGAGATGAATTCAAGATGTGATAAATAATTTATTTACTCATGCCATCAAGAGGTGAGATGAATTCAAGATGTGATAAATAATTTATTTACTCATGCCATCAAGAGGTGAGATGAATTCAAGATGTGATAAATAATTTATTTACTCATGCCATCAAGAGGTGAGATGAATTCAAGATGTGATAAATAATTTATTTACTCATGCCATCAAGAGGTGAGATGAATTCAAGATGTGATAAATAATTTGCACATACAGCAATTGAGGCAGAATATCTGGTTCATGATAGAGATAACTTTCGAAAGAATGTGATTGGTGATACGTTCTGCACAAAACACACCACTCATAATGATGATGATGATGATGATGATGATGATGATGATGATGATGATGATGATGATGATGATGATGATGCATAGGCACCAGTTAATGAAAGTGCATAATTTATTAATAAATGTCTTATCCCTTCTCCGTGCATATGAACCATAAAGGGTACTCTTTGGGAATTAAAGTTTAATTTTCTAAGTTTGTTAAATGATTTAGTTTCTTTTGAATTGCAGACATTTCCTAACACTATCAGCTTATCTTTTTTATTTTTTTAAATATTTTTTTTTATCTATCTGGCACCTGTGTCTTCATTGTACCTATATAGTTGTATCACTCTTGAAGTGAAATTTCACTAACAGAGATTGAGTTATCATTTTCATTATTTATTTTTCTTATATTTGTCTTTCCCATACGCATTTTTGGCATTACGAACACGATTCGTAAGCCTGCTTACCCGCGTTCGAAACACAGCGGCGACCGATTTGGCAGTAGACTGCGTTGCGCTGGGTTTAAAACGAGTTGGTATGGGAGCCGGTCGTTTAGAAAGCAATGGCAAATTACCGGTATTGACGGCGATGTCCTGTAAAAAGGATATGCAAAAACAATAAAACAAATGAAATACGCATTTTAAGACCTAATTGTTGTGACCGCCCATCAAGTGCGTTTAATTTATCTTGCATTTTATTTTGTGTGCGTGTGAGAGGTCATAAAAGGAAGAGTATGGCAGGGATGTGTACTGTCTCCAAGCGTCTTCAACCTATACAGAGAAAGAATGTTTTAAACAAGTTGAAATGCCTGACTTAACATCAATGAAAGAATCATAAACAATCTTAGATATGCTGACTATACCGTGTTACTGGCAGAAAGTAAGCAAGAGTTACAAGACCTAGTGGAAGAAGTAAACAGGCACAGTGCAGAATGTGGCTTAGATATTAACAACCAAAAACAACAACAACAACAACAACAACAACAAACTATGATAATTAGCAGTGAAAAGGAAAGGTCATCAATGAACATCACAGTAAACGGGCAGATACTAGAAAAAGTAACAAGTTTCTCCTATCTTGGACATATAATAACAGATGATGGCAGAAGTGAAATAGAAATCAAACAGAGAATAAGAATGCTTTCAACGGCATGAAATCAGTATTGCCATCTAGAGAGATTAATAACGCATTAAAAATGAGAATTGTCAAATGCTACGTATATTCAACGCTACTGTATGGCGCGGAAGCCTGGACATTGAACAAGCAATTAGAAAGTCGCATAGAAGCCCTGGAGATGTGGATATACAAACGGATATGTCGTATTTCATGGAAACAAAATCAATCAAATGCAGAGGTTCTAAAAAACTGGTAATGAAGATGGAGAGAGAGAGTTGATGAAATAAATAAAGAGGAGGCAATTGAAATATTTCGGCCACGTTAAAAGACATAATACTCTTATAAAAACCATACTGGAAGGTAAGGTGGAGGGCAAGCGAGCAAGAGGTAGACAACGATACAAGTGGGAAGATAACATCAAGAGATGGACTAACATCAGCCTGACAGAATGTACAGTCAAGGCGAGAGACAGACAGTGTTGGAGATCCATTGCAGCCAACCTTCATTGTGGATTCGGCACCTGATTGATTGATTGTGAGAGGTCATACAAGTATTGCAAGAAGGCACATCACAACGACAAGAGACTACGAACATCAGAAGAGGACAATCATGCAGCTGTCGTCACGTAGTGTGGTAAGGAGGGATCGACAACATTTTTGAAGGGTTGGGTCGAAAGTAATGTTGTCAAGTCACTCAGCGTGCCAACCTAAATGTACCCTGGTTTAATGTATTGTTTGTCCAGCACTTTTCGAACAAGAAGTCAAGTATTTGCCTTATTTTTAAATTTATTTTAACGACATCGTATAACTCAATAACGGCACAACATTTCTGCTACTGTCAACGGGCTGTACTGGTGTGAGTATGTTACTGTAGAGTCGGTGGTGGGGTGGACGGGAGAGCGGAGGAGGAGTGAAACAGAGGTATAAACAGGAGCAAGGACCACTTACTTCAGCTACGGTGATGTGAGGAGAAGAGCGCAACCCTGACTGCGTAGGACCAAAGGAGAGAATGAATAAAGAGAAAGAACCTCTCACCGTCCTCGATTAACAAGAATAGAAAAGAATTAAGGTTTAAGAAGATCCAGGGTGGGCCGACAGGGAATTGGAACAATATTCTCCAATTCCAGACAAAGAATTACTCCAAGGGCTGTTCTAACACCAATGACTATAACAAGAGTCTATCAGCTAAACGACAAAGTAAGAGTAACACAAGCATCATTTGTTTATTAAACTTCTGAACTTCGCAATAATATACAGACATGTAGCATCAACAAGGAAGTTAGGATACAGCAAAAATCAAACAGCAAAAACACTAATCCAACAAATAAAATTCCTAAGTGTAGCAAAAAATTCTAATCCAGTAAAAACTCCAAATCTACCAAACACTAATCCACCAAACACTAATCCACCAACAACTAATCCACTAAAACTAATTTAACAAAAACTTCTAGTCCACCAAAAACCCAGGAAAATCTAAAATCTAAAACTAGAATTCTGGCTTTTCCTGTAGATAAAATAAAAACCAACAAAAATACTATTAGGCAAAGACAAGTCAAACATCTCAACATGATGACCCAAGAAGACAACACCAACACCCAGTCTTTCTACATAAGACAGACAACACTCTTGTACTTGTGACGAATAGACACAAGATGCAACATCCTGACACTTATTCACTAGATTCGCTTACATCACACATCACGAGCAAACACAACATCTCAACACTGATTTGGCCAACATACAACATATGTTGGAAGCAAACAACACCTCAACACTGATCTGGCTGACATACACCAGATTTTGTAAGCAAACAGACACTTATTCATTAGATTCACTTACATCACACATCACAAGCAAACACAACATCTCAACACTTAATTGGCCAACATACAACATATGTTGGAAGCAAACAACACCTCAACACTGGTCTGGCTGACATACACCAGACATTGTAAGCAAACATCTCAACACTGCTCTGGCCAACATACATCAGAATGACATCTTTGTTCTGGTAAATTAGGCTGTCATTCCTACCTACCAAAGTGGCTACATTTACCCAGGAACCCATAATCAGTTCCCTGTCTACACCTTGCAGAATATTTTATACGTTGATTTGCACCAAGTCACAGGTAACACAGGACAACACAGTATTCCCTATAGACCACATGTTCATAGAACACTATCAATGTTTAGCTCATGGTATAGCCAAGATCAAACACCACCTACCACACACACCATCTATATAAAACATATATTGACAGGTTGTACTCCTGTGTTCCACATATGATGGTACGCTTTACTCCTATATAACAATACACAACATTATAGACTCCGCCACCATCAGACATTCGGTTGTCTCAACACAGGGAGTTCACCGGGCAACAACTCCAACAATCCTGTACACAAGCAATGCCCTCGTGGCACAAAAATACATGGACTATGTAAATCCACATTAACTATACGCTGCTTAAGCTGGACAACACTGATACCCACATAAAATATAAATGACAGGGAACACATATTCTACATCATCCCGTGTTTTCTACACACTCACCACACATCCTCAATCCTACACCATGACCCTGATTGTGGTTAAAATTACAATAGTCTACATACACCCACCTCGATTACTACCGGCCACTTCAGCCCCTGGCGGATATAATAATCATCATCCTCATCATGGCTATCATCATCATCCTATGACCACCACCATCACAAGCATAGTCATCATCATGTGATACGTATAACACAATGTCCATCCCAGTAGCGCTCAATCCGGTACCTACATCACTACACCCAGTCAGTGATAATAATTAACATAGCTTCCTTTATGGCAGTAATTGTTCTTTTCATGTATGTCATACTTGATGGGTTTTACTTTCTAGGTGACTTTTGCTTTCTCATTAACACCGGTTTCAAAAACTCCAAATACTATATTCCTTGATGTTCCCCCAATGAAACCAGAATTGAAATCCACCAGTCTATCATCATGTCATCTCAGTTGCACCCTGATGCACCATATGTCAAGAATTAGCCATCACTCACCATCATGATACTCAATGCACCACCTTTTCCCCATCTTCTGTCATTTAAATACCTAAACTTACAAGGGATACCATATCAGCACCAATATGATAGCACACACATTACAGCATGCTATTACAAATTAATAACCAACAAGTAAAACATGTTTAACTGTGAAAAGCAAAGGAAACAGGAATCACCATTTTTGTAGAATGTGCAAATGCAACACTTGCCCCTAGGAGAGTTAAAATATCTAATATCATTGCAAATTAATAACCAGCAAGCACTGATTGAGGCCAACACCATTAGTGTACTATTCCTTGTGACTAAGCACATAGCAAGTGCATATAAATATCTTTGCGAAAGGTGGTATTAAATCACATTCTCTCCCCCGTGCGACAACCACCATGCTTAACTTAAGGCAGAATCTCAAGTCACTGATTCCACCAATAACTTGATACACCTACACAAATATTACTGCCTTCTGTTAACAGATGTGATGCCAGACTTCACTTACTGCTGAACAACAAATTCCTATACTATATTGAATACTAAACTATATTGTAATGTGCCTTGTCTTTCATTGACTGCAGTCCAAGTGTGTTTACTTTAATCACTCATAGCCACTAATATTCTGTATATTATTTTCCTTAATAATTCATACAACCAATATTTGCCCAGCTCTTACCACAACATGCTTCTTGAACTCAATAATTTACACCGCTGTAAATAATCCACTAGTTATGAATAATTATTAAGTATTACTATGCCCCTGTGTGCCAAATTACTTCCTAACCTGTGTAACACTATTTTCCTCTTTATCGTCTGCTCATAATTTAGAATTTACCTTTTAAGCTGTTTTGGGAACAAAGGCTGAACGTTACTTGTCGAGCTAGTCTCCCACGTGTTAATTTTCCAAGTGCTGTTCCTCCATCTTCTACTTTTCACCTAGCCTCATAAAACTTAACACAAATAGCTTCTAAATTGGTCCCCCACCTATTTCTTGTAAATATTAACTTCTTGAGGTCCCGATCAATCTGCGCCATTTTCTTCAAGAACAAGAACTCACGCGAACTGGAGAGAGTTCTGAACTCCATTCTCTGCAGCTGAGCTTACAGATTTCTTTTAGTTACTGCTAGAGAAATTATTAACTTAAAGATTAAAGCTAGGCATCAGTATAAGATTAGCTATATTTTAAATCTAATTAGTTCGATAATCACTTCATTACTATTATACTTTCATAGCTTTACTGAATTATACATTTAAATAACCAAAATACTATGTCATACATGGTTTATAATACATGTACAGACCTACAAGCACTTGGAATCAACGACTGGCAAGAGAAGGTCCACCAGAGAGACGAATGGAGACGGATTGTATTTGCAGCAAAGAACCTCAATGGCTCGGAACGCTGAAGAAGAAGAAGAAGAAGAGAAGAAGAAGATACATGGTTTATAAAATTAAAAATAATATATATAAAAAAATAATATAAAACAAATTAATTATGGTTACATACCACTGCAAAACTTCAGGGTCTAACTAGTAAACACACATTTGCAATAGGCATTGGCGCCTCGTCACTCAGTGCGGTGGACTACGAAAAAGGCCAGTTCTACGTGCGCAGAGGCCTTTTATACTGGGGTCTCAGAGTTCCAGACTAATCAGACGCCCTCTTGCAGAATTCCACCATCATCGCGAGCCGAGTACAGGAGGATAGGACCGAAGTCGAGCTTCACCAAAGTCAGTTATTGCTGCTCCATGCT
Organism: Cepaea hortensis; assembly: GCA_963921405.1. NCBI lineage: Eukaryota > Metazoa > Mollusca > Gastropoda > Stylommatophora > Helicidae > Cepaea > Cepaea hortensis. The sequence continues at coordinate 26,799,142 of OY992893.1, forward strand.
AGGTTCCCAACGTGTCGAATATTCTTACCCACATCTATTGTTTTTAAAGGATGTGAAAACTGGAATAGCTGTAAAAATAATTATAAATATGTGTTTATTTAATTAACAATTGAATGTTTTCCATCAATCCATCATGTGCCATACCGATAAGCGTGGGCAGTCATGTTCTGCCATCTCACCCGATCACCATAGTCTTGGATCAGCTCCATGTTCTTGTCTCGACCATGCCACATGGCCAAGCCATCCAGTTATTTACTTCTCTGTCGTCTCATTGGTCTCTTCCTTTCGATTTTGCCAGTTGTCACCAAGTTCTCCAAGTCATTTCTTCTCATAACATGCCCAAAACATTATGATTGTCTACGTCTAATGTCTCTAATCAGTTTATGATCTTCATTTGTTTCTTGAAGGACTTGTTCATTGGTTTTTCTGTCAGTCCATGGTATTCTTTGCATTTTCCTCAGAAACCACATTTCCACAGACGTCAAATGTTTTTCAGCTTGTCTGCTTATTGTCCACGCTTCACATCAACACAAACGTACAGGTTCTATGTAGCACTTCAACATTCTTTTTCTCGTTTCAATTGATATCGTTTTATTGGTCAGTATGTTTTTTAAATTGCAAAAGGCTACCTTCGCAATGGTAATTTTTGTTCTAATCTCTTCAAGGCATCCACACAAAATGTTATGACTGTGTCGAGATAACTGTACATAATCTCATTATATATACAAGGGGGATTGAATGTTTTAATGACATTATATACTGTATTTAAACACCCTCAGCGTGCCATTGAAGATCGTTCCATGGCACGCCTGCCGTAGATTGCAGGAAGCTTTGTCCATGTGATTTATAAAAAGCCGCGATGACATGAAAAATCGTAGGTACTGGAGACACATGTCAATACAAGGAGAAAATACCTAAAGATTGTGTGGTATGTAACAAGTATTTTTGCGAAAACTATACCACAAGATTGTCTGAGATCATAAATGACTGTGAGTTAGTTAGAAACAAACAGAATGTAACCTGGGAGATAATAACATTAAGAGATGGACTGGAAAGTTGATGTGAGACTGACCACCATAGCAAGATATAAGGGAGCCATTACAAATTTAACGTATTGTGAAGATGGCAACATTCGTTCCGAATACCCTCATCAGCATCATCAAATTTGGCGCATTCATGCATGCCGACAGATCTCGGTCCTTGGTGTTCTGAATCAATTATATTGACTATATTTCTCTATCCGATGTCCCAGTCAACCCAACATAATTCGTCTCGATATGTCCCCGCTTCTTGTGCCGATAATCTCTCCAGTTTACATAAATATATTATATGCAAAGAGGTTTCAAATGAAAAATTAAAAGTTTGATAGACATTACAATAACTATGCCATTGTCTTGTAACCTGTTAATATTGTTGTTAGGCATGTCAAGAGTGTTTATCGCGTGAAATCACGGTGCAGACGAACGTGGTGAGGTCATAAGGACAGCTTGAAGATGACCGCCCATCGTTTGACATGCACCAAAGTGGAGAAACGTTCTGTTTACCGTTTCTTGATCAGTGAAGTGATGAAACCTACAGAAAAACATCGGCGAATGAAGGTTCCGTATGGTGATGCATGCTTGTCAGTCCAGCAAGTGTATGAGTGGAGTAGTAAGTTTGAAAATGGCGCGACTTCTGCGACAGACTGTTCACGACCGGGTTAGGTATGCCAATTTGTGACCCCAGAGTCGTTACACACGCGACCAAAAGAATGTTTGTTTTTTTCCTACAGGAATCCTAGCATTTTATCTGCGCTAGAGGACGTGAATTTAAAGCAGTTGTGGCTACAGCGAAAATGATACATTTGTTCTTTAATTTGTCAGAAAATATTTACCTAACAAACCAAAAAACATGTAAGTTTTCATTTGAAGAACCTTAGTATATTACTTTTAAAAGCAAGGAAAGTGTTGTATAATCCTATGGATATATACGTTCCCGCGACTCAATTCATAACACATGACACAGACCTCGTTACCTGTTATCGATTCCCCACACCCTCCACCCTGTGTATTTCCTCTAATTAATTCGCCTGTGAGGCTGTAGATAGGAAGCACTGATTATGCATATCTCAGACTGTCACATCGAATGATATCGACTTTACGCTGTTTGTGAATTGAGTCGTGTAAATCGATACCGTAAAAGTGTGATACGTTTATTTTTGCCTTTTGGTATTTAGGAATGCTGCAGTCAGCAATTGTTAACTATTTGTTTGTTGGTATTTAACACTGGTCCATCCATCCATCCATCCATCATGCGCCATGCCGATAAGAGTGGGCGTCCATGTTTTGCCATGTCACTTGATCACCAGAGTCGTGGATCAGCTCCGTGTTCCTGTCTCGACCATTCCATGTGGCCAAGCCATCCAGGTATTTACTTCTCGGTCTTCCCCTTGGTAGTTCTTCATTCCTACTCCTTAACAATGATAGTGATGGTTTCATTTTTTACGGATATCAGTGATTTCAACTACTTGTGTGAATGTGAATCTTTTTCTTCTTCGTCTTGTTTTAGAACTTATTCTTCTCCCTCTTCTACTTTTTAAAAATTCTTTATCCTACCCCTAGTCCTTCTCTTCATCATCATCTTCTTCTTCTTCTTCTTCTTCTTCTTCTTCTTCTTCTTCTTCTTCTTCTTCTTCTTCTTCTTCATCTTCTTCTTCTTCTTCTTCTTCTTCTTCTTCTTCTTCTTCTTCTTCTTCTTCTTCTTCTTCTTCTTCTTCTTCTTCTTCTTCTTCTTCTTCTTCTTCTTCTTCTTGTAGTAGTAGTAGTAGTAGTAGTAGTAGTAGTAGTAGTAGTAGTAGTAGTAGTGGTAGTAGTAGTAGTAGTAGTAGTAGTGGTGGTGGTGGTAGTAGTAGTAGTAGTAGTAGTAGTAGTAGTAGTAGCAGTAGTAGTGGTAGTAGTAGTAGTAGTAGTAGTAGTAGTAGTAGTAGTAGTAGTAGTAGTGGTGGTGGTGGTAGTAGTAGTAGTAGTAGTAGTAGTAGTGGTGGTGGTGGTGGTGGTGGTGGTGGTGGTGGTGGTGGTGGTGGTGGTGGTGGTGGTGGTGGTGGTGGGGGTGGTGGTGGTAGTAGTAGTAGTAGTAGTAGTAGTAGTAGTAGTAGTAGTAGTAAAGGGAAGCATCCTTTTCCTACGTCTTATGGTGTATTGCGTACGTTTTGCTCTACATACATTTGAAAGACCAGGTTAAGATTTTCTTTTTGCCCTAACCTGCACAGTTCTCGCGGCGACTGCACTAGCCAGGCGGCCTTAATTTCTCAGGCTCAAAGACCCCTCTGCCATACACCGCAAGGTACTATAGTGGCAGTAAATGACAGTGACAGTGCTTGACTGTCTGACTGTACGCACGTCTGTACAAGCAAATAGTCACACAAACACACACATACACACATGTGCACAGACAGATAGACGTGAAAGCAAACAGACAGACGTATAAACATGTTCACACACAGAGAGGCAGATTAACAGATACACACACGTACCAACAAATAGATACACATACGTCCAGATAGACACACACACACATAAGCATGCATAAGACAGTTATATACACAATAACAGACAAGCAGACAGAAAGACAGACCCAGATATACCAGACAGAAATCATTATTCAGATACTCTATTTCTACCCGTCAGCCATGTCTATACAATCCCCGGTACACATCTCGCTGGAAACCCCACTAGGACGTAGCTATGAATGAGAGACATTTTTCCTGGCATGCCGTTTCAGAAAATCGATTGCCGTGTCTCGGGTAAGTAACAGTACTGGCGCATCCTCCTCCCGAACGTCGAAAACAAGAAAGGCAACGCAGAAAATGAAATGTCGTGCTTCTAAATAATTATTATGTCGGCGTATGTTATTTATCATAATAAAGATTCGTATTTTGGCACACATTCTATACCCTGGCATAAACAGATTCCTAAATATTCCCAACGTATTAGTGAGTTTTGTTAGGAAAATTTCTAGGGAATTCTGAACATTTCATCAGTGGTCTTTTCTTCCGGGATTTCTCATCTCCGTTCTGCCGACGGCTTTATGGAATATACGACATTGATTAATTTCTTTCTGTAATGCTCTCTTTGAGACCTCAGCTGAATACATGGTTTTCCCTTCTCGTTTTGTCTAGCATTATATGTCTCGAAACATTCTCTAGATAGTCGTGTTGACTATTTAAACGAATTTTGAATTCGCTATCCCGCCTTGTATACGTTATATGTATGTAAATAAACTCTGTGCTTTCATCTAGTCCGCTTGAAATTACAGGGGAGGAGGGGTGAAACAGTTCTGGCGGACAGTGACCTCAGTCGGTATTCCCTCCCCCACCGAGTTGATTTCTCTTGGGCGTGAGGTCTTGTGTTTTTACATCTACCTCATCATTGTGTGCCGGCCCCTGCAGTGAAAGGGTAGTAAACGCAGTTCCACAGTCGCGATGTAGCTGATTCATAGTCAGACGCAGGCAATTTTAATGCAGACCGGTTCGCGTTGATTTTCATATATATGAATATATGAGTAGCGTCATATGCCCAATATATGAATATATGAGTAGCGTTATATGTCCTATATATGAATATATGAGTAGCGTTATATGTCCAATATATGAATATATGAGTAGCGTTATATGTCCTATATATGAATATATGAGTAGCGTCATATGACCCACCCTGGGAGGGTACCGTCCAAAAAGAGAAACCTGGACCAATGCAGCAGTCTTTGCCCAGGATGTCTATGAAGGTTTCCACTCAGGCACTGAAACCGTTGCTGCAGCGATTGATCTTGAGGACGCATACAACAGAGTACCATTGGATTTTTTAATGTTTCAGCTTCTTGAACTAAAAGTAAGTCCATTCCTCCTTAATTGGATCGCTGCAGCCCTCTTCCAACGGAAAGTAGGTTTTAGATGTGGCAGTTGGACTTCGGAACCAACAACAATATATCCTGGCCTACCACAAGGATCACCATTATCTCCAGTACTGTTCAACGCCTACACAGTGAGAATCAACAGTGAGCAGATCACTGGACCTGGCAGGACATTGTCATATGCCGATGATGTTTTAGTGTATCGTCAGGGTAAGGATAGAGAGCAGGTTGCTGTGGAACTACAAATCGAACTCAATCGCATAAGTACTTGGTGTGATGAAGCTGGGGCAATGGTCAACCCAACAAAGGCAACAGTGACTTGGTTCTCGTTGAATAATCATATTGTCAACACTCCAACACCAACTGTAATGCTGTGTTCAGAGACGGTGGAAAGAACGCAGGCAATGAATTACCTAGGGATACGGTTTGATTGAAGCCTTGCTTATAATGTGCACATAGACCAGGTGATAACAAAGGCCAAGCGGGGTGTGGCTGCGATGCGGGTGATGGCGGCAGCAAACTGTGAGCAGCGCCATCTATGTCTTCTGTACGAGGGGCTGGTCATGTCTGTTTTGGAGTATGCAATGGCAATCCTGACTCTCAGCCGTAAGCAGATAGAAAGGATGGAAAGGATACAGAATGAAGCTATGCGCATTATTCTTGGATGTACAAGAGATACAGCATGCAGGGCGATGCGCTACCTTCTTGGGTTTCCAACCATTGAAGAGAGAATACAAGATTGCAGGGCACGCGCCTACCTCAGAATTAACGCAAACACACAACATCCACTGCATAGTGAAATTAGGAAGGTGAAGGGCAGCAGATTAAAAAGAGGACGGTCGTGGATGGGTCAAGCCGAAGTTATTCTTCAACAGGTGTGTTCACTTGAGGACTTAGAACCTGGCGAGGAATGGGTGCAAGTGCCAACAGACTTCTGCACATCCTTTTCAGTTTGCATCCAACTAGATAGGAAATGCAGACAAGAAAATCCGGCTGCTGTGGAGGCTGAAGTACAAGCGTTGATTTTCGAGAATTCGCTAGACGGTGACGAGGTCATCTACACAGATGGGTCGGTCGTCCGACATGTGAGAAGCTCATGGGCCTTTACAGCTCGGGCCAGAGGGAGAATTGTGAAGGAGGACTCTGGTGCTTTCACTGAAACCACAAGTAGCCTGACCATGGAAGTCATGGCAGTAAGTAAAGCAATAACATGGCTCGAGACACAGACGTTCACTAGGGCTTGTTTCCTTAGCGACTCAATGAACATGATCAAGAGGATAGAGGAGGTGTCGATCCGAAGAGAATGGTTGCTGCCCCTGGAGCGGTCTCGGCTGGCAAAGATTAGTTTCATCTTCGTGCCAGGGCATGCGGGAGTACAAGGAAATGAGCGGGCTGACAAGCTAGCAGGTGAGGCTAATGTAGATGGCGGACGCGCCATGGACCAGGCTGACATTCTGAATGCACTACGAGAAGTAAGACTTTTGCGAGAACCAAGTGATGACTGTGAATCTACAACAATGGCCAGACTGCGAGAGCAGCAAATTAAAAGAGGGTTGGCGAAACAAGAACACTACGCAGGAAGCCAAAGAAGATTGATAAACCTACACAGAACTGGCGTCGTTAACCGCTACACGCTGCGGGATTTGCTGAGGAGGGGATCCGAGCACTTATGGACTGAATGGTTCGATGTGCAATGAGGATGATCTGTCGACTAACTAACTAACTAACTCAGCTTCCTCTAGAAGGTCCTGATTGCTCATTTTGGCTGTCCAATTAATTTTCGCATTCTTCTATAAAACCACATCTCCAAGGCTTCCAGGGATATTTTCGCCTGTTTACTAATTGTTCAGGATTCGCTGCCGTAAGTTAAAACTGGTTCTGTATAATATGCAAGAACTCTTTTTCTAACTTTCAAGGACAGTGACTTATTGCACGAAACGTTCTTCATTTGATAGAAGGCAGTTTTTGCTTGTCCTATTCTGCTCTTTACCGGCCTCCGAGGAGATGGTATTTCGGACGCGATTCGTAATCCCGTATACCCGGGTTCGAAACACAGTAGTGCTGTTTTTTTTCGCAAAAGGTATAGGTGCCGGTCGTTGAGAAATCAATGGCAAAATACTGAACGTAAAACTTGCCCAGGAATCACGAACAGCCAAAATGCTGGGGCTGACTGCTACGTCACGCGGTTGTTGTACACAGTGAGCAGCTGGGGTTAAAATTAAATTGTAGGAAGACACAGGTTATGGTCGTCACTAGGAAGAACGAAGTACCACAATGTAATATACAAGTAAATGGAAATATTCTGCAACAAGTGAATCGATACAATTATCTCGGAACAGTCATAACATCTGATGGGAGATGCCTTGAAGAGATTATAACAAGAATCGCCATGGCGAAAGTAGCCTTTAGCAAGATGAAAGACATTCTGACCAATAAAAAGATGTCAATTGAAACGAGAAAAAGAGTGTTGAGGGGATACATAGAGCCTGTTCTTTTGTATGGATGTGAAACTTGGACAATGAGCAGTCAAGCTGAAAAACATCTGATGGCTGCAGAAATGTGGTTTCTGAGGAAAATGCAAAGAATACCATGGACAGACAGAAAAACCAATGACCAAGTACTACAGGAGACAAATGAAAATCGTAGACTGATTAGAGAAATTAGACGAAGACAGTCAAAATTTTTTGGACATGTTATGAGAAGAAATGGATTGGAGAACTTATTGACAACTGGCGAGATCGAGGAGAACAGACCATGAGGAAGACCGAGAGGAAAATACCTGGATGGCTTGGCCACGTGGCATGGACGAGACAGGAGCACTGAGCTGATCCACGACTCCGGTGATCGAGTGAAATGGCGAGTCATGACCGCCCATGCTTTCCGGCTTGACACATGATTGATTGATTGATTGATTGATTGATTGATTGATTGATTGATTGGCCCTTTCAGGCCAGTAAAAAATAATTGTGAGCTATATATTTTCGTGATTGAAAGTACACAATATAAAATTAAACAATAAATGTAGAATTCACAAGTTGATTATAAAATGTAATTAAATAAAGTATCAAAACATTTTCTATAAGTATTCCTAAAGTTTTGTCCTTAAGATTATAAAAGTTGACTGTTGTATTGATTGCTTTATTTGTAAAAGAATAGTAGAGAGATTTTAAATTAAATGAATAATGTTATGGCTAGATATATAATTCTTGTCTTTTTCTTTTTGTAGTCTCCCTTGGAAAATGTTAGATGTTTATTCCCTCTACTTATTACTATTGGTGTTGGAACTCTTCGCAGGCTGCTGAGGATGGGACGGAGCACGTATGGGAATGTCCTGAGTGCACTGATGTCGGTTCCTGACTCAACTCAACTCAACTCAATCAATTCCCCTACTTATTGCTTATCTAAGTGATTTCCCAGCTATCTGGTAATTCCCCAGAATGCTTGAACATAATTATTAATAAATGTAATTGATCAAGCAACGCAATACTATCATGTTATTCATCATCATCCAGTGCCTTGCTGGCTGGCGTGGGTGATCATGTCTCTCCACAAATTACTATCTCCCATGTCATAGAACAATTCGTTTGTTGACTCCCATCCGTGACATGACGCAAAACTGTTAAGAATCTTTTCAGGCTTTCTTCCTCTTTCTCTCTTTCCACAAATCGTTCCGGTTGTCACAACATGTTCCAGTTTTTGTCTTCTCATAACATGGCCAAAAAAACGATGACTGCCTCATTCTAATGATTGTGATAAGTTGCCTTTGTGACTCAGCTTCCCTTAGAACGTCCTGATTGCTCATTTTGGCTTATCCAATTAATTTTTGCATTCTTCTATAAAACCACATCTCCAAGGCTTCCAGGGATATTTTCGCCTGTTTACTAATTGTTCAGGATTCGTTGCCGTAAGTTAAAACTGGTTCTGTGTAACATTCAAGAACTCTTTTTCTAACTTTCAAGGACAGTGACTTATTGCACGAAACGTTCTTCATTTGATAGAATGCAGTTTTTGCTTGTCCTATTCTGCTCTTTACCGGCCTCCGAGGAGATGGTATTTCGGACGCGATTCGTAATCCCGTATACCCGGGTTCGAAACACAGTAGTGCTGTTTTTTTTTCTTCGCAAAAGGTATACGTGCCGGTCGTTCAGAAATCAATGGCAAACTACTGAACGTAAAACTTGCCCAGGAATCACAAACAGCCAAAATGCTGGGGTTGACTGCTACGTCCTGTGAAGGACATGCAACTAAATTTTACAATTCTGCTCTTTATCTCAGTGATGCATATTCCAACTGATGTGATTTATGTGCATAGATAACTGAATTTCTGTACTTGCCCCAAAATAACGTCCTGTACTTTAATTGCACATTTAGGCACAGTCTGTTTCTTTGAAATCAACATGACTTCTGTCTTTCTATTATTCGAACTAAGGCCCATCTTTTCACTTTCTGCAACCACTGTATCTGTCCCGAGAATATATATAACGTTGTTTGTGCCATTTCCCTCTACAAATCCACACTGTTCATCATTAATTTCTGGTTTAATTTCGTCTCTTTTTCTTTTCATAATTATTCTGAGTAACAGCTTTGTCTTGTGACTTATAAGACGTATTGTGCGATGCTCTTCGCATTCTAAGCGCCTGTTTTAACGTTTTAAATATGCTCTAAGGTACTAGGGAAACGCATGCGCAGGTGAATTGTATAATCTATCATAAGAGATATTTATTTTTAAAGAAATAGACGGTGTGATGAAATCCACTGTCGTTAACATCAGATGATAAAAATTACAGAAAACAGTCTGTGTTCGCAGCTGCAAGTTGTTGACTTCTGGTCGGCGAGATCAGGACACAATTTCCCGACATCAAACGAAATGACGGCTTTGATTGTCACCACACGACAGAAAGTTGTAGGCTTGTTATTGTGAACATTGGTACAATGCAGGAACTCGCTACCTTGTTTTGGGTTGTCAAGACAGGGGGAGATCAGTGGTGATATTGATTAAACTCAAGGGAGATAAGAATCTGGAATTCGTTAGTGCCCTTGAGAGACACCTGCATGACATCAAAGACTTGACTAGAACACTCCCAGCTCTTGACAGATACAAGACGTGTGTACATTAGTGTGGCCAAGGATTGTGACCAGGATTGACATGTTTTGTTACCGCAGTGATGAAGTTCGGAGAGCTCTACAGTGTTAGATTAATAAAAAAAAATTAGATAACATGTGTCTTTATGGCAAAGTGTAGAAGCCATCCAGGAATGATGCGGTAGTGCTTGAGGTAGTATTGATAGAATATTTAAGCCTAATTAATATAAGCAGTTGCCTTGGTAAAACTGGCTAGAGTAGGGAAGTGATGATTAGCTCTGCTATTGTGAATAGTGTAGCAGGGTGATATTTGGAGAGATTAGGAATTGGTTGGGAGATGGGGAAAGTGTCCAATGGTGGGATCTTTCAGTGGGTTGCCCACTGGGGTTCTGCACTCCGTTATTGATCTTTCCTTGTCTTAACCTGATTCATAATTAAGGGATGAGCCACTCTGATCCTTGACAGAGTTTAGTTCACTGATAACTCTCCGAGCAAGGCAGTCGGCCTACATTCAGCTAGAAGGAATTAGTATCAGGCGGCCTTCACCAGATGTGGTCTCTTTCTCTAACAGGTTCCCCTACGTCGATGAGGAAGCTCTACACTGAGTTTGATGGCGGTCAACTCACCTTAGTTAGTTAGTTAGTTAGTTAGTTAGTTAGTTAGTTAGTTAGTTAGTTAGTTAATTAGTCGACAGATCATCCTCATTGCACATCGAACCATTCAGTACATAAGTGCTCGGATCCCCTCCTCAGCAAATCCCGCAACGTGTAGCGGCTAACGACGCCAGTTCTGTGTTGGTTTATCAATCTTCTTTGGCTTCCTGCGTAGTGTTCTTGTTTGGCCACCCCTCTTTTAATTTGCTGCTCTCGCAGTCTGGCCATTGTTGTAGATTCACAGTCATCACTTGGTTCTCGCAAAAGTCTTACTTCTCGTAGAGCATTCAGAATGTCGGCCTGGTCCATGGCGCGTCCGCCCTCCACAGTAGCCTCACCTGCGAGCTTGTCAGCCCGCTCATTTCCTTGTACTCCCGCATGCCCTGGCACGAAGATGAAACTAATCTCACCTTAAGAAGAACATCCAACTAACATTCACTTTATTTTATAAGAGGAATAAATACCAAGAAGAAAGAAAAATCAGCACTGTTTATGCTAGGCCTAGGATCCAGAGGGTCCATACGAAACTAGCTCAGTGGAGTAAGACATTAAACAATTCATTTACAAGAGGGATTTACCCAGGGTGGGTGATACTCTTTTCTTCACCACATATCACTGAACAATAGAGTCTAGAGAAAGACATTTTGACATGAAGTTCTCGTGGAATAAGTTAGTCTAGAGAAGAATCTTGAACATGAAGTTCTCGTGGAATAATTTAGTGCAGTGAAGAAGTACTTTACAGTTTGTGTGGGACAATCTATGAACATGGATTAGAACAAATGTGAGACCGGTGACATTGAAACCTAGTTTCTCTGTACAGTGATCCGTACTTATTTGAGTTATAGGGACCTTAGTCGTTATAGTGAGTGACAGATCCATTATTGGGGATTATACAATAACAATTCTTAGTGGATCATGCATCTAGTCGACCCAGTGGATCTCGGAGAAAGTCAACGTCTGGAAGAAGAGACGCATCACCGGGTGAGATGTACACGTACTAAGCTATCATGCTGTAGGCGTACCCTTGCTGTGATGATAATCTGACTTGGCTCCTGATCTGCTGCTCTGAATCTACAGACACATGTGAATTCGACATACATTCTACACATTACACACGCACCCACACTTCTCACACACATACTCTTTGCTTAATAAATTATTTTGTATTTATTTGTAAAGCTAGAGTTGTGGAGTATGTTGTGTTGGGGAGGAGTGAGAGGGGGCATGATCCAGGGGTGAGCAAGAGTGAGAAGAAGGTGTCCTTGGGCTGAGGGAGTGTTGTGGACGGAGTCTGGTGGATATCTACAGAATAGTGATATTGAAACTGGGAAAAATGTGGGTGTTGATTCCCCTCACTCCAGGGACGACACTATAGAAGTAATATCTCTCAAGACACTAAAGCAAGAAGGGATAACTCACGACAGACGGGACTGTCAGAAAGTAATGCACCATTTGGAAGAGAGTGAGAGAGAGAGAGGGAGAGAGAGAGAGACAGAGAGACAGAGAGACAGAGAGACAGAGGGGGGGGGGGTTAATGTGACTGATCAGATCAAATTCGCGCTGTACATGTTCGCCCAGAATGGATTCTTGTGAACACGTGGTCATTTTCACCATCACGCACCATCTTACGTCTCACTCGCTCAGTGTGTGACCTATCTATCTGCAATCATTTTCTCCTTTGTCTTTATTTGATTTCTGATATTTTCCCTCCATGTAATACGTTCGGTGGCAACTTGCTCCCAGTGTGCGTTATCAATGCATGTATTAAACATGTCCCGCTTACACACATCTTTATATTGTAGTAGAGGCCGATCCTGAGATCTCTTACCCATCTGTAATTCGCCAAAACAGATGTTCTTAGATATTCTACCATCATCCATCCTCCTAACATGTCCTATCCATCTGAGTCTACGAAGACTGAGCATGAAATAAACCGTCACACAACTTGATCTTTCCAATACTTCAGTGTTTGTGATTTTGTCTTGCTACTTAATACTAAGTATTCTTCGTAGACACCGCATATGAAAGCTGTTTAAACGTTTTTCTTGGAGTGAGTAAGTTGACCAGACTTCACTGCTGTAAAGAAGAGTATTAAGGACACAGGCCTGATAGACAAGGACTTTTGTTTTGGCAGTAAGCTTCCTGTTCTCCCAGAATCTTTTTCTTAACCTGTTCATTGTTGTTGTTGCCTTACCAATTCTGATGTTTATTTCCCGATTTATGGATAATTTGCTATTTACCTCTCATCCTAAATATGTAACATAGTCTACTATCTCCAGTTCGGCGTCGTCAGTAAAGATTGATGGTACCCCACTTGCAACTTGTGACATAATCTGTGTCTTCATGTTGCTAATTGTTAAAACTAATTCAGAACAAGCATTGGGGAATGCAGATAGCAGACGTTGTAATTCTTCCTCAGAGTAGGTCGTAATTGTAGCATAATCTGCAAAAAGCAATTCTCTGATCAGTACCCTCCTAATTTTGGTCTTGGCCTTCAATCTCTGAGCATTGTAGAGTCCACCATCTGAGCGTGAGTGAATGTATATACCACCATACTGATCACGAAAGGCATATTTCAGTAGAAGTGACAAGTATATCCCAAAGAGGGTGGGAGCTAGTACACAACCTTGCTTAACTCCACTCTTGATTTCAAACTCTTCTGAAGTTGTACCATCAAACTTTATCGTACCCTTCATGCCTGTGTGGAACAATTCCACAATGGACAGAAGAGTTGGTGGGCAGCCAATTTTCTTTAGTGCCTTGAGCAGACCCTCACGACTGACCAAATCGAATGCCTTTGTGAGGTCGATGAAGGCAATAAACAGTGGTTGATTCTGTTCACGGCATTTTTCTTGTATTTGTCGCAATGAGAATATCATATCAATGGTAGACCGGTTCCACTGAAAGCCACACTGTGATTCGGAGTAGACTTGATCTCCCAGGACTTGAAGTCTGCGCAAAACAATTCTGGCAAATACTTTTCCAACAACACACAGAAGTGAGATACCCCTATAGTTGCAGTCGCTCCGATCGCCCTTGTTCTTGTACAGTGTTATGATGCTTGAATCTTTGAAATCCCGTGGGACTTGTCCTTCTCGCCAGCATAGCTCTATTAGCTGGTGGATCTATAGAGTGAGTGTGTCTTGCCCACTCCTGATAACCTCTATTGGAATCACGTCGTTACCTGGAGCCTTGCCTGGTGCAAGTTCATTAATAGCACACTTAATTTCTGGTATGGTGGGAAGTGTGTCCAGGTGGTTTAGAGTAAGCAGAGCATCTATGGCGTTGAGGGCATCATCCGCTAGTTTGGTCTAGCTTGAGTAAAGCTCCAAATAGTACTCCACCCATCTATCCATCTGCTGTTTCTTATAAGTGATGATTTCTCCAGTCAAGATTTTCAGTGGTGCACTTCTTTTGATCATTCGACCACAAGGCTTTCTTTATCACCTTCATACATGCTTCTGATGTTTCCCTTATCACTTGCATTTTGAATGTACTCGCATAACTTGATCCAATAGTCATTTGCACACTGCCTGGCAGCCTTTTACATATCCTTCCTAGCTTGCTTCAGCATTTGTGTGTGGGGGATGTGTGTGGCTTGGGGGAGGGGTGTGTGATGGGTGTGGGTGATGGATTTGGGGATGTGTATGTGGGTGGGGGATATGTCTGGTTGGGTGGGGGTGTGTGTGGCTGGATGGAGGATGTATGTGTGGGTAGTGAGGGTGATTGTAGTTTGGGGATGTGTGGATGGGTAGGAGATGTGTGAGGAGATGTGTGTGTGTGTGTGTGTGGGTGAGGGATGTGTCTTTGGGATGTGTGTGGGTGTGGTTTTGTGTGGAAGGGGAGCTGGGAGTGGATAAAGGATGTGTGTGTGGGTGGGTGGGGGTGTGGTTGAGTATGCGGGTGGGTGAATGATGTCTGTGAGGGTGGGGTATGTGTTTAGATGGGTGGTTGGGGTGTGTGAGTGTGGGTGGGTAGATAGGAGATGTATGTGTTGATGAGTGGGTGAGGGATGTGTGGGTGTTAGTGGTTGAGGGATAAGTACGTGTGTCTAGGAATGTGTGAGGGGATGAGTGTATGGGTTGGGGATGTGTGTGTGGGTTGTGCGTGGATGGGAGGTGTGTGTTTGTGAATGGGGGATGTGTTGGTGGGTGGGAGGTATGTGAGGGATGTGTGTATGGGTGGGGAGATTGTGCGTGGTTGGGAATGTGTGTGTATATGGGTAGGGGTGTGTGGTTAAGGGATGTGTGGCTGGGGGATGGTGGGTGAAGGATGTGTGGTTGGGTAGAGGATGTGTGGGTGGGTGATTGTATATGAGTAAGGGTGTGTGGTTAAGGGATGTTTGGTTGGGGGATGGGTGGGTAGAGGATGTGTGGGTGGGTAGAGGATATGTGGGTGGGTGAGTGTGTGCAGGTTAGGAGATCGTGGGGGATGTTTGTAGGTGTGGGCTCGGGATCTGTGAGTGGGCTGGGGGAGATGGGAGATTATGTGGATGGGTTCGGAATTTGTGTGTGGGTAGGTGCGGGATATGTGAGTTGACGGGCAGATGTGTGTGTGTGTGTGTGTGGGGGGGGGGTGTGGCTGAGGAATGTGTGTTTGGCTGGGTGGTTGGAGGTGTGTGGGTGGAGGAGGATATGTGGGTGAGTGATTGTTGGTGGGTAATGGGACGGGTAGAGGATATGTGAGTGGGTGGGGAGATGTGTGTAGTTGGGTGGATGTATGTGGGTGGGGGATGTGTGGGTTGGGGAATGTATGTGTGCTTGGGGTGTGAGTAGCGTCATATTACCAATATATGAATATATGAGTAGCGTCATATGACCAATATATGAATATATGAGTAGCGTTATATGTCCAATATATGAATATATGAGTAGCGTTATATGTCCAATATATGAATATATGAGTAGCGTCATATGTCCAATATATGAATATATGAGTAGCGTCATATGACCAATATATGAATATATGAGTAGCGTCATATGTCCAATATATGAATATATGAGTAGCGGTATATGTCCAATATATGAATATATGAGTAGCGTCATATGACCAATATATGAATATATGAGTAGCGTTATATGTCCAATATATGAATATATGAGTAGCGTTATATGTCCAATATATGAATATATGAGTAGCGTTATATGTCCAATATATGAATATATGAGTAGCGTCATATGACCAATATATGAATATATGAGTAGCGTTATATGTCCAATATATGAATATATGAGTAGCGTTATATGTCCAATATATGAATATATGAGTAGCGTCATATGTCCAATATATGAATATATGAGTAGCGTCATATGACCAATATATGAATATATGAGTAGCGTTATATGTCCAATATATGAATATATGAGTAGCGTCATATGTCCAATATATGAATATATGAGTAGCGTCATATGACCAATATATGAATATATGAGTAGCGTCATATGCCAAATATGTGTGATGGGTATGAATGAATGTGTGTCAGTTCGTGTCAATGCGTGGTGTATGGGTGTCTGTCTGTGAGTGGCTGTCAGTGATTGGCATTGTATGTTTGAGTGTGTGACTGATAGCGACAGAGGGTGTGTGAGTGTGTGTGTGTCTATGTGTGTGTGTTGTGAGAGTGGTAGAGAGAGGAATGTGTGAATGTGTGTATGTTGATGATACTGTGTGTTTGATTGTTAAGTGTGTGAGTGGCAGAGAGACGTATGTGTGTGTATGTATGTGTGCGATATTGTGTGTCTGAGTTGTGAGTGTGTGAAACGTAGAAAGAGAGGATGTTGTGTGGTTATATATGTATGTTTGTAATACTGAGTGTTTGAATGTTGAGTTTTTGAGTTGTAGCTACAGAGGTGTTATTTCTCTCTCTATCTCTCTCTCTCTCTGTCTCTGTCTGTCTCTCTCTCTCTCTCTCTCTCTCTCTCTCTCTCTCTCTCTCTCTCTCCTCTGTCTGTCTGTCTGTCTGTCTGTCTGTCTGTCTGTCTGCCTGTCTGTCTGTCTGTCTTTGTCTGTGTTTGTACGTCTGTGTCTGTCTGCGTCTGTCTATGTCTGTCTATGTCTGTATGTCTGTGTCTGTCTGTGTGTCTCTGTCTATGTTTGTCTGTGCGTGTCTGTATGTCTGTGTCTGTCTCTGTCTGTGTCTGTGTGTGTGTCTGTCTCTCTGTCTGTGATCGTCTGTGTCTGTCTGTGTGTCTCTCTGTGTGTGAGTGAGTGAGCGAGTGTGTGAGTGAGTAGGTGGATGGATGGGTGTGTGGGTCGGTGAGTGAGTGAGTGGGTGGGTGAGTGAGTGAGTGAGTGAGTGAGTGAGAGGGTGGGTGGGTCGGTGGGTCGGTGAGTGAGTGAGCGAGTGTGTGAGTGAGTAGGTGGCTGGGTGGATGTGTGGGTGGGTGAGTGAGTGGGTGGCTGGGTGAGTGGGTGGCTGGGTGAGTGAGTGAGTGAGTGAGTGAGAGGGTGGGTGGGTGGTTTGGTGAGTGAGTGGGTGAGTGAGTGGGTGGGTGAGTGGTTGGGTGAGTGAGAGGGTGAGTGGGTGAGTGAGTGAGAGGGTGGGTGGGTGGTTTGGTGAGTGAGTGGTTGAGTGGGTGAGTGAGTGAGTGAGTGAGTGAGTAGGTTGGTGGGTGGGTGGGTTAGTGAGTGTGTGTGTGAGTGAGTGAGTGAGGGAGGGAGGGAGGGAGTGAGTGATACTGAGTGTTTTTGTTGCCGGCAACTCATTCCGATGTTCAATTGTTGATTTTTTTTTTTTAAAGTGCCCCAACGGCCACGTGTATTTTTTGGGTGTGATCTTGTCTGAGAAACTTGGACGTCCAATCCACCATCCCATCTTTGTCGTATTTTAGAGAAAAAAAACAAACATTTAAATAAAAGCCATAAAGTTCAGACAATGAAACGAACCCCTACGCTGGAACTAGAGGTGAAGGTCATAACCTTGACCATCTTCAGCCTCACCGCATCCCCATTTACGACAGACAAGCTCACAATCTCCATCTCCGGGTTGCCCTAGATCAGTGGTTCTCAAACGGTGGGGAATTCCTCCCCAGGGGGAATTTTAGGATTTCCAGGGGAGTAATTATGATTATTTCAAGATGGCATTAATACAAGAACCAGTTACTTGATAGTGTTTTTCCCTCAAAATTTGTCGGTTCTAAAAATAATTTCTCGCCCTAATGAAATTCGTTTTATAACGTAGACTCGAAAATCACGTTTTATGTAGATGTCTAGACTTGTTCTAGTATGTGTTATTAAATTTAGCTTCCATTTTTATGTATACTGTATAAAAAGGGGGGGGGATTTATAGGGAGGAAATTCGAAGGGGGGGGGGGGGGTAATGACGGTCTGAACATATGGTAAAGGGGGGGGGGCATGGGCCAAAAAAGTTGAGAACCACTGCCCTAGATAGTATTTTGTTAAGAGCTTCTGTCCCTAGCTAAAAACAAATCCCCCCGTCTTCGAACACTGTTATCTTGATTTCTTTGGTTTCTATACGTTTTGGCATCTATAGCACGTTCGGGCACCGCCGATGGGGTTAGGAGTTCGCCTGTTCAGAGGCCCCCCCTGTTCATGGAGTCAACGTTTTCTGTTTAAAGACGCTAGGAAACATGGATAGGTTCCAAGTTATTTCCTTTCAATCCCCGTTTCTGATGTTATCTCGTCTCACTCTGTTAGGTATATCCTCTGCGTGTCTGACAGACTTTCATTTTGTGTCCACGTTTCGCTTGAGCATGTTTGGCGTTCACAACACAAGGTTGGTACTAATAGATTGTCAGGTTGTTTTATGATTAGTGTTATATTTCTAATAGTAATTCTTCATTTAATATTTGAGATTTTCTGATTATGTTTGTTTTTCCTCTTCTTGATATCTTTATATCTTGTTTCAGTCTGTTGAATGGTCTGTCTGCCTACCTGCCTACCTGTCTGCCTACCTGTCTGCCGACCCGTCTGTGTACATCAATCCGCCTATCCGTCTCCATGCGTCCGTCTGTCTGTTTGTCTCTCTGACTGTGTGTACCTCATCTGCCGGTCTCTCTCTATGATCGTCTATCCCTGCCTACCTGCATAACCTACCCACCTGCTCTACTTATCCACCCAGTTACCTGTCTGTTTACCTTGCTGACTTATCTACCTATTTATCTCTGTCTGTCGTTCTGTCTGTCCGTCCATCCTTTCGGTTTTATGTCTGTCAATCTGTCCGTCTGTCTATCCGTCTATCTGTTTACCTATTTTCGAAGTAAGGATTAATCTAGTAACGTTAATACAATTGTGTTTGATACTGAGAAACGAAGTGTATAACTGATTTACCTTTACATCTATTGTGTGTAGTTAAGTAGAGTTAAGCAAATTTTGTGTAAATAAACATCAGTAAAACAACATGGATAATAATAACAACAAGACAAAATCTAAACACATTTACATTCACAGATAACCAATTAAACTGTATATCAGAATATAAATAAATATTGTATTATATTATAAAACATATGGCGCGTACAAAGACCATCTAAATTGCTTTACGTAATTGTCATAGAATCAACCACTCGCGAGTCTGCTGAATCACATTCAATGCAGCAATTTCCACTGTACCATCGCCTACAAGAGATAATACTGATATTCCCTGATGTTTATTAATAAACCATTTAAATGTATGTTATATATATATATATATATATATATATATATATATATATATATATATATATATATATATATATATATATATATATTATAATTATTACAGTGATGTAGGCCTATCCTATCAGAGTATGTCTTTCTGTCCGCAAGCGTGCATCTTGCTATAGTATGTTCCGATTTGAATGCCTTCATTCACGATCAATTATTTTGAAAACTGTCTGTTGCATCGTTATGAAATTTTTCCAGCCGTCTTATATTTACCCCCACCCAAGGAATATGTCTTTGATAGGTCCAAAAACAACTTAAATCATCAAAAGCGGCGACATTCCTTTGATGTTTTGCTGAACAACTAGTGATTTCTCGCTAACGAAGTTATGTTTACAGTAATGGGAGATCTGCCAATTCAGATGACACACAAAGGCGTATCCGGATTCGTATGGGATTGGGTGCAATGAAAGAAGTAGCTTACAGGGTCGGCTGCATTGCACCGGGTGTTTATCCCATATGGCTCAGTTTCTTTCCGCAGCGCGGAAAGCGTCGCACAAAGCACGAACTCCGGAGCTCCAGCTACGACCCTCGGGAGTCTCCGAAAAAATGCACTCGTGAAATGAAGGACGCGGCCCGGAATCGAACATACAACCTTCGGAGCCCGAGTCAGACGGCTTGACCACTTCACCACGGAGAATCCCAAGAGGGGTGCAATGTGTAATATTAGCAAAGACAGAGAATTTACAGAGGCACGGGGTAAATAATTTGTAAATTAACAGGAAAGTAGAAGGAATATATTTCTTACCTTATTTTTCATTTCCTTCTTGTTTCTTCATTTGATACTGATTCTGTAATGTTTAGGGCCTGCAATTCGTCTGAATAGTTGGAGCAAAATATCCCAGTAAGTGTGTACGTAGATTAAGGTCTGCGATCTGCTCAGACCTTAATCTTTGTCGGACGATTCCAGTAGGTTGATGATTGCTCTCGGTTGCATAAAATTTAATCCATCCTTTCTCCAATAGTCCTCTTCCTCTTTCAACACATGGTCCTGACGTTTTTTTTCCAGTAACTTTTATCAATATTTAATAGCGCAGACAGACAGACAGACAGACAGACAGACAGACAGACAGACAGGTAGGTAGGTAGGTAGGTAAGTAGGTAGGCAGAAAGGTAGGTGGGTGGGTGGGTGGATGGATGGCTGGCTGGCTGGCTGGCTGGGTGGGTGGGTCGGTCGGTCTGTCGGTGGGTCGGTGGGTGGGTGGGTGGTTGGGTCGGCCGGCAGGCAGGCAGGCAGGCAGATAGATTAGATAGATAGATAGATAGATAGATAGATAGATAGATAGATAGATAAGATAGATAGATAGATAGATAGATAAGATAGATTAGATAGATAGATAGATAGATAGATAGATAGATAGATAGATAGATAGATAGATAGATAGATAGATAGATAGATAGATAGATAGATAGATAGATAGATAGATAGATAGATAGATAGATAGATAGATAGATAGATAGATAGATAGATAGATAGATAGATAGATAGATAGATAGATAGATAGATAGATAGATAGATAGATAGATAGATAGATAGATAGATAGATAGATAGATAGATAGATAGATAGATAGATAGATAGATAGATAGATAGATAGATAGATAGATAGATAGATAGATAGATAGATAGATAGATAGATAGATAGATAGATAGATAGATAGATAGATAGATAGATAGATAGATAGATAGATAGATAGATAGATAGATAGATAGATAGATAGATAGATAGATAGATAGATAGATAGATAGATAGATAGATAGATAGATAGATAGATAGATAGATAGATAGATAGATAGATAGATAGATAGATAGATAGATAGATAGATAGATAGATAGATAGATAGATAGATAGATAGATAGATAGATAGATAGATAGATAGATAGATAGATAGATAGATAGATAGATAGATAGATAGATAGATAGATAGATAGATAGATAGATAGATAGATAGATAGATAGATAGATAGATAGATAGATAGATAGATAGATAGATAGATAGATAGATAGATAGATAGATAGATAGATAGATAGATAGATAGATAGATAGATAGATAGATAGATAGATAGATAGATAGATAGATAGATAGATAGATAGATAGATCCCCGCCAGGAGCCGGGCCGAGCCAGCTAGTTTATTTAAATAATCACGTTTCATGAAAGAACCCACAGTTTGACGACACCTCTGAACTATCCCATATAAATTCCCTCAGTCTGCCAAAACCAAAACCGCCAGACAAAATTCAAAAAGAGCGGGGGGGGGGGGGGTGTCTTGCTGAAGCTGTAATACTCTTAAAATGATGGAATGAATGCGGGAGCCATAAATTATATACTGCATATAAACAAACATTGAAATCTGCTGTACAATCTCCAGAACAACAAATTTTTTGTTGGGTGGACATAATTATAAGGTTATATGCTAAATCTCATCATTTTCCCTCAGTTGGTTACTGAGATATTGAATTTTATATTGAGGCAACAAAAACAAAAAACACACTATAGAGTAGGCAATCCCAGTTGTGCTTTCTATCAGTAGCGTAGACTGAACGAATTGTGAGTGACGTCAAAGTTATACGTTAGGTTACTGAAAATCGTCAGTTACTAATCATTGAGGGAAGAGAACAGATTGACTGTGTGCTCTCTGAAATCCTAGAAAACCCTGTCCCAGAAAGATTAGCCAGTTTTCATTGGGAAGTTTTGTTCT
The DNA here is from genome assembly GCA_963921405.1 of Cepaea hortensis. Lineage (NCBI taxonomy): Eukaryota > Metazoa > Mollusca > Gastropoda > Stylommatophora > Helicidae > Cepaea > Cepaea hortensis. Next base: position 26,821,128 of record OY992893.1, read on the forward strand.
TTTAGCAAGAACCCTCATTTTTCTGCACATTTTCCATTCAAATTTATTCAAAGATCTACAATTGTTAAAGTAAACCAGAAATGATAATTTTTCGAACCCTGAGAGTGAAACAATGAACGCCAAGTTGCCGTTTTGTTGACTGTGTATTGTGTAAAAGTGGAAATATTCGACCTTCATCTGTATACGTGTACGCCGTCGTTTCAAGCGAGTGAAGACCTATTCGGTGACCAATCTATTTTTCAATCACTTCAGAGTTCAAACACCTACACACATTCACTTACATGATTCAACTGGGTCCACATCCTAGTCGCTTAAAAATCGCTTAAAAGTCGACAGGGTCGACATCATTGCACCGGGTTTCATCCCATATGGCTCGGTCTCTTTCCACAGCGCGGAAAGCGTCGCACAAAGCACGAACTCTGTAGCTCTAGCGACGACCCACAGGAGTGATGACATCTACATCCAGACAACAGCAATGCTAAATCAGACATACTCTTTTCACGGACCATTTCAATTATGCTCTTCACAGTTATTCCTATACTTGTCTAGTTATTCTTTATTAAAATTGTATTGTTCACATTTTAACATACTCTTTTGTTGAGTCACTGAAAGATTAGGAACTTGTGACGTGAGTGATCTATCATAAGTCTAATTCAGAACTTTGATTTATGTGTTTATCTAAACTATCTTCATATTCCACACTTCTCTAATCAATGTGCAACATTCCTCTAGGTACTGACATTATGTAAACGTTTGCCTTTGTGGTAAGCATAAATTAGGAAAATTATTTTCAATCTATTTTCTAAAATAGTCAACTATTGGGGATTAGATCATAGGATCTCTTGAAATGTTATGACAGTAATCTACCAATTAATATCTCAAAATGCTCCAAGTGATTACCTTTGGCCATTGTTGAAACATAATACAAGACACAGCAATAGTCCAAACACAGCAAGACATTGTTTAAACATAATACAAGACACAGCAATAGTCCAAACACAGCAAGACATTGTTTAAACATAATACAAGACACAGCAATAGTCCAAACACAGCAAGACATTGTTTAAACATAATACAAGACACAGCAATACCCTAAACACAGCAAGACATTGTTTAAACATAATACAAGACACAGCAATCGCTTAAACACAGCAAGACATTGTTTAAACATAATACAAGAGACAGCAATAGTCCAAACACCGTAAGACATTGTTGAAACATAATACAAGACACAGCAATACCTTAAACACAGCAAGACATTGTTGAAACATAATACAAGACACAGCTACTGTCCAAACACCGTAAGACATTGTTGAAACATAATACAAGACACAGCTACTGTCCAAACACAGCAAGACATTGTTTAAACATAATACAAGACACAGCTACTGTCCAAACACAGCAAGACATTGTTGGAACATAATACAAGACACAGCTACTGTCCAAACACAGCAAGACATTGTTTAAACATAATACAAGACACAGCTACTGTCCAAACACCGTAAGACATTGATTAAACATAATACAAGACACAGCTACTGTCCAAACACAGCAAGACATTGTTTAAACATAATACAAGACACAGCTACTGTCCAAACACCGTAAGACATTGATTAAACATAATACAAGACACAGCTACTGTCCAAACACCGTAAGACATTGATTAAACATAATACAAGACACAGCAATCACTTAAACACAGCAAGACATTGTTTAAACATAATACAAGACACAGCAATAGTCCAAACACAGCAAGACATTGTTGAAACATAATACAAGACACAGCAATCGCTTAAACACAGCAAGACATTGTTTAAACATAATACAAGACACAGCAATACCCTAAACACAGCAAGACATTATTTAAACATAATACAAGACACAGCTACTGTCCAAACACAGCAAGACATTGTTTAAACATAATACAAGACACAGCTACTGTCCAAACACCGTAAGACATTGATTAAACATAACTCAAGACACAGCAATAGTCCAAACACAGCAAGACATTGTTGAAACATAATACAAGACACAGCAATCACTTAAACACAGCAAAACATTGTTTAAACATAATACAAGACACAGCAATACCCTAAACACAGCAAGACATTGTTTAAACATAATACAAGACACAGCAATAGTCCAAACACAGCAAGACATTGTTGAAACATAATACAAGACACAGAAATAGTCCAAACACAGCCAGACATTGTTTAAACATAATACAAGAGACAGCAATACCCTAAACACAGCAAGACATTGTTTAAACATAATACAAGACACAGCAATAGTCCAAACACAGCAAGACATTGTTTAAACATAATACAAGACACAGAAATAGTCCAAACACAGCAAGACATTGTTTAAACATAATACAAGAGACAGCAATACCCTAAACACAGCAAGACATTGTTTAAACATAATACAAGACACAGCAATACCCTAAACACAGCAAGACATTGTTTAAACATAATACAAGACACAGCAATACCCTAAACACAGCAAGACATTGTTTAAACATAATACAAGACACAGCAATACCTTAAACACAGCAAGACATTGTTTAAACATAATACAAGACACAGCAATAGTCCAAACACAGCAAGACATTGTTTAAACATAATACAAGACACAGCAATAGTCCAAACACAGCAAGACATTGTTCAAACATAATACAAGACACAGCAATACCCTAAACACAGCAAGACATTGTTTAAACATAATACAAGACACAGCAATAGTCCAAACACAGCAAGACATTGTTTAAACATAATACAAGAGACAGCAATAGTCCAAACACAGTAAGACATTGTTTAAACATAATACAAGAGACAGCAATAGTCCAAACACAGCAAGACATTGTTTAAACATAATACAAGACACAGCAATATCCTAAACACAGCAAGACATTGATTAAACATAATACAAGACACAGCAATAGTCCAAACACAGCAAGACATTGTTTAAACATAATACAAGACACAGAAATAGTCCAAACACAGCAAGACATTGATTAAACATAATACAAGACACAGCAATCCCATAAACACAGCAAGACATTGATTAAACATAATACAAGACACAGCAATACCCTAAACACAGCAAGACATTGTTTAAACATAATACAAGACACAGCAATAGTCCAAACACAGCAAGACATTGTTTAAACATAATACAAGAAACAGCAATAGTCCAAACACAGCAAGACATTGTTTAAACATAATACAAGACACAGCAATACCCTAAACACAGCAAGACATTGATTAAACATAATACAAGACACAGCAATAGTCCAAACACAGCAAGACATTGTTTAAACATAATACAAGACACAGCAATAGTCCAAACACAGCAAGACATTGTTTAAACATAATACAAGAAACAGCAATAGTCCAAACACAGCAAGACATTGTTTAAACATAATACAAGAAACAGCAATAGTCCAAACACAGCAAGACATTGTTTAAACATAATACAAGACACAGCAATATCCTAAACACAGCAAGACATTGTTTAAACATAATACAAGACACAGCAATAGTCCAAACACAGCAAGACATTGTCTAAACATAATACAAGAAACAGCAATAGTCCAAACACAGCAAGACATTGTTTAAACATAATACAAGACACAGCAATACCCTAAACACAGCAAGACATTGATTAAACATAATACAAGACACAGCAATAGTCCAAACACAGCAAGACATTGTTTAAACATAATACAAGACACAGCAATAGTCCAAACACAGCAAGACATTGTTTAAACATAATACAAGACACAGCAATAGTCCAAACACAGCAAGACATTGTTTAAACATAATACAAGAAACAGCAATAGTCCAAACACAGCAAGACATTGTTTAAACATAATACAAGAAACAGCAATAGTCCAAACACAGCAAGACATTGTTTAAACATAATACAAGACACAGCAATATCCTAAACACAGCAAGACATTGTTTAAACATAATACAAGACACAGCAATAGTCCAAACACAGCAAGACATTGTCTAAACATAATACAAGAAACAGCAATAGTCCAAACACAGCAAGACATTGTTTAAACATAATACAAGACACAGCAATACCCTAAACACAGCAAGACATTGATTAAACATAATACAAGACACAGCAATAGTCCAAACACAGCAAGACATTGTTTAAACATAATACAAGACACACCAATAGTCCAAACACAGCAAGACATTGTTTAAACATAATACAAGACACAGCAATAGTCCAAACACAGCAAGACATTGTTTAAACATAATACAAGAAACAGCAATAGTCCAAACACAGCAAGACATTGTTTAAACATAATACAAGACACAGCAATATCCTAAACACAGCAAGACATTGTTTAAGCATAATACAAGACACAGCAATATCCTAAACACAGCAAGACATTGTTTAAACATAATACAAGACACAGCAATAGTCCAAACACAGCAAGACATTGTTTAAACATAATACAAGACACAGCAATACCCTAAACACAGCAAGACATTGTTTAAACATAATACAAGAAACAGCAATAGTCCAAACACAGCAAGACATTGTTTAAACATAATACAAGACACAGCAATATCCTAAACACAGCAAGACATTGTTTAAGCATAATACAAGACACAGCAATATCCTAAACACAGCAAGACATTGTTTAAACATAATACAAGACACAGCAATACCCTAAACACAGCAAGACATTGTTTAAGCATAATGCAAGAAACAACAATCGCCTAAACACAATACACATTCCCAAGCTAAGGATTGTGCCAAGCAAATCACAAACATACAAAAAATCCTGGACTAGAATGCAATGTTCTGTAAATGACATGCAAATAACATTTCTCGATGATATTCTTATAATACAAAGTAAGCTTAGCTCATAATTAGGCTTATCTTTGGAACACTCTTTCATAGCAGATAATAGACACCATCATGCATTGGCAAACTACTTGAATGCTCTCTGACTAAGATTACGAGCAGCCATTATAAAAACACATACATCCTCATATATTAAGCATTCTTTTCCGGCGTTATTTCATACAGTCTTATTGCCATTACCAGTATTATTATAATTAGTTGGTAATATAGAAATGAGTTGTGTGTTTGCAGTTCCAAACGTTTACACTGTATATAGTATTGTTGTTGTTGGTTGGTATTAGCCTAGTAAGTGATGCATACATGAAATAATGTATGTAAGGAGAGAATGTTGGACCAACTTGTGTGCCTAATTCTTACTTTGAAAATCAAGTTCGATCATTTTAATTTTCGTTTTAATTTTTTCATGCGTGTGAGCGTGTGTCTGTCTGTTTGTTATTTGTTCTCTGTGTCTGTCTGTCTCTCTGTACTCCCGTGTTTCTGTTTTGTCTGTTTACTTTCTTTCTGTCTTTTTCGGTTTTTCTGTGCTTTTTGTCTGTCTCTCTACATTTTTTTTTTCATATTGTTTTAGCTATCTCTAATTTTCTGCCTGACATTATTTCTGTGTTTTAATGTATGTCTGCCTGTCTGTCTTATGTCGTAAATTCTTTCTATGTTTCTATATCGTCTCTCTCTCTCTCTCTCTCTCTCTCTCTCTCTCTCTCTCTCTCTCTCTCTCTCTCTCTCTCTCTCTCTCTCTCTAATTGTGAGAGTGCGGGATATGTATGTGGATAGGTGCGGGATGTGTGGGTTGGCGGGGTTATGTGTGTGTGGTTTCTTCTTCTCCTCCTCCTCCTCCTCCTCCTCCTACGTCTTCTTCTTCTTCTTCTTCTTCTTCTTCTTCTTCTTCTTCTTCTTCTTCTTCTTCTTCTTCTTCTTCTTCTTCTTCTTCTTCTTCTTCTTCTTCTTCTTGGTGTGTGAGGATGTGTGTGTGGGTGGGGAAATGTATGTGGGTGGGGGATCAGTGGGTGGGTGGCGGCATGTATGTTTGCCTGGTTCTGTGTGAGTGCGTGGAGGTATGTGTGGGTGGGTGGGGGACGTTTGGTGGGTTGGGGATGTGTTGGTGGCTGCGGGATATGAGGGTGGATGGGGGATGTGTCTCACAACATTGCAATATGCACTGTTTATGTTTACAACTTTCATTTGATGTTTTTTTTTGTTTTCTCATGTGAATGTATCATGCGTAATATGCATTGTTTATGCTTACAAAATCCATTTGACAATGTTTTTTCCCCTATGTTAATGTAACATGCACATTTGATGAATGAAAGATGAGTGATTGAAAGGCCCGAATGTAAGACGGGCCTGTGTGCCCAATTTGTTACCCTTTTAAAATAAAGTGTGTTCGTTCGTTCGTTCGTTCGTTCGTTCTCTCTCTCTCTCTCTCTCTCTCTCTCTCTCTCTCTCTCTCTCTCTCTCTCTCTCTCTCTCTCTCTCTCTCATTCTTTCTCATGTTATGTCTGTCTTAGATAAACATACAGAGATACGGACAAACAGACATACGTTTTTAGACACCTTATGTTCTCAAATACATATACCACACACACATACACACACACACACAACCATACAACACAAACACATATGTCTGTCCGTATAATGCCATTAAAAGACTAAATACAGTAAATGAAAGCCAAATTGGACTCCCTCCCTAGCCACGCCCACAGATACACCGTCCTGACACTCCCAACCTTCCCCCAGAGACCCAGTCAGTACTAGTTTGAGCCTACAGTAATTTCATTTCCTCTAATCAGTATGTCTCTCAGTTCCCGGACTCCCAGAAGCCACCCTCTCTGTTCCCCTTCCCCTGTCCCTTCTGTTCCCAATTCATTTCGTGTTTGCAACCACACAGATCTTCATTTATTTAGAACTCTGCTTCTAGGAGGCACTTGGGAATTCTAGACGGAAGATGGGCTCAGAGGAAGGTGTCAGGGGGGATGGAAAACTGTCCTCCGACATTGGTCTTTCATTTTCTGCCAAAATGTTTTCTCCCAGCAATATTCGATTGATGAACATTTTTTATCTATGTTATCTAACCCGCGCCTGTGTGTCTCTGGGTGGTGGCATTTATTCAAATGATCTTGCTACATTGGTCCCACAGTTCCTTTGCGTGTTGGCATATCTGCTGTTCTTTCTGGCAATAGTGTGATGTTATAGATGGATGTCTTTCTATTCTCTTTCTTATAGTTGTCATTATACTGAAAGTATTAACGTACATCTCACGGTCTTGCAGATGATTCACAGACATTCAGCTAATGTAACACACAGAAATATCCAGTATATAACCACAAATACCCATCTATATTCAACATTTTAGGCTTTTTAAACCAAAAAAAAATCATTAACAACCTGTACGTATTAATTGGCATTGTTAGTCGTTTCTCAATTCTTCTTCTTCTTCTTCTTCTTCTTCTTCTTCTTCTTCTTCTTCTTCTTCTTCTTCTTCTTCTTCTTCTTCTTCTTCTTCTTCTTCTTCTTCTTCTTCTTCTTCTTCTTCTTCTTCTTCTTCTTCTTCACATTACAATATTCACTGTCTATGCTCACAACTTTCATTTACAATGTGTTTTTTTCCCCCATGTGAATCTATCATGTGTAATATGCATTGTTTATGCTTACAAAATCCATTTGACAATGTTTTTTTTCCCTATGTAAATGTAACATGCACATTTGATGAATGAAAGATTAGTGATTGAAAGGGCCGAATGTAAGACGGGCCTGCTTGCCCAATTTGTTACCCTTTTAAAAAAAGTTCGTTCGTTCGTTCGTTCGTTCTTCTTCTTCTTCTTCTTCTTCTTCTTCTTCTTCTTCTTCTTCTTCTTCTTCTTCTTCTTCTTCTTCTTCTTCTTCTTCTTCTTCTTCTTCTTCTTCTTCTTCTTCTTCTTCTTCTTGTTTTTATTTTCTCTCTTGTTTCTTTTCTCCTTCTTCTTTGTCTCTTTCTGTTCATCATTATCATCCTCACCTTAGAATCATCATTATCGTGGTGGTCAATATTATAATAATAATTAACATCATTATCACTCCTCGTTGTAGGCATCTACTTCTCCCCCGTATTACTCTTTACAGTCGTTTGTGTCTTCTTTCTCTCGTCCTTCTACTTCATTTTCTGAAATTCTATAACAGAAAGCGTCTCATCAAATCGATAGCATGATGCAAACATCAGCCCTGTTTGAACAAGAAAACATAAAAACAAAATAAAACGAACCGTGCGTAAACACGGACTGTGGGAAAACGTTACCCAATCTATAAACGTTTGCAAACTGGCAACGGTAGAATTTTGAGTTCGACACTGGAAGAGTGCATTGTCAGGGTGGAAAATGTCAGCGTAGAATTACGCCACAATATTTAGTTCTTGTTATTGTTTGCTATATTTCCCCTGTTGCTGTAAATGTGTTTGGTTTTAGTCTAATCACAACAAATGTTTGACAGCGTTGCTACTATTTGCACTTTTCTGGAAAACAATATCAGTTTGACGGGTGCCACATTTTCAAAATGCAGTTCGTTGGTTACGACACAGACAAATGCAACTGCCGTGGCAAATATAAGAGCTTGGCCGTCTGGCGTGGGCGGTCATGCTTCTCCACATATTGTGATCTCCGACGGCATGGTTAATTGTGTGTGTTGAAACCCTTCCTTTGCCATGACACAAGACTGTCAGGGATGTTCTCTCGTTGTCTTCCTCTATCTCTCTTTCATTTCTGGTTGTCACAACATGTTCCAGAGTTTGTTTTCTCATGATGTGGAAACAAAATGATGACTGCCTCTTTCTGATGTACGTGATAAATAAAATATTTCACGATTTATTGCCTGGCATATTCTGCCGCATCTCGTCAGGTGCATGATACAGAGGTACATGCCATTTTATGTGGAACAATGAATGCTACTTTAGCCGAAGCATGATGCACATGGTGGCTGACCTTGCGCAAATGTGTAGAACTTTATAGGCACGGAAGTCTAACACTTAGTAGGAAGTCCTTCTGTTTACATAGCAACGGCTGGAGTCGACTAATATATAGTGCTTCGATATATTTGAGCAATAGATTATTGGTCGTAGAATAATGTATACAAATTGCAGATTGTTTATTAACTGCGTGTTTACTAATCAGCAACTGTTTAATGATGGCCAAATTCGCCGTTTTATTACCTGTCGACTGCATAGGGATTTCTGAAGAATGATTAACTCTCTTTTCCACCCACACTGATATATGTTCTGTTGTTAATTGCCTTTCCGTTCTACCTATGTAAGTCGCTTGGCACTCACACTGGAATTGTCTAGTTCTTCTTTTATATTGTTGTCGGAGCAAATCATCCTAGTTCTATTAAATAGGGTCCACTTATACTGGAGGGTGGAAAGCTATTGAAATTCAAGTATTGGCCCATACATGTTCCTCTCGATATTCTACTGTTTGGATGGTGCCATCCAGGGGAGTCGGATTAGGATGTCCAAGAACGGTATTATGTCGTTAAGTTCATAGTCAATAGTCAATGAAATGTTCTTGTGGATTTGGTTCACGTTGGAATTGAAAAATGCTGCTTGTTGTCTGGTCTCTATGAGAAATAATATGTAATCCACATGCAGGCGGTATGGAACTGGGTCCTTAATATTCGATTATTTATGTTCTTCTAAGTGCGCCATAATGATGTCTGTTAGAATTAGACCTAGAGGACTCCTCATGGCCACTCCATCTATATGGCAGTAAGATTGTCTAAGAAATTTAATTTAATATTATATGTGCAGAGCAGTAGTAGTTTCTCTAGGTTTGATGTTGGTAGGCTTAACTTTAGTCTCTTCACTTGTATGCGATCATAGATTATCTTTACTGTTTCTCCCAGGTGAACGTTGGTGAAAAGAGAAGCAATGTCCATTGGCGCCATGTACTTGTGTGTAAGATAAATGGTGTCCAGTAGTTCGAGAAACTGAAATGAATAATTTAATATTAAGGGATCGAACTATTGTCGCAATGGTTTAATAATTTCTGCAAGCCATTTAACCATCCTGTGTTGGGATGAGTTGACCATCGATAAAGTAGGTTCAAGTGGTACCCCAGGCTTGTGCAATTTAAGATTATTGTTCTACGAACAATAATCGCCTTTCTTAAATATACCGAAGCACTATATATTAATCGATTCGAGCCGTTACTATGTAAACAGAAGGACTTGCTGCTGAATGTTAGGCTTCCGTGGATATAACGTTCTAACACCGCGCAAGGTGAGCGATGATGCAATTATATTTCAGCCAAAGTAACGCTCTTTGTTCCACAAAAAATTATATATACTTCTGCAGTATGCACCTGATGAGATACAGCGAAATATGCTAGGCAAGAAATCGTACAATATTTTATTTACGTCTTCTGTATTTAAATTATCTTTTCTTTGCAAATTATCCACCCTCAAAATTTCCAGACTGCTCATTTTGGTAATCTAATGAGTTTTCAGTATTCTTCTATAAAACCACATCTCCGTGGCTTCTGTGGATTTTTTGACGCCATGGATATGAAATGTTACGGAATACTGAGATTAGGTGCCCAGCACCTTTCTTCGATACTATTCCTTCCAGGGTCGTGTGTAGTCAATTCTTTAATATTTTAATATCGGTATGTTCAAACATATTTCATTATTGTGACAAACCCCTACTTCCAGTTTTCTGCCATTGTTTGTTTTCATTTTTTGTGAAAAAGACATGGTTCAGAATATGCAGCAAAACTTCCTTTTGAGTAATTTCAATGAGCAATACTGTTTATATTGTTGAAGACAAGTGGTGTTTGTTTGATTATTCAGTAAATTAAACATGATTAGCAGTAGAGCAGTATAGAAAACACCTTATATGTGCAATTTTTTAAATAATTTTTACCTCTTTAATTTCTGTTGTTATTATTAAACCTCTCATTATTGTCATAATATTTGTAACCTATCAATTAATTATTAACACTGTCATGTTCCTTGTGCAATCCTCTTTAATTTGATATGTAATACAATACATCTGCTACCATTTTAACCATTTTAAAAGCACTATTGTGACACACCCCTACTTCAAATTTTCTGCCATGAATTTCTGTTTGGTCAGGACCCAATTTTTGTTTGGTAGCGAAAGAGTTAAAGATAGTCTTGGCAAGAACATACTTGAAACAGGGGAAGAATCGAAAGATCGAGACTTTTATCGAGCCGCTATCAGAGTCACTTTGTAAGGGATCGACCACTTGATGATGATGATGATGATGATGATGATGATGATAGTGATGATGATGATGATGATGATGATGATGATACAAGCAATTTTCATGCATATTTTATTAGGTTTATTTTTTGCCTTTCTGTGACGTGTCGCGCGCCTCTCGCTCGCACGCTGAATGACATATGTCAATGAAGAGCTCCTATTTTGGAGCCTCGCATAGAGATTCTTAAAGTCAAGGCTGTGAGTCCTGACATGCGACCAGACGTATTATCGTCTTTAAAAACAAAATCAGGGGGAAAGGAACAAAGGAACTGGCGTGTCGCTATATAGAGTGTATTTTAATGACTACGCAGTGTTTGAAAATATTGCCTGTCCAAGTTTTGTATTCACCCTCTGTAAAGATTATGCAACATAATAGGTAAATATAAAACTTTGACCGGCAATATTTTCAAACTGCACAGTCATTAAAAATACACCCGGTATTGTCCTTCAATATATGTGAAACGAAACTTTATTGGAAGAATACAGTAATGCGCTGGTTATGATGATACACAATAAAGAAATTAGATGCACCAGGCATGAGAATTATCATCATTGTTAAGTGACGTGTCCATTGGTGTGGGCGACAATACATCTTCATATCTCGCATGAATCAATTCGTATGCTGACCCTTCCGTGCCATGACACACGTCCGCCAATAATTTTCTCTTTCTGTCTTCCCCCGTTTCTCTGTCCACAAATTTTTCCTGTTGGCACAGTCTATTCTAGTTTTTTTCTGTTCATAAGAGTGCCAAAAAATAATGACTGCCTCTTTCTGATGCTTGTGGCAGTCATTATTCTGAAAATGATCTTCACAGTTAATAGTGAGAACTCTTAAAAGCGATGGAACTATCTGGAAATCAATGGACATACTAAATTATAGAAACACTGAAGGATACAGGTACACAGCCTGGCTGACCTGCTTTCAACGTGGTTCTCAGTTTGATCTGAAGGCTCGAGGAGTGGTTCATCTCGTGGCCTATTCTATACATCATCTAAGCATCTTTTATACATTTTCTTATGTAGGTTTATTACTAAGCAAGAAATTGTGGCTTTTGTTATCAATGTTACAAACAATTCTTACAATATCGTGGACAAAGAGAAAGGAATAAACTTTTTGTTTGTTCTATTGCTTAGAACTCAAGCGTAGACCATACATGTGCTTCTTCTTTTAATGTACTGGGATGATTTTGCGTGTGGATTGCTTTGCCTATTACCAGTGTCCCTTGCCATCAGGCGAACCCACTCCTACTTTAGAGGTGCTCGTAATTTATGTCCCCAATTCAAGGACGAGAAGTCAACATTTTAGGCTAACTGACCAGTGTAGGGGTTAAACCAGCTACCTCGGCATCAGCGCATTGAAGTTTTAGAGCGAGCGCTTTTATTCATTCGGCAATGCTGACATTCGTGAATAATCTTAAATTCTGCAAGACCTGGACGTGGAAGAAAACCAGCTCATGAACAGTTTCGTGTCTCGGAAATTAAAATACTGTGGCCATATTAAAAGGTCACAGTAGCTTTGAACGGACAGTGAAGGAAGGCGTGGTTACTGGAAGCAGAGACAGGGGACCACCAGCACGGAGATGGACACAGCACATTGCGGATACCTTGGGCATGGAGGTGTACGAGACTGGAGAAATGGCAGGAGGTGGAGGGTCGGCTCGTCGTGATGAGAGAGATATTCCTTACAGGACCTGCTACTTTTTGATGTAGCAATTGCTTCTCGGCCTTTTGGTTAAGATCAAAGCGTGAATACGTGTGCATGTGATCAGGTCAGGGTGCAGAGGCGGTCATCCAAACTGAACACCCAAATCACCAATTCACTGTGCACTAACACTGGCAGACGGGCCTTGATGAACCACATGGGCCGAAAGGCACATAATGGGACTAAGAAGCCCTTTAAAAAATAAGAAACAACAATATCTGTTTGTTGTCTTTGTGTTATCGAATATCCATTCCATCATTTGTGATTTCAGTATGTGTGTTTTGTCTGTGTGTTATCGAATATCCATTCTGTCACTGGTGACTGTATTCTTGTAAAGACCACTTCTGACGTTAGGTGGGTCACTCATTGTATTTGTGCAGCGCTACGGGAGTCCCACAATGTTTTTCCCCAACTGATATAGCGCTTCGCTGAAGAAACAAGTGTACGTTGAATCAGGGCTAGCTAAAGTTTATAGATGCAACTGGCTACTCACTAACGAGCTTTGAAAACGTCAATAAAACTGTCACGAGACCCCGAAAACATAAACAAATATACATAAACATGAGAAGGATGCAAATGGAATCTTAATGGGTGTAGCGGAACAATAAAAAGTAAATAATGTAACCCAATAACAATAAATAACAATAATGAAATCTGAACGCAGGGCAAATTCTTCCTTGTTTGTTCTGAATGCATTGTTAGGTGCAGTGTGCTTTTTCAGCGAAGCAATTATATTTCTACTTTCCGTCCACACATAGTTTCCACATGGCATAATGTACAGCCAGATTTACATTCTCGTAATGTTTGATAGTTGGTTTTATGTCCTCATACAAGACGTCGCACTGAGCCCCATAATTTTGGCTGTTTGCGATTGTCTATGTAATTCTAAGTTAAGTATTTTACCATTATTCGTGACGTAAAATTATCGTACATTGATTAGAGAAATTAGACGTAGACAGTCAAAATTGTTTGGACATTTTATGAGAAGAAATGGATTGGAGAACTTAGTGACAACTGGCAAGATCGAAAGGGACAGACCAAGAGGACGAGAGGAAAATACCTGGATGGCTTGGCCACTAGGCATGGACGAGACAGGAACACTGAGCTGATCCACGACTCTGGTGATCGAGTGAAATGGCGAGTCATGACCGCCCACGCTTTCCGGCATGGCACATGATTGATTGATTGAAAATTAACTAGAAAACCATCTCAGCATTTTCTGGCGGTTTGTTATTTTCTATTTGATTATATGTTCAGTAGTTTGCCACTATTAAGCAACCACGTTCTTGAATAAGTCAACACCTTCACATACCTAGGAAGCAAAATGACATCTACAGGGGACTCAACACCAGAAATATCATCTAGAATCGCACTGGTATCTGGTGCCTTCAATAAAATGTCAAACATCTGGAAGTCAAAGACCCTCAGCAAACACACGAAACTTAACATCTTCAACTCTTGTGTGATTCCAGTGCTAACGTATAGATGTGAGAGTTGGAAATCAACGGTAGCTTCAGATAAAAAATTAGATAATTATGAGAACAAATGTCTTAGAAGAATTCTAAACCTCCACTGGACAGACTTCGGAACCAATACACAAATAAAACAAGAGACTAAGCAAGATATTGTACCCAATTTTATAAGAAAACGCCGTTGGAACTACATCAGCCATGTACTCAGAATGGACAAGACAAGACTCCCCTACCAAGCCCTCATATGGTCACAGGTAGGGAAAAGAAAACGGGGAAGACAAAGAGAGACCCTGCGTAGAACCATCATCAGAGAAGGCTCATTCAACGGCCAAATAAACATCCACGATATACAACAGGTAGCAGCGAACCGCCAGACATGGAGAGCCAAGACTTCTGCTTCAAGCCAGATGTTAATTGGAAAGGGTCTGATTTCCTGCCTTTATATGTTACTATATTATAAAAGACCTAAGACTGAATATGATGGGCCGAATTCTTGGGCAAGATATTTTAAGCAAGACGTCTGTATTTCATTTCCTCGGCCATTATTACAACTTTTCAGGCCAACATTTGTCGTGGTGCTAAGTACGATAAAGATGGGTGCTTTTAATGACAAGACACTCAGTTTCGCATGAAGTTACTATAACCTGACTGTGTGTCCCACCACTGAAGTTCTGTGTGGTACAGACAAAAATAAATTAGATCTTATCAATCAATCAATCATGTGCCATGCCTGAAAGCGTGGGCGGTCATGACTCGTCATTTCACTCGATCACCAGAGTCGTGGATCAGCTCCGTGTTCCTGTCTCGTCCATGCCACGTGGCCAAGCCATCCAGGTATTTTCCTCTCCGTCTTCATCTTGGTCTGTTCCCCTCGATCTTGTATCATCTGATGTAAATACAGTAGTCACAGCCAGGGCAGTATTCAGATTTTCGTAAACTTTTAACAGGAAATGCCTACACACTTCGTTTAAAAAAAAAATCGTATGTCACTGCCAGCATCCCTGGCACCTACTGGCTGTTCGTGATTTACTAAGCGATTCAGTTTTATACCATTGCTTTCTGAACGAGAAGTCAACGTTTAAATCTAACTGACCGCCGTGTGAAAACCCGCATCGCTACCATTGAAAGTATAAGCGGGTTAAACCTCTCAACCACGACAACCTCTTGCATTTGCTATGTCAGTCTTAAGTAGCAGATTATTTGCACAACATGGCTGCCATCACAGTGCGGTGATAAAACTATAGGCAGCCAGGGGAAACTGCCACATTATGTATTCTCAGACACTCAAAATGGAAGCCGAAAAAGCATTTGTAAAAGTCTGGTGGTGATTCCCCCCAGGCCAAGCAGATCGTTTACACGAACTGGGGAAGTGACCAATGGCATTTCGTATCATTATCATCATGTGCCATTGCCATGATCCTATAGTAGGTCATGGAATAGCGCATAGATAGAATATCCGCAATTCATCGTGAAGATCGAGAGGTTTGAGATTTACGACTTGCACGAGGCCGGCTAGACGGATTATAAGCGAGGGAACAGCGTATCCTGGAGGCAGTTAGTTGGGCTTGAGCCACGTTCCGATTCGGACCGGGTTGTTGTTTCAAGTAGCACGGCCACATATTGAGCCGCTACTAGAATGTTGTTAGGAATTGTCGTTGTCGAATTGTTCTGTTGAATAACGTTGAGTAATTGCTCTTATAAATGTAGTTATTTTGTGTGATTAGCCTATAGATTGTGAAAAACATGCGTTACCGTTGTGCTATTCCAGACGCGTTGAGTTTGTTCGAGAGAGTAGCTGTTATGAACTGTGCAGAGTGGAAGAACTTAAACAAGAACTCAAGATAATAATGGAAACAGTTACAGTGGGAAGATCACAGCATTATTGGGCAGAAATGTGCTGGTACAGAAGTGCGACCGCACAGTCAGAAAGATTTAATATTTGCACCGGTCTCCCTGGCTGAGGAGTTAGCAGCTTTCTCCGTAACCCCGAATACTCTCGTGGTTGACGTGAGCGCACGAGAATTTGAAGGAGTTCGAGTCGCTCCAGGTATGGAGCCGGTCGCTCAGAAAGTCGTGGCGTGCTGATGAGCGTAATCTAGCCTAGGAATCAAAATACAGCTGAAAGATGCTGGTGTTGACCGCAATATCTTGAAACAGGATGGAAACGCGGGGGGGGGGGGGGGGGGAATCACAGTGAAACTTCTCCAGTTACGTGTAGCGCGGTGTCAATATCGAGCAAGATGTGTTTCTGGCAGAACGAACGCTTTGTGCGTCCATCAGTCTCATCTGGGTTGTGACCTCGGCCATGAGCCATAAGACTATGGGTATTAACCAAGTATTCTTGATGACAATATAATATCATCAAGTAGCCAATTAACCACGTATCAGCCATGGGCGTAACAACGAGCATTTTCTCGCCTATGGCAACTATGGTGCGTCAGCCGGGAATCGAACCCAGATTGACTTCTATGAAGGCATCCATGATAACCTTTTTCCACGTTTTATTCGAACACAATATTTAGAGACTAATATTCTACACACTCTAACTAACGTAGGGGCTCATTATTTGGCCGTTTTACGGGAACGAAAGAACCAGTTCCAGCTCCGACCATACCTCAAGTCCAACTGCCTGAAGGTGATGCTACGTCCTTTCACTAAGCGTCCCTAGCGCTTTTCACGCTTTTGTGACTACTGCACGTGGCGGGTCACTTTGCACGGTCTCCTCGTATAGGCCACACTTTAAGCCAACCATTCCATGATCTTTAACTCTATAACCTGGGAAGCCGATAATGGCCGATAAGCATGGACAGTCATATTTCACCATGTCACACGATTGAGTCGTGGATCAGCTGTGTATTTTTGTCTCGATTATGCCACGTAGGCAAGACATCTGGATATTTACCTCACTATATTCCGGCCCTGTGGCGATGGATTTTCAGACGCGGTTCGATATCCCGCATACCTGCATTTGAAACACTGCTGCACGCGATTTGGCAGCAGACCGAGTTGCGATAGTTTTTTTACGAAATGGTATGGGTGCCCGGTGGTTCAGAAAGCAATGGCAAACTACTGAACGTAAACTTGTCAAGATTTCTCAACACCAAATATGCTGGTGTTGACTGCAACGTCCTTTAAAGGAAATGCAGCTAACTTTCATATTCCTCTTGTTCCCCCCTCCCCCTCCCCAAAATTGCCAGTTGTCACCAAGTTCTCCAGTTTATTTCCTCTCCGAACTAATCTGGACTGTGTACGTCTAATTTCTCTAGCCGGTTTAGGTGGTCATATTTTTCTTGTAAGACTTGCTCATTGATTTTTCTGTCTGTCTATAGTATTCTGTGCATTTTCCTCAATACCTACATTTCCACTGCCATTAGATAGATGTCTGTTAGCTTATCATGCACATAATGTGAAATAAAATTATGTATAAGGGGAAGACTAACTACGTATGAAGTCTACCAAGAGCCATTCGTGTTACCGTAGCTTGTCTCGTTCCAGATGTATTGATGTTATCTTTCCTCTGGAGTGAACTAGGCAGGCCGAGAGAGGGATCATGCTGCACGGGCAACACATGGTCTCTTCATTTCAGTCTCGGCTTTGTGCTATAGAAAGTTATAACTCACCTGGTAACTGCCATGGGTAGTAGCTGTTATGACTTTTTTGATGCACAATGTAACAAACTGTGAGTGAGTGAGTGAGTGAGTGAGTGAGTGAGCGAGTGAGTGAGTGAGTGAGTGAGCGAGTGAGTGGGTGGGTGGGTGGGTGGGTGAGTGAATGAGTGAGTGAGCGAGCGAGTGAGTGGCACCTTGCAGTCTTGACAGACCAAAGTATGTGGATTGGAATTTGGCCAAAATTTCAACTCACAATACCTGGGCAGAGCTTCAGAGAAACATGTGGTGCCCAAACGACATGTTCCCTCTCTCGGCCTAGCCTTGTTTGATCCAGACTTGTTTGATCAAACCTCCGAGACCTCTCCCCCACGAGCAGGAGGCGAGCGGTGGCCAGGCCCTAAATCTTTTGGACTTGACTTAGAGGCGTTCAGCCAAATCCCGCATGTAAGGGTTGTATACGCGCCCGGACCACTGGGCACGAACACCTGTCAATCGCAAGTGTCTGGACCTTGTAAGCATTTACTACTGTCAGACTCCCCGCCTGACTCGTGCGGCTCCCGCGACCAACGAGAATAGGCCCGTCGGAGATATTTCTCGTCTGCTGCGAGCAAATCTCCGCTCCTGCCCCTGTGCGGATCCCGTTACCAGCGAGTATAGGCCCGCCGGAGATATATACTCGTCTATTGCGAACAAATCTTCAATTCTGTACGATATCGTTTCTTTATTTTATCGTAACAAACTATCGTCTGTCAAAATGGCTAGGTGCCAGCGCATGAACAAGTAGATCATTAACTGACTGTCCTGACCTGGTTGTGTTGTCCGCCACGATTTCTTGTTGAAAGCTCCTCTGTAGGGTATTCTGTGAGGTGTGATGTTTGTCTGGCGGCGTCTGGTGCTAACTCTAGTCGACAGAACCCTTGGGTTAACATTAATGAATTGTCTCTCCTCTGGCAATGAAGTGATTGTTATCTACACGAATTTGAGTGAGACATTGCCCAGCTCCGGCTAGGATAAATGATGGTTAGTTGAGTGAGCATCCACGATCTTAATCCTTCTGCTACTGTCACTTTCTATCTATCCCTTCGCATGCAATCTGACAGTAATAATTCAGATTCACCACATTAATGTACCAGCATAGGTAACAATTAGACATAAACAGTCAACGTTTTTGGACATGTTATGAGAAGACATAAATTGGAGAACTTGGTGACAACTGGCAAGGTTGAGAGGGAAGGAACAAGGGGAAGGCAGAGAAGTAAATGACTGAATGGCTTTGCCACGTGGCATGGTCGAGATAAGAACACAGGGCTGATCTACGACTCTGGTCATCGTGTGAAATGGCGAAACATGACCGCCCACATTTAACGGCATGGCACATGATGATAACAGATAACAACGGGAACAAGGGTTTTACCAATTACCAGTGTCGTGGATCAGCCTTACGGCCCGAGGGTCATTGGTTTGAAACCTCGTGGTGGGTTGTTTATAAATTGACCTGGCTGTCCATATAGACACAGCCTAACATGGATACAAGGAAATGTCTAGAGAAGAGAGAAGTAGAGGCTGTCAGCGGGATATTGTCCCCGTCACCCACCCAGTGACGATTGGTCTATACAAATATGGATCTAGAGAAGTAGAGGCTGTCAGCGGGATATTGTCCCCGTCACCCACCCAGTGACGATTGGTCTATAGAAATATGGATCTAGAGAAGTAGAGGCTGTCAGTGGGATATTGTCCCCGTCACCCACCCAGTGACGATTGGTCTATACAAATATGGATCTAGAGAAGTAGAGGCTGTCAGCGGGATATTGTCCCCGCCACCCACCCAGTGACGATTGGTCTATAGAAATATGGATCTAGAGAAGTAGAGGATGTCAGTGGGATATTGTCCCCGTCACCCACCCAGTGACGATTGGTCTATACAAATATGGATCTAGAGAAGTAGAGGCTGTCAGCGGGATATTGTCCCCGCCACCCACCCAGTGACGATTGGTCTATAGAAATATGGATCTAGAGAAGTAGAGGATGTCAGTGGGATATTGTCCCCGTCACCCAACCAGTGACGATTGGTCTATACAAATATGGATCTAGAGAAGTAGAGGATGTCAGTGGGATATTGTCCCCGTCACCCAACCAGTGACGACTGGTCTATACAAATATGGATCTAACACAACAGGCTCATTGCTCCTTAACTGATAAAATACCGTGGGATGATAAATCGTCTTATTAAAATTTCACTTAACTGCCATGGACTTATAAATCAAAATGGTTGTTTTTCTGTCGGGGGCAAAATAGACAACCCTAACCTCCACAGTTCTCTTCGACTGCACCTAGCCAGGCTTTCTTAATATTTTTTTTTTGGGACCGTTAATATATATATATATATATATATATATATATATATATATATATATATATATATATATATATATATATATATATATAATACGACATGTCTGCTACGATTGTCTCAGGATGGTGTGACCACTTTATGTCGAGGCAGGTGATGGACAGAGATATCTTCTGTTCTAAACAACAGGATGAGATATAATGTCACACTGCTGCAGCCGATCTGTTTTGCACAACCGTAGTACAAGCTGGCTTCACAAGAAGGTGACGCAAACGTGACATTTTTGCATGAGGACAACTATAGACAAACAGAAGATACTATATAGATCTGTACTCCTGCTTTATGTTCTACTCAAAAGTGTGGAAAACGGATCATTATGGAATATAGTTAAAGAAATGAGATTCCCATTACACTTAATACATGTCATAAAAATTTTCTGCAGGAAACATTAGACAGCAGTGAGAATATGTGTTGACAAACTACACGGATTTCTTATATTACGGGGATTCTTACAAGCATTAGACATGTGTTAAAGAAAATATTGATAAGCAAACAATGTGATTCCCTTGTAATGAAGGGAGAGAGAGAGAGAGAGAAAGAGAGAGAGAGTGAGAGAGAATGAACGAACGAACGAACAAACTTTATTTTCGAAGGGTAACAAATTGGGCACGCAGGCCCGTCTTACATTCGGCCCTTCCAATAGAGAGGGAGAGAGAGAGAGAGAGAGTCGTATGCTAAAGACACAGTATTACTCCATCCATCATGTGCCTTGCCGGTAAGCATGGGCGGTCATGTTCTGCCATCACACTCGATCACCAGAGTCGTGGATCAGCTCTGTGTTCCTGTCTCGACCATGCCACGTGGCCAAGCCTTCCAGGTATTTGCTTCTATGTCTTCCCCTTGGTCTCTTCCCTTCGATCTTGCCAGTTGTCACCAAGTTCTCCAATTCATTTCTTCTCATAACATGCCCAAAAAATTTTGACTCTCTATGTCTAATGACTCTAATCAGTTTACGATCTTCATTTGTTTCTTGAAAGACTTGTTCGTTGGTTTTTCTATTTGTCCATGGTATTCTTTGCATTTTCCTTAGAAACCACATTTCCACAGCCATTAGCTGTTTTTCAGCTTGATTGCTTATTGTCCACGCTTCACATCCATACGGAAGTATATGTTCTATGTAGCATCTCAACACTCTTTTCCTCGTTTCAATTGATATCTTTTGTTGGTCAGTATGGTTTTCACCTTGCAAAAGGCTACCTTCGCAATGGCAATTCTTGTTCTAATCTCTTCAAGGATCTCCCATCAGATGTTATGACTGTGCCGAGATAACAGTATCGATTCACTTGTTTAAGAATATGTCCATCTACTCGTATATCACATTGTGGTATTTCCTTCTTCCCAGTGACGACCATAATCTGCGTCTTCTTAATATTCAGTTCTAACCCTAGTTGTTCACTGTGTGCAACAACCGCATCTACTAAATTTTGCAGGTCCTGTTCATTATCTGCAATCAAGACTGTATCATCTGCATATCTAATGTTATTGATGTATCGTCCCCCAATGTTGATTCCTTCCATATCTTCTATATTTCTAAATATATTTTCACTGTACAGGGAAAAAAGATCTGGAGACATTACACATCCCTGTCTCACACCTCTTTTAATAGGCTGATATTGACCTACATCGTTATCAATTCTGATGGCAGATTGTTGTTTCCAATATATGTTTTTTTTACAAGTCTAAGGTCTTTTCCATCAATTTGTAGATCTTCAAGCATCCTTATCATGTCGACATGTCTCACTTTATCGAAAGCCTTTGTGTAGTCAATAAAGCAAAGATATAGATCTTTGTTTACTTCTATAAAACGCTGAATTACTGTTCTCACTATATATACTGCATTTACTGTTCCCTTGACTTCTACAAACCCACATTGTTCTTCTCCTATTTCGGGTTGTATTTTCTTCCTAACTCTTTGCATGATAATTCTCAGCAGAATCTTTGTGATGTGGCTCATTATACTAATTGTTCTATGTTGATCGCATTCCATGGCTCCCAATTTCTTCGGGATTGCAATAAATATAGAATTACATAATTCAGGAGGTATATCCCCAGTATCGCATATTGCGTTCAGCAGCCTGGTGACTTGGTCAATTCCAGATTCTTCTAAGGCATTGATCATTTCTTTTGTTATGTTATCTGTAACCCGGGGTCTTGCCAGTTTTCATATGGTTATGAGCATTCTGAACTTCTATATTCAGAATTGATCATCCTTCATTATTTATCCGATGATCATATTGTTCTTCTCTTGTATCATCATAAAGGTCTTTCACATAATCTGACCACGCATGTAAAATCTGATCTTTTTTTATTATGATTTTGCCATCTTTGGTTTTTAAGCAATCCGTTTATGTGTGTGTTCTTTTGTTAGTGATGTCATTAATTCTTTTGTGCATTAATTTGGTATTTCGGGTGTTGTGTGCATGTTCAATTTCCTTGCACTTTTCCTCAAGCCATGTTTCTGTATTCAGTATTACTATTACAGTTTAGTATTACTATTAACAACATAAACTGGATTAGAAACTAATTAAGTCAGTGCCAGAACAAAATGAAGAAGAATATTTATTCAAGATAACAAAACCGATGAAACAAATATTTATCAATGAAGAGATAAAACAGAAAGTGAGACGTTTTGAATATCGATTCTCTGCTGACGGACAATGAAAATATGATGGTAGAAATGAGAGGGAAAAGAAGCATTACTGTACAACACCCAAGACTATTTATTACAGCCTGTATGGATCAGAATACCTAAGGGCAATTATAGCATCAGATAGTAGATGCACGACAGAGATTAAGAGCAGACTAGGGCAAGCAAGAGCTGCATTTCAGAAAATGAAAAGTATCTTATCCGATAAGTCACTATCACTGAATGCAAGAAATAGATCTAACATGTTATATAGAACCAATGTTGAATGTTGCGTATTCCTTGGACTGCTAGAGTAATTAACAGCGATTGTTTGAAAGAGGCTAATGAAACCAGAACATCATTTACAACAATAAAAAAAAGAGCAGCAAAGCTTTCTTTCGTCAAGTGTTGAGAAGAGAGGCATTGGAAAACACCTGGAAATATCAATTGGAAAAGAGGCAGAGGCAGACCAATAGACATTATGCTGGATGAGCTGAGACGGTGGCATGGAGGAATATCATCAATAGATTTGATCCAGAACACCAAAGGGACATGAACACCTACACCAGCTGGCATATCTCTTGATGATGATGATGATGATGATGATGATGATGATGAGGATGGTGATGATGATGAGGAGGAGGAGGAGGAGGAGGAGGAGGAGGAGGAGGAGGAGGATGACGATGAACATCGGTGCAAAACATGTATATTTAAGAAATGAACTGAAATGTATACACCCGCCCAGTGATTATAAATGTTACAGTAGTGTATTAAATATTCATTGGCCGGAAATGGAACAAATAGATCCATCCAACAAAAAACTCAATTGAAGGAGATTAATTATTAAAACAAACAACAACAACAACAACAACAACAACAACAAAACAAACGCAGAATTAAATATTGTGGAACTTGCAAAGCGATATGGCAGTCTTGAAGAGACCATTATTGATCTGCACCAGAAAGGCGGAAAAAAGGAAGACTACAGAGTAAATGGATGTAAGATGGGTGTTTTCTTTTAACGTTTCTCTCCGTGGCCAAGTGGTAAAGCCGTCTGCCTCGCGCTCCGAAGGTTGTGGGTTCGATTCCGGTCTACGACTTTCGGTACACGAGTGCAGTTTTCTCGAAGACTCCTGGGGTTCGTCGCTGGAGCTACGGAGTCCGTGTTTTGTTGCGACGCTTTCTGCAGGATGCCCTGAGAAAAGAGACCGAGCAATATGGGATAAAACCCGGTGCAATGAGGTCGATCCTCTCAACTGTTAAGACTTTTAATTTATATTAACGTTCGCAAATTCGCTTTGAACTTAAGCGTAGTCAATACACATGATACTACTTCTAATGCAATGGGCTGAGTTTTGCGTGTGGATTTGCTTTTCTAACTACCAATGTCACTCGCCATCAGGCGAATCCACTCCGAATTCAGAGGTACGTGTGATTTACGTCCCCAAATCAAGGACGAGAAGTCAACAGTTTAGTCTAATTGACCGGTGTAAGGACTGAACCCGCTACCTTGTCATCAGCGGCTGTAAGACGTGATAGATAATTTACACCTGACAGAAGCAGAGGAATGCGATCTGGTTTGTGATAGAGAGAAATGTCCAAAAATTGTTACAGAGGAGAAGTTATATAGGGTGTATTTTTAATGACTATCTCCAGATGGGTGTATCAGACGCGGGACATCTTGCTTATGATCGATAGGTTTTCCGGAAGGTTGTTATGGAAGCGAGGTTCTTCAAAGGACATGCTACTGAATGAATGAATGAATGAATGAATGAATGAATGAATGAATGAATGAATGAATGAATGAATGAATGAATGAATGAATGCAGTGTTTGAAAATATTGCCGGTCCAAGTGTTGTAATCACCCTCTGTAAAGTTCATGCAACATAATAGGTAAATACAAAACTTGGACCGGCAATATTTTCAGACACTGCACAGTCATTAAAAATACACCCTGTATATAGGACATACCACTAGATGTGAGAGTCAACTACTGCAGCTTGAAGAGTTAGTGGAAGACTTTCCAGCCGCTTCAAGCAGGAGCAGTGTACTATGAATTAACGCTCTCTAGTAGGTCGTTCTTCAACATACGCTTGTTCTTTCGGCGAAGCATTGCCTTTTGTAGGTGTGCCTAATGCTTCCATTTTTTTCTTCTAGTGTGTTATCTGATCTCAGCTTCTTTTCTTTCCTTACTTCTATGAGCGCTTATCAGTTCCTTTTAATGTATTCCTGAAGCCATTTGAATGGACTCAAAAGTTTCATAGTAGTAACGTCAACTACATAGTTCTTAAACTCAAATGTTGTATCAACAACTACACACAAGCTGTGCATATTCTGTTCTGTGCAGGCTTCCATATCGTAAACATATGCCATGGCTGAGTCTACTTCGGCCTAATTTTTACGATTTCCTTTTGTCAAGGAATTTACAACGTGGGCGATGTGCACACGGGACCTCCTATTTTGTTGCTGATATACCACACGAAAGCTGTATTTCTGAAGATGAAGATTATCTTACGTTGTAAGTCACTTTCACTGAGTGTCAGAGAGTACTGAACTCTTACATTGAATCTTACTTTGTCGTTAGTCGCGGCTCCAGCTTTACGGCAATGGGTCACCCCATAATGTTCCGTTCCTGTGCCAGTGAAAATCACACAAAATGCACCTCAAATTCCTTGTCAAAAGTGGTAGAGACAGCAGTCCCAACAAACAAACAGCACGCTCAGGCAAACAAGAGTAAGACCGCTGTCAAAATGCCAACAATACAGTTCGCCACTGAAATTACAGTTCATCGTTGATGGAAGCGGCAGCCACTAGAAAACCTGCAGTTGGACACACATTACTTAGTTAGTTAGTCTTTCCTCTTGAGCCTAAGTCGGCGCATAGGGCAGAAGTCATGGCTCTCCGTGTTTGGCGGTTCGCTGCTACCTGTTGTAGATCCTGGATGTTCACTTGGCCGTTGAATGAGCCTTCTCTGATGATGGTTCTACGCAGGGTCTCTCTTGGTCTTCCCCGTTTTCTTTTCCCTACTGGTGACCATATGAGGGCTTGGTAGGAGAGTCTTGTCTTTTCCATTCTGAGTACATAGCCGATGTAGTCCCAACGGCGTTTTCTTATAAAATTGGATACAATATCTTACTTAGTCTCTTGTCTTATTTGCGTATTGGTTCTGAAATCTGTCCAGTGGAGGTTTAGAATTCTTCTAAGACACATATTACTGTATAAAGCAAAACCATCTAGTTCAGCAACCGGCTGGCCGCCAGTTTACTGAGTATGCAGTTCACAATACTAACCACCGCGGACAGATGAAAAAGTAGTCCACGTGAAATCTACAACGCAAGGGTCGCTCCGCGCTCGAAACTCAGTAGCTGAGGGACGGAACCACGTCCTCCAAGTCCAGTTTGAGGAAAATGCGTAAGCAAACGGTAGCCAGAAGTGAAAACACTCCAGGGGTCCTTAAAGCTCAATAGCCTATCCCCCATGTTGGACCGAAAGCCATATGGAACATGTTCTACTGTATGGCAGTCAATACTGGAATGTGAAAGAACAATCTAGGAAGATTTCAACGGGAGCGGAGATGTGTTCTGTGTGACCAATGATGCAAATAACTTGAAAGTAGAACAGTATACATAACGACAAGAAAAAGACAAACAGTGTTCTTTGATCATAAAACACATTAACGACTGAAAACATCAGTGGCAGAAGAGACTAATTGAGAGAAAGTCCATGACTGTGGCATAGATGAATGCCATCTATAGAAATGATCTAGAAGATCAAGGTTCGAGATCTGTGGAGAGAAAATGGTTCAAAGTGCCCTAGGTTCGACTTCATTACATCGAATTTTATCCTATATGGCTGGGTCTCTTTCCGCAGGGCGGCCTGCGCAGAGCGCCGCACAAAGCACTAAATCCGCAGCTCCAACGACGACCCCTAGGAGTCTCCGAGAAAACTGCACTCGTGAATCAAAGACGGAGTTCGGAATCGAACCCCCAACCTTCGGAGCTTGAGACAGGCATCATAACCACTTAGCCACGATGACCTCCCGTGGAGAAACACGACACTCATAAGTCACTTGGCACAGCACACGATAATAACGATGATGATGAAGGTGGTGATGATGATGATGATGATGATGATGATGATGATGATGATGATGATGATGATGATGATGATGATGGTGGTGGTGGTGGTGGTGTTGATGATGATGTCCTTAAAGACAAGACACCCGATTCACCAACCACATCCATATTAATGACACCCTTGCCCTAAAGCCACCTCCAAACCACCTTTTCCACACCGACTGTACAACACACCCCAACCAGTTCACCACCAACCCACTAACGAACAAGTAAACGCACACATCGATCCCCCGGCACACACATAACGAGTCTAATAGCCATCACACAAAGTGTAAAGTGGAAATCTAACATGAACTCGGGCGCCCTGTGTTTATTTTTAGGACCCACAAAACCAGAATTAACAACCCAGTTCAGAAATGCATTTGCGCCTGGCAAACTGGAGAGGAGAATTATGTAGATGTCGCAATCATACAAGTCTAGCTAATTTATGCAGATCAATTCCACTTTACATCAATGTGCGTTTTAGTTCCCAAGAACGGTGCGGCAGTTCCCTACTGTTATATCCCCATATATTCGCAAATTATTCCAACACTACCTCAGTACATATTACCTTCCCCCCTTAATAATAATAATAATAATAATAATAATAATAATAATAATAATAATAATAATAATAATAATAATAACACCCTAGTATAACAGCCAGTCCCCTGTCGGTGGACCATTATGTACCCCATAGCTAATAACAACTGCCACATCATTCATTAATTTTAGTGAGTCATGTAGTTGTGATTTTTGCATTTCTTCCATTCCTTTATAATGTATATCTCTTCTATTGTTGTTGTTCTCAATTAGCCTCGAATGATGTGTGGATGAAATAATGTATAAAAGAGAGTGATAGAAGGGCAGAATGTTAGACGGGTCTGCGTGCCCAATTCTTAACCCTTCTTCTTCTTCTTCTTCTTCTTCTTCTGCTTCTTCTTCTTCTTCTTCTTCTTCTTCTTCTTCTTCTTCTTCTTCTTCTTCTTCTTCTTCTTCTTCTTCTTCTTCTTCTTCTTCTTCTTCTTCTTCTTCAGCGTTCCGAGCCATTGAGGTTCTTTGCTGCAGATACAATCCGTCTCCATTCGTCTCTCTCTTGCCAGTCGCTGATTCCAAGTGCTTGTAGGTCTGTATATGTATTATCTCTCCACCGACTTCTTGGTCTACCTCGGGGTCTACGGTCATTTATTTCCTGAGTGTAAGCGAGTTTTGTTTCCCTATTATCTTCCATTCTTTCTATATGCCCCAGCCATTGTAGTCTATTAGTATTAGCCTTCATGATACCAGTGATTAGCGGGGACTTAAACAGATCATAAATGTCTTTGTTACCTTTTCTTTTCCACTCTCCACTTTGTGTATCCCTAATGGGTCCAAAGATGCGTCTTAAAATTTTGTTCTCAAAGGTTGGTAACAAGGCTTCGTCTCCTTTCGTTGTACTCCAGGTTTCAGATTCATACAGCACAACTGGTCTGATCAGTGTTTTGTATGTTGTGATCTTGCTGTTACGAGATAGCGCATTTGATTTTAGTAGATGTTGTAGTGCATAGTATATCTTATTTCCAGAATTGATTCTAGTTTGTATTTCTTCCCTTATTATGTTGGAGCAGTTGAAGATTGTACTCAGGTATTTGTATGTTTCCGTTCTTTTAATGGTCATATTATCTATTTGTATGTGGCCAGAGTTTTTAGCCATTCCGTCTAATTGAGAGAAAGTCCATGACTGTGGCATAGATGAATGCCATCTATAGAAATGATCTAGAAGATCAAGGTTCGAGATCTGTGGAGAGAAAATGGTTCAAAGTGCACGAGGTTCGACTTCATTACATCGAATTTTATCCTATATGGCTGGGTCTCTTTCCGCAGGGCGGCCTGCGCAGAGCGCCGCACAAAGCACTAAATCCGCAGCTCCAACGACGACCCCTAGGAGTCTCCGAGAAAACTGCACTCGTGAATCAAAGACGGAGTTCGGAATCGAACCCCCAGCCTTCGGAGCTTGAGACAGGCATCATAACCACTTAGCCACGATGACCTCCCGTGGAGAAACACGACACTCATAAGTCACTTGGCACAGCACACGATAATAACGATGATGATGAAGGTGGTGATGATGATGATGATGATGATGATGATGATGATGATGATGATGATGATGATGATGATGATGATGATGGTGGTGGTGGTGGTGGTGGTGGTG
Organism: Cepaea hortensis; assembly: GCA_963921405.1. Taxonomy (NCBI): domain Eukaryota; kingdom Metazoa; phylum Mollusca; class Gastropoda; order Stylommatophora; family Helicidae; genus Cepaea; species Cepaea hortensis. Next base: position 26,850,393 of record OY992893.1, read on the forward strand.
TTGATGATGATGTCCTTAAAGACAAGACACCCGATTCACCAACCACATCCATATTAATGACACCCTTGCCCTAAAGCCACCTCCAAACCACCTTTTCCACACCGACTGTACAACACACCCCAACCAGTTCACCACCAACCCACTAACGAACAAGTAAACGCACACATCGATCCCCCGGCACACACATAACGAGTCTAATAGCCATCACACAAAGTGTAAAGTGGAAATCTAACATGAACTCGGGCGCCCTGTGTTTATTTTTAGGACCCACAAAACCAGAATTAACAACCCAGTTCAGAAATGCATTTGCGCCTGGCAAACTGGAGAGGAGAATTATGTAGATGTCGCAATCATACAAGTCTAGCTAATTTATGCAGATCAATTCCACTTTACATCAATGTGCGTTTTAGTTCCCAAGAACGGTGCGGCAGTTCCCTACTGTTATATCCCCATATATTCGCAAATTATTCCAACACTACCTCAGTACATATTACCTTCCCCCCTTAATAATAATAATAATAATAATAATAATAATAATAATAATAATAATAACACCCTAGTATAACAGCCAGTCCCCTGTCGGTGGACCATTATGTACCCCATAGCTAATAACAACTGCCACATCATTCATTAATTTTAGTGAGTCATGTAGTTGTGATTTTTGCATTTCTTCCATTCCTTTATAATGTATATCTCTTCTATTGTTGTTGTTCTCAATTAGCCTCGAATGATGTGTGGATGAAATAATGTATAAAAGAGAGTGATAGAAGGGCAGAATGTTAGACGGGTCTGCGTGCCCAATTCTTAACCCTTCTTCTTCTTCTTCTTCTTCTTCTTCTTCTTCTTCTTCTTCTTCTTCTTCTTCTTCTTCTTCTTCTTCTTCTTCTTCTTCTTCTTCTTCTTCTTCTTCTTCAGCGTTCCGAGCCATTGAGGTTCTTTGCTGCAGATACAATCCGTCTCCATTCGTCTCTCTCTTGCCAGTCGCTGATTCCAAGTGCTTGTAGGTCTGTATATGTATTATCTCTCCACCGACTTCTTGGTCTACCTCGGGGTCTACGGTCATTTATTTCCTGAGTGTAAGCGAGTTTTGTTTCCCTATTATCTTCCATTCTTTCTATATGCCCCAGCCATTGTAGTCTATTAGTATTAGCCTTCATGATACCAGTGATTAGCGGGGACTTAAACAGATCAT
>OY992893.1:26856584-26914084 GCA_963921405.1 Cepaea hortensis
TGAAGACAAGAAGGATGACGAGGAGTATGAGAAGGAGGATGAGAAAAAGTGGCAGGAGGACGAGGATAAAACAGAGAAGAAAGGACAGAAGGAGGAGGAGGGAGAGGAGACAGAGAAGTAGGAGAAAAGAAGACGAGGAAGAAAGTGGAGGAGGGGAGGAAGAGAATGTCAAGGAAAGGTGAGTAGGGAGAGAGAAGGAAAAAGACGAGTAGGAGGAAGATGATGAATAAATGAGAGAGAGGAAGGGACATAGGAGGGGTAACGAAGATGAGTAGAATAAGACGAAAACATATCCTTAAAATGCGAATAAGATCCACAAAAACAGCTACGCTTTCTTGCCGAGAACCCCACATTTGTGCCACCCTCCCCCACATAGAATACGGCGCAGATTTTACATACATGCAGGTCGATATGTCAATGCAAGCAGACATAGAAACTGATGGGAAATTGCCTGCCGAAATAAATGAGTCCGGCATCGCCATGGAGCTCCTGGCCATTATACACGTCTGCAGCCATGTCTCAAAATGGCGTAGAAGTCAATTTAACGTGAAAGAGGAAAAAAGTGCCCCAGCGCATTGTTCGCTGTTTGATAACCGTGTCAGCTGCTGCAGAGATAAAAGAAAGGATTCAGTGTGGTTAGAATTACTTTCAATGCACACGCTGTTACCATCATTGTGGGATGTGGATTTTAATTTATGAGAATATTATGTTAAAAGTGTCTAGGGGGATTTAATTTGATTCTCTATTATTTAGCCACTTGAGGTGATCATGGAATTTTACCATAAACACAAGGAGGAAAATAGTTCACTCCTGTTCATAGCTGTATTTATGAGTACTTCTCCATTCCCACTTATCACCCTCTCTAAAATTTACTATAGTGCTAGAAGGCATTGATTGTTCACAACATATAAACAACCACTGTTGAACACCAAATTTACTTGATGTACACAACAATTTTGGACAAACAGTTCAAGTATTAAATCAAAATCTGCAGTTACATATATATGTGTAATGAACACTATGCATTTTCAGACAGGCATTGGAATGTTTTGCATGATCACAACATAGTACCCAGTCACCCAAGAAAAAAAAACAAGGTTATTACAGACAACACAACAACCACAAATTGGGTCTACTTTCATTTACCCTCATAATTCAGGCAAATAAAGATCTAAGGATATAGAACCCCAACATATAAACATTTGTTTCTGACACCATTCACAATTTACTCATTTAAAAAAATAATGAGTTGGTGTCAAAATACTATACATATATTCATTCATTCATTCATTCGGTAGCATGTCCTTTGCAGAACCTCGCTCCCATAACAACCTTCCGGAAAGCTTCTCGATATACATATATACCATTGAAAAAAAAAAAAACTACTGACAGGTTACCTTCTGAAAAAAGCCAACATATAACCAACATTTTGTACTACTAATTAAACTAATTAATAGAGTCATTTATCTCCTGGTGTGCGGTTAAGGGTTCATCTTTGCTGTAGATTAGATCCTTTTCCCATTATCTGGGTACCGAATTTATGCACTCAGTTATGTTCCTAATATTTATCCACTGGTAATTGGTTGGTGACTATTTTATACTCCCTAATCCAGGAATTGAAAAATCACACACCATATATCCCCTCCGTTGGGGCTAGAATCACGAATATTCTGTTGCCTTAGGCTCGGTGCCCTTTTTGTGAAATTTGGTGCCTCCGGTTGGTCATACTTCAGGATTTCCACTTAAGCTTTTGCAGAAGGTAATTCCCTTTATAATCAGGTCTGATGAAAAGTTGACGTCCATTCAGCTTCTCGGCTTCTAATATCCGACTACCAAATTGGCTTACACAAAGGTTTCACCCACCTAGTCGCGAGTCTATAACCCATGGCATTTAGGCTGACATTGGACCGGCAAGGAGTTAGTCGTTGTTATCTAGTCCAGTGTAGAACTTTAATTGACTGAGAGGCATCTCATGGTAGTATCTGTGACTAGGGCCACAATTGATCTATACCTACATATATCCACAGATGAATAATCCAGCACAGTAACAGGTTTGCAAACAATTGAATGATTCCTCTTGTTGCTGATGTAGAGGCATTTAGTTGCTTTCATATGGTCTTTTATCTGATGGTGTTCAGGGTTTGGAACCTTGAGGTAATCTGGTTTCGTAGTTATGTTTCAGAGGATATTAAGTTTGTACCTTGGTTGTATTGGCTTATGTGGTTCAGTGTCTTCTCCCATTTGTTTGAGTTGGTGTTCATAGCTAGAACTTGGTGTTGAATGGCTGAATTCCATGTTTGACTGTTGCAGCTGTGAGACATTCTTTCGAAGACTTATCCATTGTTGGATATTAACTTGGTAATCCAACCAACAGTTGAAGGGCTTTCACTGTTGCTAGTTTTAGTAACTTGTAGTAGGATTGTCCCATAGTTGCACTGATTTTGCTGAGTGATAAGGCTTCAGGTGGTACTTCTCAGGAGTAAAGCAGACGCTACACGTGGTTAGTTACTCTGTTTATCTTGAAGTCCATCCTGGATGTTCCTACTGAAATAGGACTTAATCACTCACCCAGTCAGTTTTCGAATTTCTCTGTTGCTTGCTATGAAGCTATGATTGCAGCAGTAAACATGGAGGTATTTCTAGATCCATACTATGGTTAGGACATTCACCTTCTGGCTGTTGACCCAGGATCCAGTTTTAGTGATATAGTCCCACCATATTCAACCACCACTTGTCTCTTCTATAGAAAAGGGATGAAAAGAATACAACACGAGCATTACCCTACTGGTTTATGATAAAAGGTTTACAACACAATTACAAACAAAAATACAAACAACAAGAGGAGAAGGGGAAAGGAGTGGGTGTCCACGTTCCACTGCCCCTCATTGCTGAGTAGAGCCATTCTGACTCTTAATAGTGAGTAAGGTATTTTCTCACTTTATTTTATGTTCTGTTGTTACTGGGACTATTAGATGAGTGAAGTCATTCTGTCCATCCAACTTGTTGATATTGTATCTCTCATTCTAGAAGAGAATAGCCTATACAGAATCTCTGTGGTTTCTAATGCCGCGTCTTCCTTTCGGCACTATAATCATCATTAGGCCAAGGCTATTCAACATTGGTTTCTTAAGTACTGTCATGCACAAGGATTCTTACATCAACATCCTCTAATCCCAAGGTGCAACATTAAAATGTATATTCCCACAGTAAAAAGTAACAATCAGAACAGAGAAAATTCTCATAACAGAAAAAAAAACATACATGTCCATTTCTCTGATATCAAGTATATGATAATCATACATAATAATTAATCATAATGATGATGCAGGGAGCCTAGGTTTTTGGATTTTCTTCAGGGGTTAATCCATAAACTAAAACATATATTGTTTTCCCCCACTGCGTACAGCACATGGGGATAGTAACCGCTGTGATATATTTTGCCAATGACTGCTATTATTCGGAGTGTATTTATTAGAATAACTTATGCTGCATGGTCCAGTCTTCTGAATATTGCAAGCAATTTATTCACATCAATCTTCGCTTCTGTTCCTACTACAGTGAGGTGAGGCAGATTGAATCCTATCCGAACATTCATTCATATCACGCGTTTACTTTAGTTGTTCTTGAATTTATATTCTCAAACATGGCATTTCCCTAGAAATATTTTATGAAATGATTACATGTTCATCACTCAAGTTGAGTGGTTGATAATCTGTTAACAAAAGGATTGTACTAAAATTTAGCACTATAGTTCCAAGTTACAGATTATGAATTAGGAAAACAATGTATCCAAAATGACCTGAGTCCATGATATGCGTACTCATGTGTATGTCTCCGCATGGATACAATTTCCTTTCTATAGTACATAGATTATTTGCAGATTTCTAAGCATAGATAGTGAGATATAGTTCACAATGCATAGAAGTTTTAACATAGGAATATGAAATTGACAGACACGAGTTCTCTACTGAAGTATGAATCAGGAGTCTGCTCCTACATTGAGAAAATCTCTAGAATGTGTTTCGGACATGAGAGTTGATACTCTATAGTACACATATTTATAGGTTATAAGCATTATTAGTTAGATTTAAGTTCATATTGCCTATAAAAGATTTTAACATAGGGATTTGAAATTGTAAACATTGGAAAAATTACAGCGTGGCGCCTACATGTGTTTCATTGGTAAACATCATCCGCCTGGTTTAAGAGAATTGTTGACTTATTATTCTAACTAATTCTTAATTAAACATACTGGTCTATGCAATACATAAATACATCTTATTAATGTAGATATAACATACCAATAGCTTCAGAGAGTGATCGTTTTAAGGCAAAATTGCCTTTTCCCCACACGGGGAAACTTTTACATGTCTGCTTCCTTTGATTGTCTGAACTAAAATGGCTACTTTAGTCTTTGTTTTCAACCTCGCCGGTCTTGGCCAGGTACGCGAGCCAAAGTAAAGCCAACTAAATTCAGCTGTGCCACGGTCAGTCTATCGCTGTTTTATTTTCTATTCCTACCTAAGCAAGATATTTAAACAGTAATGGTTAGGGATTGTTTATTTGTAAGGGAGTGTCGCTTGTTTTCCCGGGAGAGAGTTGTAATCAACAAGCACATCTTCAAACTTATTATCTGTTGGGATTATTGACTGACTTTTGTCTACACCCCTCCCTTCTGTCTTCCCTTCCATATATCTATTTCTTTCACTCTCTCTGTTATTCTCTCAACACATACTCTGACAACAGTTCCTTTCAACAATAAATAACAGATTTATTAAGAAAAACTATGTCTGGTGTATGTATGGACTGTGTATATGTAGTTGGTATTGTCTGCTAGTGTGAATGCAAGATAGGACGGTTGATCTCGTATGTGCATTAGTTCTTCTCGTCTTCTCTGTCAGCCAAAACACAGGACTGCACACACAGAAATGGAGTGATCTCACCATGAATGATCTCCTCCTGCTTGAGTCGGGAATTAATCCAATTCTTGAAGAAAACAAATGTTCAATGTCTTATCACCAGAAAATAATCCGATTTGGTAAGTCACTGAAGTTCATATATTTCCCGGTTTGGACGGTATTATAATCCACCTCTGAATACACACCGCCACTATCCAACATTGTCTAGAGTTACTATGACTGTTCTACACCATGTCTATGGTTAACAAAGTTTAATGTTTCGGCACAGTGCAATTGCATGCAGTTTTAAGTATCCCTACTTGCCACAGGTTAACGTCTTTTCCTTTTAAGGGTTTTAGTTGTATATTTGTTTGAGCATACAGTGTTCTGTATTTGACGTTAAGTTATCACTTCTTCATATTAAAACATGTCTATGTTCTTGTTGTTTCTAAGTAGGTACTTTATTTGCTCAAGTGTAGTAACCTTCATCTCTTCTATGATTTCAATAGGAGATTTGAACCTGTGGAGAAGATAGGTAATCTGGTGATATGCGTCTGCTTCATATAATTTTCTTATGTGATAGTCCTTTTCTAGCCATACTGATGACATTAATAGGTGTACCGACAATGAGCTAGAGAAACTAGCAGACATGTACAACAACAGTATAGGGGGTGCTAGCATCAAGGAGGAATGGTTACACAGCTATCTGATTCCCTTGCCGAAGCCTGACAAAGACCACAAAAAAATTCAGGGATATCGAATTATAACCATGCAGAATACAATAGGCAAGCTGCTGGAGAAGGTAATTGCCAAGAAAATATCAAGCCAACTAGAGAGGCAAGGTGTTTTCCCACCCACCCTGGGTGGGTACCGTCCAAAAAGGGAAACCTGGACCAATGCAGCAGTCTTTGCCCAGGATGTCTATGAAGGTTTCCACTCAGGCACTGAAACCGTTGCTGCGGCGATTGATCTTGAGGACGCATACAACAGAGTACCACTGTATTTTTTAATGTTTCAGCTTCTCGAACTAAACATAAGTCCATTTCTCCTTAGTTGGATCGCTGCAGCCCTCTTCCAACGGAAAGTAGTTTTTAGATGTGGCAGTTGGACTTCGGAACCAACAACAATATATCATGGCCTACCACAGGGATCACCATTATCTCCGGTACTGTTCAACGCCTACACAGTGAGAATCACCAGTGAGCAGATCACTGGACCTGGCAGGACATTGTCATATGCCGATGATGTTTTAGTGTATCGTCAGGGGAAGGATAGAGAGGAGGTTGCTGTGGAACTACAAACCGAACTCAATCGCATAAGTACTTGGTGTGATGAAGCTGGGGCAATGGTCAACCCAACAAAGGCAACAGTGACTTGGTTCTCGTTGAATAATCATATTGTCAACACTCCAACACCAACTGTAATGCTGTGTTCAGAGATGGTGGAAAGAACGCAGGCAATGAATTACCTGGGGATACGGTTTGATCGAAGCCTTGCTTATAATGTGCACATAGACCAGGTGATAACAAAGGCCAAGCGGGGTTTGGCAGCGATGCGGGTGATGGCGGCAGCAAACTGTGAGCAGCGCCATCTATGTCTTCTGTACGAGAGGTTGGTCATGTCTGTTTTGGAGTATGCAATGGCAATCCTGACTCTCAGCCATAAGCAGATAGAACGGATGGAAAGGATACAGAATGAAGCTATGCGCATTATTCTTGGATGTACAAGAGATACAGCATGCAGGGCGATGCGCTACCTTCTTGGGTTTCCAACCATTGAAGAGAGAATACAAGATTGCAGGGCACGCGCCTACCTCAGAATTAACGCAAACACACAACATCCACTGCAGAGTGAAATTAGGAAGGTGAAGGGCAGCAGGTTAAAAAGAGGACGGTCGTGGATGGGTCAAGCCGAAGACATTCTTCAACAGGTGTGTTCACTTGAGGACTTAGAACCTGGCGAGGAGTGGGTGCAAGTGCCAACAGACTTCTGCACATCCTTTTCAGTTTGCATCCAACTTGACAGAAAATGCAGACAAGAAAATCCGGCTGCTGTTGAGGCTGAAGTACAAGCGTTGATTTTCGAGAATTCGCTAGACGGTGACGCGGTCATCTACACAGATGGGTCGGTCGTCCGACATGTGAGAAGCTCATGGGCCTTTACAGCTCGGGCCGGAGGGAGAATTGTGAAGGAGGACACTGGTGATTTTACTGAAACCACAAGTAGCCTGACCATGGAAGTCATGGCAGTAAGTAAATCAATAACATGGCTCGAGACACAGACATTCACTAGGGCTTGTTTCCTTAGCGACTCAATGAACATGATCAAGAGGATAGAGGAGGGGTCGATCCGAAAAGAATGGTTGCTGCCTCTGGAGCGGTCTCGACTGGCAAAGATTAGTTTCATCTTCGTGCCAGGGCATGCGGGAGTACAAGGAAATGAGCGGGCTGACAAGCTCGCAGGTGAGGCTACTGTGGAGGGCGGACGCGCCATGGACCAGGCCGACATTCTGAATGCTCTACGAGAAGTAAGAGTTTTGCGAGAACCAAGTGATGAGTGTGAATCTACAACAATGGCCAGACTGCGAGAGCAGCAAATTAAAAGAGGTGTGGCCAAACAAGAACACTACGCAGGAAGCCAAAGAAGATTGATAAACCAACACAGAACTGGCGTCGTTAGCTGCTACACGCTGCGGGATTTGCTGAGGAGGGGATCCGAGCACTTATGGACTGAATGGTTCGATGTGCAATGAGGATGATCTGTCGACTAACTAACTAACTAACTAGCCATACTGAAAAGCCTCCGAAAAACATACGGACATACGATTTCTGAGTGCACAAAAGTTTACACGACTAGATAAACGAATGCAATTTCACACATTAAGAACAACACCTATATCCCTATGCCACTATTACTCTAATATTAGTGTTACCTTATATATATATCTATAGAATTAATGTAAGTCCCCGAATCGAAATTTATCCGCAGCCAAGCACTCTATCCCATTATAAGGGAGGATATTTCTATTCATTACAGGATACATAATTCTATCTTTCCGTCCAGTTTGGTATCACACACTAAACAGAAACTCCATGTTCAGCTTTTTATATTGCGTGTCCCATTCTCCGTTGATTGTTTGACAACCATACATCAACAGTCGCATTTGCCGTTCCCGTAACATCAAACGTTCAGTGAAATCACGTATACGTCCGGGCGCTCCGTTCTCCGTTGTTGAGCTGGTCCTCTGTCCATCGCTTGTTTGCACTTCAAAGCATTCTCCGTTCATTTTCCCGTCGGCCGATCGTCCCGTTTCTCCGTGTCCGTCAGATCGTCAAGCAATGAACTTTACGAACACCTGTATCCTATTTTCATATCTGTGTCTGTCAAAGAATACCATGGACAGCCAGAAAGACCAATGAACAAGTCCTTCAAGAAACAAATGAAGATCGTAAACTGATCAGAGACATTAGACGTAGACAGTCACAATTTTTTGGGCATGTTATGAGAAGAAATGATTTGGAGAACTTGGTGACAACTGGTAAGATCGAGGGGAACAGACCAAGGGGAAGACCTAGAAACAAGTATCTGGATGGCTTGGCCTTGTGGCATGGTCGAGACAGAAACACGGAACTGATCCACGACTCTGTTGATCGAGTGAGATGGCAGAACATGACCGCCCACGCTTACCGGCATGGCACATGATGGATGGATGGATGGTCTGTCAATGCTCTTTTATTCGTCCTCCTCTCAGAATGAAGTACACTATTGTTAACCCTTCTCCTTCCTTGTATTTTAATATGTAAGTTATCAAGGAATCATTAAACTGCAGTTTTTTCTGTGACAGGGAGTCAATGCTAGGAAAGGGTAAGGACGTTTTATTATATCACAATCATGAATGTTACAGTCACCGGCCTTAGATCACACAAGGAGAATTTCAACACAGTACACGAATTTCATAACACCGGCAAGAATTTCAAAGGGCGTGTACTACACAATACACATATTCTTTTCTGTGATTATGTTTTCTTATTTGGGAATGTAGCCAGCGCGGCGTCCTTTTCTGCCTATGTTTATAGATTTCCAACTGTCGATGGTACTTTAAAGTGCACATAAGTTGTCTTATTTTCTTATTTGTTGGCCTGATCAGAGAAGGCTAGGCGTTCAATAACATGTCTCGGAAAAAGAGAAGAAAATGACTTCCTTTTATACATTATTTTTGCAGGCGTTATGGTATAACGGTTATGACGTTACTCTGACACTGGCATGAGCGAGGTCGGACAAGCGTTCGGTGACAGCTTTCGTCGTTCGCTACTGGAATAAAATATTGATCACCTATTTCTCCGTGCACTCAGGCCTACAAAATGTGAAGGCCCTGACATTCCACAAATTCATAGCAGGTTCCTTTTCGGTTTTTTGTAACCTTATTTTGTGAATATCCACGTCGTGATTTGAACCTGGGTTTCTCGACTTAGTGATTGGATGTTGAACCTTTTAGCCACTCCGCCTCGAATGGAGGAGACATGTAATATCAAAGTTTGTTAGTTAGTTATCTGTTATCCAGAGGTGTTCAGGTCCTTCCCCCAACGTATGATTTAGCGTCTGGCTGGTAATAGGGCCAGTTCTGTGTTGATTGACGAGGCCCCCTTATTCTCCAGATGTACCTCTCGTATCTAGGTCAATCAATCAGTCAATCAATCAGGTGCTGTCTCCACAGTGAAGGTTGGCTGCAATGGATCTCCAAAACTGTCTGTCTCTCGCCTTGACTGTGCATTCTGTCACGCTGATGTTCGTCCATCTCTTGATGTTATCGTCCCACTTGTATCGTTGTCCATCTCTTGCTCGCTTGCCCTCAACCTTCCCATCCAGTATGGTTTTTATAAGAGTAAAAAAACAACAACTGTCATTTACTGCCAATAAAGTACCTTGCGGTGTATGGCAGAGGGGTCTTTGAGCCCAAGGAATTAAGGCCGCCTGGCTAGTGCAGTCGCTGTGCAGGTTAGAATTTTCTTTTTGCCCCCGACAGAAACAAAAATACCACACCTTACCGAGGGATCGAACCCGGATCTCCCGAAGGAGAGCCCGGCGTTGTAGCCAGCCGCTCCTCGTCTTTTTTTTTCTTTTATAAGATTATCATGTCTTTTAACGTGGCCGAAATATTTTACTTGCCTCCTCTTTATTTCTTTCATCACCTCTCTCTTCATTCCCAGTTTTTCTAGAACATCTGCATCTGATTGTTGTTTTTTTCCCCTCATGAAATACGACATATTCGTCTGTATATCCACATCTCCAGGGTTTCTATGCGACCTTTTAGTTGCTTGTTCAATGTCTAGGCTTCCGTGCCATACAGTAGCGTTAAATATACGTAGCATTTGATAATTCTCATTTTTAATGCGTAATTAATCTCTCTAGATGTTAATACTGATTTCATGCCGTTGAAAGCATTTTTGGCCATTCCTATTCTCTTTTTGATGTCTATTTCACTTCTGCCATAATCTTTTATTATATGTCCAAGATAGGAGAAACGTGTTACTTGTTCTAGTATCTGCCTGTTTACTGTGATGTTCATTAATGACCTTTCCTGTTCACTGATAATTATCATAGTTTTTGTTTTTGATCTAGGTCAATACTTACTACTGAGTCTCTCATTCTAGACAACTAAGTATATTCACTGTCGTTACAGTGCTCTGCTCTCGACATCTCTCTAACGGCATTCCAAACATCGGAACGATCCATGGGTTGGCCATGTACATGGGGATGCAGAGCCAGCACGTTTATCAGCTCGTTCATTTCCTTCAACCATTGAATGTCCCGGGATAAAGATGATGGTGACGCTAGAACCAACAGACCTGCGCGGCGATTCAATCCACTGTCTCCGTACAGAACCCGCCGCAATCTTTTGGATCATGCTCATTAAATCACTTAGGACACATACGTGGGTTTTTCGAAATGGGAGTATAGAACATTTCCATCTGACATTGGGATGGAGTCATCTGACCGTGAGCTAACTAAAACCATTGAGGGAAACGTGCTCAAACCACCTCTAGTTCCAGCCAGTCGGTGTGTGCTCGAATCTCCATCCAGTAGGGACTGGTTTAAATGATCCAGTACCACATAAAAAGTAGGTTTGGACAAAACTTGGTGCATAATCAAATGAACAAGTATAATAATGCAAATCTCCATCCACTGAGCATTTAAACTATGGAAGATACCACGAAATTAAACAAATAACACTCTAGTATGGTGATATATCGTCCTTCTGTCCAAATGGGAAGTCACATTTGGCGCTATATTAGGTACTTCATTCTTATTTCACCGCAAACAAACAGCTTAGTTATTTTTAGCACTGACCTAGATCTGGTGGGATCGTCGATTTTAAGAATAGAGATATCGGGATTCACTTCGTGGTGGATCGACAAGTGTGTTTGCAGCAAGATGTACCCAAAACCGCATGTCATTGTCTTCGCAAACTGTCCATACGCAAGATAAGATGAGTAGCACAAGATATGGATGTATACTCCGATGACAGTGAGTGCCCTCCGGACACCAGAAACATATATTACATCCACCGATCGGTCTAGCAGTCCACCACACACTCAACCGGAAGTATATTCACACACCCCTACACCCACTATTGAATCACCCAAATGCCACATGATTTCCCGGGAACTTCCGGGATTCCTTTGTTTGCTGTGAATTAAAATGGAGTACCCTATATTATCCTTCGGCACTGGATCAGTTAAACAAATGAGTGTGGGTGTTTTAATCGATGAAGTCTAAACTGGGCACGAGGAAATGTTTTGGAAAGTAGAGGGGCTGGCGTGATATTAACCACATCAATTATGGAGTGCTGATTGGTCAAAAACTAAAGACTGATATCTGTGGAGAGTCATGAACGCCTACGCCAGTCGGCACGGCACTTGATGATGATGATGATTGGTGTATTTAAAAAAAAAATACGCCTCATCGCTTGGAAAAGGGGTCCTTTAGTTTTCATAGTACTAGGATGTGGGTCTTTCTGTCCACCCATGGGATTCTTAACATCGTATGATTCTGTGTCCAGTAGTGTTATCTTAACTTGTTCAGGTTCAAACTTGCTTCATCTGTTGTTTTACTGTTTGTGTCGTGGAGCTTGGCAAAGAGGGGGAGGCTGTAATGTTCGTTTTTTTTTTTTGGATTGCCTTGTTGCTTATTTCATATTTGATTTCTACAGTGTTTCTTTTACTCCGGAGGGGGGGGGGGGGCGGCTGAGTGGTCTCGATGTATGGTGTTTGCGTCGTGTGCTGGAGGTCCCGGGTTCAAGCCACGGTGAGGGCCGGGATTTTTTCTCGTGGACTTCTAGCAACGAAATTTCCCTTGGTCTCTTGGTAGTGAGATCAAACGCCCGTGTTATTGTTGCGCACTTAAAACATCCTTTGGCAGTTGGAAATAGAAAAAGAGTAGCCTAACGACGCTGTCGGGGCAAAATTTCGAGTTACAAATCTACCCAAAGTATTTCAGGATCGGGGTGCTACGGAGTTCGTGTACTGAGTTATGATTCTCCGGACTCAGGCTTCAGTTAGGAGTAGAACGGAGCACTTATGGGTTACACCCGTGTGCCGCGATGTTGATCCGTAAACTAAACTAAAGTAAACTCTTTTACTCCATGTAACCAAATCATCCGGGGGTTGCCTTAGATCCCGATATTCTCACAAAGAACCTTCTAGCCCTGGTTGATCTTGTTCCATTTTAACTAAATGTCCGAACTAATTAACTGATTCAGTCACAATGGATAATATATCGCATAATGTGACTTTTCATTTGGACAGAAAGACGATATATCGCCATACTAGGGTCACAGTGTTATGTTTTGTTTCGTAGTATTTATCGCAATTTCAATGCTCAGTGAGCGGAAATTTACATTATAATTCTTGTTTGTTTGATTGTGTACCATATCTGGTCTACATCTACTTGATGGTTTGCACTGAATCAGTTCATTATCTGATGTTCTATCCAGCCGGTAATCGATGTTATCCTTACACTTGTTCTGAGTTTACATTTTCCTCTCTACCTCTTCTTGTTTCGTTTGCATTTCATCTGAAGTTATTTTACTTCTGTGCGTGTTTTAGGACTGTACTTTTCCAGCATTGGTAACACTGCTTTGGACTAATAAAGCATTTTAATTTTGCATGTTAATATTTGGGTGTTTTAGGATACATGATATTTGTTAAGTAACTTTGTTTGTTTTCTGCATTCTCTTTTCTATTTCTCTATCTCGTCTTTCATAGGTTTTAAAAACACAGCCTAGATACTTGTACCCTCGAACTTGTTTTTATGATTTTCCATTTATATTTACATAACAATGCGCCAGTGGTCTTCGAAATGTCATACACTTTGTCTTTTCGATCAACATTCTGACAGCAATTGTCAGGGCAGTTTATGTGGCGCTGCAGATCCGAGCTGTTCTTATATAGTAACCTCTGATCGTCTGCAACAGGCAACTCATTCAAAGCCTCTGCATGTGATGTTGCTTGTTTAGTATTTTTATCCACGCAGGCATCGTATCCAAACACATATTGCCATCAAGTTCAATCCCCGGGGCTGGAAAGAGTTAAAATAACAACCATCTGAACAAGAATGAGTTAATACCACATCTAACAACATTTGTGAACGTAGCCCGTAATCACTGATTCTTGTCACTTGTGATTTGGCTGGAAATGTGGTTCTTGCGAAAACAATCCAGACAAGATGATGGAAGTGTCTGCGGAGAAAGCCCAACAACTGGGTTAAAAGATTGCTTCTCCATACATTGTGGCCCACCAGATGATCTCAAATGTTTCCCGCCTCCTGCCGAGAAGCCTTTCAGTTGTACTTCTTGAGGACATTGACAATAGATCCATCTCAAATACGTTGACATATATCAACAAAACCTCTCACAGACATGTATGTACACACCACTCGTGTTCAAATATGCACTAGCGTGCGTACATACAATGATTGTTAAACACAGACATTCAGACGCGTACACTTACATACATACACGAACACGCCACACAAACAAGTGAACGACGCGTCATCAAGTCTTGAGACCTATTGGGTATTTGATGTTAGCTCGACATTTTTAATTCAGCAATGGGAGCTATGTGCTTAATATCACGTCGGTTACCTTTATTACCCAGAACATTTTCTGATACCTCGTTGTTAATGTCAATACCTGGGGGTCGAAGCCGGAGCTCGTCGCCTACTAAGTGACGGCCAGATTGACCACTTACTCTTCCGTGCATTCAGGCCTACAACATTTTATGGCCCTATCTCATCACAGGCCTAGAGAATGACACCGCTTCCGAACACGCTTGTTTTAATGTAGAAAAGGTAATGAATCGTTTCCTCGAGGAGTGTTGTATTATCAGCACAGTTCATATCAACCCCACTAACGTGCCAGCTATCACCTTAGGGTTGGAGCAATTAAGTGTATATCGCGGTAACTATTGTGTAATATCACTACACAATGACAGTATGTGCTTGCGAGTAAATATGTGAATGTATGTGTGGAGAAGGAGGGGGTGGGGAATACACGTGTGCCTAAGTGTGTTAGCTTGCATGTATTCATTTGAGAATGTATGTGTATGTTTCATACGTGTCTGTATTCGCCCAAGTATATGAGCTATTCTGACAGCTCAGTCAGGATTAGAATGGAAGGCGACTTAACCCTTTGGAACGTGTCCATCCAGCTGTAATCAATATTGATATAGATGTTTCACAATCCTTGCTTGTTTTCATATCACACCCACAATATTTCCATGTCACACTCTTTGCCTTTAACCGTTAGAATGTTCTTTTAGTTTTGTGGTTAAAGAGCCACAGTTTTATAGACCTATCGACACTTGATGTGTGACATGATCAGTATCCTTGCTCACCTGCATTTCTCCCGACATAGCGAATAGGTCGACGTAGGAACCCAGGGTGATTGTATTGATGTTAATCTACCTCGCTGGACATTCAAACACATGATCGCAGGTCTGAATGTCCGAATGGATACGAACGCGTGTTCTTAAACATCCGATGTGCTGATGCTGAGGTAAGCGGTTCAACCCCTACAGCGGACAGCTGAACTAAAATGTTGACCTGTCTTCCTTGACTTGGGGACGTTAATTACAAGTACCCCTGAAGTCGGAGTGGTTTTGCCTGATGGCGAGGGACACTGTTAATAGGGAAATCTAACCCACACGCAAAATCAGCTCAGTGTATGTACTACGCTTGAGTTTAAAGCGAGCCTAAAAACAGAAAACAAGATCTCTGTGTCGGCAGTCGTCTGCCACTTCCCTGTCACGGCTTCCAATTTTGTTTCCCAATCAAGGCTCAGAATTGCATAGCTTAGGTCAAATAACAAACACATAGTTGTTTATCTGTTAGGATATCATCTTTGCGCTCCGGACTTGTCCATAGGTGCTTAGATACCCCCTCCTTCCCCCCCCCCCCCCCCCAACATATACATCAACATCCAGTAGTTAATAGTGCCAATTCTGTGCTGGTTGACGAGGATCCTCATCCTCCCTATGTGCCTTTCGTGTTTGCACGTGCCAATCCTTACTCTCGAGTCTCTCGTTTTAAACAACGACGTTGATTTCCTGGCTTTAAAGTTCTTCCCTCTCGGCATCTGTGTAATGGCATTAATAACATCAGCACGATCCATGGGCAGCTCATCTACAGAGGATGCAGAGATAGCAAGTTTCTCAGCTCGTTCATTTCCCCAACTCCCGCATGTCCGGGAAAACAATTCTGAGATCTATGGTGCTATTTCATCCTCTAGATACGAATTCTGTCCATATTTGAAAGTCGTGGGTTCAGGCAGATTACAGACCTGGCTAATGAAGACATCTTTTTACGTTTGTCTAGTCGGTTATGCGTCCAAAGTACACTTATTCCTACAGCGAGGCACTGTCGTCAACTTGGAGGAGACGGGTTCGAATTCCCGTATGCTAACTATAGCTTTCAAATCGTATGTTGGTCATTGTGTAGGCGATTGTATGTTTTATGTTGGTGACGTGTCCTGTGTCGACGTCTGTGGCTTTGTTAGCGGGGGGGGGGGGGGTTGTAGGGAAACACAGTTTCACAATCCCCGACACACCGAGTCCAGGGTTCAAAATCAGCCGCGGGCTGGTATGTAAGCAGAACGATTTGCGTTGATTTCGATAGTATGATGCGTCGACTGTTCAGAAAGCAATGGCAAGCTACTTCTCGTGAAGTTGCCTAGTAAATCAAAAACAGTTAATAAATGCTTGGCTTGATTGCAGCGTGCTGTAAATAGCAAGGAACTAATTTTAAGAGAGTCCTCTAATCTCTACTTGTTTCTTCCACTTGTATCTACGCCAATCGCCATCTGTGAATTATGGGGGTGCATACGACAGTGATCGATCAGCACGAAGATCAGCACGAAGATCAGCACGAAGATCAGCACGCGAAATTGCAGACTCTCTGGGTATGGGGATTATGAGACAGGGACCGATCAGTACGAAGATGAGCACAGGAAATTGTAGACTCCCTGTGTATGGGGGTGTATTTTTTTTCCGCGTTTCCATCCTGTTTCAGGATATTGCGGTCAACACCAGCATCTTTCAGCTGTATGTTGATTCCTAGGCTAGATTACGCTCATCAGCACGCCACGACTTTCTGAGCGACCGGCTCCATACTCTCATAAGTCATTGGCGCGACTCGAACCACTTCTAATTCTCGTGCGCTCACGTCAACCACGAGAGTATTCGGGGTTAACGGAGAAAGCTGCTAACGCCTCGGCCAGGAAGCCGGCGTATGGGGGTGTATGACGCGGGGAAACTGCCAGGGATCGATAGACATGTCGGCAGGCCGTGATGAGAGTGACGTTCTGCGGAGTACCTAACACATGATGATTATGATGATGAGTTCCGTCAGTGGTAGCCTGGCTAATATCCACCTGGTCGTGCAGTAAAGGAGCTTCACAGGAGCTCTGCCTTCATTCGAAGGTCGTTCAGTACGAATTTCCGCTCTACCCGAAACAACCTTTGTTTCAATTGCTTTGTTTGCCCTCTGTTTTATAATTCTATTCCTTTGTCTTCTATGGCAAAATTAATTTTACATTCGCTCGATTTTAACTCAAGCGTAGAGTGATTTTTGCGTGTAGTCTAACTTCCCCTTTTACCAGTATGCCTCGCCTTCAGGCGAACCCACCCCGACTTCTGAGTTAGCTGTAACTTTCGTCCCCAAGTCCAGGACGAGAAGTTAACATTGTAGTCCAACTGACCGGTTGAAGCCGCTACCTCGGCATAAGTGCACCGGAATGAACATCGAGAGCGAGCTCTCCTATAACTTAAAGCTTGTGCACCCATGTCTCAAGTTTCGTATTCTGTTGTTCAGGGTGAACTTTATTACAATGGTAACTTTCCGTCTTGATGTTACATTGTGCTTCAAAAAGGCATGATAGCTACAACCCATGGCGATAGTGAATGTGACTGATAAGATCAATTCGCAATATAGATGTTCGTCCACAGTGGATGCATGTGAACACATGGTCATTCCCACCATCATGCACCATCTTACGTCTCACACGCTCGGTGTGTGACGTATCTGCAATCATTTTCTCCTTTGTCTTTATTCCATTTCTTATATTTGCCCTCCATGCAACACGTTCAGCGGCGACTTGCTCCAAATATGTATTATCAATGCCTGTATCAGTCATATCCAGCGTACACACATTTGTATCGTTGTAGAGGCCGACCCCGAGATCTCTTTTTTTTTCTTCTTTTGTTCGCATACCCTTTACAGGACATCGCTATCAACATCAGCATCTTTCAGCTAATTGTTGATTTCTTGGCAAGATTACGCTCAGTAGTTTGCCATTGATTTCTAAACGACCGGCTCACATACCCCGTATTTACCGACGCGGCTAGAACCGCCACCGATTCTCGCGCACGTCACGTTACTCACGAGAGTATACGGGATTACGGAGAAAGTCGCTAACCCCTAGACCAGTTAAAAATAAATTAATTAAGTTGTATGTCCTTCGCAGGACGTAGCAGTCAACCCCAGCATTTTCGCTGTTCGTGATTCCTGGGCAAATGTTACGTTCAGTAGTTTGCCATTGCTTTCTAGGCCAGTTACCCATCTGTAATTCACCAAAAAAGATGTCCTTTGGTATTCTACCATCATCCATCCTCCTAACGTGTCTTATCCATCTCAGTCTACGAAGACTGAGCATGGAACAAACCGCCACACAACCTGATCTTTCCAATTGTGAATGTTATACTTAATTTGTTTTTATGCTACGTGTTTTCTTATTTTAGTGCCAATCGTTTTCTTACACGTCTTTTATTATTCTCCTGGACGTCTTTGAACTAGGCTTGCACCTGTTTCGCGTTCTTCGATTGTATCCACCGCTTTCGTGGATAAGCACGCACGTACGTGTATGT
Organism: Cepaea hortensis; assembly: GCA_963921405.1. Classification (NCBI taxonomy): domain Eukaryota; kingdom Metazoa; phylum Mollusca; class Gastropoda; order Stylommatophora; family Helicidae; genus Cepaea; species Cepaea hortensis. The sequence goes on from OY992893.1 coordinate 26,874,901, forward strand.
TCGTTAATTCTAGACAGTCTAAAAATAGCCGACAATAACCACAGTGTGTGAGCATCACGACATGCGCAGACGTAATTGCCAACGATTTTCTTTAGCGATCTCCAAGTTTAAAAAACAAGTACATTATAATTTTCAACGAACAATTTACAAGTTAGCTTGACCTTTCAGGTTGTGGATCTGTTAGCCAGTGTGTCTTTCTTTCTTTCTTTCTTTCTTTCTTTCTTTCTTTCTTTCTTTCTTTCTGTTTTGTCTTTCTTTCAGTCTGTCTGTCTATCTGTCTATATGTCTGTCTTTCTTTTCTTTTCTTTCGTTCTGTCTGTATTTCTTTCTGTTTGTTTTTTCTCGTTCTTTCTTTCTTTCTTTCTTTCTTTCTTTCTTTCTTTCTTTCTTGTATTATTTTATGCCTTTCTTCCTTTCTTTTTTCATTCTTACTTTTCTTTCTTTCTTCCTTTTTTCTGGCTGCCTGTCTTTTCCCCTTCTTTCTTGTCTTTTCTTTCATTCTGTCTGACGTTTTCTGTTTTCTTTATTTCTTACTTTTCTTTTTCTTTCTTTCTTTCTTTCTTTGTTTGTTTGTTTGTTTGTTTGTTTCTTTCTTTTTTTCTTTCTTTCTTTTCTTTCTTTATTTATTTTTTTGTTTTCTGTATGTCTTTCTTTCTTTCTTTCTGTTTCTCAGTCTATCTATTGTTCTGTTGGTCTGCCATTCTGCCATTCTGTCTGTCTGTGTAATTAGAGAAGAAGGCACAATATTTCTTTCCTTCTGTTCTTTTCTTTCTTTATGTCTGTCTTTCTTTGTGTCAAATTTACAAATTAAACATTAGCCTCCCGTATTTAGTCAAACATTTAATTCTTACCCCTGTTGTTATGGCTGGGACTGCTTCTTTTTGCTGAGGCTTGTTATGTTAGCTGGTATTGATGCACTTTCTACTAGATTTCTTGATGATTATGTATATAGCTATAAGCTTTACTGAATTTCGAGTCCCACCTGCCTTGGCAGGGCCAGATCAATTGATTTTGCGGGCTTTATACGGCCAGCGGGCCCGATGTTCTCTCCCCCCCCCCCCCCCCTTTCCTCCCTGATTTAGTTATACGACAACCACGATGGAAAATATGTATGGGCGTCTGCTTACGAAATCAGTTGCTCAATGTCCGTTGCCACATGTGGCAAAATTTGTTTTCCAGATAGTCTGTTTCCGACGGTTTATTTCCGAATGTCTATTTCCGAAGGTTTATTTCCGAAGTTTTATTTCCGAAGGTCTATTTCCGAAGGTCTTATTCCGATGGTCTATTTCCGAAGGTCTATTACCGAAGGTCTATTTCCAAAGGTCTATTTCCCCGACCCTTTGCAGAAACACTATTTCCACAGGGTCTGTGTTTTTGAGTTCTCCTTCCAATCTTCAAGTTCAGCCACCAGCGGGAGCGCCAGACTAATACTGCAACTTCATATCTACGAAAAGACATGGCGATCCTAGAAATGTTAGCCAGGCCTGGAATCCACACTATAGACAGGTCACGCCACAAAGAGGTCGGTGTGACACCTGGTCTCTGATATTATGAACTCACTAGCTGGGTGAATAGTCTGAGCAGCAATGGATTTGTACTGAGTGACATGAATATAATTATCAACACAGATAATACCAAGCCAATTTTGACAATTACAGGAAGACACTGGGACAAGTCAATAAGTTCTCAAACCTAGTAAGGATGATAACAGGTGTCAAACAGAGATAACAATGAGTACACGAAAAGTCAACAGCATAATAACAGCTGACATCTAAAGCTAAATTCTGCTTTCAGTGATAAGTGTTATATATGAAAAGGTAGTGATAAGTGCCGTATGTGAAAAGGTAGAGTCATTTTATCATTGGTTCGAGAATGCAGGGATTGGCCGGCAGGCTGCACTGAATGGGAGGTGCACCGATTGATCTACGACAATTCGCGACCAAGAGATGTAATCATCTGCACAGATAGCTCTGTGCTAAGAGGTAAAAGAAGTGCCTGGGCGTTCGTAGCAAAGATTGGTGGACAGTGCTTGGCGCAGGAGAGCCTGGCACATGATACCACAATATATAGTCTGAGAATGGAGGTGGAGGCAGTCACGGCAGCTTTCCGCTGGCTAGGGAACAAACAGCTCAAGCATGTCGTGATTGTGACGGACTCACAAAGCGTGCTTCTGCCAGAGTGGCAGGCTTTTCCATTCAACAATCAAAAATAGCATCTGTTGGATTTTTTTTCGCCCACATCATGCTGGTGTGACGGGAACGAGCAGGCGGACAAATTGTTTTAGTATGCACAACTTGATGGGACATTCGTGCATGATAAGGCAGATATGGTCGGGTCCATATAGGATATATAGATTATCACGGCTTGGAAAGAATGTTGATGCATGGTGTGACTAGAGGAATAGGCCGACACTCAAAACTCATGTTGATGGTAAAAACTCCGCCACGGCGCAAGTACGACAAGAGGTCTCTGGCTATCAGAAGTCCCCCCCCCCCCCCCCCCTCGCCGAATTTTGCGGCCGATTTACCTTCTTTAGACTCCCAGCAGCGGGCGCGTTCAGATTCTTTTATCGTACTTACCTCACATATGTATATGTTGTTCGACCCATAATTTCAGACCGATCAGCACTTGAGAGGAGATGTGTTCAATATCACGCCGACAGCCTTTACTTCAAAGGAAATGTCATGGTACCTGTTTTAGGCTGTGTTCACCTGCAAATCCTGGTCAGTGAAAAATAGTCTCCGTCTCGAAAGGGATTCAAACATATGAAAATCGAGTTTACCCTTTAAACACGTGTGTTTATACGCATCTGAGATTCTGCTTTCTATGCTGTGTATTGATACATGACAAGGCAGACGTGGTTGCGGCCTTGTGCGAGCACGTGCACACCTCGGAGGAGCAAATGGATTAACATGGTCTGGCAAGAATGAGACAACGAGGAGTGACGAAGGGATCTGGCCGACGCTCAACGCTCAAAGGAAAGGCGAGACGGACTTATAATCAGATTGCTACTGGTACTATTAGTGTTGGAACTCTTCGCTGGCTGGTGAGGATGGGGACGGAGCACTTATGGGAATGCCCCGAATGCTGTGATGTCGATTCCTAAACCAATCAATCAATCAATCAATCTATGCTGTGTTTGTTTTTGTTGTTTTCCCCATAAAACAACATTGTTACTCATGCTCCTTTTTGTACTCCCCACAGCTGAGCTATTATCAAAGCAATCGTGAGATCGATCACACTAACCTTTAGCGACTTAGTAAAACGTACATGATAACAACGCGTCTGAAATTAAAAGTATTTCTCCTATAATTATCAGTTAAACATACACGCCGTGTGCAGCGTTGTCTCTAAACTCCGTGTTTTGGTTTTGTCTGGTTGACTTTTCAGGAATGAAAATAGACACTCAATGACGCAGGCATAATGTTTCAACCTTTTCTGTATGTTATTTGTGCAGTAAAACATGTAGCATTAAATATCTTACACAGTGACTAGATGGTGAGTGTTTGAGGCCGTTATGTGGAAGTGTTCATGATGGGATGTCAGTTTTTGTTGCCGTCATGTGGAAGTGTTCATGATGGCATGTCAGTATTTGTGGCCGTTATGTGGAAGTGTTCATGGGATGTCAGTATTTGTGGATGTCATGTGGAAGTGTTCATGATGGGATGTCAGTATTTGTGGGTGTTATGTGGAAGTGTTCAATGATGGGATGTCAGTATTTGTGGCCGTTATGTGGAAATGTTCATGATGGGATGTCAGTATTTGTGGATGTTATGTGGAATTGTTCATGATGGGATGTCAGTATGTGAGGCCGTTATGTGGAAGTGTTCATGATGGGATGTCAGTATTTGTGGCCGTTATGTGGAAGTGTTCATGATGGGATGTCAGTATTTGTGGCCGTTATGTGGAAGTGTTCATGATGGGATGTCAGTATTTGTGGCCGTTATGTGGAATGTGCATGATGGAATGTCAGTATTTGTGGATGTCATGAGGAAGTGTTCATGATGGGATGTCAGTATGTGAAGCCGTCATGTCTAAATGTTCATATTGGAATGTCAATATTTGTGGCCGTTATGTGGAAGTGTTCAATGATGATATGTCAGTATTTGTGGCCGTTATGTGGAAGTGCTCATGATGGGATGTCAGTATTTGTGGATGTTATGTGGAAGTGTTCATGATGGGATGTCAGTATTTGTGGATGTTATGTGGAAGTGTTCATGATGGGATTTCAGTATCTGTGGCCGTTATGTGGAAGTGTTCATGATAGGATGTCAAAATATGATGGTTAGCTGACACTGTATGTGATGTACTGATCAAGGTATCAATATTTAAATAATATGATGGTTAGCTGACACAGTATGTTGATGTATTGATCAAGGTATCAATATTTGAAAATATGATGGTTAGATTAACTGATTAAGTGCCATGGGATAATTAATCGTCTTAAGCGTCTTCTCGTATCTGCCATGGGGTTATATATTGCCGAAATGTTATCGTTGCACTATAATACAGCATGTTTGCTTTAATATTGACAACTTTTAAGTAATAACCGTGATACACTTCTACTTCCGTTGCTGGAGCTACGGAGTTCGTGCTTTGTGCAGCGCTTTCGGCGCATCGCCCTGTGGAAAGAGACCTAGCCATTAGGGATAAAACCGGGTCAATGAAGTCTTTCTGGTGACTGCCGATTCCATCGACGATGAACTGTATTTTTCGTGGAGACATTTGTGTTGGCATTCTGGCTGCTGCCTTGTACACAGTTTACTTGTGCGGACTGCTGGCTTGCCGAAACTCCTGTCGTTTCTACTTTTCATATTGGGCAGTGATGAGCATTTTGTGTGATAATCACAGGCACAGGAACGGACCATAATTCCCCGTTGCAGTGAAGTTGGAACCGCGACTAACTAACTAACTAACAACTTCTGATTTTCTGCCGTCCATTTTTGTTTGGCACTGAATCTGTTAAACTTTGTGTTGATGCTATAATCAAATAAATTGAAATACAAGGCTGGTAAAAGTGCACTTCTTCTCTATCTGTGTTTGCCCTTTGTCCTCCATTGAGCTAATGGCCAACACTTAGCTCACTTCAAGTGGCCCTATCTTTAGCTTTATCCATATTATTCATACCTGTCTCTACTTCTCTTCTACGTGGTTTTTTTTACTCTATTTTATTTGCAACGTGTATTTCTAATTGTTAGATTACACTCGACCTTGATGCTTCCAGTATGGTGCTCCTACAAGAAATATTATATCGAACCCAACTAACAAAATGCTGGGGTTGACTTCGACGTCATGTACAGGATATGCAACTAGCTAACGCCTTATACATTATCAAAGTTTTACTAAACGTAATATCTCCGTATGTTTTTTTGTTTCACGGTTCCATATTTTACCAATAGTCAAAGGTTGTCAAATAAGTCTATAGCTAGATTCATAACCAGACCCATAGTCGGAATCTATTATCGTAAATGGCAACCAAATACGAGTTTATTTCCTTGTCTGCTGGACTGACTCCAGCTATAAGAATGTAGAAAAACGTCCATTCTGTGTGTAGCCCAATAAGTCTTTAGGAGTCACGACGCAGACACCGTGCAACAATTTTGGAAACTTCCTGAGCAGAAAGTCGATTTCAGGGAGATTGCTTACAGAAGTAGTGCTTCCTACATTTCAGCGCGAACGGATATGTTTTAAGTGGCCGTGCCACGGCTGGTCCAAGTTCAGTATTGATCATACCGAAACGAAAATCACGGCTATTTATAGCCTGCCCACAATTCGGTAGCTTTATGGAAGAGATAGATTGAAAGACAGCTCATGCAGCAAAAGCCAACACTGACGAAGGAAGATTGAGGTGTCGTAGTCTGGACAAGCTGTACGACCTTCGTTAATGAAGTGAAAATATATTCCCGCGGAGATCCGTGCTAAAATTAAAATACATGCTAATTAACTAATCAATCAATCAGGTGCCGTCTCAATAATGACGGTTTGCTGCGATTGATTTCCAACACTGTCTCTCGCCTTTAATGTAAATTCTGTTAGACTGCTATTCGTCCATCTCTTAATATTATTTTCACACTTGCATAGTTATCTAACTCTTACTCGTCTGCCTTCAACCATACCTTCTAATATGGTTTTTTTTTTTTTATAACAGTGTTGTGTCTTTTAACATGGCCGAAATATTTCAATTGCCTCTTTTTATTTATTTCATCAGCTCTCTTTTGATTCCAAGTTTTTCTAGAACCTCTGTATTTAATTGTTTTTGTTTCCTATAAATAAGACATATTCTTCTGTATATCCACATCTCCGGGGCTTCTATTCGACTTTCCAATTGCTTGTTCATTGCCTTGTCCTCCGCGCCATATAGTAGTGTTGAATATACATATTATTTGACATTTCTCATTTGTATCAGTTATGAGCTAAGAGCCGACATCACTGCACTCATGACATGCCCGCACGCGCTGCGATAATTTGTTCAACAGCCAGCGAAGAATCACACTACTAATCGTTCCAACCGGTTTGAAAGTTCCCATGGTCTTCCCTCTCAGTTTTGAGATTCTTCCAGAACCCCTGCCGATCCCCCGTCATACCATTCTCTCCATATATGGGTTATGAGTCTGTTACACCGATTTCTCCATCTGGTCCAAAAGGCGCCCGACCACCTCTCCCTTGTCCATAGGTAATCTACCACGAACAGGTGCATTCCCTGCCAGCTTATCAACCTGTTGATTCCCCAACACGCCCTCATGACCAGGGTAAAAATCCGTACAATTCTCACAATATGTGACGTCTGAAGCGAGGGAAGCCATTCCACACGAAACATCATTTTTCATGCGTTTTTAATCTCTCTAGATGTTAATACTGATTTAGAGATGTTTAACACACATTTGGCCATTCCTGTTCTTTATTTGTTTTTCTAAATTTCTGTTCCCCTTCTGCCATCATTATTAACTAATAAAACTAATTAATAAATGCGTCCAAAGAAGTTTCCTGCGGTAAGTCTTTGATGCGGTAGCGCCGTCAAATTTTGTTGGCCGAGAGCAGGAGGAGTCGAACCCATATCATGACATCACAAGTGCAGCTGGCTATCATCTTCACTAGCGTTCCGCCTAATTAACTAGTCCATATGCAACATAGAAGATGGGACACGCAGAAATAGAAAACCAACCTCAAGACTGTACAAAGAAGCGAATGAACATGTCAGAAATAAAGAGATGTGTAACGGAATATATCCAAGTGTTTTTTCCAGGCCAGATCTTGTTTCTGCAGTTGTTCATCATCTTTGTGGTTTGCTAGAACTAGACTTGGTTCATGTTCTGTTTTCAAATTAACAATGTCCTTGGGAAGATATGATGAGGGAGCCAGCGGTGGATGTTTCTGGATCTCATGTAATATTTTAATTTGTATCGTAGTTATCGTGCAAACGAACGAATGAACGAACTTTATTTTGAAAGGATTTGTACCAGACGTGGTGAAGGATCCCCATTCCCTGTAGTTATAATTTATGTTTACATTATTGGAAATTCTGCTATCTCTATTTTAGTGTCGCCCGGCTGAAGATCCCGGACAACAGACTACCAACTAAGGTTACTATCTGTCGCGAAAAATAAACTTGATAGTTCGATCGATGAAAAAAAGAGACATTCGTCTGCACAGACACCGGCAACCCTTTGATGTTGTATAGACTGAGGAACAAAATAAGTCGCGTCACATGTCTACACCCGGTCGGCATTTTGTTAACAAGTTGTTGCTCGAGACGGGACAAAAGCGGCATCCGTCTGCAAAGGCGGTAGTCAGCCTTTGATGTTGTAGACGGAATATCTGGACAGACGTCGGAGAGGTTTTGTGATGTAGGGGACATGATTCCCCAGATCCCAGACTAGCGGGACTCTCGGAAGTGCCGGGACAAGTCCCAGATGAAAGCAACATAGACGGCGGATTGATTCCAGTCAGTCGAAAACAGGCGGAGAAAACCAGACCCTGGACTGATTAGCGTCTAGACTTGTTGGTGACGTCACTCAAGCCCCGATATAAAAGCAGTTGCGGTAAACAAGTTCGAGGAGTCGACCAAAAATTCTGAAGTGTTAAAGATCGGCGCAGTATTCCGAGTTGTGTTAATTGAAAGAGACTATAGTGTCAAAGTGTTGATTTATCGGCGGACATAGATCCAGTCTATGATTGCATAGTCTCAATCATCAACCGGAATAGGCATATGGTAGTCTATTAATCATATCTAACTTAGAGTATGATTAGGAATAGAGTACAGTACTGTGCGGTGATATAATGTATTATAGGTGTGGTGATACAATGTATTATAGGTGCGGTGATAGAATGTTCTATACCTGCGGTGCTAGAAAGTATTATAGGAGCGTCGGCACTAGTGTTCTATTGTATGGCTTTAACTAGCTTGTGTGATATATCATTTTACTCAGGGAGTTGAGGACAATGTAGTGGGATAATAATTAGAGAGATTGAGGATGGTTTGGAGAGAGGAGGGGAATGTGAAATGGTAGAATCTTCCAGTAGGGCATCTGCTGGGTTTCTACCCGTTCCTTTATTCTTTCCTGGTATTGCCATGTATCAGACCAATGTGATGAGCTATTTGGCCGTATGACAGAGATCGGATCTCTGTTATAGATCTGAGTGCTGCTATTGGCCTACACTCATCTAATTACGGTCAAGATTGAGTTGCTCTCACCATGATGTTCTCTACTCAACAGGTTCCACTTGAGTGTGCGATGATTTATTACGAAGAAGCAGGTTCAAAGTTTTATACGATGATGGCTCACGGAATGAAGAAAGAGGTTACTGAGAGGCTTTTACACGGGGCTCAGAACCTAGTTGGTCTGCAGAAACCTGGCTTCTGCTGAGTGGGACTTGATGAACATAAGTGTTGTGTTTACTGAGTGATAAGCTTCATCACCGAAGATTCATAACTCATATACCAAGGACACACACACACACACACAACCCACACACACACACACACATATATATATATATATATATATATATATATATATATATATATATATATATATATATATATATATATACACGCATACACATCTACCTAGAAACATTAATAGTTTGTTTGTTAAAGAGGGGGAAATCTTATAATCAGAGACTTGTGAACAGTAGATTTTCCCAAGTGACATTTCAGTTAATTGAAAGATTCTCTGTTCAACAAACATTATTAAACAGAGTAACTTCGCCGTGTTTGTTAGAGTGAAAACCAAGATCGAACAGTGTCTAGCTGATGACCAGCATCATGTTTGTTCGAGCGTTATCGGAGAAAGTCGTCACGTGGACGGAGAAACATCTTCTGGGTGAGGTTCACTGTCCGGAATACATGGTGCTGTTGTGTGCTGAGCACAGTGATGTAACAGACTTTGTTCCTGATTCACTGGTCTGTTTCTACATACACATTAGAATATTCGACACACATTCTATACATTACACACACACATTTCTCACACACATATTCTTTGCTTAAATAAATTATTTGCTGTATTTATTTGTTAAAGCTAGAGTTGTTGAGTATGTTGTGTTGGGGAAGAATGAGAGGGGGCATGATCCAGGGGTGAGTGGGGGTAAGAAAGAGGTGTCGACAGACTGAGGGAGTTTTGTGGACGGATTCTGGTGGTTTCTCTAGGACAATAATATTGAGTTAAAAAATTGTGGGTGTTGATTCCCCTCACTCCAGGGACGACACTAAAGTAATAAAGGATTACTACAACAATATCTACAACAAGACACTTAACCCCAACAAGACTAACAACCAAAAGTTAACACGGGAGAAATATAGAAAGTTTTATTAGAGAATTCGTCTCTAATAACAGCAGACAAATAAATTTAAAAAAAAAAAAAAAACAACGGTGGATGCTTTAGGATGAGATCAGTCCTGTAGGCGAGATTATTCTCAAGGCAGAGGAGAGTCAAGAGTGGAGCATCAGTGTGGTGAGGCAGATGCGGGTCTTTGGAGTGGATATCACTTGGTAGTCGTAGGAATCCTCCCTGAGACACTAGACCGGCCTCCTGTGGATAGGTATCTTCTGTGGCTGTTGGCCTTCTCCCTCGGTCAGGACACGTATCCTCAGCTTACGGTTGCCTTCGGAGTCTTTCGAACTATGGACTATAGTGTGATTTATTTTTGGTTGCCTTCAATATAAAATTCAATAATGATGAGATTTAGCATTTAACCTTATAATTATGTCCACCCAACAAAAATAATTTTGTTCTGGAGATTGTTTATATGCGGTATATATTTTTTTGCCCCCGTATTCATTCCACCATTTTAAGAGTATTACCGCTTCAACAAGACAAACCCCCTCTGTTTTTGAAATTTGTCTGCACGGTTTTCGCTTTTGGCAGACTGAGAGAATTTATATGGGGTAGTTCAGAGGTGTCGTCAAACTCTGGTTTCTTTCATGAAACATGATTATATAAATAAACTAGCTGGCTCGGCCCGGCTCCTGGCGGGGATCTATCTATCTATCTATCTATCTATCTATCTATCTATCTATCTATTTATCTATCTATCTATCTATCTATCTATCTATCTATCTATCTATCTATCTATCTATCTATCTATCTATCTATCTATCTATCTATCTATCTATCTATCTATCTCTCTCTCTCTATCTATCTATCTATCTATCTATCTATCCATCCATCCATCCATCCATCCATCCATCCATCCATCCATCCATCCATCCATCCATCCATCCATCCATCCATCCATCCATCCATCCATCCATCCATCCATCCATCCACCCACCCACCCACCCACCCACCCACCCACCCACCCATCCATCCATCCATCCATCTATCTATCTATCTATCTATCTAATCTATCTGCCTGCCAGCCGACCGACCGACCGACCAACCTACCGACCGACCGACCGACCGACCGACAGGACCGACCGACAGGACCCACCGACCGACCGACCGACAGATATCTATCTATCTATCTATCTATCTATCTATCTATCTATCTATCTATCTATCTATCTATCTATCTATCTATCTAATCTATCTGTCTGTCTGTCTGCCTGCCTGCCTGCCTGCCTGCCGGCCGGCCCTCCCACCCACCGACCGACCGACCGACCGATATCTATCTATCTATTTATCTATCTATCTATCTATCTATCTATCTATCTATCTATCTATCTATCTATCTATCTATCTATCTATCTATCCATCTATCTATCTATCTATCTATCTATCTATCTATCTATCTATCTATCTATCTAATCAATCTGTCTGTCTGCCTGCCTGCCTGCCGGCCGACCCACCCACCCACCCACCCACCCACCCACCCACCGACCGACCGACCTACCCACCGACCGACCCACCGACCGACCGACCGACCCACCGACCGACCGACCGACCGACTGACCCACCCACCCACACACCCACCCAGTCAGCCAGCCAGCCATCCACCCACCCACCCACCTACCTTTCTGCCTACCTACCTACCTACCTACCTTTCTGTCTGTCTGTCTGTCTGTCTGTCTGTCTATCTGTCCGCGCTATTAAATATTGATAAAAGTTACTGGAAAAAACGTCAGGACCATGTGTTGAAAGAGGAAGAGGACTATTGGAGAAAGAATGGATTGAATTTTATGCAACCGAGAGCAATCATCAACCTACTGGAATCGTCCGACACAGATTAAGGTCTGAGCAGATCGCAGACCTTAATCTACGTACACACTTACTGAGATATTTTGCTCCAACTATTCAGACGAATTGCAGGCCCTAAATATTACAGCATCAGCATCAGCTGAAGAAACAAGAAGGAAATGAAAAATAAGGTAAGAAATATATTCCTTCTACTTTCTTGTTAATTTACAAATTATTTACCCCGTGCCTCTGTAAATTCTCTGTCTTTACTAATATTACACATTGCACTCCTCTCGGGATTCTCCGTGGTGAAGTGGTCAAGCCGTCTGACTCGGGCTCCGAAGGTTGTATGTTCGATTCCGGGCCGCGTACTTCATTTCCCGAGGGTCGTCGCTGGAGCTACGGAGTTCTTGCTTTGTGCGACGCTTTCCGCGCTTCGGAAAGAAACTGAGCCATATGGGATAAAAACCCGGTGCAATTCAGCCGACCCTGTCGATTTTAAGCTAGTTCTTTCATTGCACCCACTCCCATACGAATCTGGATACGCCTTTGTGTGTCATCAGAATTGGCAGGTCTCACATTACCGTAAAAATAACTTTGTTAGCGAGAAATCACTAGTTGCTCAGCAAAACATCAAAGGAATGTCGCCGCTTTCAATGATTTAAGTTGTTTTTGGACCTATCAAAGACATATTCCTTGGGTGGGGGTAAATATAAGACGGCTGGAAAAATTTCATAACGATGCAACAGACAGTTTTCAAAATAATTGATCGTGAATGAAGGCAAACAAATGTCGACATACTATAGCTCTCATGACAGCCTCTACTTCCTAGGAGTGGGTTGGGTGTGGTGACAAGTCTTTGGTCTCTGGCTGACATGAGGCGGATAATATCCTCGTTAATATACAAAATAACGGCTGTCCTTTATTATAGAAAACATAAGCCTACAGAATTTCTTTGTAAATCGACGTCTTCTTTTAAGAGACGAAGCACAGAATACAACTGGTTCTTGGTCGACCCTTCCTTCTCAGTGATAGGACCCAGAATGATGGATTCCCCGATAGGCCCCGGGTATTATAAACGAATCAAATTTTGGTTTCGGAAAATAATAACTATATATCTCTGAATTGATGTTGAAGAGAATTAATCATCCACGAAGTCTCTTTGGAATGAACGGATTGGAATTACGGATTATTTATTTGTTTCACCGGAACCGATGAGTTTCACTAAGTCCCCTACACAGAAAATCCTGAGAGAAAAGGCAAATGTCCTCAGAGTTCTCAGTGCGTCATAGACCAGTAGAACTGAGTATACGCCAAAACGTGATACCGGTGGTAAAGCCCCACACAACGGGTAGTGACTGCGGAGAGTCTGTGGCCCGGACAGAGACCCGGTGACGTTTCGTTACAAGATTCAGAATTGTGTACGCAGACCCGTCTGACATTCTGCGCTTGTAATATCTCTGCTCACATACATCAATTCGTCCATACACCACTTATGAAGCAAATCTAGTCAATCACTACAAGAACAGACGCAATATGCATTATGAACATATGGAAAATGTGCAATAATTAATAATACATGATTCGCTAAAACTATTTTTTGGCATAGCAATTAAAAAGGTAGCTTAAAAGTCGACAAGGTCGACTCCATTGCACCGGGTTTAATCCCATATGGCTCAATCTTTTCCCGATGCGCGGGCTGCCGAAAGTTTCGTACAAAGCATGAATTCCGTAGCTCCAACGACCACCCCATGGGTCTCGAAAAACATGACCGCGTGAACCGAAGGACGCGGCCGGGAATCGAACCCACAACCCTCGGAGCCCGAGTCAGACGGCTTGACCACTTCGCCACGGAGACTCCCATTGGCATTGGATTTATAATTAGTAAAGGTAGTTGAAACATACAACAACTAGGAGCATGTGTATTATACATTGTAACTAACATACAACAACAAGGAGCATGTGTATTATACATTGTAACTAACATACAACAACAAGGAGCATGTGTATTATACATTGTAACTAACATACAACAACTAGCAGCATGTGTATTATACATTGTAACTAACATACAACAACTAGGAGCATGTGTATTATACATTGTAACTAACATACAACAACAAGGAGCATGTGTATTATACATTGTAACTAACATACAACAACAAGGAGCATGTGTATTATACATTGTAACTAACATACAACAACTAGCAGCATGTGTATTATACATTGTAACTAACATACAACAACTAGGAGCATGTGTATTATACATTGTAACTAACATACAACAACTAGGAGCATGTGTATTATACATTGTAACTAACATACAACAACTAGGAGCATGTGTATTATACATTGTAACTAACATACAACAACTAGGAGCATGTGTATTATACATTGTAACTAACATACAACAACTAGGAGCATGTGTATTATACATTGTAACTAACATACAACAACAAGGAGCATGTGTATTATACATTGTAACTAACATACAACAACTAGGAGCATGTGTATTATACATTGTAACTAACATACAACAACTAGGAGCATGTGTATTATACATTGTAACTAACATACAACAACTAGGAGCATGTGTATTATACATTGTAACTAACATACAACAACTAGGAGCATGTGTATTATACATTGTAACTAACATACAACAACTAGCAGCATGTGTATTATACATTGTAACTAAAATACAACAACTAGGAGCATGTGTATTATACATTGTAACTAACATACAACAACTAGGAGCATGTGTATTATACATTGTAACTAACATACAACAACTAGGAGCATGTGTATTATACATTGTAACTAACATACAACAACTAGGAGCATGTGTATTATACATTGTAACTAACATACAACAACTAGGAGCATGTGTATTATACATTGTAACTAACATACAACAACTAGGAGCATGTGTATTATACATTGTAACTAACATACAACAACTAGGAGCATGTGTATTATACATTGTAACTAACATACAACAACAAGGAGCATGTGTATTATACATTGTAACTAACATACAACAACTAGGAGCATGTGTATTATACATTGTAACTAACATACAACAACTAGGAGCATGTGTATTATACATTGTAACTAACATACAACAACTAGGAGCATGTGTATTATACATTGTAACTAACATACAACAACTAGGAGCATGTGTATTATACATTGTAACTACACATGGCTGGCTCGGTGGCAAAAAATGTTACGAATGAAATTCGCAATCCCGCGTACCGCTTCCGAAACACAACTAATGGAGATTTGGAATTTGGAAGCAGGCAGCCTTGCGCTGGTGTTCATACAATGACATGAGTGCCGATCGTTTAGAAGGCAATGGCAAGCTATTGAAAGTAAGCTTGCAAAGAAATCACAAACATCCATAAAAATGCTTGGGTCGACTGCGAGGTCTTGTAAAGGATATGCAACTATTTATACTAGTTGCCATTTGTAGATTAGCATTAGGCAATATAGACAACTGAAGCTGCTAATTAAACCCACAGTTCAATTTTCAATATTTATACACATACAGTAAAACCTCGGTTTTCGTTGCCTTCGGTTTTCGTCGATTTTGGTTTTGTCGTTTTTTTCTGCCATAATTGATTTCTCTGTTTTCGTTGGTTGCCTCGGATTTCGTCGGCGTGCTCACAAGACCTCGCTGCAAATTTTGCGAAAACAAATGCAGCTACTCGTTCTTCTGCTCAGCTTGGCGTTGTTTCTCGTTGTGTGAGCATCACTTGCTAATAAGTCCACACAATATTGACTGTCTACCTCTAATTTGCGTAATCAGTTTACGGTTCTCATTTGCTTCTTGTAGGACTTGGTCATTGGTTTATCTGTCTGTCAATGGCATTCTTTGTATTTTCCTAAGAAACCATATGTCACTGCCATTAGATGTTTTCGGCATGATTGCTCATTGCCCACGCTTCACATCTATCCAAATGTAAAGGTTCTCTCTGCAATAGCCACCTGTATTTCCAGACGTATTGGTGTTACCTTTACTCTGGAGTAATCTAGACAGGCCGAGAGAGGGATCATGCTGCATGGGCAAGACAGACTCTACACTTGAGCCCAGGTTGTGTGCTATGGAGAGGCGTAACTCCATTATACGAACTATCTTCTATCAAGACGGCAAGGTGCCAGTCATATTTTTTTTCCGTGTTTCCATCCTGTTTCAGAATATTGCGGTCAACACCAGCATCTTTCAGCTGTATGTTGATTCCTAGGCTATATATATATATATATATATATATATATATATATATATATATATATATATATATATATATATATGTGTGTGTGTGTGTGTGTGTGTGTGTGTGTGTGTGTGTGTGTGTGTGTGTGTACATGTCTGTGGAGATATTATAAGAATAAATACATCGAAGAACTTGGTGATAACTGGCAAGATTGAGGGGAAATGAACAAGCAGAAGACAGAGAAGTAAATACCCGGATGGCTTAGCCACGTGGAGTTGCCGCGACAAGAACACAGAGCTGATCCACGACTCTGGTGATTGTGTGAGATGGCGAAACATGACCGCCCACGCTTATCGACATGGCACATGATGATGATGTGGCCGAGAGAGAAATAAAACTGCATGTGCCCTTGCGGCGTAATAAGGGGTCATTCCACACACGGGTCACGTGGACTGTTGACCTCTCGTTCAGAAAACAATGGTAAACTAATGAACGTATAATTGCCTATACAATATACACGCGGTTGATGGCAACGCCCTGCAATCGTGGTATCAGTATAATTATACAGTAAGACCTCAGTTTTCGTCAATAATCCGTCCGAAAAAAAAATCGGCGATATCCGAAACCGAAGAAAACCGAGGCAATTATTTCCATATGAATCAATGTAAATCCAAGTAATTTGCTCTAGACACTGCAAAATACTTACCAAAACACATTTTATAGAGAATAAGTATATTATTTAATAATATTTTTCGGTCTCAGACTTGTCCGAACTAGCACCCTCGCCGTGCCTAGTAACTCTGTGTATGCCTATGGGCCTCTTGAATTTTTCAAATTATCCTCTTCTGGCCTTTAAAACACTAAGTACACCAGCACACATCCCAGACATTTTCTTAATAATAACTGTTCGACATCTTTAATAAATTGTTGGCGATCTCTATTTCGTTAGCACATTCACGCCTTTCGCAACATTAGCCTCCGTTATTGCTTCCTTTTTCGCCACAATGAAACTTATCGTGGATGGCGACTTCCCGTACATGCGGCCGATTTCAGCAATCTTAATGCCGCTCTCGTATTTTTCAATGATTTCCTCCTTCAACTCGATCGTGTTCCTGGCCTTCTTCTTCAAAGGGCTGCTGGCTTTGGAAACCTTCTTTGTTCCCATAATGGAGCTAACAGGAATGGGTTAACGTATTAGCAAGTGATGCTCACACAACGAGAAACAACGCCAAGCTGAGCAGAAGAACGAGTAGCTCCCTTTGTTTTCGCAAAATTAGCAGCGAGGTCCTGTGAGCACGCCGACGAAATCCGAGGCAACCGACGAAAACATAGAAAACAATTATGGCAGAAAAAAAAACGTCGAAAACTAAAATCGACGAAAACCGAAGGCAACGAAAACCGAGGTTTTACTGTATGTGTATAAATATTGAAAATTGAACTGTGGCTTTAATTAGCAGCTTCATTTGTCTATATTGTCTAAAAAAAACATCCCCCACCCACCCACCCACAGACCCCCCACCCACCACACATCCTACAAACACACATCCTCTATCCATCCACACACACCACCAAGCACACATATATCCCCCACCCATCCACACATCCCTCACCCACACACACATCCTCCACCCACCTACATACACACAATTCAGACACACATGCATGCACCAACCCTTCCACCCCCCACCCACACATCCCCCTCCCACACATAATCCCCCACCTACACACATCTCCCCACCTTCACACATGTCCCCACTCATCTCATAACCCACACACACTCACCCACCCACATATCCTCCACCAGCCACCCACACACCCCCAGCCACCCAGCCAAGCACACATCCACCAACCACACATCCCTCACCCACACACACATCTCCCCGGCATCCCACAAATCCCGCACCAAATCAACAACAGAGAGAGAGAGAGAGAGAGAGAGAGAGAGAGAGAGAGAGAGAGAGAGAGAGAGAGAGAAAGAGAGAGAGAGTTGCATATCCTTTACATGACGTCGCAGTCAGCCCCTACGTTTTTGGCTGTTTGTGATCTCTTGGCAAGTTTACGTTCAGTAGTTTGCTATTGCTTTGTGAGAAACTGGCACCCATACCATTTTATAAAAAAAGAAAACCAACGCAAGACAATCAAAAAACATCGCCCGTAGCTGTGTTTTGAACTGCGTCCGTAACCCCGTCGAGAAAAGAAAAAAAGGGGGGGGGAGAGGATTAGAAGGAAGAGGCGGAGAAGACACATCATCATCACTAAGTGATGCGTTCAGTATAACAGTGATACGATTTATGTATCTTTGGTGTGCAAATTATTCTTTCCCCTGACCGATAGAACTTGTAATGTCCTGATGCTGCTGATTTTGACTGACCCATGTTCTTAATTTCATTGGAAATCAAAAAAAAAAAAATGTGAATCCCAAACAGACTTGACAATTTCCCCTAGCATGTGCATTAATTATCTGTTCTGCGCGTTCATTCCCCCGCGCTGTGCTGGCATCTACAGAATCATGATTACAAGTACACGCACACGGGCATCAGAGGCTTGTTATGCAAGGATTATTTGCTGTGCAATGATTATCCGCTGTTTGCGCAGTACTTCTAAAAAAAAAGTGAACGTTTTTGCACTTGAAATAAGAGTTCGCGACTGCTTGTCCGAAACTGAATTGATAGAATGATAGCGTGCAGAATGTGATTGTCATGGTAGATAACTCGATAGGTGTGTGGAATATTAGACCTACATGTTTACTGGGTCACTGTTCTTGCTGTTGCTGCTGCTGATGTTGATGTTGATGCTGCTGCAGTTGCTGCTGATGTTGCTGCTGATGTTGCTGCTGATGGTGGTGGTGGTGGTGTAGTTGTTGTATGGCCCAGTTGGTTAACTTCTTCACTCTTATACGACCTGAAGTACTATTGACAGATGACGACTGGGCTCCACCTCTTTAAATGTTTAATGGGTTTAAAGGTGAGAGAATCGACTTCTTTGCACCGCTTTTTATCCCGTATGGCCCGGTCTCTTTCTGTAGACTGACCCGCCGAAAACGATCTCCGTAGCTTCGACGACGACCCCTAGGAGTCTCCGAGAAAATTACCATTGTCAACCGAGTAACTGAGGCAGGAAACGAAACCACAATCTTCGGAACGCGAGGCAGTCCAGTCGGATTAACCACTTCGCCATGGAGTCCTCTATTTCTGCATCTCTCTGGGCAAGTAAAACATTTTTTCTCAGTAAGTTGGTGAGGTTTCCAAGCGGTGGGTGCAAGATGTGGGTGTTGATTGTCAGTCATCATTGACTACATTATTTCTCAGCACATTGATGAGGTTTTCAAGTGGTGGGTGTAAGACGTGTCTACTCATTGTCAACCATCATTGACGACATTTGGGACTCTCTTGTGCAGTCACCTACGTATTCAGTCTGTATTCTTTGGCAGGCTGTATCACAGATGAGACTATGTGGTTGCTCCCTTTGTTAGCGGGATTAGTATATCCCCAGGATGTCTCTCAAATAAATTAAAAGAGATTTTAATCATTGTGAACCTCAACCGTGGTATCACCTCTGCATCCCCTCTATACCTGTAGAACAGCTGGCATTGCATTGTTGATGGTGGGAGCACTGGACAGAAGTATTTCATAAGATGCGATTCGCCAGCTCTGCCTAATAGAATTGTCGTTGGATTACGAAGAGTGTCGAATTTCTGCCTTTACCTTCCGTGAGGGACAACCGGCATGCATGAGCCAGTTCTGGTTTAGCCTGTTTGGGGAGAGTAACACGTGTAGATGGAAGGGCGGAGATAACGTCACTGCCCTAAGACTGTGGATTGCCATAATATCTAAAAAATATGTTTATCTAAACATACCCTATCGTAGGGCAATGACTGAAACATCTTTTATGCATTGTTATAAGTTTACTGTGTGTAAAAAATTTTCATC
This sequence comes from Cepaea hortensis, assembly GCA_963921405.1. Lineage (NCBI taxonomy): Eukaryota > Metazoa > Mollusca > Gastropoda > Stylommatophora > Helicidae > Cepaea > Cepaea hortensis. Next base: position 26,894,666 of record OY992893.1, read on the forward strand.
ATCATAAGTGCCCTGCCAGCTAGAGTAGGCGTTCATGACTCTCCACATATCGCGGTCTTTGGTGTTCTGGATCACCTCTGCTGATGATATTCCTCCATGTCACCGGCTCAGTCCATCCAGTTACAATTTATATATATATATATATATATATATATATATATATATATATATATATATATATATATATATATATATATTATAATAATAATAAAGAGTATAGTAATCACTAGCCGGTCATTAGCCGGTTTCCGTGGCAAAGGCTAACGTGTTGGTATGGGAGCCGGTCGTTCAGAAAGCAATGGCAAACTACTAAACGTAAAATTTTCCTAGTACATCAACAGCAGCTGAACAATGCTTGTGTTGACTGCAACGTCCTGCAAGGAATATGCAACAACAACAACAACAACAACAACAAAAATCACTATGTCACCATATTTTGTATCTTTATGTATTTATATCGCGATGAAGTTTGTAGAGCGACTGTACTATTTGTTTTAGGTTTACACCACTATACCGTATTTATGATCAAATTGATCGCTTTTACTTACTAGATCCATTTCTGGTACCCAGTTTAGGCTGAACCGATCTGAAAGCTCAGGTCATTGTTTTAACAAGCCCCGCCTCGCATGAGATCTCAACACATGGCCACAGGGCCGGCGGTGTAGTCTGCTTTCTACAGCGCTACCATGACCCTCAAACAACCTGGCATTAGAAGAAAATATGAAATTCTGTGCTCAATAAATGCGTGTATTAGAAACCAGAAATAGTGCTCAATAAATGCGTGTATTAGAAACAAGAAATACAGTTCACGCACAAACTGGATTAAAAATCTATTGGAATACAAGGATAAGGGTTTACAAGTCTAATGGATTCCAATTCTACTGGATTATAGGTCTACTGGATTACAGGTCTACTGGAATTACAAGTCTACTGGATTACAGATTACAAGTCTATTGGATTATAAGTATACTAGATTGCATGTCTACTGGATTACAAGTCTAATGAATTACAAGTCTATTGGATTACAAGTCTATTGGATTACATGTCTACTGGATTACAAGTCTACTGGATTATAAGTCTATTGGATTATAAGTCTATTGGATTACAAGTCTATTGGATTACAAGTCTACTGGATCATAAGTATACTGGATTACAAGTCTATTGGATTACAAGTCTACTGGATTACAGATTTCAAGTGTACTGGGTTCCAGGTCTACTGGATTACAAGTCTACTGGATTACATGTCTATTGGATTACAAGTCTATTGGATTACAAATCTACTGGATTATTGGATTATTGTGATGGTCCGCACGGCCGAAAGGATCAGATCGCTCGCCCTTAAACTTCCGGTGCGCCGATGCCGAGGTAGCGGGTTCAATTCCGTACACTGGTCATTTGGACTAACCTATTTACCTCTCGTCCTTGACTTGGGGACGTAAACTACAAGTACCTCAGAAGACGAGTGGGTTAGCCTGATGGTGAGGGACAAAGGTGATAGAAACAGCTAAAACAAAAACGTAGCAGTCGACGTGGCGAGACAGCCCTTAAACTACCGGTGCGCTTAGGAGGAGTATTGGGTTCATCCGTTACACCGGTCAATTGGTCTTTACTTCTCGTTCCAGCAATGGCAACCTACATAACGTAACACTGCCTAATCAACCTGTAGCAACTTGTAGTAGCAACGTATGGCAGCAACTAGTAGTAGCAGCTAGTAGTAGCAACTTGTGGCAGCAACTTGTAATAGCAACTTGTAGTAGCAACTAGTAGTAACAACTTGTAGTAGCAACTAGTAGTACAAACGTGTAGCAGCAACTTGTAGTAGCAAGCAGCAACTTGATATAGCGACTAGTAGCAGCAACTAGCAGTAGTAACTTGTAGTAGCAACTATTAGTAGTAGTATGGTGTGTATGGACTCAGCCTGAGTTCAAGCCAGCGAACGAAAATAAAAAATACATGACTGTGACTACCTGAAAATTATTCCAGGGATCAACGGCCAGCAGGAAATGCCAAGGGTCACGTGTAGCTGCTAACACGATCCACTAGTGCTCACGCAAAACTGTTATTGAGTACAGCAGGAAATCAGGAGCTCACACACAAGCAGTGGGCGGCTCGCACGGGGGTATCAACCCTCTGTTCTTCTGTTATCGGTAATTTCTATGGAATTGATTTGTGCCAGGTAGTGAACCCATTTTCTGCTAACTTATCACTCAACAGTGCTAGCTGGGGTCATTGAGTGTGTGTAGTTGTGTTTTCGTGGTAGCACATGGGACGAACATCTGTTCCGTGATTGTGTGTTCCAATCCCTTTTGAGTCAGGGATTTGTATTCATATATATGGGCTTAAAGAGGTAAGACACTACTAAAGCGATCTATGAGAATGAAACTACAGACAAGAAAACGAAAACTACAGATCAGGGCGCGCTAGCATAAATTGAATTTGGCAGAAACTCGAAGAGAAGATTCTTCAGACTCAGAACAGGACATTGCAGACTTTTAGCTTGACCTCCGCCGAATTAGTCTCGTTAATGATCTGCACTTGCCGGTCTCCCTGGACGAGATGTTAGCAGCTTTCTCCGTAACCCCGAATACTCTCGTGGTTGACGTGAGCGCACGAGAATTGGAAGCGGTTCGAATCGCGCCAGTGACTTATGAGAGTATGGAGCCGGTCGCTCAGAAAGTCGTGGCGTGCTGATGAGCGTAATCTAGCCTATGAATCAACATACAGCTGAAATATGCTGATGTTGACGGCAATATCCTGAAACAGGATGGAAACGCCAAAAAAAAAATGATCTGCACTTACAACCGTGGACCACCATGGCAAACCCCAGAGCATATCCCGCCAGACTGCCATGAAATCGTCAGACAGAGAGGGGAAATCAGGCCCACATGAGCGACCCTTCAACACAAACTCTGGAGAACCAGTGACCACCTCAAGAGAACCGCCCCGTGCCGGAATAGAGGCATAGCCATCGTTGATCTCTGACAAAGAATGACTGGTATTATTTTGGGGCATATACAGAAATTCAAAGTATGTGGGCACGTAGATAACATTAGATGGAACATGTATCACAGAGATAAAGAACACGATTGGACAAGCATTAATTGAATTTTCTAGAATTAAGAACATCATGTGCAATAAATCCTTGTCATTGGCGGTTAGACAAAGAATTCTTGCATGTTGCACAAACCAGTTTTAACATATAGCTGTGAATACTGGACAATTAGTAAACACGCATATAATCCCCCGAGAGCTCAGAGATGTGGTTTCACAGATGAATGGTGAACAATTCTGGGACAGCAAAAATGAGTTATCTCCACGGTTTGAAAAAAAACTAAAACACAAAGACAACAGAAGCAGGACACACAGACAAGTTATCAAAAATGGGGTCATCACTATTTTTACAACTCTATGAGACGAGAACGACTTGAACATGTTGGGGCAATAGGGCAGATTTGTAGAAGGGACATAAGGGAAGACATATAGAGAAGACATACAGGAAGACATCTGGAGAAGACCTAGGGGAACATATTTAGAGGAGACAAAGGGTAAGACATCTTAATGAGACATAGGGGAAGACATTTAGAGGAGGCACAGGGGAAGATATTTAGAGGAGGCAACGTTGAAGACATCTTAAAGAGACATAGGGGAAGACATTTAGAAGAGCCAAAGGGGAGAACATCTTAAAGAGACATAGGGGAAGACATCTAGAAGAGACATGGGGGAAGACACTTAGAGGAGACATAGGGGAAGACATCTAGAAGAGACATGGGGGAAGACATCATCTTGTATAGACATAGGGGAAGACATCTAAAGGATACATATGGGAAGATAGTTACAGGAGACAAAGGGGAAGACATCTTGAAGAGACATAGGGGAAGACATTTAGAGGAGACATGGGGGAAAACACCTGGAAGAGACATAGGGGAAGACATTTAGAGCAGATTCTTGATGATCGTTTGTCACGGCACAGAATTTTGTTGGAAATAACAAGTAGTGGAAAAGCGTTATCTCCCAATCAAGGCACTTAAATGTGTGTGGTGTTTATGTTTGTGTGTTTATTTGTGAGTGTGCGTTTATGTGTACGTGTTAATGTGTGTGTCTCTGTTTATATGTGTGTGTTTTATGTGTGTGTTTTATATGTATGTGTTTATGTGTGCGTGGTTATGTGAGTGTTTATGGTGTGTTTGTATGTGTGTGTGTGTGGGTGCGTGTGTGTGCGATTACGTGTGTTTTGTATGTGTGTGTGTTTATGTGTATGTATGTGTGTGTGAGCGTGTGTGTATGGAGAGGACCCTGTTACACACATTGAAGCGTAAAGGAAACGTTGAGAAATCCCTATAATTGTATAAACCAACGGGTAGTCGCTGGGTGATGTCCTTAATTTCTCGCCGGAAATCTTTACTTCTCGTGATCTCTTTTAATACCCACTTTATGGTGGGTCGGCCTGGCAGGTCAAGTTTAAGGATCTGTCACGATTTGGGTTCGAACAGATGACCACAGGGCCGGTAGGCAAGCCACTGTGCTGCCACAATTCCCTATCTCCTTTGGACGTGGCTTATGAAATGAAGAGGGGTTTACATGGAACGTATAGTTTGTCAGTGTGTACAATGTGAGATGAGATACCTCAGGAGAGCTGCCAACTTAACTTTCCGAGACCAAATAAGAAATGATGTCAGACAGACAGTGGGGTCAATAAATTATGCCATATTTGTTGAAAGACAGAAGATCAAATTGTTTGGTCATCTCGTTAGAATGCAACATCATCAAATACCAGCACTAACCTTACATCAAAGAATATCTGCTAAGAGAGCAATAGAATGTCGGAGAAGGACATGGATTAACGACATCAAAGACATTCAACAATCACACGGAATGACACTATCCAGTGCCATCCATCGATTGTTGAAGTGCCAATTATTCCTCCCTACGACGCTTGACGGCAAACGTGGGAGATGATGATGATGATGATGATGATGATGATGATGATGATGATGATTATGATGATGATGATGATGATGATGATGATGATGATGATGATGATGATGATGATGATGATGATGATGATGATGATGATGATGATGAGAAAGATCTGTTACTGGAGAACTGTTGTTGCTAGGAAAATATTGATTAGGTATTGATTGGAACTTATTAACTGGTTCAGTGCGAAACAAACCAGTAGGTTTGGACAAAATATGGTACACAATCAAATGAACAAGTATTATTATGTACATTATCATTCACTGAGCAGAATTCACAATTGCGAAAGATACAGCGAAACGACACAAATAACACGAAAACCCTTGTAGGGCGATATACCACCCTTATGTCCCAATGGGAAGTCACATTTGGCGATATCTATCCTTCGGCACTAAATCAGTTAAATGCAATGGAAGGATGCACTAGTCAGAGGATACACTAGATAAATAGAAGAAATGACAGCTGTGGATACATGGGTATCTGCAACATTTAGTAGATGCGGTTGTTGTACACAGTGAACAACTAGGGTTAAAATTAAATTTTAGGAAGCCACAGATTATGGTAGCCGGTTCCCTGGCTGAGGGTTTAGCAGCTTTCTCCGTTAATCCCGTATACTCTCGTAGTTGACGTGAGCGCACAAGAATTAGAAGTGCTTCGAGTCGCGCCAGTGACTTATGAGAGTATGGAGCCGGTCGCTCAGAAAGTCTTGGCGTGCTGATGAGCGTAATCTAGCCTAGGAATCAATATACAGCTGAAAGATGCTGATGTTGACCGCAATATCCTGAAACAGGATGGAAACGCGGAAAAAAAAAAAACAGATTATGGTCGGCACTAGGAAGAAAGAAACACCACAATGTAATATACAAGTAAATGAGAATATTCTTAAATACGTGAGTCGGTACAATTATCTCGGAACAATCGTAACATCTGATGGGAGATACCTTGATGAAATTAGAATAAGAATCGTGATGGCGTACGTAGCCTTAGCAAGATGGAAACCATATTGATTAATTAAAAGATGTCAATTGCAACGAGAAAAAAAGAGTGTTGAGGTGCTACATGGAACCTGTACTTTTGTATGCATTTGAAGCGTGAACAATGAGCAGACAAGGTGAAAAACATCTAATGGCATGGAAATGTGGTTTCTGGGGAAAATGCCAAGAATACCATGGACAGACAGAAACATAAATAAGAAAGTCCTACAAATCAAAACCGTTGTACGAAGAAATAAATTAAATAATTTTGTGCTATTTAGCAAAATTTGGGGCGGGGGGAGGACAACTGGGGGAAGACCGAGAAGTAAATATCTGGATGTCTTAGCCACGTGGCATGGTCGAGAAAAGAACACGGAGCTGATCCATAACTCTGTTGGTCGAGTGAGGTGACGAATCATTCCAGTCCATGCTTATCGGCATGGCACATGATGATGAGATAGATAAATGGGTAGGTAGGTAAGTAGGTAAGTAGGTTGGTGGGCAGGTTAGTAGATAGGTTTGACCATATGCAGTCCCATATGTAGGAAGTTAGGTTCATGACTGGATAGTTTGCTAGGTGGTGGGTAGGTAGATGAGTAGGTAAGTGTGTAGGTGAGTACGTAGATAGATATTGCGTGAATAGGTAGATGAGTATATAGATAGATATATATGTGAGTGGGTAGGTAGGACCACAGCTAAACGGACTGCAATATCAAAACTGTTACATTGTCCTTAACAGTAGCAGCAATATCAAAGGTAACCCAGTTCCACGGCCAACCAACTCAAACAAACGTTAACGGCTTCTCTAATTGGCCCCGTTTATGTTAATTGCAGTGCCCCATTAATCATAACCTCTGGTCCATTGGTCCTATCGCAGCTTGTTTCTGTTTGTGATATGTATCTTGTGCTACTGGCGCCTGCAATCATGTCGGTATCCGTGACATTTCGCTCCCTCAGAGTTTGCCTGCTAAAGGTCTCACAAATCACATGTGGGCCCATTGCATTGTGTAGTTTCCTATGGTATTGTGTAAGGTTCTCATGGCATTGTGTTCCATGAGTGTAATTTGGATAAGGGGACTAGTGAGGGAGGCAGAATGCTTCCCCGTACAGAAGGAGATGTTAAGGTGTTCACCTCAGACTCAGAAGGCACCCGGTTCAAATCCCAGCTTAGGTTTGGGAATTTTGGCTTCTGAATATTTTCTAATATCATACGTTCCTTTGGTATCTTAAACAGGGTGATTCTAGCTTTCTCTGTAATAGCGAAAAACGGGATAACCTGCTCCAATGTTAAAAATCCCACAGCGTGAGAAAATTGTTCAGAGTAGGCCATAATTGAAATGCCCTGGCAGAATTGTTAAGAAAGGAAACTAGCCACGGGTAGATGGATTCCGCTACTTTGGGTGGACTCTGTATGGAGGAAGTCGACCGTACAAGGGTGGATGGATCCCGCTACTTTAGGTGGACTCTGTATAGAGGAAGTCGACCGTACAAGGGTGGATGGATCCCACTACTTTAGATGGACTCTGTATAGAGGAAGTCGACCGTGCACGAGAGCTTGCTGAAGTCACACACACTGATCTCCGGGGTGCATAGCTAGGTGTGCTTACTGATTTCGAGAGAGGGAAGAAGAAGGAGGAGGAGATGGAGTGGTAGACGGAGCAGAAAGTGTGGCAAAGAAGAGGAATTCTAGGTAGGTAGATACGAACGAACGGACGAACCAACCAACCAACGAACGTATAAAGTGTATTAAGAAGGAAGGTAGGTAAGTAGGTATGTAGGTAGGTATTTGGTAGGTAGATAGATGGGTAAATAGGTAATTGGATAGGTAGGTACTGGGTAGGTAGGTAGGTAGTTTGGTAGATAGGTAGGTAGGTAGGTAGTCAGTTAGGTAGGTAGGAAGTTAAGAGGAAGAAGTAGAGGAGAGGAAAAGAGAAGATGAAGGAGAGGAATATGAGAAGAAGAGGGAAAGGAACAGAAGAAGGGGGAAAGAGGGGAGAAGGAGAAAGGAGAGGAGGGAAAGAAGGAGGAAGGATACGAAGAGGAAGAAACTAAAGAAAAAGATGTTGATTATGATGTAAACGATGATAATGATGATGATGATGATGATGATGATGATGATGATGATGATGATGATGATGATGATGATGATGATGTAAACTATGATAATAGTGTAAACCATAATGATAATGTAAACAACGACGATGATTATTATGATCATGAAAATGATTATGATAATGTACAATAAATTCCTGGAAATAAAATTAATCTGCAAGCTCGCATAAATAATTGCATGCAAAGTAAACTAAACGGCGATGGAAGAAAGATCCATAAATTAACACACATATAAAATGTAAAATCATAGATTTAAAACAAAAACATCTACCACAAGCCCCGTCCATTGAGCGAGCACACGGCTCTATGTCTGCCTCGCCTGTCCTCGTCTAGTTGACCTAGTGTAAGAGAATGTGTCCCAGACTCGCGCGTGGCTCTTTCGCCTAGTTCCTGTCTCTCTCCGCTCTCGGAGACTCCCGTCTAATTCTCGAATCCCGTGCGCGTGTTATCTCCGGCATCGTAGCTCCAGAGAAGTAGAAAATAGCCAGGGACCCAGAAATGGCTAGGGATATTTGAGCACAAGTCTGTGACTGTATTATTTCGTTGGAGCTATTTCTGGTCTGCGTGCTTGGATCGCACCTTTGCAAGAGTTTGGTATTAGCACCCGGGGTGTGTCTGTTCGCGATATACAATGGATCTACTTAATCCTTGCTTGGAAATCTGCAGTGCATGTGAGAATATTACATGTGTTATTATGTTAGAGGTTTTTAATGCATTATTGTTATGTGTGGAAGCCGCGTTAGTGTAATGGCTAGGCGCTCGCCTGGCTTCCCGTTGGTTATAGGATCCAGTCTGCACTAGGACGGGTTTGTAAAAGTGACCCAGGTCGAGCAGGGTTAACATGAGTACAGGAAATGTCTTGGGAAGGAAAAGCGGATGGAGTGATGTTGACAGCATCAGCCACCGAGTACCTGTTGGTCTAAACATATGGGTCAAGCAACATATACCGAAAGCGCCTGTAGGGTGTGAAGGGGTTCTTGACTGAATATGTTTGAAGGCAGTGATGGACTGGCCAAGGTGTCGGCTGGTCTGTCGACAAGTGGGCCCTGGCGACCCCATTGAAGTGGGCCCTGTGGGACCTTGATGAACTGGACCCCGTGGGAGCCTGATAAAGTGGATTCTGTGGGACTCCGATGAAGTGGGCCGCCCTTAAACATTAGATAAATAAAATGTTTTGCGTATCCTTTTACAGGACTTAGCTGTCAACAGCAGCATCTTTCAGCTGTCTGTTGATCTCTTGGCAAGATTACGCTCAGTAGTTTGCCATTGCTTTCTGAGCGGCCGGCTCAGTATCCGCAAGTCACGAGCGGGGGTCGAACCACCTCAGTTCTCGCTCCGCTGCGAGACTCTGCGTGATAAACGGGATTACAGAGAGAAAGTGTTGTAACCCCACAGCCAGAGAGACCGGCAAACATTAGATAGTATGTTTAAAATGTCATTTTAGAAGCTTCATCTCCTGGCAACCACCATTTTTAGCTGCAGTCAGCCATTGCTTAACTGTACTATAAGTAGTTGTCCCCATCATTATCATCATCATCATCATCATCATCATCATCATCATCATCATCATCATCATCATCAAGTATTATAGCAAGTGACTGGACTTGAAGGTTCCTGGTCATTCCCATTGTATTGTTTGTCTTGTAAAGCTCTCTGTGATGCCACATATGATAGATCTGTGCATGCATGTTTCATACATGTTTTTATTTCCCTAACTCTTACTCTGGCAATAGCGGTATTTCGTTGGCTAGGACCATTCCCTGCCAGGTCTCTAGTTATGTGTTTAAACCTCCATCCAGGCGGATTGTTCTAAAATTGACCTGGCTCACCGGCCAACCCATCCTAAACTTGACCTTGACTCACAGGTCGACTCATCCTAAACTTGACCTTGACTCACAGATCGACCCATCCTAAACTTGACCTTGACTCATAGATCGACCCATCCTAAAATTGATTTGGGCTCACAGGTTGACCATCCTAAAATTGACTGGGCTCACAGGCTTACCCATCCTAAAATTGACCTGGACTCACCGGTTGACCCATCCTAAACTTGGTCTGGGCTCACAGATTGACCCATCCTAAAATTGAGTGGGCTCACAGATTGACCCATCCTAAAATTGACTTGGGTTCACAGGTTGACCCATCCTAAACTTGGCCTGGGGTCACAGATTGACCCATCCTAAAATTGACCTGGGTTCACAGGTTGACCCATCCTAAACTTGGCCAGGGGTCACAGATTGACCCATCTTAAAATTGACCTGGGTTCACAGGTTGACCCATTCTAAACTTGGCTTGGGTTCACAGGTTGACCCATCCTAAAATTGACCTGGACTCACGGGTTGACCCATCCTAAAATTGACCTAGTCTCATAGGTCGACCATCCTAAAATTGACCTGGGTTCATAAGTCGAGCTATCCTAAAATTGACCTGCGCTCACAGGTCGACCCATCTTAAACTTGACCTGGACTCTCAGGTAGACCCATCCTAAAATTGACCTGTGCTCACAGGTCGACCTATCCTATACTTGTCCTGGACCCAGTCTATAACTGATACCAGAAAATGTTATGGGAAGTGAAAGCGGTCAGTGTAATATTGACCAAGAAATCACTCGAGTGTCGAGTTGTCTGTAACATATGGAACTAGCACTATATACCCAAATACACCTCACAGCATGTAACAGGGGCCTTTAGTTTTACTAGTACCGCTGCCTCTGTTGTCCTGTATTGTTCTTTCTAGTATCTTGATGTTTCTTTGTACCTTAGAGAATGGTCAAGCCAAAAATAACCTTTTATGAGAAATACATTTGCAGCTGTTGGTAAGTAATTATATCCACGTTAAGCCTCGCTATAGCTTTCTTTTTACATTGTGTAATTTATCCTCTGCACTCTGCTTCTAAACTCTACTTCTGTGAACGACAATCAATACCTAAAAATGTTGTTTTCGTTCTTTTTCAATGGCCTGGGGTACTCCGTAGCAATCGATATTTCTGCGTATTACGATGTGTGTTACGAATAGCACAGCGGAACCGACCAATCATGTCTCTTCTTTAATGTTTCGTAACATATTAAACACGACATTACGGTCCACAGTGTTTGTGTGTTTGTTATTTGATCTAACGATAGTTTCATGTTCTTTACATGACGTCGCAATCAACCCCAGCATTTATTAGCTGTTTGTGATTTTATTGTCAATTGTATGGATATAGTGCATGACTACATTGCCTACTGCTCGTGAGCTTGAAATTTCGATGCGCTGATCCTACTGGTGTGCTATCTGATATATTCTTGATGAATATAAATATCTTACGCCTAACGCGCTAAGTGTACGGATTATATCGTATTCTGTCGTTGTGGACATAGATGGATGATACACCTAGTTAATGAAGATACTCGTTGTAGAGGTGTCTGGTTGGTCGAGTGTAGAAATACATTTTGTTCTTCTTCACCCAGGCCCTACAGTCATTGGAGGGGGCGTGTTCGAATTCCGACGTGGCCTCTCTACAGTTTTCAAATTATATAGTATCTTTTTTTTTTTGTCTTGTTCACTTGCAAGGAATTCAAGTGTAGTCCATTCACCTGCTACTACTTTTAGTGCACTAGACTGCTTTTAGCTGTCTTTATTACCATCAGGCGAACTTTCATGTAAACATGATATTATGAGAACTTTCATGTAAACACAATATCGTGAGAACTTTCATATAAACAAGATATTATGAGAACTTTCATGCAAAATGTGTGTACACAAACCCTGATTTTTGTTTTTAATGATTGTGAGATAGTCCATGATTTACATGTGTATGCTGTCACATTATATTCTGATGTGTTTTTTAAACGCCTTGTGTCCCATTTAGATGTAACATTTGAGCCTATTCTATATTTCTTTATATCATGTGTTCTTTAATATTATTATTTGAGCCCCGTCGGACTGCATATAGTCTTTACATTAATTAATAGCTTCTTATAAACGACCGAGTTAAAGTAAGCCTTGAGGAAAAGTGATAAGTGTGTGATAAGTGGTATTTGTGTACATAACACAGAATTGCACAATCCTGCAGGAGAACACTGCGTGGCTCTACTTGGACAAACCACTTCTATTTCCTCGTAAGTATAAAAGCCTGTGGCTGAAAGTTACGTCAGTTGCTTATCCTTTACAGGACGTCGCAGTCAACACCAGCACCGTTTGCTGTTGTGATCTTTTGGCAACTTTTTGTTCAGTGTAACTGAAAGAGTTAAGATATTAACTGAAATATTTTAATTCTGTTAAATTTCTTTATAAGTGTTTGTTTCTGAATTGTTCATGCTTCGCTAAAACTGCATCTCATGCATGCCTGTTACATCTTCTTGATAAAGCAGGACTTACTTGTGTTGAGAAGCAAGAGGTCCCTATAGCAATACATTATCACCGTGTGCATTGGCAAATAGCGTCGGCGATCATGCCTACCCACATCTCGTGATCTCCAATAAATTGTGTCAGTAATGTGCTGATATGTTTTAATGTAAAGACAAAAACAATAACAAAAGACTGAAAGACTGTCAGAGATCTTCTCTTGTTGTCTTTCTCGACTTTTATTTTACCTTTCATCTCTGTCTAGTGTTTACAATTCGTTCCACTTTTAATGTTCTCTTAATGTTCTCGTATGTGACCTATATATTCCAACTGTTTCTTTCTTCTGGAGTAAACCAGGAAGACCGAGAGAGGCATCATGTTGCATAAGCAACACATGGTCTCTACAATTCAGTCCATTTAGCATTGTTTTTATTTCGGACCACATCAATCCCTTGCCAATAATTTAGCAATGTTTGTTTTTTTTTTATATTTCAGTGACCACATCACCCCCTTGTCAGTAATTTAGCAATGGTGTTTTTAAAATATTTCAGTGACCACATCACTCCCTTGTCAGTAATTTAGCAATGTTTTTTTTTTTTAATATTTCGGTGACCACATCACTCCCTCGTCAGTAATTAAGCAATGTTTTTTGTTTTATATTTTGGTGACCACATCACTCCCTTGTCAGTAATTTAACAATATTTTGTTTATATTTCGGTGACCACATCACTCCCTCGTCAGTAATTTAGCAATGTTTTTTGTGTTTTTTTGTTTTTGTTTTTATATTTCGGTGACCACATCACTTCCTTGCCGGTAATTTAGCAATGTTTTTTCTTATATATTTCAGTTACCACATCACGCCCTTGTCAATAATTAAGCAATGTTTTTTTTTTTTATTTCGGTGACCACATCACTCCCTTGCCATTAATTTAGCAATGTTTTTTTTTTTTTATATTTCAGTGACCACATCACTCCCTTGTCAGTAATTTAGCTATATTGTGTTTATATTTTTTTGACCACATCACTCCCTTGTCAGTAATTAAGCAATGTTTTTTTATTTTTTATATTTCGGTGACCACATCACTCCCTTGTCAGTAATTTAGCAATGTTTTGTTTATATTTCGGTGACCACATCACTTCCTTGCTGGTAATTTAGCAATTTTTTTTCTTATATATTTCAGTTACCACATCACTCCCTTGTCAGTAATTTAGCAATGTTTTGTTTATATTTCGGTGACCACATCACTTCCTTGCCGGTAATTTAGCAATGTTTTTTCTTATATATTTCAGTTACCACATCACTCCCTTGTCGGTAATTTAGCAATGTTTTGTTTATATTTCGGTGACCTCATCACTCCCTAATTTAGCAATGTTTTTTTTTAAATATTTCGGTGACCACATCACTCCCTTGTCAGTAATTTAGCATTGTTTTGTTTATATTTCGGTGACCACATCACTTCCTTGTCAGTAATTCAGCAATGTTTTTTTTTAATATTTCGGTGACCACATCCCTCCCTTGTCAGTAATTTAGCAATGTTTTGTTTATATTTCGGTGACCTCATCACTCCCTTGTCAGTAATTTAGCAATGTTTTGTTTATATTTCGGTGAGCTCATCACTCCCTTGTCAGTAATTTAGCAATGTTTTGTTTATATTTCGGTGACCACATCCCTCCCTTGTCAGTAATTTAGCAATGTTTTGTTTATATTTCGGTGAGCTCATCACTCCCTTGTCAGTAATTTAGCAATGTTTTTTTTTTAATATTTCGGTGACCACATCCCTCCCTTGTCAGTAATTTAGCAATGTTTTGTTTATATTTCCGTGACTACATCACTCCCTTGTCAGTAATTTAGCAATGTTTTTTTTTAAATTATATTTCGCTGACCACATCACTCCCTTGTCAGTAATTTAGCAATGTTTTTTTCAATTATATTTCGGTGACTACATCACTCCCCTGTCAATAATTTAGCAATGTTTTTTTTAATTATATTTCGGTGACCACATCACTCCCTTGTCAGTAATTTAGCAATGTTTTTTTTTTCCAATTATATTTCGGTGACTACATCACTCCCCTGTCAATAATTTAGCAATGTTTTTTTTTATTATATTTCGGTGACCACATCACTCCCTTGTCAATAATTTAGCAATGTTTTTTTCAATTATATTTCGGTGACTACATCACTCCCCTGTCAATAATTTAGCAATGTTGTCCTCTTGAGGGTCGTAATTAGAGCTACAGAGTTGTTGCTATATGAGAAGCTATGGTCTAGTCTAGTTGGTCGTGCGCCGAAGTACACTTGTTCCTGCAGCGAGGCGCCGTCGTCATTTGGAGGCGACAGGTTGGATCCCGGTCGGTAACTATTATAGCTTTCAAAAATTTATGTTGTCTAGTGCGTCTTCTGATCTCTATTTCTTTCTTCTTCTTCTGTGAGCGCCAAATAATACTGTGTGTGTCTATTTGTGTATTCGTCTTAGTGGCCTCAACGGTTCTCCCCATTTATTTCTAGCCCCACTGCTGCGAGAGACTGCGCCTGTAAACTCCCTGTCTACGTTACATGTGGTCAAAGTATTGTAGTTTTCGAGACCCACTATTGTATATGAGCCAGTTTTCTCGGATTTAATAGTTAGTTAGTTAGCTGATTAGCTAACTAACTGCTCCAATTCCCTACTCAGTAAATCTCGCAGCGTGTAAGCGGCCCACGACATCAGTTCTGTGTTGGTTTATAAATCTTCTTTCTCTTCCTGCATAGTGTTCTTGGCTGGCCACACCTCTTTTACCTTGCTGTTTTCTCATGCAAACAGAAGGCTGTGGAAAGTCACGATCCCCAACGCCACACGACATGGACTATAATAGCAAGAAGACGTCCAATACTTTGCCATTGTTTCTGGTCGATTCTGGCCAGGGACTCTTCATGTCGAAGTTGTTACGCCGCCTGCCTCGCCCACCGAAGGTTGTGAGTTTGATTCCATCCTAAGTCGTTCGGTTCACTAGGGTAGCTTTCTCAGAGCCTCCTGGGGTAGCTTCGTTGGAGCTACAAAGTTCGTGTCTGCGACCCCTTCGACAAGCAGCCCTGTGGAAATATATCAAGCCATATGTGATAAACCCGATGCAATGACGTCGATCGTCCAGCCCTTTAAACCCTTTTAAACAATTCTGGCCGCTTGCCGCATTTAGCCCCTGGATCTCCCTGTGACTGGACACTAATCTGACCCAGCACCCGCCTTCAGAATCGTTGTCGGCGAGATCGATCGTCCGTTTCATCCGTTCATCATATTACCCAGATACACCCCCTTAATAGACTCGCTTCATAAAGTTTTCATGGGTATATGGCTATCACTCTATAACGAACCGGATTTGTACAGAATCCCATTGCATTTTGCAACACTCACTTATGCCTTGCAAATTACCGGACCATGCTGAATAAAATTGTACAGGGAGCGTGAAGATTTTAGTAATTAACGTTCGTTTCTGCGTGGAGTATTCCCTTATCATTTCATATTGATTCCTTTCAGGCCAGAGATTCGGTCTTAGAATAATCCAGACGGTATTGTGTTAGTAATGTAGTAATGTGCTGTGCCTTTTTAGATAAGTGGACTGTAGGAATGTGTGTATGTATATATATATATATATATATATATATATATATATATATATATATATATATATATATATATATATATATATATATATATATATAAAACTGTGATATCTATAATTTTCCGTAGTATATTCTAACTTGTTATCAAGAGCATAAAGCAATTTACAGGAGAAAATCAGCGATAGACGACGCTGTGGGTGACAATAGAGCAATGATACTAGATGGACTTGGATTGTGACATCAGAAATTATCTGCAGAAAGTAATCAAACAACTTACTGTTTCAGACGAGGTATGTCGCCCAATTATGTCTGAAAGCAATAATACATTGCTGTTGTTTAATTAATTCAGTATTCTCTCGTTTTTCTTATTGCATTTTCTAAAGGTACCTCGGTTCTTCTTTTCCAGTTATTATACTGGCTCCGTTGTCGGTGGTAATTATATCATCAATATAATTGATCCGAAACACAGGGATACGCGAGCTGTGGAGATACACGAACGCCTACTCCGTGAGACAGGAATATATTGATGATGATGATGATGATGATGATGATGATGATGATGATGATGATGATCATGATCATGATCATGATGATCATGATGATCATGATGATCATGATGATCATGATGATGATCATGTGATCATCTTCATGATCATGATGTTATGATGATAAAATTATGTTGAATGCTAATTTACCACGAAGCCTCTGTGTGTACCTCATTCTCACTGCAATCTTATCACCATCCGGGCCCTGGGTTAAACGGAAATTAAACAACAATATTTGCAGCTTACAGACCTGGAAGAACCTCTCTATCGACAATTACTAAACTTGATTCAATTAGTGACAGCAGAAATAACCCAACAGTTTATTGTTTATGTTTTCAGTTATGTCGCCCCAGTTCGCCATGTCTGGAAGCAATCAACTATTGCTATTGTTTAATTTACTCAGTATTCTTTTTTTGTCCTGGTGGCTGGTTGTAAATACTGAGAACCGTAATTGAATGTTCTATAGAAGTAAACAAAGATCTACACTTCTCTTTATTGACTACACGAAGGCTTTTGATAAAGTGAGACATGTCGACAAGATAAGGATGCTTGAAGATCTACAAATTGATGGAAAAGACCTTAGACTTGTAAAAACATATATTGGAAACAACAAGCTGCCATAAAAAGTGATAATGAAGTAAGCCAATATCAGCCTATTAAAAGATGTGTGAGTCAGGGATGTGTAATGTCTCCAGATCTGTTTTTCCTGTGCAGTGAAAATATTTTTAGAAATATAGAAGATATGGAAGGAATCAACATTGGGGAACGATGCATCAATAACATTATATATGCAGATGATACAGTCTTAATTGCAGACAATTAACGACAGGCATATTCTGAAACAAATGAATCGGTACAGTTATCTCGGAACAGTCATAACATCTGATGGGAGATGTCTTGAAGAAATTGCCACTGCGAAGGTAGCCTTTTGCAAGATGAAAAACATACTGACCAATAAATAGGTATCAACTGAAACGAGAAAAAGAGTGTTGAACTTCTACATAGAACCTGTACTTTTGTATGGATGTGAAGAGTGGACAATGAGCAGACAAGCTGCAAAACATCTGATGGCTGTGAAAATGTCGTTTCTTAGGAAAATGCAAAGAATACCATGGACAGACAGAAAAACCAAAGAACAAGTCCTTCAAGAAACAAATGAAGATCGTAAACTGATTAGAGGCATTAGACATAGACAGTCACAATTTTTTGGGCATGCTATGAGAAGAAATGAATTGGAGAAATTGGTGGCAACTGGCAAGATCGAAGGGAAGAGACCAAGGAGAGGACCGAGAAGTACATACCTGGAAGGCCTGACCACTTGGCATGGTCGAAACAGAAAGACGGATCTGATCCACGACTCTGGTGATCGAGTGAGATGGCAAAGCATGACCGCCCACGCTTATCGGCATGGCACATGATGGATGGATTCATTCATTCATTCATTCAGAAGCATGTCCTTTGCAGAACCTCGCTCCTATAACAACCTTCCGGAAAACCTCTCAATCATAAGCAAGATGTCCCGCATCCGATACACCCATCTGAAGATCATCCGCCACATCCTGCGCCCATCTTCTCTTTGGCCTTCCTCTTCCTCTCTTCCCAGGCATATACCTCTCCATTATTGTTCTCTCCAAACTTTCGAGACGTTTCAAGTGACCAAAATATTTCAATTTTCTTTGTTTTATGATAGATGGATGTTGTAAATGATTGCTCGGTTCCGGTTTCTTGGTTATTGCGATGGCTCTTCTGTCACTTCTGCTAATTGTAATGTTAGCGATTGATTTCTAGTTACTTTATGAGAATGTGTCATCCAATACTGACGTTAAGCCCTCCGGACACTCGCGTATGTTCTCCGTCTCTCTCAGAAGATCTCGAAAATTATGCGCACTTATAGTTCCCGATTGGGCCGTGCGGTAGATTTTCTCAGTATGATGCAAGTTTTCGAAATGCCGCCCCTTTAATGTTTAGTTTTCTTCTGTAAAATAACATTCGATTGTAATTTCATTTAAAAAATAGCACAAAATGTTATAATTTTTTTTTTTTTTTTTTTGTTTTTTGAAAATATAAAATACTTTAAAATAATGATATCAACTATCAACTACAACAATCTACTACAGTTTTACATTTTTAACTTTAACTTTAGCAAATTCGTTAATTAGGGATATAGAGTCAAGAGTGACATTCATTCATTCATTCATTTATTCAGTAGCATGTCCTTTGCAGAACCTCGCTCCCATAACAAGCTTCCGGAAAACCTCTCGATCATAAGCAAGATGTCCCGCGTCCGATACACCCATCTTGAGATCATCCGCCACTTCCTGCACCCATCTTCTCTTTGGCCTTCCTCTTCCTCTCTTCCCAGGCATATATACCCCTCCATTATTGTTCTCTCCAAACTTTCGTGACGTTTCAAGTGACCAAAATATTTCAATTTCCTTTGTTTTATCGTTTTTAATAGCCAACCTTCTTCAATATTCAGCTCTTGAAGTATTGATGCATTTGTTCTTTTCTTTACCCAAGATATTCTTAGAACTTGTCTATAACATTTATAATCAATGGCATTTATGCGCTGCTCAGCTTGTTTAGTAAGTGTCCAGGTCTCACAGGCGTATGTTGCAATTGGAAAGATGCATGCTCTTAAAAATCTAATTTGTGTAGTTCTGTCTGTCCCATTCCATAATTTATTCAGTTGTTTTAGTCTTTGAAGAGCAATTGATAGTCGTCGTTTCTAGAGTGACAGCCAATAGAAATTAATGGCAGATTTATAAGTTGTGTTTGGCCTATGAACTTCTAAAATAGTGTTTTATTAATTTTAATTTGAAAAATCTTCTGCCCCCACTAGCTGCAGAGACATGGAGTATTAGTAAAATTCTCAGAGCTACAAATG
>OY992893.1:26919084-26921584 GCA_963921405.1 Cepaea hortensis
ACCTCCGTCTTCTCATCTCATCTCATGTCATCATGTTCCTCTTGTACCTTGCGGTGTCGAGGTGAAGTATAAACATCGTGAGAGTGCCCGATTGTGGGCTTCATGTATCGATTTTCCCATGGACCCCGCATGGCTACTGTAATTCCTCACTTCCATGTATTGGGCCTTTCGTTCGCCACAGGCCGCGCTCCCCAAGCAAACCAGGAATGGTCTGTCTGTGGCCGACGTCCACTCAGAAAGCTTGCTGAGTGGATGTCGTCCACAGACTGACCATTCCTTCGGACTTCCACCTAATGGATTCGCTAGCCAAGCGTTCCATTTCGTGTAACTGAGACGTTTTTCCACCTCAGTCTGGAGATGACATCCACTCTGCAGCTTCTACTTCGGACTTCTACGCAATGGTTTCGCCAACCAAGCGTTCCATTTCGGGTTAATGACACGTTTATCCACCCTTGATTGCGCTCACTCATTATTGTAACCATTGCGTGCGATTGGGACTCTTTTTCCACCTTTAGTAACGCTCACGAGGTAGGCTACATGGGCTGCCGGCTCAGCACCTTACCTTCATGCAGCAGAGAGCGAGTAACGGCCAGGCCCTCTCAACCGGGGATCCCTCTCATCCCTCAGCTGAGATCCGTAGAACAAGTATCTGGACCAAGCATGTAGCAGGCTTAGCTTCTCTCCTCCATTTAGCAATGGGGGAGTATCGGCCCGGCCCTAAAATCCGGGGGTATTGCTTAGAGGCGTTCAGATATATTCCTCAGTTACGAGTCGTATAATATGTGTTCGGACCAAGAATGTAGTGGCTTCGTGCGCCTGATTCGGACTTTGGGTGCACTGGATTTGCTTTGACTGCCTATCCGCAGTCTACATGCAGAGCAGCAGGTGCGTGTCTCTCTTGGTCTGGTTCCAATCCCTTGAGCTATGCTATCGTTGGCATAGCTCTCCGGGTTTGGAACACGCAAGCCTCATCTGCCAAAGGCTTGCGAACGTGGTTCGTGAGCCGCTTACCAGGCGTTCGAAACGCAGCCGCGACCGATTTGTGCAGCAGACCGTGTCGCGTTGTGTTACAACGTGTTGGTATGGGAGCCGGTCGTTCAGAAAGCAATGGCAAACTACTGAACGTAAAAACTTGCCTAGTACATCAACAGCAGCTGAAAAATACTGGTGTTGACTGCAACGTCCTGCAAGGGATTTGCAACAACAACAAAAAAAGCCCCATCTACCACGGCAAGGTGGAGACACGTCAGGGGGGATTGTGCATTCCAGATGAATCTTCTTTCATAGCCTCTTGAAGTCATTTGCTGTACACGGAAAGCTAAGTCTGCGGCATGTTGTTTGGTCAAGATTAATTATTTAGATCTGTTGTGCTCTTCCTCAAACCGTGTATTCAATTACCGTGTAATTATTTGGTTGACCTATTGATTCGACGCATTATCTCAACACTGATCTTTCAGAACAAAGCTATCATGTTGTGATACATTATTTGGTCGGGTGAACACAGATTAAATCCTTCGATCAATTCTTGTCTAGCGAACTCCAATCCTGGCACATTTAGAAACAGATTTAAACACGCCGGAATAGAACCCATTGTTGAGACACAATACAGCTGAGGTTTTCTTTTGAAATATGCAACATTTTCGTTCTTCTTATTCTTATCTTCTTCTTGTTCGTCGTCTTTTTGTCTTCTTTTCTTCTTCTTATCGTCCTCTTTCTTCTTCTTTACTTCTTCTTATCTTCCTCTTTCTTCTTCTTCTTATCTTCCCCTTTTTTTCTTCTCTTCTTCTTCTTTTTCTTCTTCTTCTTATCTTCCTCTTTCTTCTTCTTCTTATCTTCCCCTTTCTTCTTTTCTACTTCTTCTTTTTCTTCTTCTTCTACTCATCCCTTTCTTCTTCTTCTCTTCTTCTTCTTTCTCTTCTTCTTCTTCTTCTTCTTCTTCTTCTTCTTCTTCTTCTTCTTCTTCTTCTTCTTCTCTTCTTCTTCTTCTTCTTCTTCTTCTTCTTCTTCTTCTTCTTCTTCTTCTTCTTCTTCTTCTTCTTCTTCTTCTTCTTCTTCTTCTTCTTCTTCTTCTTCTTCTTCTTCTTCTTCTTCTTCTTCTTTCCTTCTTTTCTTCTTCTTCTTCTTCTTCTTCTTCTTCTTCTTCTTCTTCTTCTTCTTCTTCTTCTTCTTCTTCTTCTTCTTCTTCTTCTTCTTCTTCTTCTTCTTCTTCTTCTTCTTCTTCTTCTTTATCTCCTTCTTCTAGTTCTTCTTCTGCTTCTTGTTCCCGTTCGTCAATGTCGTCTCGTTGTCTCGTCGGCGTTCTCTTCTTCTTGTTGTTCTTGTTCTTCTTTTTTCTTCTTCATTTCTTCTTCTTAGTCTTCTTCGTTTTGGGGAGAGGAAGGAAGGAAGGAAGGAAGGACGGACGGACGGACGGACGGACGGAAGGAAGGAAGGAAGGAAGGAAGGAAAAAGGCAGGCATTCAGGCAGGGAGCGAGGGAGGGAGAGGTGCTACATGATCAA
>OY992893.1:26926584-26928292 GCA_963921405.1 Cepaea hortensis
CGATCAACTTTCTTCTTCTTCTTCTTCTTCTTCTTCTTCTTCTTCTTCTTCTTCTTCTTCTTCTTCTTCTTCTTCTTCTTCTTCTTTTTCTTCTTCTTCTTCTTCTTCTTCTTCTTCTTCTTCTTCTGCTTATGCTGCTGCTGCTTCTAGTACAATGAAGGAGCCAATTTTCCGCCTGAAGTTTTGGAGCCAAGCAGGAACTGTGTTTTTGTCTGACCGTCTGTCTGTCTGTTTGTTGGGAGATTCTGGGGTCGTATTCCTTGGGTGTTCCCCAAACCACTTCCCCACCCCTTACCCATTTCTCATTAACGTAATTATAACTAAGTAATTTCAATGAGCCGCACTCCCTGGTCTAGGTGTTACACGACTTTCTCCGTAATCCCGTATACTCTCGTAAGTAACGTGACGTGCGCGAGAATTGTTAGCGGTTCTCTCCGCGTCGGTAACTTACGGGGTATGTGAGCCGGTCGCTCAGAAAGCAATGCTAAACTACTAAGCGTAATTTTTGCCAAGAAATCAACAATCAGCTGAAAGATGCTGATTTGACAGCGATGTCCTGTAAAGGATATGCGGGGGAAAAAAATTCAATGAGATATCTCTTTCTACATACTTAATTCTGCTCAATTTCGCATATTTGGTCGGAGATACTGAGGTTTCCGTGTGTCTATCTGTATGCCTGCCTTCCTGTGTGTCTATCGCATATTTATTGTCGTTAACTCCTGTCATTTCAGTAACTGTATGTAAATGTGTGTGTGTGTGTGTGTGTGGTGTGTGTGTGTGTGTGTGTGTGTGCTCACGCGGCCTAGGGTGTGTGTGTGTGCGCGCGCGGGCGAGTGTGTATGTGTGTACGTGCTTTTCTAAATAGCGTGTTCTCATGCCTATATGGGAAATATTCTCTTTGTTTTCATGCGTACCTCGTGATCTAACACAGTGGATGTTCACAATAATGTCAACTTTGCGGGAGGCATCACGTCACTTAAGCCCATATCAAATGAATTACACATCTGCTTATTCTTCTTCTGATTGGTTTTATTTGTGTTTTTCCTCGTCTTCTTCCTTCGCCTCTCTTCCCCTCTCCCAGTTTGCTAACAGCTTTCCTGGGACCACCTGCGCGACAACGCCACAACTCTTGGTAGGGGAATAGGGGAAAAGAGAGAGAGAGAGAGAGAGAGAGAGAGAAGAGAGAGAGAGAGAGAGAGAGAGAGAGAGAGGGGGGGGGGTGAGCCGAGCCGCATCAGCGTTTATGTGTGACTGTCTGTCTGTTTATTATGGAAGAGTGGGATCTTATTCCTTGAGTGCTCCCTGTCACCCTCACCACTCCCCCCCCCCCCCCCCTTTTCTCACTAACGTAATTGAAGCTACGAAATTTAAATGAGCTATCTCTTTCTACATACTGAATTCTGCTCACGTCTGTACATTTTGTGGACGATAACGAGGTTTTCTTGTTTCTTTCTCACTATCAAAAATTCAAGACATTTGGGAAATCTAGGATAATATTAATAGGACACAGTCTGTCTGTTTGTCTAGCTGGCTGGCTGGCTGACTGGCTGGCAGTCCGAGCGTCCGTCCCTCTGTTCATTCAGGTGTCTGCCTGCCTGTATGTCTGTCTGCCTATATGTCTGCCTGTCTGATGCCTGCCTAACTACCTGTATGTGTAACGCATGTTTATTTCATTTACAGTTTTTTTTTGTGTTTTTTTTTTAATTTT
>OY992893.1:26928492-26995992 GCA_963921405.1 Cepaea hortensis
AAACTACGACAGTTGGCATCTCTGGAATGAAAGGAAGGCGTGTAGAAAATTTCATCTCAATCGGATGGGCCGTTCGCGAGCGCATAAAGGACATACGGAGATACATAAATACATACGCACATCCTAATTTATATATAAGATTACGATACTTAAACTCCCGGTGTGCTGACGGCATGAATACGGGGTTAACTCCCAACCCTATTAAACTGCACTTCTATGTTGACTTTTTGTTATGAAAGCTATGGCAAACTACTGAACGTAAAATTGCCCAGTAAATAAACCTGGGTTGGGTTTCTCGCAAACGTCCTACAAAGGACATGTAACATTATTACTTGGAGAAATATAATTATGATCATCGCACTTCGGACATGTCGATAAGTGTATCGGTCTCCTCACGAATTAATCCACCAGCGTACAGCAACTACATGTTCCAGATCGGTGATGGTTGGTGACCTTAGAGAGAACTCCGCGGGCACGTTGTTGTAACGGTTAGCACGTTAAGCTGACAACAGCATGAGTGCGGTCGAACAAGAGGTCTTTTAACTCAAGCGTAGTGGATTAGCCATCAGGCGAACCCGCTCGGATTTCAGAGGTACTTGGAACTTACGTCCCCAAGTCAAGGACGAGAAGTCAACATTTTAGTCCAGCTGACCGGTGTAAGGGTTGAATTTCCTACCTCAGCATCAGGACACTGGATGTTTAAAAATGAGAGATCTTATCCATACTGCAATACCGACCTCGAACAATAGTTTGATTTCATGTCTCGTCGTTCACCACGAGAGGGAAAGACTGGCCGTGAATCCCCCCGAGCATCCAGACCTTCAAAGATGTGATAACACTTGACATATCCTCGGCAGAGATGAACAATATGGGTCTAAATATGGATATCAGATGTCCCTATATAGCATTACCGAAGTCATTAGCTGGTGCATCTAGTCTATCTGTATGTATCTTGCCGGCCTCTCTCTCTCTCTCTCTCTCTCTCTCTCTCTCTCTCTCTCTCTCTCTCTCTCTCTCTCTCTCTCTCGCTCTCGCTCTGCCTTGTCTTGTTTCTATATCAGGAACGCTTGACCCACAGCGTTTTTTCCTTTCTCTGTCACTTTTTCTTAGATAGGAATCCGGCGATAACATCCCAACAAGTTCCAGAAGTACACACATGTATCACTTCTCTTCTTCTATCCAGCAATCAAGCCTCTGGGATTCGTGGCTAATATCTTTCTATCTCTATACAAGGTATCTCCAGCGCAACGTGGATTACTGTAATCCGTCTGTTCTTGAACTTTATCAGTCTTATATTACTGATATATGTCTATTCACTGCTGGCCTTCAATTATATTAGTTACTTATACATTGGAAAACGATTCATAATGGCTAATTCACGCGAGATTTCATCGTTCCAATGCTGGATGTTTGTTTTCTTGTTCTCTACCGGAAATGCGAAGTAGTAGTAGCTTATATATGGGCCGTGTTGTCGGGTATTCGAATCCCCTCTTACGCGTGTATATTTTACAGTGAAGAGCCCCCCCCCCCCCACCCCCAGGTCGAAAATAGGTACCAGAAAAATGCGAAGTAAAGGAGACCAAAATACCCATCAATCGCCAATCGGTTCAAATTATGGACTAGTACTATATACCCAGAGGCACCGTGTTAGTATATTGACTAGATGCTCGCTTACCAGCCTAGTGGTAACGGGTCGAATCCGCATTGGGTCTGACCTAGACTCCCAATGAGGTAGACCTAGCTTGAAGTGGGAACCAGAAATGTAGAGGGAAGTAAAGGTGATTGGTGCGGTTCTGTCCACATCAGCCACCTAGTGACGGTTGGTCTATATCGATAAAGGTCCAGTAAGCATAAAACCAATGCATAATGCGTAAAAGGGTGCTTATTTTACCACGTAATCCCTACGCCTCATGGCGAGACATAAGAGTCCCTTACTTGTATTGTGTACTTGACATGAAATACAACGACATCTTCGATCTACATAGCTCCATTGGTTATGAAAAAAAAAAAAACAAGCTCATTTGCAGTGATTGTTGTTGTTGATGTTGTTGCTGCTGCTGCTGCCGCTGATGCTGCTGCTGCTGCTGCTGCTGTTGTTGTTGTTGTTGTTTCTGCTGCTGCTGCTGCTGCTGCTGCTGCTGCTGTTACTACTATTACTAGAACTATTGTTTTTGTTGTTAGAAACTCGTGGATTGGAGTTATTCACCCCTATACGTCATGAAAAATTATTAACTTTTAATTATTCACTGATTAATTAAGCTTGTATGTAACAAATGAAAACCGAAAACTGATTAGAGAAATTAGGCGTAGAAAGTCACAATGTTTTGGACACGTTATAAGAAGAAATAAATTGGAGAACTTGGCGACAATTGGCAAGATAGAAGGGAAGAGAACAAGGCTAAGGCAGAGAAGTAAATACCTGGATGGCTTAGCCACATCGATTGGTCGAGACGTGAACACGGAGCTGATCCACGACTCTGGTGATCGTGTGAGATGGCGAATCATGATCGCACACGCTAATCGACAAGGCACATGATGATCATGTTGATGATGTAACTGCGCTAATAATGTTATGAGCATGGTCGGACGACGCCGGGGCTCGTTGCCTGCCAAATGATGGAAAGATTTACCCCACTCTACTCCCATTCCTCCGTATATTCAGGCCTACAAAATATGATGGCCCCATTACATTATTTCAGGAAGCTGCCTCGGAACAAATTGCTCATTGTTATTTCTATGATAACAAAGTTACATGTTGCTGGGCCAGCATCACACTGATGTTAAGTATGATCTGAACATTGTAAACATTGAGCTCACCAAGTAGTTGATGTAAGACGTGGGTGCTGATTACTTAACATCATCAAGGGCCAGCATCACACTGATGTTAAGTATGATCTGAACATTGTAAACATTGAGCTCACCAAGTAGTTGATGTAAGACGTGGGTGCTGATTACTTAACATCATCAAGGGCCAGCATCACACTGATGTTAAGTATGATCTGAACATTGTAAACATTGAGCTCACCAAGTAGTTGATGTAAGACGTGGGTGTTGATTACTTAACATCATCAGCGGGGGTTGCTGAATGTCTGACACCATCGTAAGGAATTGCTATGACTCTCGTGTAGTCTTGCAGCGAACAAAATATGTAGTCCTTGTTACATTTCATTAGAGGGGAGATCGTCGTTGGTCCTTCTTTCGAACTAGTGAACCCATCTTGAAATGGTGAGATCTTGATGATTGCACATTACAATGAAGAGATCGTTGTGATCCCACCTTGAATGGTGAGATCTTGGTGATCCCATCTGAAAATTTAGAGACGTTGGTTATCCCACCTTCAAATGAAGAGACCTCGGTGATCCCACATTGAAATAAAGAGAACTTCATGATCCCACCTTGAAATGAAGAGAACTTGGTGATCCCACATTGCAATGAAGAGAACTTGGAGAATGCACATAGCAATGATGAGAACTTAGTGATCGCACATTGCAATGAAGAGATCGTGGTGATCCCACATTGAAATGGTGAGATCTTGGTCATTCCATCTTGAAATGAAGCGACCTTGGTAATCCCATCTTAAAATGAAGAGAACTTGGTTATCCCACTTTCAAATAAAGAGACCTTGGTGATCCCTCATTGAAATGAAGAGAACTTGGTCATCCCACCTTGAAATGAAGAAGACTTGGTGATCCGTCCTTGAAACGAAGAGAACTCGGTGATCCCACCTTGAAATAATGAGATCTTGGTGAGAATGAAGCCAGATCTTGGCACATCAGCACGTCTGCATCAAGCTAACAGCGATAAAATGTAGTTAACGGTGACATGAGGCTAACATATAATCTAAACATGCACGCATAAGATTCTCAGCAGCAACACATTTAGCTGATCTTGTGAGAAACCTCTGGCACAAAATGTCAGTGCTCCCATCTGCTGTTCCATATTATATATTTCTAATGAGTTTTTTTTAAACCCCAATTGTCGATGTTCGTTACCACTCTTTGAGGCAGATTACATTACCTGTTTTCCTTAATTTGATCACCTATGTATTGTGGCTACAGCATGCTTCTATATTTGTCTATCACACAAAGTTTGCCAACACCCAGATTATCATTGCTGTTTGTATCGAATGAAGTTTATTACAATGGTTTTCCGTAGTGTGTTCACTCCCATTTGATCCGCCAGTTTGTCTGTATTATTTTTTCATTGAATTAAGGTTACTCTTTTTATTATTTCTCCTTCGTTTTCCTGATAACCGTTTGGTTTCTACTTGTTGCTGTGTATTTCAATGTTTTCTGGCGCTTGTCCGATGTGTAATTATATATGTTATTTGGCTGTATTTGATATTTGTTATTTAGCTGTTTGATATATGTTATTTAGATATTTCATTTGTGTTATTTAGCTGTTTCGCATATGTTATTTAGCTGTTTCATATATGTTATTTAGCTGTTTCATATATGTTACTTAGCTGTATTTGGCGGTGACTCTCGGAGTGTGAACACACAAATCAGGAAGACATTGAAGGCAGTGGAGACGTTGTTTATGAGACGAGGGCTACGAATACCTTGGATGGCGGTATTTACTAACAAACATCGTCTGGAAGAGGCTAATGATAGCTATACACTACTATAAGAAAGAGACAGTGTTCTTTGGTTATATAATGAAATGAGAGGCATTGGAGAACACAGGAGGAAGAAAGGATGATTGAAGATCAGAGAGGGTGTCATCAAAGAATTGATGCATAGAACCAGGTATCGAAATCTATGGCGAGGCATGAATACCTGCGCCACTCTATAAGGCTCATGATGACGACGATGACGTAATATATTTGTTAATGTTTGTCTAAGCTGTAAAATATCCGTTCTAGACAGAAAGAGCATTATACGAGTATACCGCGTTGCGTTGGTATTGTTGCCGGTCGTTCAGAAAGCAATGGCAAACTACTGAACGTAAACTTGCCAAGAGATCACAGTGGCATAAATGCTGGTGATGACTGCGATGTCCTGTAACACGGATACGCAAAACAATAAAACCAAAAAAAAAACAATTTGCATTGGCAGATCTTTCGAGCCACAATAACTAGATATCCAACAAAATGTTTCAAGCTTGTTCTTTGTACAAGAATGTGTCCTAAGCATCGTCTTCTTCATTCGTCACGGCCTGGATAGAATGGTGCAGCAGATTTTCACCGGAGGATCGTGTCACTAGAGGATCTGGTCCAAACTCAGTACTTCTAGAAACGACACAACGGACACATAATCAGACTACTTCTGCAACCAATAGAATTAGAACTCTTCGCTGGTTGTTGAAGAGGGGGACGGATTCGGATGAGAATGTTCCGAGTGTTGTGATGTAGGACCTTGACATATCTCAACTCCATTTACTTGGTTAGGACTCAAATAATCGCATTTATCTCTCTCGTTGTTGTTGTTGTCATTACAGCGAGATCACTTCAGTTATTCCGCTGTCTCGTGTACTGATAACATGCAAGTTTTCATTGGCTCTTATGTTGTTGCATATATGTCATGGACGAAAATAAAATTTACCGAGACAGCCCTGCAAGAAACAAATGTAAGCAGTAATGTAATTAGAGAAATTAGACGCAGGCAGTCAAAGTCCACATTGGACTTCTTTTGAGACAAAGTCATTGATGTCATGAAACCTGACGAAAGCAAGTAAAGCTGTGTCAGATTAAACTACCTTAGATGAATTAGAAGTACTGGGAGAATATATAATAGAAGTTTTAACTAAATTGTTGAATACTATTTACAAGAGTGGATGCAGACTTAGCAATATGCTGAAATGCTTTTTGCATAGCTTTTTCATATCAACCAGGAACAATTAAATGTTGAAGAATTTCGAACAATCAATCCCATAATCATTACCACCAGACCTCTACTCAGAATTATACTGAGAAATTTAAAAAGTTAGTTGCATGACGTCCAAGCCAACCCCAGCATTGTTTGCATGGTCGTTAGTGCTTGTGCTTACACACACAATGTCTTCTTATTTCTTTCCTCTTTCGATAGGTGTGCGTCACATCAGGTTACGCACTTCAAAGATCAGTGTGCCCTATTCCTATATGCATTTGTGTCAATTTTGCTTCCTCCAGACAGACACTTACCATGCGAGTTTTATATTACCGTGGTTAGACTGTCTTTCCAAATAACATTGCCATGTCAGCCGCTTTACGACCTACTCTTCGCGGTATTCAACTGACGTGGGATTTTTAACGTGTACAACGTGCAGACAGGACCACCTGTTTTCGATATTATCCAAGAGGACTAGGATGACTTCACAACCCAAGAGATTATGAGGACATGTAGTATCATTAGATACCAATGGTTCTTGTAAAAATGTCCGGCCGGGATCCTTCTGGGCCTGAAGCGGACACCGCAGCCTCCTTACCAAGGCACTCTCTCTTAACAATATAGTTAAATGTTAGTTGCATATTCTTTTACCGGACGTCGCAATCAACTCAGCATTTTTATGCTGCTTATGATCTCTTGGCAAGTTTACGTTTCTGAACGACCGGCACCCATACCATTTCGTAAACAACCAACGCAAGGCAGTCTGCTGCCAAATCGCCCGCAGCTGTGTTTCGAACGCGGTTTGGGGGATTACAAAATGCATCCGTAACTCCTTCTTCACAGAACCGACTATCAATGCAGTGATAGGGTTAAATCCGCAGCAGCGGCAGAATTCTTTGATCTACCAGCACAACTGTGGCAACATCCGGACATTACAAACATGGAACTGGACAAAGTTTAGAATTGTTGAAGGAAGGAGAGGCGGTGAAAAAAGGGGTAAGCCGTGGGAGGGATAATAAACCGACAAACGTGACCTCACATTTGGACAGAAGGGTGATATATCGCCATACTAGGATTATCGCGTTATGTGTTTTGTTTCGTAGCATCATTTGCAATGTTCAGTGAATAGAAATTTACATTATAATATCTTTTCATTTCATTGTGTCCCAAATTCAGTCCAAACCTACTTTTTGTTTGGAACTCAATCAGATAACACCTCAACGGCAGTATCTGTCATAGTGGTACATTTTACATGTGTCATAGTGATGCATTTTACATGTGTCATTGTGGTACATTTTACATGTGTCATTGTGGTACATTTTACATGTGTCATTGTGGTACATTTTACATGTGTCATTGTGGTACATTTTACATCTGTCATAGTGATGCATTTTACATGTGTCATTGGGTACATTTTACATGTGTCATTGTGGTACATTTTACATGTGTCCTGGTGGTGCATTTTACATGCGTCTGGGGTAGATTCAATTGTTTATCTCAGTAGTCATTTCTAATCAGGACATCAATGCCTTGCTGTTCGACACTATAGCTCTAAAGTGTAACTCGCTGAAAAAATGGTAGAGATCATGAAATCTGGCAATGCGGTGTAATGGTGAAAGAAGAGGAGTAAGCTGGCCGATTGGCTAAGAATACTGGGTTCTTCTTCGGGAAACCCGTGTTCGACCCCTAGCCAGCAGAGTTCGCGGCGATACTACTAGCCAGGTAGTCTTAATTCCTCAGGCTCAGGACCCCCCCCCCCCCCCCCTCCTTTCCGTCCTACATCGCAAGGTACTATAAGCAGTAGATGACAGTTGACAGATGAAAGAATAAAAATTAGGAGGATGAAGAAGAGGAGGAGGAGGAGGACGAGAAATAGGAAGAAGATGAAGAGGGAAAAAAAACAGAAATAGGAGGGCGAAGTGGAAGAAGTGAAAGAGAAAGAAGAGGAAAGGGAAGAATAAAAGAAAGATGCAGAAGAGAAAAGAATTAATAGGACGAAGAGGAATGGAATAGAATAACGAAATCAAGAGGGAGATGAAATGTAGAGGATACGAAAAAAAAAAGAATGAAGAAAAGAAGAGAACAAAAAATAAATGAAGAGTAAAAATAAAAAGAATGGAGAGAGATTGAAAAAGGAGAAACGAGAACGAGGAGGAGGAATTAAACAAATGTGCTATACCGAACACATCTCAGGATATCCTCTTGGCAGCTGTATGTATGTCACATGCCACACCAGGCGATCACGCCCTGGCACAACTACGGGTTTGTTATGTCTGTGTGTCTTCTGTTATCACATTATCTGCGGTCAGCAAGGCCGAATGCATAAGAGCGCTTGTTGTTAAACTTCCGGTGTGCTGATGGCGAATTAGTGGGTTCAGCCCTTCCACCGGTCAGTTGAACTCAAATGTCCACTTCTCGTTCTTGACTCCGAGACGTAAATTACTAGTAACTCTGAAATCGGAGTGGGTTCGCCTGATGGCGAGGGACGCTGGTAATAGGGAAAGACAATCCACGAGTTAAAATCAGTCCAATGCATTAGAAGTAGTAGCACGTATATGGACTACGCTTGAGTTCAAAACGAGCGAAAAAATAATAAAATATAACTTTATCTGTCAACCCAGCCCGCATCTTCTCCCATGTATCTGTCAACCCAGTCAGCATCTTCTGCCATGTATCTGTCAACCCAGCCCGCATCTTCTGCCATTTATCTGTCAACCCAGTCA
The DNA here is from genome assembly GCA_963921405.1 of Cepaea hortensis. NCBI lineage: Eukaryota > Metazoa > Mollusca > Gastropoda > Stylommatophora > Helicidae > Cepaea > Cepaea hortensis. Next base: position 26,937,023 of record OY992893.1, read on the forward strand.
GCATCTTCTCCCTCATGTATCTGTCAACCCAGTCAGCATCTTCTCCCTCATGTATCTGTCAACCCAGTCAGCATCTTCTCCCATGTATCTGTCAACCCAGTCAGCATCTTCTCCCATGTATCTGTCAACCCAGCCCGCATCTTCTCCCCCATGTATCTGTCAACCCAGTCAGCATCTTCTCCCATGTATCTGTCAACCCAGTCAGCATCTTCTCCCATGTATCTGTCAACCCAGCCCGCATCTTCTGCCATTTATCTGTCAACCCAGCCCGCATCTTCTCCCATGTATCTGTCAACCCAGTCAGCATCTTCTGCCATGTATCTGTCAACCCAGTCAGCATCTTCTCCCATGTATCTGTCAACCCAGTCAGCATCTTCTCCCATGTATCTGTCAACCCAGCCAACATCTTCTCCCCCTTGTATATGTCAACCCAGCCAGCATCTTCTCCCGTGTATCTGTCAACACAGCCAGCATCTTCTCCCCCTTGTATATGTCAACCCAGCCAGCATCTTCTCCCATGTATATGTCAACACAGTCAGCATCTTCTCCCTCATGTATTTGTCAACACAGCCAGCATCTTTCCCCCCCCCCTTGTATCTGTCAACCCAGCCCGCACCTTCTTCCATGTATCTGTCAACCCAACCAGCATCTTCTCCCATGTATCTGTCAACACAGCCAGCATCTTCTCCCATGTATCTGTCAACCCATCCACATCTTCTCCCTTGTATCTGTCAACCCAGTCAGCATCTTCTCCCATGTATCTGTCAACCCATCCAGCATCTTCTCCCATGTATCTGTCAACCCATCCAGCATCTTCTCCCATGTATCTGTCAACCCATCCAGCATCTTCTCCCATGTATCTGTCAACCCATCCAGCATCTTCTCCCATGTATCTGTCAATCCAGCCAGCATCTTCTCCCGTGTATCTGTCAACACAGTCAGCATCTTCTCCCGTGTATCTGTCAACACAGCCAGCATCTTCTCCCATGTATCTGTCAACCCATCCACATCTTCTCCCTTGTATCTGTCAACCCAGTCAGCATCTTCTCCCATGTATCTGTCAACCCATCCACATCTTCTCCCATGTATCTGTCAACCCATCCAGCATCTTCTCCCATGTATCTGTCAACCCATCCAGCATCTTCTCCCATGTATCTGTCAATCCAGCCAGCATCTTCTCCCATGTATCTGTCAATCCAGCCAGCATCTTCTCCCATGTATCACCTGGCTCTCGAATACTTTGAAATTCCCTGTTTGTCACACTTCTCTGTCGTGCCTCTCTTTCCATAACACGACCTTGGATAAGAAGACGCAGTTCCTGTTTGAAACAATCGACTCAGCCTCATACACATCCTGGGCCAGATTCCAAAACAGAGCCTAAAACAACCGGATTGAAAGCATGTGTTAGATATGCTGTGAAACGTAAAGATTGGGAGACGTAAAGCACACACAAATACTTGTTGTGGATTTGGGAGAAAGAGAGTTAGGAAGGAGAACGAACGAACGCACGAATGAACGAACAAACTTTATTTTCAAAGGGTCACAACTTGGGCCCATCCTAACACTCATCTTTCGTAGATCAATTATCTATTATGCATGTTACATTCGCATAGGAAAACAAAACATTGTCAAGTGAAAGTTTTGAACATAAACAATGCATATTGCCATGTTATATGAGACAAACAGGCAGGCAGCCAGACACACATACACACGCACATTCATAAACACATACATACCTACCTGCATTCATACTTACGTCATTTACACAAACTTTCACAGTTATTTACCCACTCAATAACACGCAAGTACACACTCGGAGAGACAGAATGAAAATGTGAAAGAAATAACAAGAAGAGAAAGTGTAAATTATGTTTTTGTAGAAGTGCGATGTACAGGTAAAGTGAAAAGACATGCGGCGTGACAGGGTAGGAATATTGATGGAGTAGGAGGAAAACGCAGGCACAAAGAAATACTTTAAAGGTTCATAGCTAAACAATAGCATACAACGCGGAGGTAGGAATGCTAAAGGAAGCAATGTTTGTGTAACAATATTATTAAATAGAAATGTTAACCAACCACACGGAGTAAGAACTATTAGTAGAATTATGAACATGAGGTGTGCTTTGAACTTGTGATCCATCCATCCATTATGTGCCATGCTGGTAAGCGTGGGCGGTCATGATTCGCCAAATCACTCAATCACCAGAGATGTGGATCAGCTCAATGTTCCTGTCTCGACCATGCAACATGGAAATTGTGACAGAGAACAATATAAATAGTAATTGTATGCTGCATAAATAGTAATCGAATGTTGTATACACGGTGGTGAAAATCTTCTTATATATAAAAAAGACTTGTGCGTATCTCTGTCCGTATGTCCTTTATTTGTTCGCGAACGGCCCATCCGATTGAGATGAAATTTTCTACACGCCTTCCTTTCATTCCAGAGCTGTCAACTGTGATATTTTGTTAGTGTGAAATCGCCTGCTTACTCAGTATTATTTCATTTTTCATTTTTCATCATAATTTCATATATCTCAGGGGACCTAACTCTGTAAAAGTTATTTCAAGGGGCATAACTTTTCTGTATAACTTATAGTCATATTGTGGCATCGTTTTCAAAGATTTATAAACTCTTTGTCCATAGTTATGTACCGGCATATGAGTTATAATAAATAATGATACAATCTGTGAGGCATTTTCAAAGTTTTCATAAAAATGATGCACAATGCATAACATTGTAACTCATCTTTTTTTGCTTAAGAAGTTACTGTAGTCATGCAGGTGATTAGAAAGAGTTTTCATTAAAAATAATGGATGGTGTGTGGTAGAACGTTCTTTTAAGTTACATTTTTTTTTGTTGTATGAATTTAATGAAGCCGGACAGGGTCAGGCAGACAGATAGACAGACAGACAGACAGATAGACAGTCGGGAACAGGAACTTATATGACTACTTATATAAATTAAATGAGATGCTTCACACCAGGAGTTGGGCGATGTCGGGCCGGGTCAGACAGACAGACAGACAGACAGACAGACAGATAGTCGGTAACGGGAACGGGAACTTATATGACTACTTATATGAATTAAATGAGATGCTTCCCACCAGGGACTGGGCGAAGCCGGGCAGGGTCAGCTAGTGTTATATAAATAGTGTTCACGTGTTGTGTAAATAGTGTTGAAATGTTATATAAATAGTGGTCGAATTTTGAATAAATAGTAGGCCTACACTTGTGTTGTACGAAAAGTGGTCGAATGCTGTCGAAATAGTAATTGTACTTAATTATAAATAGCAATTGTTAGCAGTATAAATATATTCTGTTACAGTAGACATAATGGTTGCATTACATCATACATTTGACTGTTTTACGGTAAAAAAAAAAAGCAGTGATGGTATTAATATAAAACAGTAAAGATATGACTGTACAAGTATTAGTATTACAGTAGAAATAGTTATGGTATCGTAGTAGATATAATCATCGTATTACAGTACAAATAGTCATCATATTACCGCAGAAATAATCTTTTTTTTTTTTTTTTTGTCGTAGAAACAGTGATGCTATTACAGTAGAAACGGTAGAAAAAATCCCGACCCTCACCAGGATTGAACACGGGACCTCCAGCACTCTAGGCGGACGCCATGCCTCGAGACCACTCAGCCCCCTAATGGTGGTATTACATAGAAACAGTGATGTTATTACAGTAGAAAAGTGATGGCATTACAGTTGACACGGTGAAGTTACTACAGTAAAAACAGTGATAGATTTATTGTAGAAACAACGACGGTATTACAGTAGAAACATTGATGATATTACTATAGAAACAGTGGTGTTATTACTGTAGAAACAGTGGTGTTATTACTGTAGAAACATTAATGATATTACTGTAGAAACAGTGATGTTATTACTGTAGAAACAGTGGTGTTATTACTGTAGAAACAGTGGTGTTATTACTGTAGAAACAGTGGTATTATTACTGTAGAAACAGTGGTGTTATTACTGTAGAAACAGTAGTGTTATTACTGTAGAAACATTTATGATATTACTGTAAAAACAGTGGTGTTATTACTGTAGAAACATTTATGGTATTACTGTAGAAACGGCGATATTGTTAATGTAGAAACAGTGATGGTATTACAGCAGAAACAGTGGTGTTATTACTGTAGAAACTTTGATGTTATTACATTAGAAATAATTATGTTATTACTTGAGAAATACTTATGATATTACAGTATACAAAGTAGGTGTATTACAGTAGAAACAGTAAACAGTTGTTGTATATAAGGAGGAATACTGGTTCTATTATAGTTAGAATATTGGTTGTATTATAGTAGGAATGTTGATTGCATCGCAATAGATAAAGTTATGGAATTGTAGTAAATATTGTGATTTAATATAAATGTGATAGCCAATAAAATCTTTTAATTTTCCCTGAGGTATTTACTAATTTTCACATTTGTTTTCTTTTTTTTTTTTTCGTCATTTATTGAATTTTGGGACGGTTTTTTTCTAGATGAGGGGGGGGGGGGGTGGGGTGGGGGGGCTTAACCCTGGGCCTCTGTGCTTTGTAAGTAATAGAACTGAACAATGGTTAGACTTACGTTGCCATAACTATTTAGGCAGTTGCGCTGCTAGCATCGAAGAACTGTCACTGTCATTTACTGCCTACATAATACCTTGCGGTGTATGGCAGGAGTAGGGGGGGGGGTGAGGGGAGGGGGGAGTTTTTGAGCCTGAGAAATTAAGGCCGCCTGGCTAGTACAGACGCCGCGAACTGTGCCATTGCGTTCTGAACGACCGGCACTCACATTATTGAATGACTACCAGCGCAAGATGGTCTGCTTCCAAATCGCCCGGATCTGTGTTTCGAACTCGGTATGCGGCATTATTAATTGCTTTTGCGAGCCTTTCACCAAGCACCAGTCCATATACAGGGTGTTTGTAAAGTCTCACTAATCTTTGTATGTAGAACAAATTTGAAAAATGAAGTACGTGACGTCATCAAAACATGTGCTCCACAGTCCATCGTGAAGCAATATGCAGCGAATGGCTGTCTTCTGCTGGAGTAATTCTTTGCACACCAAAACAGAATGGTGTTACAACGAAAGAAAGAGATTTTCGAATTTGTTCTACATACAAATTGTAGAGAGACTTTACAAACACCTTGTAGTATTTTATGTCGATGTAAGGCAGCTAGTAAACCGCCCCTGAACTGTTTATTATACGTCAACACCACTGGACGTGACTTCATCTAACATAACCGCCTTCAAGTGCCCTAATTAAAGTAAAGTCAGATACATATCCTTTACAGACCGTCGCAGTCAACTGCAGCTTTGTGTTTGGCTGTTTGTGATTTCTGGTCAATTGTACTTTCAGTAAATGTTGCATGTCCTTTGCGGTACGTTGCTTGCCATTACTTTCTGAACAACGTTGCGGTCCAACTTATTGCCGGTGTAGGGGTTAAACCGGCTACCTCGCCATCAGCGAACCAGAAGTTTGAGCGCGAGCGCTTTTATCCTTTACACAACTTCGACGACACCATAAAGAAAGGACACTGGTCAAAACACAACGCGCAGTGCTCAAGAGAACGCTCATCAGGCAGTATCAAGTCATTTGCGTGCTCACGTCGACAACCTTGTTCAAGCAAATGACATTGTCTTCGAATTTACAAGTGAAATTTGCTCCCAGGTCGACGCAGCCTAAAGTGTGTACCAGGAAGTGCAATCGCTCGCTGTGAACTCAAGCGTTGTCCATACATGCTACTTATATTAGCACTGAACTTAACTTTGCGTATGGATTCACTTTCCCTACTACTAGTGTCCCCTCGCCATCAGGCGCAGGGCCGGATTTAGACTTGATAAGGCCCTAAGCTATTTGAAATATGGGGCCCTTTATAAGTCCAGATATTCTAAGACAGTGACAAATTGCTCACTCGGACAATATTTTTTGGGCCCCCCACTTTCTTGGGGGCCCCAAGCTATAGCTTGTGTAGCTTATACGTAAATCCTGTACTGATCAGGTGAACCTTCTCCGACTTTAGAGATACTTGTAATTTACGTCCCCAAGTCAAGGACGAGAAGTCAACATTTTAGTCCAACTGACCGGTGTAGGGGTTGAACAACTTAACCTCGGCATCAACACACCGGGTGTTTAAGAACGAGCGTTCTTATCCATGCTGTCATGCTGACCTCTTTCTCTGGAGTACAGGAGGCTGTGGTAATATTGACCACATCACCCATCCAGTGCCTATTGATCTATAAAAGATATGCGACTAACACCACAAACGCAATGCCCATCAAGGCGTTGGAAAGGGTCCTTTGCTTCAACTAAGGAAAATTCTCAACAATCACATTTTAACACGTTCCGTGTTTAAAGATTCACCTCATCGGTATATTTACTGCCGGCTGTTTAGGACTCATGTTTGTGCTAATAAAATATTGTTAGGCGTCACGCGAGGAACAGCAGTAACGAGGTAGCTTGCCCTTTAGCTTGCCGGTCTGGTAATCCTGGTTCAAATCCTCGGCAAGGTGGAGAATTGTTACGAGTCCAGATGGGTCCGTGGTTACCCAACTTCATTAAATAGGTTACGCATTTTTCTCATGTTGACTGGTAGATCATGGTTCCATCGCTGTGCTACTGAGTTGAGAGCGTGGAACGACAGTGAAAGCTGTGAATTTCGTTTAATGCCTTTACATCTGTCCGTGGTTGTTTGTAGCATGAACTGCATATTCATAAAATTGGCGGCCGGCCGGTCGCTGAACTACCTGGGTTGCCTTATGAAGTAATGTGTGGCTGCTGATTTTCTTAGTAACTGTGGTCTCCATCGACGATGAAATGAATTTTTCGTGGGGGTCTTTTGTGTTGGCATTCTGCATAATATACATGTGCGGGCTGTTGATTTGTCGAGATTCCTGTCTGTTCATCTTTTCACATGGGTCAGTGAGGAGTATCCTGTTTGATATTCACAGGCTCAGGAACGGAGCATAATGAGTCGACCTTTTGCCGTGAAGTTGAAACCGCGACTAATTAACTCACTGACTGTTAAATAGGTACACGAATAGTGTCCAGGAAGCTAACAAAAATTTATGATAAATATGGGCTGGCACCACATACCCAATTTTTCTCACATGGCATGGAACTGGTGTCTCCAGCGTTTGACGAAGTTTATTATGCTCCATATTTTACAGACTGGTATAGATTGTTGTACACTTGTATAGACAACATTATACAGACTGGTATAGATTGTTGTACACTTGTATAGACAACATTATACAGACTGGTATAGATTGTTGTACACTTGTATAGGCCACATTATACAGACTTGTATAGATTGTTGGACACTTGTATAGGCCACATTATACAGACTGGTATAGATTGTTGTACACTTGTATAGGCCACATTATACAGACTTGTATAGATTGTTGGACACTTGTATAGGCCACATTATACAGACTGGTATAGATTGTTGTACACTTGTATAGGCCACATTATACAGACTGGTATAGATTGTTGTACACTTGTATAGGCCACATTATACAGACTTGTATAGATTGTTGGACACTTGTATAGACCATTTTATACAAACTCGTATAGATTGTTTGACACCCATAAAGGCCACATTATACTGACATTCCTCTATTCCAATTTTGTGATATGATTATAGACGGGCTCTTTAGAAGATAATGCGGCCGTTTCCCTTGCATTCCACTCACGCGTGGATGGTTTGTATCCTCTGTCTTTGAAAGCAATTCCCGACTGTCAGAGGAAGTGAAAGGGCCTGCTCTTCTCAGGTGTTCTACTTTCCATTCATTCCGCTTGTGAGCGAATTAATAAAACTGTCCCGGGATCCCATGTCGAGGCAGCCTAAACCAGTTACCAGAAAATGTCTTGTGAAGGGACGGCGGCCGGTGAGATACTGCCACAACACCCAGTTGTGCAAGTGCTGATTGGTTATATACAAACATGGGTGTAGCACCTGTATGTCCGAATGCGTCTTACGGGTCTTTTACTTTTAGATAATCCTTTCAACAGCGTTTCCAATAGCCTTGTGTTCTGCCCAATCTCTGCCTCTATGTGGTACAGCTTGGAGATTTCTCCCATAGAATTGAGGCCATGATTAACTTTCTCTTACATTAGAGTACTTTAGAGGACACAGCATGGGGGATGTTGGTTTGTTGAAACTCCTGTCTGTTCCACTCTTCACATGTGGCAGTGAGGAGAATTGTGTGTGATACTCATTGGCATAGGAACGGAGTATTATGGGACGACCCTTTGTTGTGAATTTGGAACCGCGACCTTGGACTAACCAACTGACACAAGGAATTCTTATTTACTTGTTACGACAGTTTGTTTGTTTGTTTGTTTGTTTGTTTGTTTGTTTGTTTGCGTGCTTGCTTGTTTGTTTTTCTTTCTTTCTTTCTTTCTTTTTCTTTTTTTTTTTAATTTTTTTTTTTTGAGAACTGAAATGGATATAATATGTTTTTTTTGTTTCTTCTTCTTCAGCTCCGCTTCTGGCCAGACGTCAGATGGCATCAACAATTTAGGTGCTGGTCATGGCGTTTCTCACAGACATCACTCAGGACCTGTCGTCATGCGGAAGAAAAGCTCCTCGATATCTAGGGGACCTTCTTCCCCAACCTATGCCGCAGATGTCGGCAACGAACACGCTCCTTCGATTACTCCCCCAGACAACCAGCACCTGAGCCACTCCTGCCTGAAGTCTCGAACCGACCATAGGCGGCTTGAAGTAAAGATAGCCGAACAACCGCCACCGGTGAATACTCCGTCCTCAACTGCTGGATCTCTAACCAGCATGGGAGGTTCCAGCAACCTAGATCATGGCCCGTCAAGTTCCGGCCCATCAATGTTTCTTCCGTCTCATGGCCGATACTATCCTTTCACTGACCCACATCCGCCTGATCCATACGCAATAGCCAGATCCAAACAGCGCGGTAGACGGGTCATTCTCAATGTTGGTGGGGTCAAACACGAAGTCCTATGGCGGACGCTTGAGCGAATGCCCCACACACGTCTAGGAAAACTCAGGGACTGCTTGTGTCACGAAGCTCTGATGGAGCTCTGCGATGACTACAACATTAATGAGAATGAATACTTCTTTGACAGGCATCCAAGGTCATTCGCTTCCATCCTGAACTTCTACAGAACTGGTCGGCTGCATCTGGTTGAGGAGATGTGTGTGTTGTCTTTTTCCGAAGATCTGGAGTATTGGGGTGTGGATGAATTATACCTGGAGTCTTGTTGTCAACACAGATATCACCAGAGGAAAGAGCATGTATACGAGGAGATACGAAAGGAGGCAGAATCCATCAGACAACGAGATGAGGATGACTTCGGCGGTGGTATGTTCTCAATATGGCGCCAGAAAGTTTGGGATCTTCTGGAGAAACCAACAACATCAATGGCGGCCCGGGTAAACATTCTCTACATTTTTTTTGTCTAGATTATATTTTTGTTTGACTAGATTATATTTATCTTTGTCTAGATTACATTTTGCTTTTTTAATTCTTGTTAACGTAACGAACATTAATCCTTTAGCATTGATCTTTTAAACTTGTAAAAGCCATGTACATTTCGTCTCTTCTGGAATGTTAGTAGCTAGAACTGAATGTTAAGTTACTTTTGTTTATTAGTAGGTGTTGATTTTATTGTTGATAACATTAATGCTTGAAACCTTTTACAGTACATCGTTTTAGTTATTGAGAATGATTTTCTATAGCACTGTAACATAGATTTGGTTCCTGTTAACCGCACGACTAACTATAACTCCCATTGAAATTGATTCGTCGTATACATAAGACTAGACTTAGTCCCCCAATGTTTTAATTGGCTGTATTGGCACGACTATTTCGCCTTGTTTTTTTTCAGCTTATTCTTACGACTTCATGCAAATCCTTTTATTTTATTCATTTTATTAGCACGACTAGATCCACTCCCCTTGTTTTGATTCGTCTTATTCGCACGACTAGATCTAATTCCCAATAATTGTGTATTCATCTTACTCGCACGACTAAATCTAATTCCCAGTAATGTTATAGTCATCTTATTCGCACGACTAGAAATACTCCCTTTATTTTATCACTTGCTGTGTGTCACGTTTGGTCATATGTAAACCCACTTATCCTTTTCTTGACAAGTAAGAAGAGAATTAGCAGCTCCGCTGAGCATCTAGTAATATACAAGGTAGGCATTCCTAGGAGACATCGCTAAATATATAAGATAGCCATTTCTTTGGGACGTCGCTAAATATACATATACAAGATAGCCATTTCTTTGGGACATCGCTAAATATACGCGACAACCATTCATAGTGGGAAAATGCTAAATACACAAGATAGGCATTTTTATGCGACATCGCTAAATACACAAGATAGCCTTTCCGAGACGAGATCGTTGAATATACAGGGGAGATAGCGAAATAATCAATAAATAAATGTCTAGGAAATATTGCGAAATAATCAATTCATAAATTCCTACGGGACATCGCTATGTATGCAAGATATCAATTCCTAGGAGACCGCTATATATACAAAATATCAATTCCTAGGGACACTGCTAAATATACACGATATTCACTCATAGGCGACATCGTCAAATCTACAAGATATCCACTTCAATAGGATAGAGCTAAATATAACAGATATTCACTCCAGTTAAAGAACTTCACTAATTATAACATATTTCCTTAACGTCTTTTTTAACCTTTGTTTTAAAATAGAAGCTGCAGTTGCGTCTGGCTTGACGGTACGGTGGGTATGGGTTTAAATCCGCCTTATGGTGGGCTGTTCATGTGACCACATAGATCGGCTACCTCGTGAAATAAGCACCAGACACGTCACTAGGAGGTCAGGTGACCGGTGTCATTACAACCGTGTCAAACATCGAACGCCGTTTGGTCAACAACACCATTTCAGCCCAGCACTGTATCCCAGGGGAGCTTGGTAAACAAATTGAATCAAGAATTATACCCCACGGGAGCCTGGTAAACAAACTGAGTCACGAATTTTATCCCACGGGAGATTGGTAAACAAAATTAGCCAAGTATTGTATCCCAGAGGAGATTGGTAAAGAACATTAGCCATGCACTGTACCCCACGGCGGCCGCGGCAGAACAGTAGGCAGCATGTTTACCTGCAGGTTCGATAGGCAGGTGTTCGAATCTCTCTCGAGGGGACAATTTGTTTTAAGCTTTACAAGTCGATCTAGTCTAAAAAGAGTAACAGGGAATGCTCCAGGAAGTGAAGGCAGCAGTGTAGGCAGCTGGTTTAATATTGACCACATCACCCATCACATACCATTGCTCTATACAAATATTGACTACTTCACCCATCACATACCATTGCTCTATACAAATATTGATCACATCATCCATCACATACCCTTGCTCTATACAAATATTGACCACATCACCCATCACATACCCTTGCTCTATACGAATATAGACCACATCACCCATCACATACCCTTGCTCCATACAAATATTGATCACATCACCCACCACATACCCTTGTTCAATACAAATATTGACCACATCATCCATCACATACCCGTTCTTTGTACAAATATTGACCACATCACCCATCACATACCTTTGCTCTATACGAATATAGACCACATCACCCATGACATACCCTTGCTCCATACAAATATTGACCACATCACCCATCACATACCCTTGCTCTATACGAATATAAACAACATCACCCATCACATACCCTTGCTCTATACAAATATTGACCACATCATCCATCACATACCCGTTCTTTGTACAAATATTGACCACATCATCTATCACATACCAGTTCTTTATACAAATATTGACATCACCACCCATCACATCCCCTTCCTCTATACAAATATTGACCACATCATCTATCACATACCCGTTCTTTATACAAATATTGATCACATCACTCATCACATACCCTTGCTCTATACAAATATTGACCAAACCATCCAACACATACCCTTGCTCTATACAAATATTGACCACATCATCTATCACATACCCTTGCTCTATACAAATATTGACCACACCACCCATCACATACCCTTGCTCTATACAAATATTGACCAAACCACCCATCACATACCCTTGCTCTATACAAATATTGACCAAACCAACCATCACATATCCTTCCTCTATACACATATTGACCACATCATCTATCACATACCCGTTCTTTATACAAATATTGACATCACCACCCATCACATACCCTTGCTATATACAAATATTGACATAACCCATCACATACCATTCCTCTATAAAAATATTGACAACACCACCCATCACATACCCTTCCTCTATACAATTATTAACCACATCACCCATCACATACCCGTTCTCTATACAAATATAGACCACATCACCCATCACATACCCTTGCTCTATAGAAATATTCACCACATCACCCATCACATACCATTGCTCCATACAAATATTGACCACATCACCCATCACATACCCGTTCTTTGTACAAATATTGACCACATCACCCATCACATACCTTTGCTCTATACGAATATAGACCACATCACCCATGACATACCCTTGCTACATACAAATATTGACCACATCACCCATCACATACCCTTGCTCTATACGAATATAAACAACATCACCCATCACATACCCTTGCTCTATACAAATATTGACCACATCATCCATCACATACCCGTTCTTTGTACAAATATTGACCACATCATCTATCACATACCAGTTCTTTATACAAATATTGACATCACCACCCATCACATCCCCTTCCTCTATACAAATATTGACCACATCATCTATCACATACCCGTTCTTTATACAAATATTGATCACATCACTCATCACATACCCTTGCTCTATACAAATATTGACCAAACCATCCAACACATACCCTTGCTCTATACAAATATTGACCACATCATCTATCACATACCCTTGCTCTATACAAATATTGACCACACCACCCATCACATACCCTTGCTCTATACAAATATTGACCAAACCACCCATCACATACCCTTGCTCTATACAAATATTGACCAAACCAACCATCACATATCCTTCCTCTATACACATATTGACCACATCATCTATCACATACCCGTTCTTTATACAAATATTGACATCACCACCCATCACATACCCTTGCTATATACAAATATTGACATAACCCATCACATACCATTCCTCTATAAAAATATTGACAACACCACCCATCACATACCCTTCCTCTATACAATTATTAACCACATCACCCATCACATACCCGTTCTCTATACAAATATAGACCACATCACCCATCACATACCCTTGCTCTATAGAAATATTCACCACATCACCCATCACATACCATTGCTCCATACAAATATTGACCACATCACCCATCACATACCCGTTCTCTATACAAATATTTATCTCATCACCCATCACATACCCGTTCTCTATACAAATATTGACCCTATCACCCATCACATACCCTTGCTCTATACAAATATTGACCACATCACCCATCACATACCCTTGCTCTATACAAATATTGACCACATCACCCATCACATACCCTTGCTCTATACAAACATTGATCACATCACCCATCACATACCCGTTCTCTATCCAAATATTGACCACATCACCCATCACATACCCGTTCTCTATACAAATATTGACCACATCACCCATCACATACCCTTTCTCTATACAAATATTGACCACATCACCCATCACATGCCATTTCTCTATACAAATACTGACCACATCACCCATCACACACCCGTTCTCTATACAAATATTGACCACATCACCCATCACATACCCGTTCTCTATATAAATATTGATCACATCACCCATCACATACTCTTGCTCTATACAAATATTGACTACATCACCCATCACATTCCCTTGCTCTATACAAATATTGACCACATCACCCATCACATACCCGTTCTCTATACATATATTGACCCCATCACCCATCACATACCCTTGTTCTATACAAATATTGACCACATCACCCATCACATACCCTTGCTCTATACAAATATTGACCACATCACCCATCACATACCCTTGCTCTATAGAAATATTGACCACATCATCCATCACATACCCTTGCTCTATAGAAATATTGACCACATCACCCATAACATACCCTTGCTCTATACAAATATTGAGAACATCACCCATCACATACCCTTGCTCTATACAAATATTGACCAAATCACCCATCACATACCCTTGCTCTATAGAAATATTGACCACATCATCCATCACATACCCTTGCTCTATACAAATATTGACCACATCACCCATCACATACCCTTGCTCTATACAAATATTGAGCACATCACCCATCACATACCATTGCTCTATACAAATATTGACCACATCACCCATCACATACCCTTGCTCAATACAAATATTGACCACATCACCCATCACATACCCTTGCTCTATACAAATATTGACCACATCATCCATCACATACCCGTTCTTTGTACAAATATTGACCACATCACCCATCACATACCCTTGCTCTATACAAATATTGTACACCACCCATCACATACCCTTGCTCTATACATATATTGACCAAACCACCCATCACATACCTTTCCTCTATACAAATATTGAAAACATCATCTATCACATACCCGTTCTTTATACAAATATTGTCATCACCACCCATCACATCCCCTTCCTCTATACAAATATTGACCACATCATCTATCACATACCCGTTCTTTATACAAATATTGACCACATCACTCATCACATACCCTTGCTCTATACAAATATTGACCAAACCATCCAACACATACCCTTGCTCTATACAAATATTGACCACATCATCTATTACATACCCTTGCTCTATACAAATATTGACTACACCACCCATCACATACCCTTGCTCTATACAAATATTGACCAAACCACCCATCACATACCCTTGCTCTATACAAATATTGACCAAACCACCCATCACATACCCTTCATCTATACACATATTGACCACATATCTATCACATACCCGTTCCTTATACAAATATTGAACACATCACACATCACATACCCTTGCTCTATACAAATATTGACCACATCACCCATCACATACCCATTCTCTATACAAATATTTACCCCATCACCCATCACATACCCTTGCTCTATACAAATATTGACCACATCACCCATCACATACCTTGTTCTATATAAATATTGACCACATCACCCATCACATACCCTTGCTCTATACAAATATAGACCACATCACCCATCACATACCCTTGCTCTATAGAAATATTGACCTCATCACCCATCACTTACCCTTGCTCTATACAAATATTGAGCACATCAACATCACAAACCATTGCTCTATACAAATATTGACCACATCACCCATCACATACCCGTTCTCTATACAAATATTGACCCCATCACTCATCACATACCCTTGCTCTATACAAATATTGACCACATCACCCATCACATACCCGTTCTCTATACAAATATTGACCACATCACCCATCACATACCCGTTCTCTATACAAATATTGACCACATCACTCATCACATACCCTTGCTCTATACAAATAGTGACCACACCATCCAACACATACCCTTGCTCTATACAAATATTGACCACATCATCTATCACATACCCTTGCTCTATACAATTATTGACCACACCACCCATCACCTACCCTTGCTCTATACAAATATTGACCAAACCACCCATCACATACCCTTGCTCTATAAAAATATTGACAACACCACCCATCACATACCCTTCCTCTATACAATTATTAACCACATCACCCATCACATACCCGTTCTCTATACAAATATTGACCACATCACCCATCACATACCCTTGCTCTATACAAATATTGACCACATCACCCATCAAATACCTTGTTCTATATAAATATTGACCACATCACCCATCACATACCCTTGCTCTATGCAAATATAGACCACATCACCCATCACATACCCTTGCTCTATAGAAATATTGACCACATCACCCATCACATACCATTGCTCTATATAAATATTGACCACGTCACCCATCACATACCCGTTCTCTATACAAATATTTATCCCATCACCCATCACATACCCGTTCTCTATACAAATATTGACCCCATCACCATCATATACCCTTGCTCTATACAAATATTGACCACATCACCCATCACATACCCTTGCTCTATACAAATATTGATCACATCACCCATCACATACCCGTTCTCTATCCAAATATTGACCACATCACCCATCACATACTCGCTCTCTATCAAATATTGACCACATCACCCATCACATACCCTTGCTCTATACAAATATTGATCACATCACCCATCACATACCCGTTCTCTATCCAAATATTGACCACATCACCCATCACATACCCGTTCTCTATACAAATATTGACCACATCACCCATCACATACCCTTTCTCTATACAAATATTGACCACATCACCCATCACATGCCATTTCTCTATACAAATACTGACCACATCACCCATCACACACCTGTTCTCTATACAAATATTGACCATATCACCCATCACATACACGTTCTCTCTACAAATATTGATCACATCACCCATCACATACCCTTGCTCTATACAAATATAGACTACATCACCCATCACATACCCTTGCTCTATACAAATATTGACCACATCACCCATCACATACCCTTGCTCTATACAAATATTTATCAAATCACCCATCACATACCCTTGCACTATAGAAATATTGACCACATCATCCATCACATACCCTTGCTCTATACACATATTGACCACATCACCCATCACATACCCTTGCTCTATACAAATATTGAGCACATCACCCATCACATACCATTGCTCTATACAAATATTGACCACATCACCAATCACATACCCTTGCTCTATACAAATATTGACTACATCACCCATCACATACCCTTGCTCTATACAAATATTGACCACATCACCCATCACATACCCTTGCTCTATATAAATGTTGACCACATCACCCATCACATACCCTTGCTCTATACAAATATTGAGCACATCACCCATCACATACCATTGCTCTATACAAATATTGACCACATCACCCATCACATACCCGTTCTCTATACAAATATTGACCCCATCACCCATCACATACCCTTGCTCTATACAAATATTGACCACATCACCCATCACATGCCCTTGCTCTATACAAATATTGACCACATCACCCATCATATACCCTTGCTCTAGACAAATATGGGCCTAACACCATATACCTAATACGCCTTATAGCATAGAAAAGGGTCCTTTGCTTTTGTGTTTGTTGTTTTACTTTTGTTTCCTACATATGACCGGGTGTAATGAAATCTTCGACATATATCTTACCCCTAGCTTACATTGTAATCTTTTCTTAAAAACTTATACTACCATCATCAACACAGATAGTACTACTCCATTTATGACAAGTACAGTGAATGCAGGGGCTCTTGAACAAGTCAATCAATAGGTGTTGTAACCACATCATCATCAGCTTGGTCATGTGCCAGATCGAGAAATGTAGGGGTCGAGGTTCGCTGTCTTACACGACAACCACCAGTCTTGGATCAAGCCTGTGTTCTCGTCCCATTTATGTCATGTGACCAAGCCATGTAGGTATATATCTCTCCTTAGCTTTCCCCGTGCTCTTTTTCCATCAGTCTGCCAATTGTCACTAAGTTTTCAAGCGTCTTTCTTCTCATAAGGTATAGAACACATCTGAACTGTCTATGTTTAATTATCTAATCAATGTGCAGTTCACATTTGTTTCCCAAAAGACTGCTTCATTCGTTTCGTTGTCCGCTGGTTTCTTTACCTTTTCCTGATCATGCATATTTTTTTTTTTACTTAAGACAATTAATAACAAGTGATGGTAGGTCATAAACTGTCACAACTGTAATTTACTGCTAATATAGTACCTTGCGGTGTATGGCGGGGAGGGGGGGGGGTGTCTTGAGCCTGAGGAATTAAGGCCGCCTGGCTAGTGCAGTCGCCGCGACCTGTGCAGGTTATAGTTTTAGTTTTGCCTCTGACAGAAAAAACTCCACACCTTACCGAGGATTCGAACTCGGGTCTCCCGAATGAGAATCTGGCATTCTAGCCACTCAGCCAGCCGCTCCTAATGATCGTAGGTGTAAGGCTGAAGTTAGTAAAAATAGTTAAGTTACCTACATATTCTTTACCAGACGTCGCAGTCAACCCCGGCATGTTTTCACTGTTTGTGATTTATTGGCATGTTTACATTCAGTAGTTTGCCACTGTTTTCTGAATGTTCGGCACTTATACTATTTTATACAATACCAACTCAAAACAGTCTGCTGCCAAATCACCAGCGGTTCAGTTTCGAATTCGGTAAGCGGGATTACGGATTGCTTTCGTAACGCGTTCGCCACAGAATAGAAAATAGTTGGAATGGTCAAAGCAACGTTCAGTAATATACATCAATTTCTCACAGCTAAGCATGCAGCTATGTTAGGAGTTAAAACTAAGTAGTTAGTTAGTCGTTAGATTATCCTCAGTGCACTTCGAACCATACAGTTCATAATTATTCATATACCCTCCTCGGTATTTTTCTCAACGTGTGGCGGGTTAAGACACCAATTCTATGTTGGTTGGTTATTATTGTTTGTCCCCCCTGCAAAGCACTCATGTCTGGCTCCACCACTTTTGACTGATGCTCTTGCAGTTTGGTGATAGTTGCAGATTCACAGTCATCACTAGATTCATTTAATCGGCTTGTCTCTCTATGGGCATTCAGTATATCAACCCGGTCTATTAATGGCCCGCTTTCAGTAGTAGCCCATTGTGTCTCTTTGAAGGCATTCGATGTATTAGCCAAGTCTATTACTCGTCCGCTTTCAACAGTAGCCCAACGTGTCTCTCTGTGGGTATTCGGTATATTAAAGTTAGTTGTTTATTCTTAACGGTCATAGCAGTAAACCCCAGCATTTTTTTGTCTGTTCGTGATTCCCAGGCAAGTTTACATTCAGTAGTTTGCCATTGCTTTCTAAATTCAGTATATTAGCCCTGTCTATTACTGGTCCGCTTTCAACAGTAGCCCAACGTGTCTCTCTGGGGGGGGGGGGGGGGGTGTACCGTAGATTTCCTTATACAACTCCTTTTAATTTGACATACAATGAATGCAACATTTCTGCTACTTGTCAGTCATAACTGTGACACACCCCTTTTTCCAGTTTTCAGCCATCCATTTTTTCTTGGTCCAAATCTATTTTATGTTTGGCTCTGAGTCTGTTAAAACTGAAAGTAAGCACATGTTTCATCGATTCTGCATTATTTTATGGCGCAGAGACATCGACAATGAATAAACAGTGTTGAATATTAAGAATATCAAACCAGTAGAAGAAAAGAGACATATTTAAAAACTGGGATTCAAGAAGACAGCGTAAGGCAAACAAGTTAAGTGTGCAATAACCCAAGCAAAATCCGCGTTTGACGAAATGAAGAATATTCTCTGCAATATTTCTTTGTCATTTGAGTTAAGAAAAGTTCTGAAGAGCTAGATATATCGAACCAACCCTGATGTACGGAAACGAGTCATGGACAATTAGCAGGCAAGTAAGGAATTATTTTGAAGATGTTGGTATGTGGTTGCATAGAGCAATGGTGAGAACGACATGGGCGGATAGACAGAGCAATGAAGGTATCTTGAAAGAAGTTAACTCACAGACAGAACTGCTTACAGGCATTAGAAGAAGTCAACTTCACATTTTTGAGCATGTCATGAGAGGGGGGAAGCTGGAATGTGTTGTCATAACGGGTAAAACAACGACTGCTTGAAAGAGGCTAATGAAACAACATTTTTTGCAACAATAAGAAAGAGGCAAACAGCTTTCTTTAGTCATTTGATGAGAAGAGAAGCATTGGATAACATCGTGACTACTGGAAGGATCCAGGGGAAGAGAGGGAGAGATAGACCAAGAGAAATGATGCTTGATGGATTGAGACGGTGGCATGGAGGAATATCATCATCGGAGTTGATCAAAAATACCAAAGACCGAGATCTGTGGAAAGTCATGAACGCCTACGCCAGCCGTAATGGCACTTAAAATAATTGGGAACAAGAAAGCTCGAGGGAAAGAGAAGCAGAGGGAGGCCAAAAGAGAATAAGCTGGACAGTTGGACATCATGGCACGGAGTAGTGCAGATATCTTGAGACAAGTTACCTCTAAAATAGAACTGATTGTTTGGATCAGAAGAAGACAGTTCACTTTCTTTGGACATGTCATGAGAAAAAGAAAGCTGGAGTACATCGAAACAACGGGAAAGTTCGAGGAGAGGAGAGGCAGGGAAGACCAAGAGAGATGATGCTGGCCAGTTTGGCATCATGGCATCGATGAACATCAGTATCAGATAGGATTGGCAGTGCACGAGACAGAAGGCTGTGGACAGGCAAATTGGTCAACGCTACACGACATGTACTAGAAGACGATTGGCAGCACAAGAGACAGAAGGCTGTGGACAGGCATGATCGCCAACGCTACACGGCATGGACTATAAGAAGAAGAAGATGGTAAAAGTACTCACATAGCAGATACTGCTGTTGGAGTGTGAAATGTTAGACCTGCACATCTTCTAGACCAGACTTCCGGTTTCAAGATGGCGACGGACGGTCGTGTTGTTTTGTGTTCGTTAACTTTTTCGCGTAGGGGATGGATTTATTCATCTCTTGCGTGTAATTGGTGTGCCAGGATGTAAAACCAGGAGTTTATACTCAAGATCTGCGCGGGTGCTACGGAGTTCGTGCATCGAGCGAAGCCTTCCTTGAGTGAATTTTCAGCAGCGTGTGTGGTTCTCAGCAGTCTGTGTTTACGTTTTTTCAACATGGCGGAACAACGTGTGTTTTCCGAGGGTTCAGCAGTCAACATAACGAAGCGGCGTGGTAGCCGCGCAGGGAGGAAGAAACAAGGTAAGCGCGGTGGTTTGAGGCGTTTTAGACTCAAGTGTCACCGTCTAGGACTCAGGAACATCCGTATTCTATATTGGAACTGTGCCAGTGTAAAACAACGGGGCTCTATTTTAGAAACCCTAGTTTACAGGAACGACATTGTAGCACTCCAGGAGACGAGACTGGGCGATCAGCCACTCCGAATTGCCGGCTTCAAATGTTTCTACAACAGACGACATCTGGGAACGGCGATTCTCGTTCGCGACAGCATGGTGGCGTCAGAGCTAGACATGTCCAGTTGGGACAGTGACGATATACAAATACAGGCGTTGAGAGTTCATTCCAGTGTACCATTCGTGTTGGTGAATGTTTATGCCCGCAATGGGAGTATGGACGCCCAGAAGTGGCAATGCTTAAGTGGCATATTAGGCCACGAGAGGAATGTTATTTTCTGTGGTGACTTCAACGCTAAAGGCAGATCATGGGGAAACACTTCCTCCAATACACAAGGGGAGGAGCTCGAGACTGCACTGGAAACCATCGACCTGGTTTGTATCAACAGTGGCTGTGTCACCAGGACAGCAAGCCGTCCAGGCGATGAGGACAGTGCTATTGATCTGGCGCTAGTTTCACCTTTACTCACTACAGTGTGTAGATGGGGTGTCCTAGGACACCATGGCAGCGACCACCACCCTTGCAGCATATTGGTGGAGAAAGGCAGAACCAGGCAGCACAAGCTAAAGGTAAAGACGTTCCAGTATGACAGTACAGGGCAAGATGTGGTGAGTAAAATAAGACGTGACAAGCGCAGAACGTTTCAGGGCAGGAAAAAAAGCTGGGAGCAGCCAC
The DNA here is from genome assembly GCA_963921405.1 of Cepaea hortensis. Taxonomy (NCBI): domain Eukaryota; kingdom Metazoa; phylum Mollusca; class Gastropoda; order Stylommatophora; family Helicidae; genus Cepaea; species Cepaea hortensis. The sequence goes on from OY992893.1 coordinate 26,958,836, forward strand.
CGTGGTGGAGTTTCGAGGTGGATAAGGCGTGGGTGGATAAGCGTAGTGCTGTAAGGAGATGGCAAAATGCCAAGAAGAACAGAGCTGGTCATCCTAGTCCCTGCTTGCACTTAGAAAGAGAGATGCACACAAAAGTAAGCTATTTCAAAAAACTGGTCACGGTGGTTAAAAGGGAAAAATGGGCAGAGGTGTGTCAAAGGGTAAGCACAGACAAGTCACTGAAATTGTTCTGGCGACTACATAAAAGCATGAGTGGTGTAGTCAAGAATAAGAGCATTTCTGACTTCCAAGGTGCTGACCTCATCTGGCAGAGGACTGACGAAGACAAGGGCAAAGCCCTCTTTGAACGCTACCTTGAGCAGGGCAACCAGACAGACATGGGAGGTCGAAATCTGGCCAAGGAGGTCACCTCAGACAGATGCAAGGCCCAGAACACTCCGGATGAAGACACAGTGACAGTGAAAGAAATCAAGGCTGTGCTTCGACGATCAAAAAACAGTGCTCCAGGTCCTGATGGCATAAGATACGACGACATAAATAGGTGTACCGACAATGAGCTAGAGAAACTAGCAGACATGTACAACAACAGTATAGGGAGTGCTAGCATCAAGGAGGAATGGTTACACAGCTATCTGATTCCCTTGCCGAAGCCTGACAAAGACCACAAAAAAATTCAGGGATATCGAATTATAACCATGCAGAATACAATAGGCAAGCTGCTGGAGAAGGTAATTGCCAGGAAAATATCAAGCCAACTAGAGAGGCAAGGTGTTTTCCCACCTACCCTGGGTGGGTACCGTCCAAAAAGAGAAACCTGGACCAATGCAGCAGTCTTTGCCCAGGATGTCTATGAAGGTTTCCACTCAGGCACTGAAACCGTTGCTGCAGCGATTGATCTTGAGGACGCATACAACAGAGTACCACTGGATTTTTTAATGTTTCAGCTTCTTGAACTAAACGTAAGTCCATTCCTCCTTAGTTGGATCGCTGCAGCCCTCTTCCAACGGAAAGTAGTTTTTAGATGTGGCAGTTGGACTTCGGAACCAACAACAATATATCCTGGCCTACCACAGGGATCACCATTATCTCCGGTACTGTTCAACGCCTACACAGTGAGAATCACCAGTGAGCAGATCACTGGACCTGGCAGGACATTGTCATATGCCGATGATGTTTTAGTGTATCGTCAGGGTAAGGATAGAGAGGAGGTTGCTGGGGAACTACAAACCGAACTCAATCGCATAAGTACTTGGTGTGATGAAGCTGGGGCAATGGTTAACCCAACAAAGGCAACAGTGACTTGGTTCTCGTTGAATAATCATATTGTCAACAATCCAACACCAACTGTAATGCTGTGTTCAGAGACGGTGGAAAGAACGCAGGCAATGAATTACCTGGGGATACGGTTTGATCGAAGCCTTGCTTATAATGTGCACATAGACCAGGTGATAACAAAGGCCAAGCGGGGTTTGGCAGCGATGCGGGTGATGGCGGCAGCAAACTGTGAGCAGCGCCATCTATGTCTTCTGTACGAGGGGCTGGTCATGTCTGTTTTGGAGTATGCAATGGCAATCTTGACTCTCAGCCATAAGCAGATAGAAAGGATGGAAAGGATACAGAATGAAGCTATGCGCATTATTCTTGGATGTACAAGAGATACAGCATGCAGGGCGATGCGCTACCTTCTTGATTTTCCAACCATTGAAGAGAGAATACAAGTTTGCAGGGCACGCGCCTACCTCAGAATTAACGCAAACACACAACATCCACTGCATAGTGAAATTAGGAAGGTGAAGGGCAGCAGGTTAAAAAGAGGACGGTCGTGGATGGGTCAAGCCGAAGACATTCTTCAACAGGTGTGTTCACTTGAGGACTTAGAACCTGGCGAGGAGTGGGTGCAAGTGCCAACAGACTTCTGCACATCCTTTTCAGTTTGCATCCAATTAGATAGAAAATGCAGACAAGAAAATCCGGCTGCTGTTGAGGCTGAAGTACAAGCGTTGATTTTCGAGAATTCGCTAGACGGTGACGCGGTCATCTACACAGATGGGTCGGTCGTCCGACATGTGAGAAGCTCATGGGCCTTTACAGCTCGGGCCGGAGGGAGAATTGTGAAGGAGGACTCTGGTGCTTTCACTGAAACCACAAGTAGCCTGACCATGGAAGTCATGGCAGTAAGTAAAGCAATAACATGGCTCGAGACACAGACATTCACCAGGGCTTGTTTCCTTAGCGACTCAATGAACATGATCAAGAGGATAGAGGAGGGGTCGATCCGAAGAGAATGGTTGCTGCCTCTGAAGCGGTCTCGGCTGGCAAAGATTAGTTTCATCTTCGTGCCAGGGCATGCGGGAGTACAAGGAAATGAGCGGGCTGACAAGCTCGCAGGTGAGGCTACTGTGGAGGGCGGACGCGCCATGGACCAGGCTGACATTCTGAATGCTCTACGTGATGTGAGACTTTTGCGAGAACCAAGTGATGACTGTGAATCTACAACAATGGCCAGACTGCTAGAGCATCAAATTAAAAGAGGTGTGGCCAAACAAGAACACTACGCAGGAAGCCAAAGAAGATTGATAAACCAACACAGAACTGGCGTCGTTAGCCGCTACACGCTGCGGGATTTGCTGAGGAGGGGATCCGAGCACTTATGGACTGAATGGTTCGATGTGCAGCGAGGATGATCTGTCGACTAACTAACTAACTAACTATCTTCTAGACCAGTGGTTCTCAACCTTTTTTGGTCCATGCACCTCTTCACCATATGTTTAGAATGTCATTCCCCCCCCCCTCCCCTTCGTATTTCATCCCTATAAATCCCCCCTATACAGTATACGTAAGTATGGAAGCAAAATTTAATAACACATACTAGAACAAGTGTAGACGTCTACATAAAACGTGATTTGCGGGTCTACTTACGTTATAAAACGAATTTCAGAAGAGCGAGAAGTACAGAACCTTAAAGTATGGATGGGAAATTAATATCAAGTAATCGGTTCTTGTATTAACACGATCTTGAAATAATTAGGGGGAATTCCCCACCGGTTGAGAACCACTGTTCTAGACTATGACACATGAGGTTGGTGGTTGGGGGAACAGTTCCCTTCCTCGTCACAATTCCTTCCCAGACAATTTTTAAAGACAACTCTTAAAATGAACAGTTACCCATTCTTATAAGGCTGGATCGGCTATAGAGCCATACTGGTCAATACAAATTACCCTGTCCTTATGGGGATTGAACCGAGATCGCTATCTTGGCAGGTATGCGTACCCCCGAGGCTACTTATGTTTAGTTATGTCAAATATATGACCGCGGGGACTTGTTTGTCTATGTACTCATGTTAGACAATGAGAGACAGGTAAAGATGAACATTTGTAGTCACTTGTCGCGGTTCCAACGTCACGGCAAAGGGACGCACCATAATGCTCCGTTCCTGCGCCAGTGAATATCACATAAAATGCTCCTCACTGCCCTATGTGAAAGGAGGAATAGACAGGAGTCTAGACAAACCAACAGCCCACACAGGTATACTATGCATAATGCCGCTGCCAGAATGCCAACACAAAAGTTCGCCGTCATCGTCGATCATCTCAACAATTGTTACTTTTGCATGGTCCCTCCTATTGGGAAAGGCAAATGAAAGAAGAAAGAATAGAATCTAGAATATCCAACCATTCCCTCTGCAATACGTCCTGTACCACATGGCGATGATCTACCAGTTCCCAAAGTGCCAGAATCATGTTCAACTGCTTCCACTGATGAAGAAGATGACATTAGTGGTCCTGAACAATCAACCTCAAGCGAGCCATATTTTGAGCGAACTACATCCACTAAACCACACTTAATAAACTAAAGTGTACTGAATGATCTTGTAACAGATGTGAATGTACCGAAGAGCAACGCCAACCTGTTGAGTTCCAGATTGCAACAGTGAAATCTCCTGGCAGAAGATGTTAGAAAGTCTGTGTATAGGAACCGCTAGAAGCCGCTTTTAACACCTCATCGATTGACCACAAGAAGCAAGCAAAGAGAGCTCGAACAGTGATTGAATATTGACGGAATGTGTTGAAACGTGCCTTTTAAGACATTATATGTGAATTTTAAATACTGTTTTTACTTTTTCTATCATTTTATGTTGAAATATCAATATATGTAACCACGATTGTTATAATACTAACGGTTCACCCCATATAATTAAACAAGCATACATTATTTGTATTACTGTAATGTGGTTCTGACCACATTAACGGGGGGGGGGGGAGGGGGGGGGGCTGAGTGGTCTCGAGGTAGGGTGTCCGCCTCGATTGCTGGAGGTCCCGGGTTCAGGCCCCGGTGAGGACCGGGATTTATTTAAAAAATCCACCTGGACTTCCAGTAATAAAATTTCCCCTGGTCTCTGGGTAGTGAGATCGGACGCCCGTGTGTATTGTTGCGCACGTAAAAAATCCCTTGGCAGTTGGAAATCGAAAGAGTAGCCTAATGGCGCTGCCCGGGGAAAATTTCTAGTTAAAAATCTACCCAAAGTATTTCAGGATCCTCGCCGATGCAACGGAGTTCGTGCATTGAGCTGAGTTTCTTCAGACTCAGGTTTGAGTTAGGAGGAAAAACGGAGCACTTATGGGTTATACCGTGTGCCGTGATGTTGATCCAACGACTAAACTAAACTAAACTGTAATGTAAACTCATTATTATTTTTTTTTTAAACCTAGCCAATTGTTGAATTTCATTATGATATTTGACATTAGCATATCAAAATCAATTGGAAATGGTATATTTAAATTTTGGTACAAATAACTTTTGAAAATTGTTTGACTAGTGTAATCAAAAATAAACATTAATTGTGTTATCTATCCTTGTCTGCCCTAATGACTAGACAAGTAAGACTTACCCCCTCCTCAACCGATACTCTCTCTCTCACTCTCTCTCTCTCTCTCTCTCTCTCTCTCTCTCTCTCTCTCTCTCTCTCTCTCTCGCATGCACACACCCACTCTTCAAAATGAATAAACAAGGGCGGACAATTAAACATACAGCTTAACAAAGTAATCTATCTTTCGCTGCTCCCCCATACAAGACAAGTAGAGACAAGTAAACATAAAAATTAAACGTATTATCTATCTTCCTCTGTCCTCATGACTAGACAAGGGGTGATAGGTGAAGATTTAAAATACAAATAGAGAAAGAGTAAATAATGGTTTTGAACCGAAGTTCTAGCTTTATTGCACTGTTCACTACTCGAAACTCCAAATCAATAGTGTTGTCGCCTTTGATTTATTATACGCCTACACGAACGGATGATCAAACACGGGTTTTACGGAGTGAACTGTCTGGTTTCAATCTCTAGTGAAACTTTACTGTTCCGGTTCTAGATATTCTGTCTGTCTGTTTGTCTGTCTGGTCTGGTATGATCTGAACTGTTCTAGTCTCGTCTCGTCTCGTCCGACCTGGCCTGTCTTGTCTCCCTGGTTTGTCTGCCTGCCTGAAGATCTGTCTAAAGGCATGTCTGCCTACGTGAAGGTTTCTCTACAGGCATGTCTGCCTACCTCAAGGTCTGTCTAAAGGCATGCGTGTCTGCCTGAAGGTCTGTCTAAAGATATGTCTGCCTGCCCGAAGGCCTGTCTAAATGTCTGTCTGTCTGCTTGATAGCCTTAAGGTCTGTCTGACTGCCTGCTTGCTTAAAGGTATGTCTGTCTGCCTGCCTAAAGGTCTGTCTGTCTGCTTACCTGTCTAAAGGTATGTCTGTCTGTCTGCTTGCCTAAAGGTATGTCTGTCTGTCTGCCTAAAGGTCTGTCTGTCTGTCTGTCTGCCTAAAGATGTCTGTCTGCCTGTCTGTCTAAAGGTATGACTGTCTGCCTAAAAGTATGTCTGTCTGTCTGCCTAAAGGTATGTCTGTCTACCTGCCTAAAGGTCTGTCTGTCTGCCTAAAGGTCTGTCTGTCTGCCTAAAGGTCTGTCTACCTGCTTAAAGGTCTGTCTGTCTGCCTGCCTGCCTAAAGGTATGTCTGTCTGCCTAAAAGTATGTCTGTCTGTCTGCCTAAAGGTATGTCTGTCTACCTGCCTAAAGGTCTGTCTGTCTGCCTAAAGGTCTGTCTGTCTGCCTAAAGGTCTGTCTGTCTGCCTAAAGGTCTGTCTGTCTGCCTAAAGGTCTGTCTGCCTGCCTAAAGACCTGTCTGTCTGCCTACCTAAAGGTCTGTCTGCCTAAAGGCGTGTTTGCCTACTTGCCTAAAGGTATGTCTGCCTAGAGGTCTGTCTGCAGCTTGCCTAAAGGTCTGTCTGGCTGTCTGCCTGCATAAAGGTCTGTCTACCTGATTGAAGGTCACTACTTCTTCTTAGTTTTTCTTCTTCGTCTTCTCATTCTCTTCTTCATGCGATCGCTTCTTAGCTGTTTACACCGTCGAACAACTTCTCGTGATAAATTCGACTTGTCTCATAGAAATAAATACCAGTATGGCTGGGCCAGTGGAGTTATCGGGACATGACCACTGACCGCACCCAAGTCTGTTTTGATCGAGTGATGCAACTAATTTTCACGACCACATTTGGGATGGAGCAGGGACTTTGGTCAGCTCTAGCTCGCTGACCCAGAAAAGGGAGATGTAGAAAGAAGAAGAGGAAGAAGCACAAGGAGAAGGAAGAAGGAAGAAGAAGAGTAAGAGGAAGAGGAAGAAGAAGGGGAAGGTGGAGGAAGAGGAGGAGAAGCAGCGGCAGAGGAAGAAGAAGAAGAAGAAGAAGAAGAAGAAGAAGAAGAAGAAGAAGAAGAAGAAGAAGAAGAAGAAGAAGAAGAAGAAGAAGAAGAAGAAGAAGAAGAAGAAGAAGAAGAAGAAGAAGAAGAAGAAGCAAAGGGAGTGAGAAGAAGGAGGAGGTAGGAAGGAGCAAGAAGGAAGGAGGAAGAAGGACGGAGGGATAAGGAAGGAGAAAGGAGGGATGAGGAAGGAGAAAGAAGGAAAGGGGAGAAAAAAGGAGAAAGAATGACGGAGGAAGAAGGAAGGAGGAAGAAGGGAGGGCAAAGAAGTAAGGAGAAAGACGGAAGGGGGAAGAAGGAATGAGGAAGAAGGAAGGAGGAAGGAGGACGAAGGAAGGAGGAAGGAGAACTAAGGAAGGATAGTGAAGGAAGAAGGGGGAGGAGGGAAGGAGAGTGAAGGAGGAAGGAGGACAAAGGGACAAGGAAGGAGGGAGAAGAGGGAGGAAGAGTGAGGAGGAAGAAGGAATGAGGAAGAAGGGGGAGGAAGAAATGAGGAGGAAGAAGGAATGGGGAAGAAGGTAGGAGAAAGAAGGGAGAAGGAGAAGAGGATGATGACAAGAAGACTAGGGGCATTAGGGGGATAAGACGAAAGAGAAGAAGACTGAATTTAAACGCAGGCCCAACACCAGAACATAAACAAGTGGAGACACATCCACAGTGATTAGCTTCAGAACCAGAATATAGATTTGAACCTACGCAGACAGCTTATTACAGAATACAGTTTACTCCGATACAAGATTTGTGAAGGCTTTAGCTTGAGCTCTGAGTTCTCTATGTGATATCAGGGGATATTATCCTAATTCTCGCACGAAACACTTAATTACAAGACCGACAAACGGTATAACTCAAAACCGAAGCTTGTTTGCTATTTTAATACAATAATTTATATCTATCTATCTATCTATCTATCTATCTATCTATCTATCTATCTATCTATCTATCTATCTATCTATCTATCTATCTATCTGTCTGTCTGTCTGTCTGTCTGTCTGTCTGTCTGTCTGTCTGTCTGTCTGTCTGTCTGTCTGTCTGTCTGCCTGCCTGCCTGCCTGCCTGCCTGCCTGCCTGCCTGCCTGCCTGCCTGCCTGCCTGCCTGCCTGCCTGTCTGTCTGTCTATCTGTCTGTCTGTCTGTCTGTCTGTCATTAAAATTTCAACATTGCATCTCGACTCTAATGAGCCTCCAGTACCCCCAGCCCCGCGTCGTCGTAGCCCCCCTCACTAAGACACTAAGACATCTTCTTCGGTCGGACACTGGTTCTACGTCCCGGCTCGTCGATTTCCAAAGTGAGGAAACAAATGGCCACCTACTCCTGCTTACCCTCAGCCCAACAAACTGTGGTGTGCTATCACAGTACATACTCATATTATTAAACTGCTTTGGGACAAAATAGAAAATATATAGCCCATATTGTGTGGCGTTCGTGATCATGTCTGTCCACAGCCTTCTATCTCGTGTGCTGCCAATCTTCTTATAGTCCATGCCGTGTGGAGTTGGTTGTCATGTCTGTCCTTCTATCTCGTGTGCTGCCAATCATCTTATAGTCCATGCCGTGAGGAGTTGGTTGTCTTGTCTGTCCTTCTATCTCGTGTGCTGCCAACCATCTTATAGTCCATGTCGTGTGGAGTTGGTTGTCATGTCTGTCCACAGCCTTCTATCTCGTGTGCTGCCAATCATCTTATAGTCCATGCCGTGTGGAGTTGGTTGTCTTGTCTGTCCTTCTATCTCGTGTGCTGCCAACCATCTTATAGTCCATGCCGTTTGGAGTTGGTTGTCTTGTCTGTCCACAGCCTTCTGTCTCCTGTGCTGCCAATCATCTTATAGTCCATGTCGTGTGGAGTTGGTTGTCTTTTCTGTCCTTCTATCTCGTGTGCTGTCAATCATTTCTGATACTGATGTTCCTCCATGTCATGATGTCAAACTGTCCAGCATCTTCTCTTTTGGTCTTCATCTGCTTCTCCTCCCCTCAAATTTTCATGTTATGACGACATCCCCGAGCTTCCCCATTTTCATGACGTGCCCAAATAATGTGAACTGTCTTCTTCTGATGCAAGTAACCGGCTCATTTGTGAGTTAACTTCTTTCAATGTGCCTTCATTTTTCTTTCTAGCCCGTCCACGGTGTTCTCACCACATCTCCGAAGCTTTCACACAAATCCCCACAATGCTACACTAGCACTATTGAATGCTAAGTATAATCTAGCATCATTCGATTTTGAATAATGAAAGCACAATTAATTGCCTAGTCGGCCATGTATTCAGAATGGACAAGACAAGACTCCCCTACCAAGCCCTCATATGGTCACCAGTAAGGAAAAGAAAACGGGGAAGACCAAACGAGACCATGCGTAGAACCATCATCAGAGAAGGCTCATTCAACGGCCAAAATAAACATTCAAGATCTACAACAGGTAGCAGCGAACCGCTGGACATGGAGGGCCATGACTTCTGCCTTATGCGCCGCCTTGGGCTCAAGAGGAAAGACTAACTAACTAATGATTCGTTTATCTTGTCAGTTGCATACTACAGAAAAAGTTCAACATTTCGAATTCCTTCTAGGTTAATCTGCTTCTCATTCTCAACCGCCTACTCTTACTCTTTTTATCTTCTTATCGGTCTTCTTTTCTTCTTCTTCATTTACTTCTTCTTCTTCTTCTTCTTCTTCTTCTTCTTCTTCTTCTTCTTCTTCTTCTTCTTCTTCTTCTTCTTCTTCTTCTTCTTCTGCAGCTGCTGCTGCTGCTTCTTCTTTTGTCTCTTATTATTATTAGTATTATTATTCTCCTCCTGCTCCTTCTCTTCAAATTCTTCGTCTTCTCTGGTGATCCTGTGAGATGGCGGATACTGACCGCCCATGCTCATCGGAATAGCACTTGATGACAATGGTTAGGTACACTACACAGTAACTTCGTAAAAATCAATACAGTAATCGCGATTTTACATCCCACACTTGATTATCAACATTCAAACCTACGCTTTAAATAAAAACTTAACAAACACAGTCTTATCGATTTCCCAAGTTGCCTTATAAAAGCAACAATGACCAGGCCTCCCTCGTTTTAGGGAGATAACCCTCGCAAAAACAAGCAAAGAGAAAAATAATTATCTAAAAATCGATTTCCCTTTTCGAAACGGGTAGCCGTGAGCCTTGTTGTCTCTTGAATGCTGATCGATTCCGCTGTTCAGGAAAGCGAAATGAAATGAGGTTTTGAATGTATTTTAAATAGGTCACATATTTTAAACGGGAGGTCCGGAGTAAATTAGTGAGCTGTTGTTAAAGTGTGTTGTAATCTCTGACAACTAGGGCATAAACGATTATGATTGCGTGTAACGTTGTACAGGCGTGTATTCGAGGAGAAAATCAATATCGGAACTGCCCATTAAGCAACCGGTTGACGGTCGTATGCTGTCACCGGATGAACGATGAGGGGGAGGAAAAGTGCAAGGTAAGGGGAATGCCATTCTGAAACGGTTACGTGTGTGAAATGTGAAATATTTAGAGGTTGTCATCATCATCATCATCATTATCATCATCATCATCATCATCATCATCATCTTCTTCTTCTGTTTCATCATCATCACCATCATCATCATCATCATCATCATCATGCACGATGGCGTTAAGCGTTGATGGGCAGGGTTCGCCGCCTCACACGATCGCTCGAGCCTTTGATCAGTTCTGTGTTCTTTGTCCCGATTACGTCATGTTGTCAAGCCAAAGAGGGCTTCAAAAGAAAACCTTATAATGTTATAGACATTACAATAACCATGCCATTGTCTTATAACCTGACAATATTGTTGTTAAGGGTGTCAAGAGTGTTAAGCATGTGACATCACGGTGCAGATGAATGCTGTGACGTCATAAGGAGAGTTTAAAGATGGCCGCCCCATTTTTGACATGCACTTTTTGTTCCATCATGAAGGGGTGAAACATATAGAGATTCATCGGCTAATGAAGGTCCGGTAGGGTGATGCATGCCTCTCACCTCTCTGCCTCCCCCTTGGACATTTCTCCCCCTTGCTGTCATTAAGTTTTCTAATTTATTTCTACTTATAACATGTACCATAAACATCTTGACTGTTTACGGTTTCAATATGTTTCTTTATAGGACATGGTCATTGATTTTTTTTTTTTTTTTTTTTGGTCCGTTTACAGTTGTCTGTTTAATTTCCTCTGAGACCACATTCTCGCTGTCATTAAATGTTTCTCCCCATCACGTCACTGGAAGAAATAGAGGAAGAGACGAAGAGCAAGATTAGATATCCCCCAGCTTTTCTGCCTATTGTCCTTGGTTCACATGCATACAGCAATATAGATTATATATTCACTTCAAACCTGTCTATCCCACTGTCACTGACAGATTTTTATTGGTCAGTATGATTTCCATCTCGCTAAAGGCCACCTTTGCTAAAACAATTCTTCGTTCTAATCTTTTCAAGGCATATTCCATCAGCTGTTATGACTCTGCCGAGATGGTTGTACTGATTCAGTTGTTTAAGAATATCCGTATTTACTTGGATGTTACACTGTGGAACTTCTGTCCCATTGGAGACGACCATAGTCTGTGTTTTCTTACAATTACTTGGATGTTACACTGTAGAACTTCTGTCCCATTGGAGACGACCATAGTCTGTGTTTTCTTACATTTACTTGGATGTTACACTGTAGAAATTCTGTCCCATTGGAGACGACCATAGTCTGTGTTTTCTTACATTTACTTGGATGTTACACTGTGGAACTTCTTTCCCATTGGATACGACCATAGTCTGTGTTTTCTTACATTTACTTGGATGTTACACTGTGGAACTTCTGTCCCATTGGAGACGACCATAGTCTGTGTTTTCTTACATTTACTTGGATGTTACACTGTGGAATTTATGTCCCATTGGAGACGACCATAGTCTGTGTTTTCTTACATTTACTTGGATGTTACACTGTAGAACTTCTGTCCCATTGGAGACGACCATAGTCTGTGTTTTCTTACATTTACTTGGATGTTACACTGTGGAATTTCTGTCCCATTGGAGACGACCATAGTCTGTGTTTTCTTACATTTACTTGGATGTTACACTGTGGAACTTCTTTCCCATTGGATACGACCATAGTCTGTGTTTTCTTACATTTACTTGGATGTTACACTGTGGAACTTCTGTCCCATTGGAGACGACCATAGTCTGTGTTTTCTTACATTTACTTGGATGTTACACTGTGGAATTTCTGTCCCATTGGAGACGACCATAGTCTGTGTTTTCCTACAAGTTTTGTGTTTGGGTTCGCGTGCTTTGAACTCAGGCGTAGTTCTATAAACGTGCTACTACTTCTAGTGCACTGGACTTGTTTTTGCATGTGGATTAGCTTCCCCTACTACTAGTGTCCCTCTGCATCTGGCGAACCCATTCCAAGTTTTTAAATTCTTCCCCTTGTTGTTCACTGGTTGTTTGATATATTTGGTCAAAGCTTCAGTAGACGAAATGTCTGGTTCCTTTATAGTTTAAAACCAGTTGCCCAGTGTCAAATTTACAATCGGGTGCTAATTACCCGAGTCGATGATATGCTAGGATTTAATTTACAGCTGAAATTTTTTTTTAAATATCTCGCAAGAAAGGAAAATCCCTGTCCCAGGAGCTGCTATAACGTTCAGAAGCAAGTTGTTTGGCTTGGCCGAGAGGATTAACGCGTTCGCACTGAAACTTTCTCTGCTTAGTAGGTTCATTTCACTCATAGATCATTTGGACGTCTGTTTCTTCTTGCGTTCGATCTTTCATGTTTACACCGACTGGCAAGTTCCCGTGATTAGTCAACAGCATTTTCTTTTATTTCACAGTTTTGAATGCAGTACCGTCTCACTAGGCCAGTATTTCCTTCGTAAATGTTGACTTTTCGTTCAGAAAGCAATGGAAAATTGCTGAGAGTTATGTTATGTTATGTTGTGTTATGTCATGTTATGTTATGTTATGCTATGCTATGTTATTTTGTGTTATGTTATGTTTTGTGTTATGTTATTTTGTGTTATGTTACGTAACTTTGTGTTAATGTTATGTTATGTTACTTTGTGTTATTTTGTGTTATGTTATGTTATGTTATTTTGTGTTATGTTATGTTATGTTGTTAGGTTTTGTTATGTTATATCGGACGACGTCACTGCACATTAGGCATTTCCGTGCGTGCTCATTCCTCCGAAGCAGCAGCTGGTTATAACTACCGAACGTAAACATCATCAACAAGTGCCTTGTCAGTTGGCGTAGGCGTTCATGGCTCTCCACAGATCTCGGTCTTTGGTATTCTGGATCATCTCTAGAGATGATATTCCTCCATGCCACCGTCTCAATTCATCAAGCATCATTTCTCTTGGTCGGCATTTGCCTCTCTTCCCCTCGATCTTTCCAGTTGTCACGATGTTCTCCAATGCCTCTCTTCTCATAATATGACCAAAGAAAGATGTTTGTCTCTTTCTTGTTGTTGAATATTCTGTTCTAGTTTCATTAACCTCTTTCAGACTGTCGTTGTTAGTTACTCTAGCAGTCCAAGGAATTTGCAACATTCGTCTTAGGAACCACATCTCTGTTGCTTCTAAGTTCCTCCTAATTTGTTCATTTACATTCCATGATTCACTGCCATACAGCAAAACAGGTTCTAGTTTGCATTTCAGCACTCTCTTTCTTACATTCAAAGATAGTGACTTATTGCATGAGATACTATTAATTTTCTGAAATGCAGCTTTTGCTTGCTCTATTTTGTTCTTAATCTTTGTTGTGCATCTTTCATCTGAGGTTATAAATGTCCTCAGGTATTTAAAAATATCCACTTGGTTAAGAACGTTCTCTTCTATTTCCATTTCACATTTTCGTGTCGCCGTTTTCTTTTATGTCACAGTTGTTACTGTTTATATATATATATATATATATATATATATATATATATATATATATATATATATATATATATATATATATATATATATATATATATATATATATATATATATATATTCAAGGAGAATCCTTTCTTTACACTCTCTGTAACTACAATTTCCAACAATTGTTGTCGATCTTTACTATTTTCCGCCAATAATACTGTCATCATCATAGCGTATATTGTTTATATTATAATCTCAGATTAGTATTCCTGGCTTCTCTTTGATCTCTCTTAGTATTACTTCGCTATAGAGGGAGAAACGTGACAAATTACACCCCTGTCGTACTCTTAGCTTTATTTTTCCATAATTGCCTTCTTTATTTCCCATTTTAATTGTGCTACTTGGTTCCAGTAAAAATGCGTTATTATTCTAAGATCTTTCCCATCAATGTTAATATTTTCCAATATTTTAAACAGTTCATCATGTTTCACTTTATCAAATACCTTTGCATAATCTATGAAGCACATGTCTTTTGGTGTCTCTATTTCGTTTTATATTAGTGTTCGTAACGTACGTATTGCAGTGTCTGTGCCCTTTCCTTTGATACATCCATCCTGTTCTTCACTAATTTCCATATTTATTTTCTTTCTTGTTCTTTTTATTATAATTTTGAGTAGAAGCTTAGTGATATGGTTTACGAGGTTAATTGTGCGAAAATCTTCGCCTCCAATTGTTCCTGGTATTATTTGTATGGCTGTAAATACAGATGTCAGCATATCGCTATGTAAACACCCACTGCCGAACTTAACATTGCCTAGTAAATAACAAACAGCCAATAAAGGCTAGGGTTGAAATCAGCGTCCTGTAAATGGACATGGGATATTTTTAGCCGTTGCCGACACTGCATCAAATATTGACAACCCTTCGGGAAAGCTCCCAATGTCAGAATGATAATAATTGTGTTCATTTCAAGTTATTGAATTGTCTATCTTTGACTTGTTCAGTAATTGGCTGCCAAAGAAGATGTCTTGTATGGGGCCACAAACAACCAGTTTTCACAATTTTACTTACTCTTTGAGCAGATATAGTTTACCGAAATCATTACTACTTTGAATAATCTTCAGGTGTGGGTGGTAGTCGTTGACACCTTACAGTCTTGACAGACCAAAGTATGTGAGTTGGAATGTGGCCAATATTCCATCACAATGTCTCGGCAGAGCTTCAGAGAAACATGTGGCGCCCAAACGACATGACCCCTCTCTCGGCCTAGTCTTGTGTTGTCCAGAGGAATGGGTAACCAATACGTCTGGCACAAGGTAGGCTGCAGACGCTGGCGGCTCAGCGTCAATCCACCGAGACCTCACCTCCACGAGCCGGTGGCGAGTTATGGCCAGACCCTGACACCCAAGGGACCCGGCTTAGAGGCGTTCAGCCAAGTCCCGCAGGTGAGGGCCTTGTACTCTAGCCTTGTACGAGCCCGGACCATGGGGGCACGCACATCTGTCGAACACAAGTGTCCGGACCTGTGTAAAGCGTGCACTATCGTCAGACTCTCCACCTGACTTTAGGCGACCCCCGCGACCAGCGGGAATAGGCCCGCCAGAGCTACCGCAGGGGATATTGCCTGCCTATTTGCAAGCAGATCCCCCATCCTTCCACTGTGCGGATCTCGCGACCGACGAGAATAGGCCCGCCGGAGATTATGCTCGTCTGCTGCGAACAAATCTCTACCGAGAGACTGAATAAGTAAAGAAACGATAAACGATAAAAAGACTCAGATATTAAGGTGATAGGACTTAACATAGTATGGCGATGGGACTTCACATAATAGGTCGGAAGGACTGAATGTTAGGGTGAAGGACTCCAAACGCTTGATTACAGTATTAAAATATCAACAGTAAATAACAAACAACTCTTGTGTACATCTCGAGACTGTGTAGTATATGGTGTCACTCCCATATTTGTATAAAATCTTCGGCACTGGGTGGGTCATGTGACCGATACCCTGCTGGCCGTGGTATATGGTGCCACTCCCATATTTGTATAAAATCGGCGGCACTGGCTGGGTCATGTGACCGATACCCCGCCGGCCGTCTTTATTCCCCATGACACTCCCTGATGCCCATGTCAGGTTGGGTAGACCGGGACGTTGTGTGTGAGCCCTGAACAGAACCTCGTATATATCGGAGTGATTGGGGTGTAGAGACATCTCTTCCTACCTTCTACCAAAGTTCTATCTACACGGGAGATGTGATGCAGAGGTGTCCTTGCCCTCTCCAAGCTCACCATCCTGCGGAACGTGCAAGACCGCTAGAGAAACCTCGCTTCTGCAGAGAGGTGTATTAGGATGAAACCTGACTGTGGTTCAACACAGCGCATTTACCTGGAGTGATTGGGTTAGGGTAGTGTTGGCCATGCTTGCTGCAAGGGTTTGAGGTACGGGGTGGGAGGAGGGGGTGGGGGGATATTCAAATGAAAACATTGTCTGTCTTTTTTTTTTTTTTTGGGTGTGAATATATTCTGAAAAAGTAAATAACAAATGTATCATTTTTCGATGTAGTCACCACTGCGTTCAAGTGCAAGTCCTCCAGCTCGGATAAAATGCTTGGATTCCTGTAGAAACATCGACTTTTGGGTCACTATTCGGTGTGCCTGGCCCGGTCGTGAACAGACTGTCACAGAAGTCACGCCGTTTTTAAACTTCCTTCTCCACTCATGCACTTGCTGGACTAACAGGTATGCATCGCCATCCCGGACCTTCATTCGACGATGAATTTCTATAGGTTTCAGCCCCTCACTGGTCAAAAAACGGATAACGCTACTCCTATTTGGTGCATGTCAAAAGTGGGACTGCCATCTTTAAACTGTCCTTGTGACGCCACCGTGTTTGTCTACACCGTGATATCGCGTGCTGAACAACATTGACATAGTTAACAACAATACTGATAGGTTACAAGACAATGGCATGGTTATTGTAATTTCTATCACACTTTTAACGATTTCGTTTCAAACTTCCTCATAAGTAAGATGTCAACAGACCTCAAGCCAATGCCGAGATTATAAGTGGTAGACGGAGCAAATCAGAAAATGAGATCGAAAACAGATGCAATAATGCAAACCAACTCATTGGACAAATGGCACCAATACTGAAGAACACACATGTATCAATAGCTTCTCTTAGCGCGGGCCATGTGTCACATACACACCTCTTTTCCCTCCGTGGTTCTGTGTTTATTCTATCCACCACATTGAATTGTTTTCTCTCCCATGCTGCTTTGTTCTATTCCCCATATTGCCCCTCTTTATCTCCCATACTGCTTTGCTCTTTCCCAAGCATTGCCTTTCCCTATCGCCCATATTGTCTTAGTTTATCCCCCCTCCTCTCTCTCTCTCTCTCTCTCTCTCTCCCCCCCCCCCCCCCCCCAAATATTGCCTTACTCTTTCCCCATATTCCTTACTCTGTTTCCCCATATTTCCTTACTCTATTTCCCCATATTGCCTTACTCTATTTCCCCATTTTGCCGTACTCTACTCAATTTGTCCCTACTCTATCCTCCATATTTCCCTACTATATTCTTCAATTTTGCAGTACTCTCTTCAATATTTCCTTGCTCTAGCCTCCATATTGCCCTACTCTATTCTTCCTTATTGCCATTCTCTATTCACCCATATTACCCTACTCTATTCATTAATTCCTTGCTCTAGCCTCCATATTGCCCTACTATATTCTCTCATTTTCTGTGCCTTATATCCCTTATTGCCCGTGTCATGTCCTCCATATTGCCTGCAGTAATATTCTCAAACAACCAGACAATATTCCCATAATATCTCTCAGACTGTATAAATTACCAGTTCTCTCTAGAAATCCCCAGTTCATCCCCGACATCTCCTGTCTTCCGCCCAGTTATTTTCCTCCCCACGAATAAGGGCGTTTTAAAATAGCGTTACTTATTTCCAAATATCCAAGCACAAAATAGCTACTCCAAACCACATTGTAATTGCTAATAACTCGCGTGTGTTGTATTTCCATTGTTGCTGACACATTCTTTTTTCGGTTTTCTAGGATCCATCAATGTACGTGGGGCTGTTAATAGACTCTCTTGGGAGCTTGCACATTTTCTTTGACAAAAATGGCTCTAATTTGAAATGAGAAAGCTATTTTGTGTTAATAGCTTAGTTGTTTAAGGATCTGGTACACAAATACTTCTATTGTATAAATACTGCTGCAAAGGGAGCTGTTAGGTAAAGTGCTCAATTGTGTAAAAAGCTCAGCTGTGCCAAAGACACAAGAATGGCATCGTAGCTCATGTGATGTATTGTCAGCTGCGTAATGTGAATATCACACAAAATGCTCCTCACTGCCCCATGTGAAAAGTGGAACAGAGAGGAGTCTCGACAAACCAACAGCCCGCAGATGTATACTATGCATAATGCAACTCAGTAGCATGGCGACGGAACCATGCACTACCAGTCCACCATGAGGAAAATTCGTAAACAAACCTAGCCACAAGCATACAAACTCCAGAGGCCTTAACAGCTCAACTGTCTATACTCCATGTTGGGGA
This sequence comes from Cepaea hortensis, assembly GCA_963921405.1. Taxonomy (NCBI): domain Eukaryota; kingdom Metazoa; phylum Mollusca; class Gastropoda; order Stylommatophora; family Helicidae; genus Cepaea; species Cepaea hortensis. The sequence goes on from OY992893.1 coordinate 26,976,992, forward strand.
CCGGAAGTCACCTGAGGATAGTTTAACTGTTATACTAGTATAACAAGTTAACTATAGTATAACTAGTTATACTACCTGAGGATAATATAACTAGACACTCTCTTGTCTGGAAGCCACAGGGTGAACGAAATAGGGGAAGAACTAATAACACGAGAAGTATTAAAGACAGAGATGTAGTTTGGGTAGAAGACGACAGCTGCTGGAGATACCCAAGAAAGGATGGACTGGCATAAATTGGTTGGGGGACTATGCCTACATGTGGGATACAGAGCAGAAGAAGAAGGAAATGAAGAAGGAGGCAGAGAAGACGGAGGACGATGAGATTGATAATATAACGATATTGTCAGCGTATGTGCAAATAAGAAAGAGGGCGTCTAAGAGTTAACGCTACCAGTATGAGACATTAAGCGGACTACCACCTAATCTAGATGCTAGTCAATTCTCACGGGGAATCATACTATCCAGAAAAAAAAGAGATCAGAGTTTGCGCGGATTCAGGGAGAAAATGTGAACATCTGAAGTCGTAATTCTAAATCTTTGATGCTAGCTACTCCACTGGAAAGTTGACCGTTTCCACTTTCTGAAGCAGACTCCATGAGTCCGTTACAAACACAGCTTATCTGACAGCACAGCCAAATGCTGCAGTGACAGCCTCAACCTCTATTCTCAGTTAGACGTCACAGCAGCATGTGCTAGTGTTGCACTTAGTTGTATATCCTTTAAAGGACGTCGCAATCAACCACATCATTTTGGCTGTTTGTGATTTCTTGGCATGTTTACGATCAGTAGTTTGACTGTGATACAGATCATCAGTTATTAGAAGCAGATCTGAAATTAAAACTCAAAAAGCTTACCCGAGGACCAAGGCCACTTCGTTTTGATCTCACAAAAATACCAGACGCATACAACATAGAAGTTAGGAATCGCTTTGGGGTCTTGATGTCTGTACAAGAAGAAATGACACCTGATGAACTGGCAGTACAAGCTAGAGATATCTTGATTACTGCAGCCAGAGATTTCATTCCGACCAAGAAAAAGCAACTTAAGCCATGGATTACATCAGACACGTTAGAATTAATAAAACAACGAAGGGAGCTGAAACAGAAAGGAGATGAATCCGATAGCAGGATGAAGTATAAATCTTTAACTCGAGAAATAAGAAAGAACACAAGAAAGGATAAAAATCAATATATTCAAGATTGCTGTACCAGAATAGAGCAATATCATAAGGCTGGAAGAGATTATGAAATGTTCAAAGAAATGAAGTTATTGACAAGAAATGTTCAACCTCAATTGAATGTTATCTGTGACAAGATGGGAAATACCTTAACAGAATTTAGACAAATTCTAGAAAGATGGCAGGAGTACTGCAGTGGAATGTATGATATGAGTGACAGTGAGGATATGAATGAGATACATGAGCCAATGACAGCAGAGACAGAACCTGAACCCTCATTAGATGAAATTGCTTGGGCTATAAGGAACCTGAAAAATGGTAAATCACCTGGATGTGATGAGATACCAGCTGAACTAATTAAAGCAGGAGGAGAAGAAAGCATACACATATATCATGCACTATGTACAAAGATTTGGAAATATGGTATATGGCCAAAAGATTGGAAGAGAACTATCTTCATTCCAATACCAAAAAGGGCAACCTGAAATTATGCATCAACTATAGAACTGTTGCCCTGATCAGTCATGCAAGTAAAATTCTACTAAAAGTCATAATGCGAAGACTTCGTAAGAAAATGGAAGAAGAGATTAACGTTGTTCAAGCTGGATTTATACAAGGAAGAGGAACAAGAGATCACATATTCAACATGCGTTTAATAATAGAGAAGTGCAGAGAATTTAATGTAAACCTATTCTCATGTTTTGTGGATTATTCAAAGGCATTTGACTGTGTACAGCATCAGAAACTTTGGGAAATCATGAGGAATATGGGCTTTCCATCACATGTAGTACATCTCATAAAAATGCTATATCTAGACCAACAAGCAGCAGTTAGAATAGATGGCGAGACATCAGATTGGTTTGACATCAAGCAAGGAGTCCTCAGGGCTGCGTGCTGTCACCCTATTTGTTTAACCTGTACGCCGAAAATATAATGAGAAATGTAAGAGATGATATAAACAGGGAGCCATGTGATGCCTTAAATATCGGCGGTCATGACATACCAGAGATTCGATATGCTGATGATACAGTATTACTATCCACAACACAGAATGGCATAGAAAACCTAATAGCCTCAACACAATTGAATAGTGAAAATCACAACTTATATCTTAACATAGCAAAAACTAAGATAATGCATACAGATAAAACTACAATGGAGAAAGAAATATACATTAATGGAAGAAAATTGGAGGTGGTGGAAAATTTTGAATATCTTGGGTCATTGATTACCAATAATGGTGACACAATGAAAGAAATTAAACGGCGACTATCCATTGCTCTTCAAAGACTAAAACATATGAATAAATTATGGAGTGGGACAGACAGAACTACAAAAATTAGATTTTTAAGAGCATGCATCTTTCCCATTGCAACATACGCCTGTGAGACATGGACACTTACTAAACAAGCTGAACAGCGCATACATGCCTTTGAATATAAATGTTATAGACGAGTTCTAAGAATATCTTGGGTAAAGAAAAGAACAAATGCATCCATACTTCAAGAGTTTAATATTGAGAAGGGATGGCTATTAAAGACGATAAAACAAAGAAAATTGAAGTATTTTGGTCACTTGAAACGTCACGACAGTTTGGAGAGAACAATAATGGAAGGGTATATGCCTGGGAAGAGAGGAAGAGGAAGGCCAAAGAGAAGATGGGTGCAGGATGTGGCGGATGATCTCCAGATGGGTGTATCAGACGCAGGACATCTTGCTTGTGATCGAGAAGTTTTCCGGAAGGTTGTTATGGGAGCGAGGTTCTGCAAAGGACATGCTACTGAATGAATGAATGAATGAGTTTACCATTGCTTTCTGAACGATAGGCACTTATGCCATTTTTATGAAAACCAACGCTAGGAGATTTGCTGCCTAATCGCCCGCAACTGTATGCGGGATTACGAATTGGATCCGTAACTCTTCGCCATGGAGCGGGCCAGTGTATTTTACAATATTTGCACTTATTCCCAAATTACGTAAGGGCATTTCCTCTTTTTCTCCGTCTTCCACTTTCTGAAGTATACTCTGTGAGCCCCTCACAAGCACAACTTGTCTGTCTGGACAGCTCAGCCATTAGAATTCTGCAGTCACAGCCTCAACCTCTATTCTCATGTTAGGTGGCACAGCAGCATATACCATTGTAGTTTTCAATATTTGTATTTATTCCCACACTACGTAAGGCAACTTCCTCATTTTTCTCAGTTTGGCTGATGGCTTCCTGCTGCAGACTTGAAAGTTAATATTAACTTGAATTACACTTCGCTATATCTTCATTCTTTCCTCAAATTATGTCTGGTCAGGTCCTAGAATTCGTCTCCTGACACCTAAAATATCCGTTAACTTTATTAAATTTCCGTGGAATATTTGCTCCTGTCCGCAGTACATTTTAAAATAGATACATGTTCCATAGACATATATTCGGAGGTATTGACCGATACTGGCAACATAACAAGAGAAGTTAAACAGACACTAAACGAGCAAGCATTCTATGGTGCAAGGGTTCCTGGATACCCTAAGCAATACGAAGTAGGAGCGTGAAGAATTTGTGTGTGGCTGTAGCTTTTATTGTGTAGTTTGTCTTGTGTGTCCTCTGGATTCTATTTCTTGTTCATTGTTTCACGTAAATGCTCTTCTACTTCTTCTTCTTCTTCTTCTTCTTCTTCTTCTTCTTCTTCTTCTTCTTCTTCTTCTTCTTCTTCTTCTTCTTCTTCTTCTTTTTCTTCTCTTCTTCTTCTTCTTCTTCTTCTTCTTCTTCTTCTTCTTCTTCTTCTTCTTCTTCTTCTTCTTCTTCTTCTTCTTCTTCTTCTTCTTCTTCTTCTTCTTCAATTTTTTAAAAATTTTTTACAATTTTTGCGAGAATTCTCACGACAATCGTCAGTGTATGTGTGTGTAAAGTGTGGGGGTTTGTTCATACTAGTTTCAGTGATTATGTGAGGCATCATGCAAGTGTCTAGATGTGAGGATGTGTGTGTGTATGGGTGTATATGTGGGGGATGTGTGTGTTTGTGTAGGCTGTGCTCTAAGTACTATAACCATTTGTTTTGTAAAAAACAAAAAGACAGTTAGCAGGAACTTGCTGTAGTTAAGTCAAGTTGTAGGACTGTCTCATTGTTGTAGGTCTGAGTGCAAGGATCAATTGGTGACCAGTATTACTAGTCCATGCCAGACCGAACCGATATCTTTGATATACACTGGGACTGACCACAGATGTGTGAGGCAGTGCAACTGCAGACTGAAAGCAATGGTAACTATTGTCGAGTGCTTCCGGGATATCGATGTAATATGAACTTGTATTTACGTCGAGCGATTTCGCACTGGTAAGAAGCGCACAATACTGACGTCAACAGTTGACGAGATCAATTGTTTAGTAAAATAGTCTAGCTAAAGAAGCCCTGTTGTGAGGAGGCCGGCTCCATGGGTAAGAAAAAATCCGTCGAAGGTATAGACCACTGCGACTGGCACGAAGCCAGGGTTCTATGTTGGTGCTATTGAGCAAGTTATTGTTAAATACCGTGTTGAAGGAGAACGCCTCTTTTTTTTCCTTCGCATTCGCACTTGATGAGCGCTATCACAAACAAGTTACCTGAACTGTTCAAGAATGATACGGGGGAGGAAAATGTCACGTGGCAAGAAACATACCAGTTGCAAGAGGAGCAGCGTGGAAGCCAACAAGGCCGTAAAGAAGTCGAGCGGAGAGAGCCTGCCTGCGAGCTGCAGCAAAGAACCTGAAACTACAATCGCCTCAACTGAAGCTACAATGAGGAAGTCCGACGACAACCCACCACAGACAAGAGCCAAGTCTGCTGAGAAGAAGGGGAAGAAAGACACCAGAGTCGGAAACACCAACTCACAGACAATCAGATGGGTTGTCAAACGTATCCTTCTGGAGCTGACAGATGAACAAATCCTGAAGCAGCCACAAGAAGAGAATCTCCACATCAGAATCTTGAAGGCGGAGCGGCTACTCACATACTCCAAGATTCCTACAACTTTAGCGGTGGTGACGAAAGAGGACCGCAAGATTCCGATCGAAGTGATAATGATTAAGAGAGCTCAACAGCCAGAAAGATTCATCCCCAGAATCACACAGTGCTCAAAGATGCCAGAGGGCCGGCCACAGCAGAACAACACGTCGCAGTAATACAGAGATCTACCGATACTGCGCCGATCAACACGCCTTCAAGGAGTGTCCGCTGGCCAAACAGGACACGGACTTCCGAACACCCAACAAGAGAAAGTGTGCCAACTGCCTGGGCAAGCATGCAGCAAGATACATGAGCTGCCTGTACTTCCAAAGACACAGAGACGTTTTAAAGATCTCCATTACCACAAAGACACCATACAAGGACGCAATGCGGAAGTGCGAGCCAGCCGCGTGCATCTCGCAAGAGGAAAGAGCTCATCTGCAAGACCAGATAGACGAGCTAAAGAAATAAGTCAAGCTACTCCAGACACCGACACATACCAGCCACAATGAAAAACTGCTGGCTGAGAGAGAACTGCTAAAAGCTTAAATGGAATTAATCCGAAATAAACCAGCAGAAGCCACGGAAAAGACCGCAGAAAAACCGCAAAATGAAACCCAACAAAAGACCGAACCGGAACTGCAAGCTAAAGCCATCAGTCAAACCACGACGCCAGAGAAGCTCAGGGGGAAACCAATATCCCTCCAGACATCTGAAGAAAACCGAGATGAGTACCACGACGACGGCATGGAGGACACCTCGTCGCCCCGAGCATTTACCTGGGAGGATCTCGCAGAAATAGACAAACAATTTGAACTCCAGAAAACGGAACTCAAAGGACTCGAGGAAGGAAAGGAATACAAGAAACTCAAGGGGAAGCCAATATCCCGTCAGATCTCTGAAGAAAACCTAGAGGAGCACCATGATGACGGCACAGTGTACCCACCACCACCTCCCTAGGAGGAGCTCCTCTCAGAGAGAGCAAAAGAGGAACTCATGCGCAAGGAATTCATAAGGCGCAAGGAAGAAAAAGAAAACAAGAAATTGAAGGGGAAACCAAGGCACCGCCAGACCCCTGTAAAATACCCGGATATATACTATGACGAACACGATAGGCCGTACTATATAGAAGGCGGAGAGATCATCCCGTGGTTGACCACGGAGGAAGAAATCGAAAGGCAACAGAAACTCAAACTCGAAAGAGAAAAAAAGACGCAAGGAAGAAAATGAAAACATCGAAAAGCTTCTACAGACAATACACAAAAAAAGAGGCAAAAAGACCAAATAAACAGTCCTTATAAGGACTGCAACCAGTCAAACAAGACGCCCCAGGAGCCAACACTAATCAAGGAAACCACCAGAGGAGACGAACACAGTGGATCACCGCTGACTAATACCCCAGCTTACGTCACCGACACAAACGCTTATGTAACCAGTCCGAGCCAGGACTCACTCGTAAGAGCGCACAAGACAGGGTTTGAAAAAAACCCACAAAAACTACGGATCTTAACTCTAACCACGGCTGAAAGAAGCAAGTTGAACGAGACCGAATTTGGAATTTTTGTTTACGAATCAAGTCAAGTCAAGGGAACGCCTCACAGATAGGGATTAACTAGACACCCTGTAGACGTGTTTGATGGCAAGACGGAATATATCCAGGATATATACTCAGGAAATGAGATGGTAAATCGTCTCTAACCTCTGAGAATAGTCAATTGCGAAGACGTGATAACAGTTATGCAGACATATGGTACCAGGGATTGGAATGTAGTAAGACGACCGGATAGAATCACAACCACCTCATTCTGTCATTTGTTTGCGAATAAAAAGTCCACACTTAAAAAGAGCTTCCAGTCAATGGAATTAATAACTTCATTTTTAAAAATTCTGCTTCACGTTGCTAGTGCTAACAAATTGATTACAATACTCTAAGCTCATTCTCTTACCTTCAATCTCGCTGACGCACATTTTACATACAACAACAATTATTATTTGTTTGCCTTTGCTCGCTTTGAACTCAAGCGTAGTTCATACACGTCCTACTACTTCTAGTGCACGGGACTGACTTTTTGCGTGTGGATTAGCTTTCTCTATTACTAGTGTCCCTCACCATCAAGCGAACCCACTCCAACTTTTGAAGTACTTGTAATTTACGTCCACAAGTCAAGGACGAGAAGTCAATATTTTAGTCCAACTGACCTGTGGTAGGGGTAGAACCCGCTACCTCGGCATCAGCACACCGGATGTTTGAGAGCAAGCACTCTTATCCATTTGGCCATACTGACCTCCATCCAATAATTATAACTGTTGCAAACATTATTACAGAATTAATAACTCATCCCCCTTCCTCTTCCATTTCAAAAGAGACAATGAATAATTATGAGCTCTTTTGATCCGCCTGATCGCAGCTTGTCTGTATACTTAGGACATTTGTAGTTCATCTCGCCTCTGGTACTTCCGACTTGTGTAGTCGATTTCCTTGATGTGTTTCATTGAGACATGTTTCTTGATTCTACGCACTTTGTTGATTATTTCAGGTGGACTTAATAATGCTTTGATTAATCAATCCCTGCTTCGTATGTCCAGTTTCTTGGATTCTTCTTTCTGTCTCGAAAGCAGACAATCGATTCCTTGGCTTTGGTTGCTGTCAGGTCTGTTTGTGCATGTCATGTGCTTTCTTCTCTTGTGATTCTCAACAGGTCAGACACAACTGTAGCTTCAGTTCCGGTATATTTCCTAGAACCCCCCCCCCCCCCCCACACACACACATACACACACGCACACACGCACACATACTCACACACACACACACGAAAGAGAGAGAGAGAAAGAGAGAGAGTGAGTGAGTGAGAGAGATGTATACCTTCTGAAGAGGTCTTCACACATACTATGTCGCAATAGTGTAAAATAAGGTAGTAATTTTACTGTCTTGCTCTTTCCATCTCAGAACTCAAAAATGTGAAATTATCTAGTGGCAATTTCACGATGCTAAGTAGATCACGGATTCCTAATTCCTTTCTCTTCCATCAGGGAATTCAACCCAGAACTAAATTGTTGACAGGCCAGTGAACACGTGAATGGGCTTTTATGGCTTCACGTTCACAGGTAGACATTCAGATGGGCATATAGACAGACACACGGGTAGACACACAGACAGAAAGATGCACCGTTAGTTAGACATAGACAGAGAGAGAGAGATGGAGAGAGGTGAAGAGAGAGAGATATAGCGAGCGACGGAGAGAGATGTAGAGAGAGATGGAGAGAGAGATGTAGAGAGAGAGATAGACAGAGATTGTGTAGGGAGAGAGAGATGGAGAGAGATGTAGAGGGAGATGGAGAGATAGAGATATGCAGAGAGAGATGGATAGAGAGAGAGAAAAAAAGAGAGATGGAGAGAGAGAGAAAGATAGAGGTGGAGAGAGAGATGGAGAGATATGTAGAGAGAGATGGAGATAGAGAGAATAGAGAGAGAGAGGGGGATATAGAGAGAAATGTAGATAGAGAGAGAGATGGAGAGAGAGGGAAAGAGATGTAGAGATGGAAAGAGAGGGAAAGAGATGTAGAGAGAGATGGAGACAAAGGGAAAGAGGTGTAGAGAGAGATGGAGAGAGAGGGATGGAGAGAGAGGGAAAGAGATGTAGAGAGAGATGGAGAGAGAGGGATGGAGAGAGAGGGAAAGAGGTGTAGAGAGAGATGGAGAGAGAGGGAAAGAGATGTAGAGAGAGATGGAAAGAGAGGGAAAGAGATGTAGAGAGAGATTGAGAGAGAGGGCGATGTAGAGAGAGAGGTGGAGATAGATAGTAGAGAGAAAGGGAGAGAGAGCGAGTTGAGAGAGAGAGAGAGAGAGAGAGAGAGAGAGAGAGAGAGAGAGAGAGAGAAACAGCAGGCAGAAAGCAAAAGTTTTTATTGTTCTAATTTCCTGTCTGATTTCCGCCGCGAGCGAGCCACAAAGAACAGAAAATCAACGGGTATTTCACCCACTTATAACTATTTAATAATCTCCATCAATGAAAACAAAACAAAAAAATTACAAATAACAAAACAAAATAGTTTTTCTTTCTTCAGCCTTTTGTTTATTAGGTGTTTTCTTTCTTTCTACAAATCAGTTTCCGACGGAAATGCAGTTGCTAAATATTTCATCAACATGGAAAGCACATTTCTAAACATTCTGTCGACAGCTAAATTCCATGATTGTCGTGTGTTGTGAGGAAGAGAGAGCGCTATGAGAACAAAGTAATCGATAACCAAATATCGGCGTATCGACCAAACACATCGCCTAATAGCATTTTTGTGTTGAGACAAGCCTAGACAGAGATTTCATGATGATGCTGGCGAATTTTTTGTTTCAGGAGAAGAAGAAGAAGGAGTAATCAGTTCTGCTGACTGTTTTCTTCTTTGGCCCAGTTTATTTGCCGCGTAATTAGGCCATTACTTTTCATTACTTTCATATGAATGTTTGAGTTTTCAACTGTAGAGTTGTTCAGGTATGTCGAGCATGGGTTTTTGTTTATATTTTGTGTCTGCTTTTACCATTTATGAATGGGATCTGCAGAGTCCACCTAATTTTCTTGTTAAGTTTTATGGAAAAGAGTTGTACACCATATGTTTTCTTTCATAGTTCCTGAGTTTTATTCTTCTTCTGAAGGAGTCTCCGTTGCGAACTGGTTAAGACGCGTGCCTCGCTATACGAAAGTTGTGGGTTCGATTCTGGGCTATGTCGTTCGGTTCACCAGTGCAATTTTCTCGGAGACACGTGGGGGTCGTCGCTGGAGCTACGGAGTTCGTGCTTTGTGCGACCTTTCGGCAGGATGCCCTGCGGAAAGAGACCGAGCCGTATGGGATAAAACCCGGTGTAATGAAGTCTATCATCTTCCCATTTGTATGTCTTCCACATCATAAAAGGTCTGTGGAACATATTTTTTTTTTCGTTGGCTCCTTTGAACTCGACCGGCTCCGTGGTGAAGTGGTTACGGTTGCAGTTCGTAATCCCTCATACCCGCGTTGGAAACATAGCTGCGGGCGATTTGGCAGCAGACCGCTTTGCGTTGTTGTTTTTTTTAACGAAATAGTATAAGTGTCGGTCGTTCAGAAAGCAATGACAAACTACTGAACGTACACTTGGCAAGAGATCACAAACAGCGAAAAATGCTGGTGTTGACTGCGACGTCCTGTAAAATATAAGCAACTAATTTGGTTTTAATAAGAACGGCATGGAGGTCAGCATGGCTGAATGAATAAGAGAGCTCGTTCTTAAACATCCGGTGTGCTGATGCCGAGGTAGAGGGTTCTACCTCTACACCGATCAGTTGGACTAAAATGTTGACTTCAGGTCCTTCACTTGTCGACGTAAAATACTTGTACCTCTCAAGTCGACGTGGATTCGCCAAATGGCGAGGGACATTGGTAATAGGGAAAGCTAATCCACACGCAAAAGTCAGTCCAATGCACAAGAAGTTGTAACACGTGTATGGACTACACTTGAGTTAAAAGCGAGTGAACAATAAAATGTTAAATATCATTTCTGTCTCTGTAGTTATGTAGATGTTGACATCTTTGTAATGTTCTGGAATGTATCAAATGTTATTTCTATTCTCCTTGTGTAGTCCGTTTCACAGCTGTCTCTCCCCCGCATAGCTGTAGTCTTATCTTGATGAATGCTACAGAGGAATCAAATTGCCTGCTACAGTAGCAGCTATCGAGCACACGCAAATAACGCTAATTGGCATTGAGCCGAAGGGCGGAAGCTCAAACGCCGTTGGATTGTGAACAATAACAGCATGGCACGAACAGGTGAATGACACAGAAGGCTAATGAACTTATGGGGAATAAATCCCGCTGCTGCGGGATCTGGTGATAACAAGAGAAACAACGCGATGGAATTAGAACTGCCTGTAGGCAGGGGACAGGAAATTGGTGAAGTTTCACTAAAAGCTACAATGGAGTATCGAATCTTCAACGATGCACTGAGACAAGAAGTTTGTGAAGTTTAACTAAAAGCCACAATGTATGATCAACTCTTCAACGATACATTGAGACAAGAAGTGGGTGGAGTTTAACTACAAGCTACAATGGATGATCGACTCTTCAACGATGCACTGAGACAAGAAGTGGCTGAAGTTTAACTAAAAGCTACAATGTATGATCAACTCTTCAACGATACATTGAGACAAGAAGTGGGTGAAGTTTAACTAAAAGCTACAATAGATGATCGACCCTTCAATGATACACTGAGACAAGAAGTGGGTGAAGTTTAACTACAAGCTACAATGGATGATCGACTCTTCAATGATACACTGAGACAAGAAGTGGGTGAAGTTTAACTAAAAGCTACACTGAATGATCGTCTCTTCAATGATACACTGAGACAAGAAGTGGGTGAAGTTTAACTACAAGCTACAATGGATAATCAACTATTTAAAGATACATTGAGACCAGAAGTATGTGACGTTTACATAAAAGTAACAGTGAAAAAACAACAACTCTTCGTCGATATACAGAGACAAGAATTGGGCAAAGTTTAAATAAACGCAACAATTTATAATATCTATTCATCGATATATGGAGACCAGAACTGGATAAAGTTTAAATAACCACAACAATGGATAATCAACACGTCAACGCTTCATGGAGACAGGAATTGGGCAAAGTTTAAATAAAGGCAACAATGGATAATCAACTCTGTATGATGCATGGAGACAAGAAATGGGTGAAGTGTAAATAAACGCGACAATGAATAATCAACTTGCCCAGGATGCATAAAGCCAAGAACTGGATAAAAATGAAAGAAATTAATTGTTTAATTTGAAAAAGGTAACTAAGTTCAACTTTTCAACGATACATGGAGACTCATCATCATCATATGCCGTGCTGGTATGCGTGGTCGGTCATGTTTCGCCGTGTTACACGATCACCGTATTCGTGGATCAGTTCTGTGATCTTGTCTCGACCATGCCATATGGTCAAGCCATTCAGATATTTACTTCCCTGCCTTCACTTTGTTCTTTTCTCCCCCATATTGCCAGTTGTCACCAAGTTCTCCGGTGATTTTCTTTACATAACGTGCCCTAAACAATTTGAATGTCCACTCTTAATTTCTCTAATCAGTCTGCTGTTTTTATTTGCCTCTTGTAGAACTTGCTCATTTGTTTTTCTGTCTGTCCATGGTATTCTTTGCATTTTCATCAGAAACCACATTTCCACTGCCTTTAGATGTTTTTCAGCTTGTCTGCTCATCGTCCACGTTTCACAACCTTACAAAAATACAGGATATATCTAGCACTTCAACACTACTTTTATTTTTGCAATTGACATCTTTTTACTAGTCAGTATTGTTGTTGTTGTTGTTGTTGTTGTTGTTGTTGTTGTTGTTGTTGTTGTTGTTGTTGTTGTTGTTGTTGTTGTTGTCGTTGTTGTTTGTTTGTTGTTTTTTTCCCATTTAGCAAAGGCTACTTTTACCATTGCGATTCTGTTTCTCTTCAAAGCACTTTCCACCAGATGTTATGAACGTTTTCGACATTGTTGTACCGGTTCACTTGTTTAAGAATATTCCCACTTATCCTTATTTATTATTGTGGTATTTCTTTCTTCTTTGAGACGACTATAATCTCTGTCCTCTTACAGTTTGATTCTAACCCTTGTTGTTCACTGTGTACAATAACCGCATCTACTAAATGTTGCAGATCCTGTTTATTGTCTGCAAACAATACTGCATCATTCGCATATCTAATGTTATTGATGGTATGTCCACCAATGGTGATTCCTCTCATATCTTTTAAATTTCGAAAACTATGTTCACAGTATAGAGGGAAAAGGATATGGAGACATTACACATCACTGTCGCACACCTCTCTTAATAGGCTGATATTGACCCATTTCATTATCAATCTTTATTGCAGCTTGTTGTTTCCAATATATATTTTTTACAAGTCTAAGGTCTTTCCATCCATTTGTAGATCTGAAAGCATCTTTATCATGTCGGCATGCCTTACTTTATCAAATGTCATTGCGTAGTCAATAAAGCAATGATCTAGATCTCTATTTACTTCTCCAGAACCTTCAATTAATGTTCTCAGCAATTACTGTGCCCTAGCCTTGTACGAACCCACATCATTCTTCCCCTGTTTCAGATTGTATAGTCTTTTTAACTCTTTGCTTGAAGATTCTTAGCAAATTCTTCGTGATGTGTCTCATTGTGCTAATTGTTCGATGTTGATAATATTTCAAGGTTCCTTATTTCTTTGGGATTACTATAGATATAGATTTACGTAATTCAGAAGGTATATCTCCAGTTGCATATATTGCGCTCAGGAGTCTGGGGACATGGTCTATTCCATATTCTTCTAAGGCATTGATCATTTCTGTTGTAAATGTGTCTGGACCCCGGGTTTTGTCAGTTTTTAGATGGTTAAGAGCATTCTGAACATCCATCCTCAAAATTGATGGTCCTTCTTTATTATTAAGAATATCATAGTGGTTTTCTTTTGTATCATTATAAAGGTCTTTCACATAATTTGACCGTACATGTAAAATCTAATCCTCTTCTATTTCGATTTTGCCATCTTTAGTTTTTAGGCAACTCGTAGATGTGTGTGTTCTTTTCTTAGCGATATCATTGATTCTTTTGTGCATTAATTTGGTATTCCGGATGTTGTGTTGTTTTTCACATTTCCTGCCATTTTCCCCAAGCCATGCATCTTTTGCCTCCTTGCACAATTTTCTAATTTTCCTGTGAATCTATTCATATTTTTTATGGTTATTTTTTTTTTTTATTGAGTTTTAAGATGTCTTCCGTCATACATTTCTTACGTCCAATCATCTTCATTATTTGGGGATAGTTAATTGTGTAGTCTTGCTGACTTAGTTCTTAAATATTTCCCATTGGTTACTGACATCTTAAAATATAATTTCCAGGTCAGCCAATGCATAATATTTGTTATTTACCTCTACGTTATCTCCTTACTCTTCATTGCACATAGATTAAATGTTGTGCTTCTTGGTGTATATTTGACCTTTTTTAATGTTATATGTAAATTGCTTATGACTAATCTATGGTCGCTATAGTAGTCTGCATATTAGTATAATATTTGCGACTTTTAAGGCATTTCTACATCTTCTGTTGATGAGGATGTACTAAATCTGGTTTCTGATCATATTGTCAGGACTCTTCCATGTCCATAATATCCTTGGATGTTGTTGATACCATGTGTTTCCAATAATCATATTATGCTATTTTTCCCACTGAACAAGTCTGCAACCTGTTTCATTTCGTTCCCCTATTCCATATTTGTCTATTATGCATCCATCTTGTTGATTTCCAACTTTAGCATTAAAGTCATCCACTATGCTATTTAATTATGAATACTTGTATTTCTTGAAGGCATGCTCCAGACCATTATAAAACTCATAAATTCTGTCATCACTGATGTTTGTTGTTGGTGCATAAACCTGAGTGATGATTAGATCAAAAGGTCTACCACTTTCTTTTACCAGTAATATTCTGTCTGACATAGCCCAATATCCTTTTATAGACTTTCATATTTCCAGATCCATTATAAATGCTACAACTAGCAGTTTTTTCTCTCCACCAGGATGGATTATTTTATATTCCTCGGATGCTATCATATCACCTCCTTTACATCTGGACTCACATACACCTAAAATGTTAACACTAACTTTTCTCATTGTTTCCCCATCACACTCATGGTCTCATAGTTCCATGTACCCATTTCATGGAGACTAGAAGTGGGTAAACTTTAAATTAAATTAACGATGGGTGATAAACTCGTTAATCATACACGATAATTGAAGTGGACAACATACTTCCGGCTGTTAGAATGTGGAATCAAAAGTATATGTTTTTCCTCAGTGGTTGTTGTTATGCATTTTTTATATATGTTTCTTTGCTCGGTATGTGTTAATAAATGTATGTTTGTGTGTGTTCTTGTGTGAGTGGAAACGTGTTAAGTTTTTTTTAATGCAACTTTTCCTGAAAAGATGTTTTGTTAAGTCCTTATGTATAACAATAAATATAAATCACACACACATCACCCATTCGAATGATAGTTTTCCAAAAGATACCTCGAATCACATCTTATCTTCATGCTGTCTAGACAACAGGAACCAACGTCTCTTCACTTGTCTTCATCGGTTTCTCTACTGCCCATCCGTCATTCGATTCTTTTCCGGTTATCCGGCGTTTAATTTGCAGCTATCTCCCCGAGGTGAGGCCTATCCCTGACAAGCACTAACAAATGCGTCTTCTTCTGGGCCTGCCTGTCCAGACAAGAGTCGAAGTTCAAACCCTAGAAGAGGAATGATTTTGTTTTTTCGAAACAGCTCTGGGGTTCTACTCGACGTTATTTTCATAATTTTCTGAGAATTGTCGAACAAGAAACAGCAATGAGAAAGGGAACTGGTCACCCTACTTCATAATGGTGACCATATGAAAAAGCCTATGGGACGCCCTACTTTTAATTTGTCGTGTTTCGAAATACGCCTGCTCCTTCAGCGAGGCTCTGTCATTATTTGAAGATGGTAGGTTTGAATCTCGATGTGGTCACTGTAGATTTAAATCTGCAAAATTATCTAGTGTGTCCGGTAATCTCTATTTGATTCACCTACTTTATGAGTGCCATCGATACGTGTAGATTTATTTCTCGTGATAAACTAGGACTGTGATTGTAAAGACGTAATACTGGAGCACGTTAATGTAGTTTTAAAAGGAGTTAGAGCATATCTTCATGTCTCTTAATAACGTCATTTGAAGAATGTGTTTTTGATATCGCTCAAGAATCACTTGCATGGCACAGTATCAATGCTGCAGTCTCCTTCCATAGATCATACAAGAGGCCCTCGACACGGTGCACGAATTCCATCCCGCCGATGAGGATCCAAATGTGTGTATGCCTGAATCACACATTCTGTTCTCGTCCTCCTCTGAATTTAAACCTCCTAGTGGAATACAGGCACGCAGTCACGCATGCCAAACTCTTTGTAGGCCATTTCATAGATGGTTGCTTGTTGGCTGTACAGTGATACCTCGGTTTTCGTCGATAATCCGTCCGAAAACAATCGGTGACATCCGAAACCGACGGAAACCAAGGCATATGAATCAATGTAAATCCAATTAATTCGTTCTAGACGCTCTATGATCATCATCATCAAGTGCCATGCCAGCTGGCATAGGCGGTCATGACTATCCACAGATCTCGGTCCTTGGTTTTCTGGATCAACTCTGCTGATGATATTCCACCATGCCACCATCTCAGTCCTTCCAGCATAATTTCTCTTGGTCTGCCTCTGCCTCTCTTCCCCCGGATCTTTCCAGTTGTCACGATGTTATTCAATGCCTCTCTTCTCATCACATGACCAAAGAAAGCTGTTTGTCTCTTTGTTATTGTTGTATGTAATGTTTTAGTTTCATTAGCCTCTTTCAGGCAATCGTTGTTTGTTACTTTGGCAATCCAAGGAAGTCGCAACATTCGTCTCAGGAATAACACCTCTGCTGCTTCCAAATTCTTCCTAATTTGTTCATTTAAATTCCAAGATTCACTGCCTTACAGCAAAACAGGTTCTATATAGCACTTCAGTACTCTCTTGATTACATTCAATGATAATGACTTATTGCATAATACTCTTTATTTTCTGAAATAAAGCTTTTGCTTGCCCTATTCTGCTCTTAATCTTTGTTTTGTATCTTCCATCTGATGTAAATACATACCAAAAACATATTTTATGGAGAATAAATATAATGTTTAATACTAAACAAATAAGAAATTAATATAAAATGAATATAAAAGGCTAATGCAAAGAATAAAATGAACATTCAACACGGCATTTACCTTTCTCAAGACTCTTCTTGGCATATGGAAGACGTACGGAAGACGGTGAGTAGGGGAGAGAGAGGTGCAGATATTATTGTTTGGAAGGGGAATCCCCCTCAATAAGGACATTAGGTATCAAGGCACTACTAGGACCAGTTTCACACCCGAAAGCAATGGAATTGTTTGGCTAGGCGCGCGAGGTGATGCTCACACATTGAGAAACAACGCCAAACTGAGAAGAAGAACGCGTGGGTCCCTTTGTTTTCGAAAAATTTTCACTGAGGTCACATGGACACGCAGGCGGAATCCGAGGCAGCCGACGAAAACCGAGACATATTTTCTGCTGAAAAATTCGACGAAAACCGAAACCGATGATAACGGAAGTCAACGAAAACCAAGGTATTACAGTATTTGTTTTTATACGGTGTGAGATAGCCATCCCCAGACCGCCCCTCTTTAGTCGCCTTGTACGACATGTTCTGGAGGCTTACAGTGTTGCCACGTTCTACTTCCTCTGTGGAGGTCCCAGTAACACACGGGCCAGTATCACACATGCTGTAATTATTCTTTCTGTGGGTAAGTTTTAAAATATCACGTTAACTAGTTACATATGACGATGACAATATTAACAATAATAATAATACTAATAAACATCACGTTAACTAGTTATATACAATAATACTAATAATAATAATAATAATAATAATAATATCATGTTAACAACTACGACACCATATCGTCTAGCTTCACATATTCACTACTATCACTACCGTTATTACTACCGTTATGTCATTGTGATACGTTCTGCAAAGCGCGCCGGAACTATTTATTTTACGACTACACCCCTAATGTCAACATTTGATTTGGTTTTGTATGTCGACAGGGAAGACCTCTCTTCTCTGCCCACAATCAATTAATCAATCAGGTGCTGTCCCCACAATGAAGGTTGGCTGCAATGGATCACCAATATTGTCGTCTCTCGCCCTGACTGTTCATTCTGTCAGATTAATGTGCAACCATCTCTTGATGCTATCTTCTAATCCCTACCGTTGTCTACCTCTTGCTCGCTTGACCTCAACCTTACCCTCTAGATAGTTAGTTAGGTTAGTTGCATATCCTTTACAGAACGTAGCAGTCAACCCCAGCAATTTTTGGCTGTTCGTGGTTCCTGGGTAAGTTTACTTTCAGTTGTTTGCCATTGCTTTCTGAGCGACCGGCACTCATGCCACTTCATTTTAAAAAAACAACAACAACGAGAGGCGGTCTGCTGCCAAATTGCCCGCATCTGTGTTTCGAACGCGGTATGCAGGATGACGAACTGTGTCCGTAACTCCTTTGCCACGGAGCTGGCTCTAGTATGGTTTGTTATCATCATCATCATCATCATCATCATCATCATCATCATCACTACGTGCATGCTGGCGTAGGCGTTCATGGCTGTCCACAGATCTCGGTCTTTGGTGTTCTGGATCAACTCTGCTGATGATATTCTTCTATGCCACTGTCTCAATCCATCCAGCATCATTTCTCTTGGTCTGCCTCTGCCTCTCTTCCCCTCAATCTTTCCAGTTGTCACGATGTTCTCTAATGCCTCTCTTCTCATCACATGACCGAAGAAAGCTGTTTGTCTCTTTCTTATTGTTGTATATATTATTCTAGTTTCATTAGTCTGTTTCACGCAATCATTGCTAGTTACTCTGGCAGTCCAAGGAATTCGCAACATTCGTCTCAAGAACGGTCTTTTAAAGTGGTAGAAATATTTAACTTGCCTCTTTTTTATTTCTTTCATCAACTCTCTTTTCATTCCCAGTTTTTCCAGAACCTCTGTACTTAATTGTTTTTGTTTCCATGAAAGACGACATATTCATCTGTATATCCACATCTCAAGGGTCACTATTCGATTTTCTAACTGCGTGTTCATTGTCCAGTCTTCCGTACCACATAGTAGTGTTGAATATACATAATATTTGACACAAAATCTTATTTTTAAAACATTTTTAATCTTTCTAGATGTTAATACCGATTTTATGGTGTTGA
>OY992893.1:27000992-27038492 GCA_963921405.1 Cepaea hortensis
TTGTTACTTTAAATTTTGTTTGTTAGCAATTGTTCCTTTAACTTATTAGTGCAAGCAATTGTAATGTTAATACATTTTCGCAAGCAATTGTTACTTTAACGATCTATTCCAAGCAATTGTTACTAACGTTCTACCCAAGCAGATGTTGCTTTAACTTTCTATCCCAAGCAATTGTTACTTTAATTTTCTATCCCAAGAAATTTTTACTTTAACGTTCTATCCCAAGCTGGTTATTTTAACGTTCTATCCCAAGCAATTGTTACTTTAACGTTCTATCCCAAACAATTGTTACTTTAGCATTATATCCCAAGCAATTGTTACTGTAACGTTCTATCCCACGCAAATGGTTACTTTAACGTTCTATCCCAAGTAATTGTTACTTTAACGTTCTATCCCAAGCAATTGTTACTTTAATTTTCTATCCCAAGCAATTTTTACTTTAACGTTCTATCCCAAGCTGGTTATGTTAACGTTCTATTCCAAGCAATTGTTACTTTAACTTTCTATCCAAGCAATTTTTACTTTAACGTTCCATCCCAAGCAATTGTTACTTTAACGTTCCATCCCAAGCAATTGCTACTTTAGCGTTTTATCCAAAGCAATTGTTACTGTAACGTTCTATCCCAAGCAATTGTTACTTTAACGTTCTATCCCAGGCTGTTGATACTGTAATGTGATCTCCAAAGCGATTGTTAGATTCACGCTCTACTTCAAGACGTTTTTATATTCCCTTACGATTCCAAGGAACTGTTACTTTTAAAAGTAAAAGCTGTCTGTAATTTGGAGGTAAAGTAACAATTGCCAACAATATAAATTCAAAGTAATAACCAGCTGCAAGTGATTTTTACTTTAAATTATATTGCAAGCAATTGTTACTTTATCTTTAAATTACAAGCAGTTTTTTTTTTTTACATTATCATGCTATACTTACTAAAAGTCTGTATTGAAAGCAATTATTATTTTAACTATCTAGTCTAAGAAATTGTTACTTTAACTTTCTGCTCCAAGTATGTGCTACTTTAATTTTCTGCTCCACACAACTGTTACCCTAACTTCCTATCCTTAGCAGTTATTGCTTTCACTTTATGTCACAGGCAATTGTTGTTATTTTAACGTTCTGTTTCAAGCAACTGCCACTTTAACTTTCTTTTCCCCGCAATTGCTATTTTCACTTTCTATTCTAAGCATTTGTTACTTTAACTTTCTGTTCCAATCAATTGCTAGTAAACGTTCTATTTTAAGCAGCTATTGCTTTAATTTTCTAACCCAAGCAATTGTTACTTTAACTTTCAAGCAATTGTAACATTTACTTTCCGTTTCAAGCAATAGGGACTTTAACTTTCATCCTAAGCAACTGATACTTTATTTGTCAATTCAAAGAAGTTATGTTAGTTTTCTGTCCCACCAAAAACATGTTTTATTTATTTATTTATTTATGTATTTATTTATTTATTTATTTATTTATTTCAGTAACAACGTCTTAAATAGGAAGTTATAGCAACTTAAACGTAATAAATATTTGAGTCTAAAGTTATTATAACACAATGTAACAAAGAGAGCTAAAGTAACAACAGAGATAGAATAGACTAATATAACAGCTGTCCCAGGGTGAAGCAATTAAGCATACTTTACCAGATATAGAATAATCAATGAACATACTGTGTGCTGCCTAGTACAAATACGCTCAGTATATGGTTCAACACGGGACGATGCAAACGTCTGAGGCACGACGGTTCATAAGGCGAGTGAAGTGGTAAGAGATCGAGACACTTTTCATCAGGTTGTCATGAGAGCAACGTTCTGTGAAGGGATGAACTATATGATGATGATGAGAAACCAGTAACTTCTCCAGATTTGTTAATAAAATAGCACATGTCTTGGGACTCTACGCTGGTTGTTGAAGATGAGGACGGAGTGCTTATTGGAATGCATCGAGTGCTGTGATATCGGTTCTTGACTCAACTCAACTCAAATGTCTTTGAAATTGACAGACTACAGATAAATCATAGTCAGGTTTACGTTACAAACAGTAAATACATTAATTCTGTGACAGTATTATTGTTAATTTGTTTCTTGGGTTAACAGTATATGTATATAACAGGAAGGAACTAAAAGTTTAGAAGTGCCTTACTTGGTAAATTCTAGAATTTGTCAATTTCCAAGAGGCATGTATGGCATCTGTATACACTTTACGCGTTATGTAAATCATGACATCTATACACATTTTACGCATAACTTAAACCATGACATTTGTAACTATTTCATTTTGTAGCCGTACAGTTGTATACTCCAAAATAGCATTACAATGGTTAGAAGAATGTGTGGAAGAAGATCTATTCATTTATGTAGGCGCTAATGATCTCAGAGGAACATTCTAAAACCTGTAATTGAGAGTAGCAAAAACAAATGTCTTTGGGAAAATACAATTCTGTAAAATACGTTTATATAGAGCAATATGGTAACATATTTTTATATGGGTCAATACGGTAAAATATGTTTATATGAGGCAATACGGTAAATTATTTTTACATTGGGGGGATTACGGTAAACTATTTTTATATAGGACAATACGGTAAAATATTTTTAATACATCCTTTTTCACATTAAGGGGCTTGCTGGGTATATGGTTCTAGCCCCATGTTTTAAATCAAGTGGTCTCGAGGGTGATATGGTTAATATCACAACGGCCGCTTTTGTTTCCCCAAAATTGTCCCGGTACCCATTTTTAGGCTGGGTCATCCTGAGAGCCAAGGTTAATTTTAAAAGTCCTCCGTCGCAATGGGGTTTTCAACCAATAACGAAAGGGTCGGCAGGAAAGCATTCTAGCCAATGCCCTACGGAGGCTTGAGGCACTGTTTTGCTAGAGTGATAGTTGACTGAAAACATGGGGCCTCCTAGGTTAAGACCCATGCTAGACCAATCAAGATAGTGTGCGCATAAGTGTGTGTGTGTATGTGTGTGTGTGTGTGTGTGTGTGTGTGTGTGTGTGTGTGTGTGTGCCTAGAGGTGTTTGTTAGCCTGTGTTTGTGTGTACATTTGTGCCTGTATGTCTGTCTGTACCTGTATAAGTATGCCTGTGCATATTAGTTCCAGTGTGTGTATCTTCTTCTTCGTTCATCCGGAGTTTTTTTTCGGATGTGATTGCGTTGTGCCTGTTTACAGCAGAGCTGCGTTCTTGCGCCGTTAGGCCGACACATCCGACTTCTGCGGGCATTTGTTGACCGGGTTAACCTTCCCGGGTGTGTGTATCTATGTGCATCTGTGCGTGTGTGTGTGTGTCTGTATGTATCTGTACGTGTGTGTATCTGTATGTCTGTGCATGTGTGCGTATCTGTGCGTGTCTGTGCGCGCGCGTGTGTGTATGCGTATTGATGATTGCGCACACAAAATGCAGCCAAGGTGCTTCTACATACGTAGATATGAGTATAGAAGTGGAACTGCTTTGAATGGTTAAACGAATAAATCAGCAGCGTCACTTGGCGAATGAACTAATGAGTGAGTGAGTTAATAAAATAAATATTGTATTTATTTAACGAAAGAATTGGCGGTGTTAATTAATTTATTGAATGATTTCAATGAATGAAATTGACTGAATGCCTTAATGCATTTAATGAAGGAGTGATAGTAATTGCTGTATTAATTAATTAACTAACATAGATACATTCATGAATTGATAGAATTAACTAGCACAATGAATGAATGAATTAATGAATGAATGAATGAATTAATTAATTAATTTATTTTTTATTTTTTAATTTAAAAATCAATAACTGTCCACAAAGAAAAGAATCATGCAAGTTAGTGCAGCCAGAATCTATGGTAACATGTTGTTTATAGCACTGCCTTCCAACGATAAAGTCTAGGGGTTGGATCTCAAGTAGTGGCAGTCTATTAGTCTTACAGACACGGAACTGGGACTAACATACGGAAATGGATACTAGATATCTTGTTTCTCTAGAGGGAAAGATGTTGAAGAACCGAGCTCATCACACCACCTGATAGTATTGTGGTATATTATAATTTCAGCAAAAAATATGCAACACTCATGTCACAATATCTACTACATTATTTTAGTATAAACAGTGCTTCAGTAGAAAAAGTACTTCAGTAGAAATATTACTTCAGTAGAAATATTACTTCAGTAAACATACTACTTCAGTAAAATATTACTTCAGTATACATATTACTTGAGTAAAAATATTACTCCAGTAAAAAATATTACTCCAGTAAAAATATTACTCCAGTAGAAATATTACTTCAGTAAAAAGTATTACTCCAGTAGAAATATTACTTCAGTAGAAATATTACTTCAGTAAAAATATTACTCCAGTATAAATATTACTTCAGTAGAAATATTACTACAGTAGAAATATTACTCCAGTAGAAATATTACTTCAGTACAAATAAGTAAAGGTAGCTTGTACACGCCTTACTGGCATTAGGTATATGGTGCTAGATTAATATTTGTATTGACCAATCAGCACTATGTCGGTGATATAGTCAGTATCACACGCAATGCCTTTATTTCCCAAAGACGTTATTGGTACCAATTTCAGGATGGGTCGACCTGGGAGCCTAGAAACATGTTTTAAACTCGAATCTGCACCTCTGCGGATCGAACCCATAACCACAGGGTTCGCAGACGAGGCCCCCTCTACATTTTTTTTTTGTTCGCATATTTTTTACAGGACATCGCTATTAACATCAGCATCTTCCAGCTGATTGTTGATTTCTTGGCAAGATTACGCTCAGTAGTTTGCCATTGCTTTCTGAGTGAACGGCTCACATACCCCGTAAGTTACCGACGCGGAGAGAACCGCTACCGATTCTCGCGCACGTCACGTTACTCACCAGATTATACGTGATTACGGGGAAAGTCGTGACAACCCTAGACCAGGGAGACCGGTCCCCCTCTACATTACTTACCTTTATTAAGTAGCAGTTCTATGATTATTGTGTTAATTCCATCAAAGATGGTCATGCGAGTTCCATACAATTAGCATTAAAGATATAAATATCATTTCCCCCTGAATAGTTCAGAAATAAATACACACGTATTGCTTGACACTCACATAAGTGGGGGTAAGAATTAGAAACTAGAGGACGCACTAGACTACATAAACCAAATTTAAAGCTATAGTTACCGACCGGGATTCGAACCTGTCACCTCTAATGACGACAGCGCCTCGATGCAGCAACAAGTCTACTCCGACGCATGACCAACTAGACACACCTAGAAAAAGGTGGTCCTCATTAGCCAGGTCTATCATCCACATGAACCCACAATTATGGACTATGGACAGAATTCGTATCTAACCATTGAAAGGCACCATATGTCTCAGAATTGTATATTAAAGCAGCATTTTTGAAATAACAAACCCCAGAACAGACACGGCCATAGACATATTATTTTCCGTAGTGTTTCTAGTTATGAATTATAGACGTAGTGTTGTCACTTAGCATTATTTGACACGCATGCCATAGATATGTTGTTCTTTTTTCTGTTTAGTACATTTTATAACATATTGTTTGCACAACGATTTTTTCTTAACATGCATAACATTAACATTACTGTTTCCCCTTAATATCTTCTGATATTCATAACAAGGACGAACTATTTGTCAATAGAATATCTGCTAGAATATAAAAAATAAGTGCAATATTTTCCCCACGGTATTTCTGATGATGTATCTTTTTAAGAACCTGTGTCATAACACCATTAAACAAATTACGGTAGAATTTCTGAACATATGCATCTTTCCTATAGCAATACATAAGTGTGAATCATAGACAATTTCGCAATCACTAAAGAAGACAATTGAGCTCACATCCTACAGAAAAATTTTCTAAACATCGTGGACCAAGAAGCATAAAATATTATGACATTCAACAAGATATGGCAATGGAAGAAACCTGGCTTATATATGGACTGCGTCTCGGAAACTAAAATAGTTTGGCCATATTAAACGTTACAGTAGCTTGGGAAGAACGGGTAATGAAGGCGTGGTTTCTTGAAGAATGGGCAGAAGTTGTGCAGCACGACGATGGACACAGGACATTTCAGACAACGGGGGAAAAGATGGTGCATGAGGCGGGAGAAATGCCCAGAGAAATGCCCAGAGAAATGCCCAGAGAAATGCCAATTACCGGGATGAGAGAAACAATCTGCAAAGACCCTGCTACATAATGATGATGATGATGATGATGATGATGATGATGATGATGATGATGATGATGATGATGATGATGATGATGATGATGATGATGGCCTTTCATCGACATGCAATATTTGTCCAGTATATATAAACATGTAATTGATATAGGCTTGATATATTAGCCTCAATACAACTTAATTTTTTTTCTTACAAACATACTAGATCCCCTTTCTATTTTAATCAACTATCAATTCCATATGTTATTTTCCCATAACATATATGATTGCTTATCACATTGTATTCCCCCCCCCCCCACCCACCCTCCATTTATCATTTCTAACCGTTAATAGACATGTTATTTCCCCCACAACATCTTAGATAATCTGTTTCGTTGTTATGTGATGAACACGTGTTGCATATTTTAACTGGAGATCTCCAAAGATCTGTGTGGAAAAAAAAATGTTTACGTCATGCATCCAATTCATTTTTTTACCTCTGGAATCTTTTCATCCCTAAACTTGCAGCGATGTTGTTTACGATAATGTCAGAATGACGGAGAGACATGTTTTGATGCAGACACCTCACACTGTTAAACCCCCCTCATGCTTTCTCAGGGGCGTATCAACTGGAGACCCGTGTTCAGCACTCACGGGCTATCCCAGCCACAGACTTGGGGTAGATCATTTTCTCGGTGCCGGCTTTGATCTACCATTAGCCACAGGAGAGATATTGCCATCGGAATTGGTTGATAGTTTTCTGTTATTGTTACCGTTATTATTATATTAAGAATGTTCTAGCATAATTCCGCGTGTGTCGTTTTATGGAGAGGTAATCTATTTTGTGTTCTCTGGGAATCGATGGCTAGAAAACCAATCGAATAGACCAGATTAAATTGTTGTTAGCTCAGCCGCTTATTCTAGGTTAGCATCCAACGCCATCATTATTTCTCTATTTACACTATGTTAGATACCTTACACTATTTATCCTAAGTTAAATTAAGTTTAACATTATATTTCTATGTTATATAAAATATTGAGAATACGATGCTAGGCTCATAGTTTTAGGCCAAACAGTGCTCTGG
Organism: Cepaea hortensis; assembly: GCA_963921405.1. Classification (NCBI taxonomy): domain Eukaryota; kingdom Metazoa; phylum Mollusca; class Gastropoda; order Stylommatophora; family Helicidae; genus Cepaea; species Cepaea hortensis. The sequence continues at coordinate 27,008,229 of OY992893.1, forward strand.
TAGTTATGCGGTCAATATCACGCCGAACGCCTTTAACTTCCCATAACATTTTCTGGGACCAGTTTTATAGGGCTGGGTCCACCCCGGAGCTACGAGATCTCGTGAGAACCCATTTGGATCCACCGTCATCAGATCGGCAGGGGAATGTTTTTGCCACTTCAACCATATTAAGGCTCCTTCTGCCCATGAACGCCCCCTTCTGCGTCCCATGAAGTCATTTTGAGGGTCTGTTTAAACTTTTAAAGGGTGCTTCACAACGGTTGACGGTGTTTTGGTTGCATGTAAGTTCATCTGCTTGTTTATCCAACGGCGTTCTGAAGACCTCTGGCTGGGTTACCTTCTTGTCATTTCTTATGGTTAAGAGTTGTGTGGTATGGAATTTTCTCTCTTATGTCACGTGTTGCCTTGATTATTGTGGTCCCTTGCTGTTATGGAATATGATCCTATTGTGATCAGTCCTACTGCGTCTAGATCTTCCTTTCGCTTTAAGATCAGATAATTTACTGATGTAAGCAAATAGCGGCTGCACCACAAGACTATACAACTGTCCGAGATTAACTGATTCACTTTTGAAGAGTAGAATATCAGCAGATGTGATCTCCAATTTGTACAGAAGGATGATACCGTTTGAGAACAGACTCTATGGGGATATCTATAAGCTTAAGTTGACTGCTACTTTATTTTCATTTATTCATAATGGCGTCTGAAGGTGAACACATAATAATAGGAAGAAATGCTGTTCTTTAACTCCAGAGTCACACGTTCTATGCGCACATCCGTACATGTTAGTTGCATATCTTTTACACGACGTAGCAGTCAACCCCAGCATTTTTTGGCTTCTCGTGATTCCCGGGCAAGTTTACGTTCAATAGCTTGTCATTGCCTTCTGAACGACTGGCACCCATACCATTTCATAAAAAACCAACCCAAGGCGGCCTGCTGCCAAATCGCCCACAGCTGTGTTTCGAACGCGTTATTCGGGATTACGGACTGTGTCCGTAACACCTTCGCCGTGGAGCCAGCATCCCCACAAGACCATCTAATATAAACTCTTTATGTATCCAGCTCTTACAGTTATCAGACTACCATTACTTTCACCAAATTAATTAACAAGAACACTTTATATAACAAAACAACCGGTGACAAACACTTGCTTATATCACTAAATGTGACCAGCCAAGGATTGCTTTATCTGTAACAAGAATAACAATCCCAACATAGCCATGTGTCCGGTTAATTGGCCAGAGTCTAGTCTTATCAATAGCCGCGGATGTCATTGAATTTGCTGCCTAATTTTCGTCTTTGGTATCTCATAAATAAATTACAGATCACAGAGATCTCTTTGTTTATTCGCATGTTGTGAAGTGTGTTAGTGTTTCGGTATTTTTTTCCCCCATATTATTCACCAAATTAATTTATTTAGACGTATGTATCAGGATTGGTTTTTTTTCTGTCCACCAGCGGGTCTCTGGGGTAGACCCAGCCTCATACACAAGGGTACGAGACAATTCTCAGAACTTTCTTGAAATTGTCTGGGAAGATAGATAACTGGTCACCCTATCTTATATGTCGTGGCCTAGAATATGTGAAGGCCGAACACTTCACCCCACAACCGCAGTGTCTACTGTTTGACTACCTTTATTTGTATCCTCATTTTGTACATGCAGCAAACGTTTTGTTTCGTTATAACTTGCATACATAGCTGACATACAGTTGTGTTATAGCTAAGCGTGTGTTACCGATATAGGCAGCAAGGGGTGTCGCAGTAGCGTAAAGGTACTTCGTTATAACTTTCATATTCCGGGTGTTTGTAAAGTTTCACTAAACGTTGTATGTATAACAAATTTAAAAAATGAAGTATATGATGTCATAGAAATGTGCTAAAACAATTCATTAACTTAGTTACAGTAGTCACTGCTATGATCTAACGCTATTTTACGGGGAGCTAGAAAGTACCAATGGAGTATTCATTACAACAGGCGTTAGAAATAACCCAGTACTTGTGTTGTAGCTAAGTATAGGTTGCCGATATCTGCAACAAGGGAAGCATATTTGGGTTCTATCAACATCGGGGTGGATTCGGATTATTTTTTTAACTGACCTGGACTCCCGGGCGGTCCCAGTCTACAATAGGTACCAGGAAATATCGTGGGATGTAAAGACAGCTGACCTCATACTGACCACAGTCCCGATTGGCCTATACAACTATTTTTCCAGCACGATATGCACAATGCACCTTAAAGCCTGTAACAAGGCCCTCTACTTAAGTATTGCACTAAACGTTTTATTTCATATTCATCCTGATTATAACTTTTACATACTCCCGTTAGCAGATCGGCGTGCGTTGTTTTTCGCGTTGGACGTTCAAAAATCAATGACAAGCTCATTCATTAATTAAATCAGTAGCATGTCCTTTGCAGAACCTTGCTCCCACAAAAAACCTCTGGAAAACTTCTCGATCTTAAGTAAACTACTGAACGTTAAATTGCAAAGAAATCTAAAACAGTTCATAAATGCGACTGTTGACTGTAACGTCCTGTGAAGGACATGTAAATAACTGTTGTAGTAGTGGGTATGCACTTATTATAGAACAATCAATGCCTGCGAGATATGACGTATGGGAGGAGCTGCCAACTTAACCATCCGAGACTGAGTAAGAATTGATGTTATCAGACAGACATTGGGATCAAAACCTTGTGCTACATATATTAAAAAACAGAAGATCAAAGTATTTGGCCATCTCGTTAGAATTCAATACCAACAACAGCACTGGCGCCACATCAAAGAGGATATGACACGAGAGCAAGAAGGCGCCCGAGAATAAAGTAGATTGACTGCCTCAAAGATTATCAGGATTATTGTACACAGTGCCACCCATCGGTTGCTGGAACGTCAACTATTCCTTCCCACAACGGCAACAATGGATGATGATGATGATGATGATGATGATGATGATGATGATGATGATGATGATGATGATGATGATGATGATGATGATGATGATGATGATGATGATGATGATGATGATGATGATGATGATGATGATGATGATGATAGTTAGTTAGTTAGTTAGTTAGTCACGGTTCCAACTTCACAGCAACGGGTCGTCCCCATTATGCTCCGTTCCTGTGCCAGTGAATATCACATAAAACGCTCCCCACTGCCCAATGTGAAAAGTGGAAAAGACAGGAGTCTCGACAAACAACAGCCCGCACAGATACACTGTGCATAATGCCGCCGCCATAATGTCAACACAATATTCCCCCACGAAACATCCAGTTCATCTCTGATGGAATCGGCAGTCATTTTCCCTTCTGGATGTTTCCTAAATGTTCACCCACACAGTCCACGAAAATACAGTTCATCGTCGAAGGCAGTGGCAGTCAACCAGAAGCCCAGCAGCCACGCATTTCTGCATAAGGCAAAAACCGGTCAACTGTGGAACATAGCCAGCTGCCTTCGCTCCGAACATGCAGTCACGTTCCAAAAAACTTCGGGCAGATCCAAAAGCATCTCACATGAAACTCACAGCTCACAGTGTCGCGCCACGCACTCACTCAGTAGCAGGGCGACGGAACCATAGCCTCCTTAGTCGCCGCTTACGACATGCGTGGTAGGCTACAGTGTTGCTATTCTTTGCTTCCCTTATGGGCCCCGGCAACACACAGGAGGATGATGATGATGATGATGATTTTGATGATGATGATGATGATGATGATGATGATGATGATGATGATGATGATGATGATGATGATGATGATGATGATGATGATAATGATGATAATGATGATGATGATGATGATGATTTTGATGATGATGATGATGATAATGATGATGATGATGATGATGATGATGATTTTGATGATGATGATTTTGATGATGATGATGATGATGATGATGATGATGATGATGATGATGATGATGATGATGATGATGATGATGATGATGACGACGAGGGTGATGATAATGAAATAGTTGTAGCCAACACTTACCACAAGCTTTTTGTTTCGTTTCGTCCTCGTTATAACTCCCATAATATCCCCTTCATGATCACTCACAACATCAGTATTGTGTGGGGGAAAATACTAGGACTTAACTAACATTAACTATACATGCAAGCTCAAAGAGACAGACAATCCCCTCGGGATGTCGGAGCTAGCAATAAAGCAACATGGCTTTTGACAAACTACATGAAATAAGTATATCTCTTATTGATCAAGTCAAATTGGCTTTAGAAAACGATGTAGGCTGAACACACGCGTTTGTCAATAGATCCAACTGGGTTTTTTAAATGTATACAAAGTGTATGCTGCTAGCAGATACACTAAATGGCTTTTGAAAAGCGATGTCTGCTATGTCTTTCTCTTTTCTTTGAAGAAGCAAAATAGCTTTTGGAAAGTAATATAGGCTAAACGAAAATAATTCATGAGCTAAATGAGTCTTTTCATTGCTTCTTGCAACAACAAGAATTGAAAGTAATAGTTACATTTGGATGTAGACGTTCCAGACAGACTGTCGCTCTCCTCACGGCCTGGCAAGACTCTCATTCTATTTCCACTTTCCCTCTCTCATGTATTTGTACGCCTAATGTTTCTTTAATGTTCTTTGTCCACCTCCGTGCTGGTCGTCCTTTGCTTCTTGTTCCAGTTATCATACCTTCCATCATCTTACCTTCTTCTTCTTCTTTCGTCAGATATATATATATATTTCTTTTTTTTTTGCATATCCTTTACAGGACATCGCTGCCAACAGCAGCATCTTTCAGCTGTCTGTTGATTTCTTGGCAAGATTACGCTCAGTAGTTTGCCATTGCTTTCTGAGCGGCCGGCTCAGTATCCCGCAAGTCACCAGCGGGGGTCGAACCGCTCCCAGTTCTCTCCCGCTACGAGAGTGATAAACGGAATTACGGAGAAAGTGTTGTAACCCCTCAGCCAGAGAGACCGGCATATATATATATATATATATATATATATATATATATATATATATATATATATATATATATATATATATATATATATATATATATATATAACTATACAGCGAAAACTCACACATGTCAAAATTACCCGTTACCAGCCGAACAATTTGAGTTATTTGTTAGAGTAAACTATAACGGAAACATGCCAAAAATTTCCCGTTATTAGCAGAGCAACTTGAGCGATTTTTTACAATAAAATAGAACAAAATTATCAGGATTTCCCGTTAACAATCAAGCAATTTGTGTGATTTGTTTGACTAATCTACAACTTAAACGTGTCCTTTTGCCGTTAACAGCCGAGCAAATTGGCCAGATTCCTAGAGTAAACTGCAACTGAAACATGTCAAAGAATGCATGCCAACAGCAGAGAAACTTGGTCTATTTGCTTCAGTAAACTACAGCCACACATCAGGGATGCTCTGTTCACAGCGGAACAATTTGAGTGCTTTCTTATAGCAAACAACAACTTAAATATGCCGAGGATTTTCCGTTAAAAGTCGAACAATGTGGGTGATTTGTAAGAGAGATCTTCAACAAAAATATATATATTGATTATTAATTAATAAATTTGATTAATGCTCGCTGGACTTTAGGCGGCCTGGTGTGCCTTGCCAGTGAGAAGACCTGATCGTTCTGGTCCACATCGATTGACAGACGTCAGTCGCGGCGATCGGGCAATTCTTGAGCTACAGCCTACGATGGGTGACGTTGTAATATTCTGTTGTGATAATTTGGTCGTGTCCAGGGTGTGCCGCGTGGTCTAATGGTTACGCACACGCTTCACACGCCAGTGATCCGGAGTTTGTTTTCGGGTCAGGTCAAGGATATTCACTACTGACGAGCTCAAACGAGAGCGAAACTCGAGTCTAGTACTTCCACATTGACGTGGATAGGCCTTAGGTTCATACCAGAATACGATCGGCGTTGCCAGTAGGGGGTTGTGCTCAATATTTATATATATATATATATATATATATATATATATATATATATATATATATATATATATATATATATATATAATAATATTTTTTATTATTATATTTATATTTATATTTTTTATTATTATATTTATATGTATATATATATATTGCACCTGTAATACCCAAGCAATTTAGATGATTCGTTAGAGTAAACTTCACGAACACACATAGACGATTTGCCTTTAACAGCCGAGCTATCTGGCTGATTTCTTAGATCATCTACGAGAGAATGGCAATAACTTATGTAAGTAATATGTAAGTAAAAGTAAAAGGTCCCTTTCAACGCCTTGTGTTATTAGACAAGTATTTTCATTGACCAATCGGTACTCGTGGCTGATATGGTCAGTATCACACCAACAGTCTTAACTTCCCAAAACCATCTCCTCGTACCCATTTTATGCAGGGTCCGTCCAGAAGCCCAGGTTAATGTTTAAAATTCGAATCCATCCCCAAAGAGGATCCAACCTCTCTCCACCAGTACGGCAGGTGAGTGTTTACACACTATACTATCTGGCTCCTTAGCAAATGCAGCCATGTGTTAATCCCCATCCATAACGTCTTTTAAAACATGTGAGGATCGACTTCATTGCCCCGGGTTTATCCCACATGGCTCGGTCTCTTCCGGCAGAACAGCCTGCCAAAAGCGTCGCACTAAGCACAAGCTTCCTAGCTCCAGCGACGACCCCCAGTGGTCTCTGAGAAAAATGCACTCGTGAATCTAACTCACAAACTTGAGAGAGCGAGGTAGACTGTATGACCACTTCGCCACGGAGCCTCCCCACCATCGAAAACGTGCCAATGATAAGTCCCTCACAACTCAGAAAAATGGCATATTTGTCAAATGTAACTAGTACATCACCTTCAAGTATTTATTAACGTCCTGCAGAGGACATGCAACACTTTCTCTCAAACCAAAGCAAGCCAAAGATTTCGATACACTGTCAATCAACATGGCGGACGTTACCGGAAACTACAGCGAAACGTGCCAGGAATTTCCAGCATCGAGCAACACAAATAAGGGAGCTAAAATCTTTGCTTATAAGACTCGCCCAGAATCGTGTTCCATTATTTATATTCCTGAAATTCGGTCAGGCATATCCTATTACTAATTACTGATTTTCAAACTCATTTTGGTGGTGTCTTGTTTCATGGGATGGCGGAAGAAATTTATTTTTCTATTCTCGAAAAATTTCTTATTTGACACACAATAATAGGTCTTTTGTTACATTTTCTATGTTGTTACATTGCTCTGTTTGTGTGTGTGTGTGTGTGTGTGTGTGTGTGTGTGTGTGTGTGTGTGTGTGTGTGTGTGTGTGCGCGCGCGTGCGTGCGTGCGTGCGTGCGTGCGTAAGTGTTATTTTTTAAATATGTTTTTCCGTAATTTTCAATTGTCGTTTTCCCAGAGCATAAATGTATCTGCGTAAATAACAGTTAGCGTCATCAGATTATAAATCAATTGACGTAACGTTACAGTTAGCATCATCAGATTATAAATATGTTTACATAAAGTAACAGCTATCGTCGTCAAATCATTAATGTTACAGCAGTGTTATCACATCACTAATCCAGTTGCCTTAAAGAAGTTAATCTCGCATATCAGATCACAAGTCTAGTTGCCTTACAGAAGTTAACCTCTCATATCAGGTCACTATTCTAGATGCCTTAAAGAAGATAACCTCTCATATCAGATCACAAGTCTAGTTGCTTAAAAGAAGTTAACCTCTTATATCACATCACTAATCCAGTTGCCTTAAAGAAGTTAACCCCTCATATCAGATGACAAGTCTAGTTGCCTTAAAGAAGTTAATCTCTCATATCAGGTCACTAATTTAGTTGCCTTAAAGAAGTTAACCTCTCATATCAGATCACAAGTCTAGTTGCCTTAAAGAAGTTAACCTCTCATATCAGATCACAAGTCTAGTTGCTTAAAAGAAGTTAACCTCTCATATCACATCACTAATCCAGTTGCCTTAAAGAAGTTAACCTCTCATATCAGATGACAAGTCTAGTTGCCTTAAAGAAGTTAACCTTCCATATCAGGTCACTAATCTAGTTGCCTTAAAGAAGTTAACCTCTCATATCAGATCACAAGTCTAGTTGCCTTAAAGAAGTTAACCTCTCATATCAGATCAGCTGCCGCTTTAACAGTCAAGAATGGCTGCAATAACCAAAACCTACGGACTCATGTCTAGATTACATTCTAACAATCAATCAAGCAATAAAACAATCAATCAAACAATCAATCAAACAATCTATTAGGTACCGTCTCCACAATGAGGGTTGGAAGCAATAGATCTCCAACACTGTCTATCTCTCGCCTTGATTGTACATTCTGTCAGATTGTTGTTCGTCCATCTCTTGATGTTATCTTCCCGCTTGTATCGTTGTCTATCTCTAGCTCGCTTGAACTCAACCTTGCCCTCCAGTATGGTTTGTATAAGAGTGCTATGTCTTTTAACGAGGCCGAACGCTTTGAGTTGATTTCGATGGTATGAGGCGTCAGACACTTAGAAAACAATGACAAATTGTTGAACTAGCATTGTCTTGTAAATCACAGACAGTAAAGGCTGGAGTTAATTACAACGTCCTGTAAAGTACATACAACTTTATATCGTGGGACATGTGTTCTAATCCCAATTAAGTCTCGGGTTTTTTGTTTAAATATAATGTCTATGTTGCTAATGCGGTCGCCGCGACCTGTGCAAATTAGAGTTTTCCTTTTTCCCTCCGACAGAAAACAAAATCCATCACTTTACCGAGAATTCGAACCCGAGTCTCCCCAATAGGTGCCGGACGATCTAGCTAATCGGCCAGACACTCCTCTTAGTATTTGTATGCTTAGCTATTGAACAGTTTACAGCGGAATAAATCATTACATCAAAATCATCATGATCACTGTCACATGACACAGTCGATCATGTACTTCTAAAAAAGTCGGTCCTCTTGGTGCTCTAGAACAATGCAGATGATGGTATGGCTTCATGCCATAGTTACAGTCCACAGGGCAGCAGTTCCCTCTGCCTCTTCGAATGCTAATCTTTCTAGTCGTCACGATAACTTCCAGTGCTACCCCTCTCATTAAGCAGCCATACGACGTGTTTGTAATAGTTGTATATTAAGTTCTACTTTCATTTGCTTTATTCAAGGACTCTTGTTAGTTACTCTGGCAGTCTCAGGTATTCGCAACATTAGTCTCATATATTACATCTCTGTTGCCTGCAGGTGGTTCCTAAGTTATTCTTTCGCATTCCAAGATTCACTATCACACAGTATAACATTTTCTGTTGTACATTTCAGAGCTTTTATTCTGATTATTCTTCTTCTTCTTCAGCGTTCCGAGCCATTGAGGTTCTTTGCTGCAGATACAATCCGTCTCCATTCGTCTCTCTGATTGACCTTCTCTTGCCAGTCGTTGATTTCAAGTGCTTGTAGGTCTGTATATATATTATCTCTCCACCGTCTTCTTCTGATACTTTCTTGAAATCTTGTATTTCGTTACGCTTTTGTCATTTCTTGTCTTCCTCAATCTTATTTGTATCTTTGGTACTCTATCTTCTTTTCTTTTGTTTGCCTAGCAGTGCCTTGCATCGTGCTTGCTTAGTATCTTGCCTTCTTAAATCTTGTCTTATCATTGTATATTTTTAAAGACATTTTCATTTCCTTTACCTCTGCCTTCTCTTGCCGTTTTTGTTTTCTCTGTCGTGTCTTCCCTCGCCTTGTCTTCGTTTGTTGTTTAGTTTAGTTTAGTTTAGTTTAGTTTAGTTTAGTTTAGTTTAGTTTAGTTTACTCGACGGATCAACATCACGACACACGGGTGTAACCCATAAGTGCTCCGTTCTACTCCTAACTCAAGCGTGGATCCGAAGAAACTCAGCTCAGTGCACGAACTCCGTAGCACCGGCGAGGATCCTGAAGTACTTTGGGTAGATTTTTAACTCGAAATTTTGCCCGGGCAGCGCCGTTAAGCTACTCTTTTTTCGATTTCCAACTGCCAAGGGATTTTTGACGTGCTTACGTTTATTGTATTTCATTGTCTCTTTGTCTGGTTAAGATGATATATCGTCTCTTGTTTTGTCCTGTCGTGACAAACTGTCATCGGCACATCAGACATTTCTGTTGTATTAGCATTCTCGATGTCCCTAGAGTCGTACTCTCTCTTTGCCGTGACTTCTGTTATTTTTACGTGCAGCATATTACCTTAGGAGACGCGTTGGCATAGTGATTAGCGCGCTTATCTATCAAGACAGTGGTCCAGATTCCATCCCCAACAGAGACAGCATTATTGTTTCTACCAATACAACCCTGGAGTCGACCCAGCCTTATAAAATGGATAAGAGACAATCTACATAATTTTCAGGGAATTGTCTTGGAAGGGACGGCGACGAGGAAGTAAACTGGTAACTACACCTAATATGCTTTTGCCTCGAATATGTAAAAAACCTAATACTTCCCACCCGAAGGTAATATCTCCTTTTGGATTGCCTCTGTTGTACGTTATACTGCCTTGTCTTGTGATTGTAACCTTTTTTTCTAATTGTCGCGTTAAATTCATCTATAGCGAATATTAACAGTGATCTACGCCGTTTTTTGTAGAACAGATTCACATATCCAGCTTTGAACCTTTGTGTGATTCCCTCACTTGGTGATTGTGTTTTCTCAATTGCAACAACACAATCACCACCCTGAAGCCTATCTCTTACAATACACACACACAATGTGACCACGCTGGCGGGAATGTATCCCTCGGCTACTCCTCGGTTTTTCTGCTTTATTTTTGGCTTCTGCCACGAGTGTCTATAGATGAAGCCGTCCATCGATTTTCTTTCTGGATGTGTGAATAAGATCTGTCTAACGCTTCTAGTGGCGCTATCATCATTGGATGGGATACTTTAGTTATTAATGCCTTTATTGATGTTCTTTTCTGATACCTTTAGTGTCTGGCGGTTGATGAACCTTCAGCCGCCTATGGATGTTTTCACTGCGGTTTTCTTCTGTTTTGTTAATTTCTTGTCTGTCGTTCTTATAATATACGGTCTTGTAGTGATATTCTGTGTGGGCGTGTGTGTGTGTGTGGGTGGGTGTGGGTGGGTGTGTGTGTGTGTGTTAAAGAATAAAGCGGGTGTGCCTGTCTTACAATACACAATATTATAGTGATTGTGTGTGTGTGTGGGGGGGGGGGGAGTGTGGGGGTGTATGTCTGTCTGTCTTACAATACACAATATTTTAGTGACTGTGTGTGTGTGTGGGTGGGGGGGGGGGAGGGGGGAGTATGGGGGTGTATGTCTGTCAGTCTTACGATACACGATATTACAGTGATAGTTTGTGTGTGTGTGTGTGTGTGTGTGTGTGTGTGTGTGCGTGTGTGTGTGTGTGTGTTTGTGTGTTGGGAGAGCGGGATGGGGGGGGGGGGGGGACGGATGTCTGTCTTACAATGCACAATATTACAGTGATAGTTTGTGTGTGTGTGTGCATGTGTGTGTGTGTGTGTGTGGGTCTGTGTGTTGGGGGAGGGGGTGGGTGAGGGATGTCTGTCTTACAATACACAATATTACAATGATTGTGTTTGTGTGTGTGTGTGTGTGTGTGTGTGTGTGTGTGTGTGTGTGCATGTGTGTGTGTGTGTTGGGGGAGGGGGATGGGGGAGGGATGTCTGTCTTACAATAAACAATATTACAATGATTGTGTGTGTGTGTGTGTGGGTGAGTGTGCGTGTGTGTGTGGGTGTGTGCTTGTGTGCCTATCTGTCTTATAATACAGAAGTGTATTTTGATTGTGTGCCTTTCTGTCTGTCTGTCTGTCTGTCTGTCTGTCTGTCTGTCTGTCTGTCTGTCTGTCTGTCTGTCTGTCTGTCTGTCTGTCTGTCTGTCTGTCTGTCTGCCTGCCTGCCTGTCTGTCTGTCTGTCTGTGTACCTTACAATACAGGGGTGTGTAGTGATCGTTGAAGTGTGTGTTTCTGTGTGAGTCTGTGACAAACTGACTGACTGACTGACTTATGGATGGGTATGTTCTAGTTGGATGGATGAACAGACAGACAGACAGACAGACAGACAGACAGACAGACAGACAGTATAAGTAAAGGACCCTCTAACAAGTCCCGGGTATATGGTGCTCGCCAACATTTGTCCTATTCATCAGTCTGCACTAGATGGGTGATGTAGTCACTTTCACGCCGACCATCTTCACTCCCAGCGACATTTCCTGGTACCGTTGTTACTAGGTCGACCCGAGTGCCTGGTCAGTTTTCACAAATACCCGTCTCGAGAAGGGTTTCGAACTCATGCCTACATGACCGGCAGGTTGGCTTGCTTGCCACTGCGATACCGCGGTTCTCTTGGCTATGATACTTGCTATTTGGAATTTAATATAGTGTAGAGGAAATCATTTATAATTGTCAGCAAATTCGATCAATCGAGTGAAGTCTCCATAATTAAAGTTGGCTCTAATGCAATGGTTCTCAACCTCTTTTGGCCCGTGCCCCCCCCCCCTTCACCATATTTTCAGAACGTCATTCCTCCCCCCCCCCTTTTTCGTAATTCCTACCTAAAAATCCCCTCCCCCCCCCCCCCCCGCTTCTACACAGTATACGTAATAATGGAAGCACATACTAAAACAAGTCTAGACGTCCACATAAAATGTGATTTGTGAATCTACTTTATAAAATGAATCTTAGAAGGGTGAGACGTACAGAACCGTAAAGTATGAAGGGAAAAACAATATCAAGTAATCGGTTCTTGTATTAACGCGATCTTGAAATAATCTTCATTTCCCCCCCCCCTCCCCCCTGAAAACCCTAAAACTCATCCCTGAGGAGTTAGGGGGGAATTCCCCACCGGTTGAGAACCACTGCTCTAATGGATCTCCGACACTGTATATCTCTCACTTTGATTGTTCACTCTGACAAACCGCTATTTGTCCATCTCTTGGTTGTTCACTCTGACAAACCGCTGTGTGTCCATCTCTTGGTGCTATCTTCCCATTTGTATCGTTGTCTACCTCTTTGCTCGATTGCCTTCAACTTTTCCCTCCAAATGTAGCATACTGTTATATAATATCGGCTGTGCGGCCTTTGATTCCCACGGATTCGATTAGCCGTTTACATCCGATATCAGTGAGTATAACGGTCGATTTAGCATTAGCACTTACAAATGTTGGTGCAGCTGTCTGCTTATGAAACAGAGTACGAATAACAACATATAAAATGTTATTACGAAGATTAACGAATCGGTAAAATGGGGAACAGGGGTCGGGGGGGGGGGGGGGAATAAACACACACAGGAAAACGTTTCGACCGGTCGTTATCAACGAACAAGAAACATAAAACAATAAATAAATAAACACGGATCAAATAACAGAATACTTATCTGGACATCCGACGAGATTTTTCGAAAAGACCTCTTTGGTGTCGAGATAAGTAGTGTGTTGTTTGATCTGTTTTTGCTGTTTTATTTTACTTCTCTTTGATAAAGATTCTTGTCGTAACGTTGGTACGTGTCACTAAGTGTGTTTCCATTGGTTGAGCTTTCTAGTCACATGTTGTATCGTCATTCTGACTCTCTATCAGCTCGGCTCCCTTTTCGGTCCATTTTGCTTCTCACATGCTGTTTTCTATTTAACTGAGTCGTTAACTCCTAACTACATGATAGTTTCCCTTTGTCAGTGCACAGTTGTTCTGTCCCTTTAAGTGTTTATGAGCTGTTATAGTGTGTAGGTCTATTATTTTTCTTGTTATTTTTTAACATAATAAGGTGCTAAACAATGTTTTACATGGAATATTTTAGACAATAATAATAAGAACGAAACGAAACAAAACGTTTGATAAAACTAACAGCCGCAAATACTGACTACCTATCACATTCGATTGCATACATCGGTCCAAGTAGTGGCATTTCGTCTTTGTAGAATTAAGTAATTTAGTTAGCTAAACCTCTTAATGGCCTGCGCAGTCTTTATGTTTTGTTTTCCCAGAGACCAGTGAATACATTGTAGTAATTGACCTCTCTCCGCCCTCCTCAGGTCGTGGCTATCATCTCCATATTGTTCATCGTACTCTCCACCATAGCCTTGACATTGAACACAATCCCAGCTCTACAGGATCGGGCAGATCCCTCCCTCAACCAGGACAATCCTGAACTGGCCGTAGTAGAAGCCGTCTGCATTGGCTGGTTCACGCTGGAGTACTTGGCAAGATTCTGGGCATCTCCGAATAAATGGAAGTTTTTTAAAGGTCCTCTGAATGTTATAGATCTTTTGGCTATCATGCCGTACTTTATTTCTCTGGGTCTAACAGAGACGAATAAAAGCACTACAGAACAATTTCAGAACGTTAGGAGGGTAGTGCAAATTTTCAGAATTATGCGAATTTTACGCATTCTAAAGCTTGCTCGTCACTCTACGGGACTTCAGTCTTTAGGATATACATTGCAACGATCTTATAAAGAGTTAGGCATGTTGTTAATGTTTCTGGCTATCTTCATACTTCTGTTCTCGTCTCTGGCCTACTTCGCTGAGAAGGATGAACCGGAGACGAAGTACAAAAGTATTCCGGAGACATTCTGGTGGGCTGCGATTACTATGACCACAGTCGGTTACGGAGATATCTACCCAAAGACTGTGTTGGGAAAAGTTGTGGGCAGCGTCTGTTGTATCTGTGGTGTTTTAGTCATTGCTCTCCCAATTCCCATTATCGTAAACAACTTCGCTGAGTTTTACAAAGACCAGATGAGACGGGAGAAAGCTTTCAAGCGGCGGGAGGCTCTCGAGAAGGCCAAAAGAACGGGCAGCATTGTTTCTTTTCATTCGATCAACTTACGAGACGCCTTTGCCAGGAGTGTTGACCTTATGGAAGTCCACACGTCTCCGTCTCATAAGGCGAACCTGGACAGCAACGGAGGCGACTCTTGTAGCCTTGACAGCAAGAGAAGTCACGGGGCTCCAGTGTGCAGCAGTAGTGGTCCTATGCAGGACAACAGGATGCAAATGGAAGCCTTCCGTTACCACAACAACGAAATACTGCTGTCTCCGAGCCTGGCGTCGGGAAACCGGGACGACCTCCTGAACAACGCCAGCACCAACAACCTCCTGGACGCCGACGAAGAATCGCTCAGACGAATGACGTCATCGCAGCCAGTGCTCAACACCCAATCTCAGGTTTGATATATATCGTTCACTGTTGGCTAGGGTCAAAGTTCATCAAGGCCGAGACAAGCCGAAAGAATAACTGCTCGTCTTATGTATTTGTTTCGTTTAGTGTTGTTTTTCGTATCGTCGTCTGGTAGGAAGATTTATTAAAACAACTGAGTAGAAGGGCCGCGATCTGGTGCCATCATGTTATATTGGGGACATGATCGTAGGCCAATACTTCTTGACCAAACGCCACTGAGTGACTGATGTGATCTATATCACACTGGGCAGATTATTATTATTATTGTTGTTGTTGTTGTTGTTGTTGTTGTTGTTGTTGTTGTTGTTGTTGTTGTTGTTGTTGTTGTTGTTGGCGTCGTCATCATCATTGAAATATTTTCATTATTTACTATTCCTTGTCAATGCTTCAGTGTTTAGAACGGAAAGACCATGCTGACATGCCCACTTAGCTATGCACATAAACATTTCTTTACTAGCCGCTACCACACGAATCAGTAGTGGTAGTAGTAGTAGCAGCAGCAGCAGCGACAGATGCAGCGGCAACGGTTGTAATAGTATAGTAGTAGTTGCAGCAGCAGCAGCAGTGACTGGGGCAGCGGCAACGGTTGTAATAGTATAGTAGTAGTATAGTAGTAGTAGCAGCAGCAGTATCAGTAGTAGTAGTTGTTATTGTTGTTGTTGATGTTCTTGTTTGTTTTTTTACTTCTTCTTCTTCTTCTTCTTCTTCTTCTTCTTCTTCTTCTTCTTCTTTTCTTCTTCTTCTGCTTCTTCTTCTTCTTCTTCTTCTTCTTCTTCTTCTTCCTTCTTCTTCTTCTTCTTCTTCTTCTTCTTCTTCTTCTTCTGCTTCTTCTTCTTCTTCTTGTGTTTTTTGTTATATTTATTATATTAGTAGTTGCTCTGTGGCGATGGAGTTACGAATGCAATGCGGTCGTTCAGAAATCAATGGCAAACTACTGAACGTAAACTTGCTCAGGAATCATAAACAGCCAAACAATGCTGTAGTTGACTGCTACGTCTTGTAAAGGATATGCAACTAACTTTAATACTACAGACATGGTATCATGGAGTACGGCTTAGGAAAGAGAGAGAGACACACACACAAACACGTACAGACAAACTGAGAGACAACAAACTGACAGACTGACAGGTATGCAGTCAGGGAAACAGACAGATAAAAACAAATACAGAAGGAGAGACAGGTAAACACGCTCATTCAGACAAATAATTAATGTAATTACTGTTAGTGTTTATCCAACTGAAATCATAATTATCTTCATTATTATTATTATTATTATTATTAACATCATTATCATCATCAACATCATCGCAATCATCATGTTGTTGTCTTTGCTGTTGTTGTTGTTTGTATTATTATATTTATTATTATGTTGTGAGAATACATGATTGATAGATAGTGTTTATGTTTGGAATTATTCATTCGGCCATTAGATCGATCATTTCAGAGTTCTATAGCCCCTGCTCTCATCAACTCTGTTCTGTTTGTGTCTTGTGTGCTTGTGTGGTGTCGGTTTGCCTCGTGCCTCCTCTCTTCCTCTCGAGCTGGATCTTGTCCTTCAGTATTTTCAGCAATAGAACTACACAAGTAAGACTAAGACAAGTAAGACAAGTAAGACTACAAAAGTAAGACTTTTGCGTGAACCCAGTGATGACTGTGAATCTACAACCATGGCCAGACTGCGAGAACAGCAAATTAAAAGAGGTGTGGCCAAACAAGAACATTACGCAGGAAGCCAAAGAAGATTGATAAACCAACACAGAACTGGTGTTGTTAGCCGCTACACCCTGCGGGATTTGCTGAGGAGGGGATCCGAGCACTTATGGACTCTATGGTTCGATGTGCGTTCTTTATTGCATGATGTTTCCCGAATGTCTTTACCAATGTGTGTTTTGATCAAATCATTGGCTAAAGTGGAGGTTATAGCTGGACTAGATTTTATTAGAAATAAGCAGCAAGTTGGCCATATAACTAAGCTACCAACTAACAGTATACCACAACAAGCAATGATGTCCAGACCACATGGAAGCAGAAGGAGAGGTTGACCACGTAAACGATGGACAGAGGGAATAGCAGAGTCCATGGGAATATCGATACATGAAGCTCATAAGCGGGCACTCTCCCGCTGTTTATACTTCACCTCGACACCGCAAGGTACAAGAGAAACAAAATGAGATGAGATGAGATGAGATGAGATGATGAAATTGACTATTCAAGGTACAGAGCAATATAATCTCATAAACCACATCTTCGATGTCTCCAAGTTCTTTTATTATAATTTAGGCATATGGTGCTAGACCCATATTTTGTTTATAACCAGTCAGTACTCGCTGGGTGATGTGCTCAGTATAACACCGGCCACCTTTACTTCCCACTACATTTCTTGGCATCCGTTTTAGGATGGGTCGACCTGTGAGCCCAACTGAATTTTAACAAATTCGAGTCTGCACTGTTGCGGATCGAACCCGTGATCACCGCCGGCAGGCCAGTGTGAAGCCACAAAGGTAGCGGGGCTCCCATATGATATATATATATTTTTTTTTTGCATATCCTTTACAGGACATCGCTGTCAACACCAGCATCTTTCAGCTGTATGTTGATTTCTTGGCAAGATTACGCTCAGTAGTTTGCCATTGCTTTCTGAGCGGCCGGCTCACATACCCCGTAAGTTACCGATGCGATTCGAACCACTGCTGATTCTCACCGTCATCATGTTACATGTTACGAGGGGGCTTCAAATTAAAGCCTTACAAGAAATTACAATAAAAGTGCCATTGTCATGTAACGTGTCAATATTTTTGTTAAGAATATCAAGAAAGTTAAGCAAGTGACATCACCGTGCAAACGAACACGATGACGTCATAATGCCAATTTAAAGATGGCCGCCCGACTTTTGACATGCACCAAAGAGGAGCAGAAATCTATTTTCTGTTTTTTGATCAGTGAAGGGGTGAAGCCTACAGAACGGCGAATGAATGTCCAGCATGGTGATACCTGCCTGTCAATCCAGCCAGTGTATGATTGGAGTTGGAAGTTTCAAAACGGCGTGACTTCTATGACAGTCAGTTCACGAACTGGTCAGGCACAACGAGTAGTGAGAACTTCTTTCTACAGGAATACAAACACTTTATAGGCGCTGGAGGACTTACATTGAATGCAGTGTTAATTACATCGAAAAATGATACATCTGTTTCACAATTTATTCACAAAGAAACAAAACTTTAGGGTTTTTATTTAAAGCCCCATCGTACATACATATAGTAGGAAACGACTGCCCTACCCCGTCATCACCGCACCACACGGTCAAGGGCAAGTGGGATCAAACACCCCCCCCCCCCCTCCCACCCCGAACCACCTTTGTTATATACATTTGGTAGGGACCGAAGACGAAGCAAAATTCCGCGAATAATATCTTGACTTCTTGCCCCGGGGTCAATTAAACAGCTGACCAACAGGTAAATCCACCTCTAGATGGTGGCACCGGAATGTGCCGCACAGCAGCAGTCTGCACAAGAGAGTCTCAGTGGGCGGACGAGGGCAAATAAAGACCCTAAGACCCTGTGCTGCAGTCGAATGCGTTGGTCAAAAGGGGCAGGTTTAGCCATTTCGATGCAAACGGTTACAGCAGGACATGGGGCTGGGCGGGGTTGAACGTAGGCGATGATGATGATGAAGAAGAAGGTTATGATAACATGATGATGGTGATGATGATGATGATGATGATGATGATGATGATGATGATGATGATGCTGATGCTGATGATGATGATGATGATGATGATGATGATGATGATGATGATGAAGATCATGAAGATTACTTTTAGGGCAGTCGATGCCATGACTAAGAGAAACTCGATAATAACAACCTATTGATGTTGTTGCTACTTCTGCTGCTGTTGTTGTTGGTGGTGTTGAAATCATTTTTGTGGGAGAACCAAACAAGCATCGTAAGTCTCGTACTGAAATAACATCAAGTACAGTAATTATCGTGTTTACATAAAGTGCTTAGAAATCTAATAATGATGAAAAGCATGTAAAAATATTATGTTACTATTATACAATCTAGTGCATGTTAGCTCACCGATTTTCACTGATTTTTTTTTCAGGGACAGGTCGAGGGCGGCGGGGTCGGGAGAGTGAGCACTGACAGAAGTGGCATAGAGTTGCAACAGCTTCCCCGTCAAATCAGTACTGCCAGCAGCAACGACACCTTCAGCAGCTGCATGACCCACCCACATGGCAGCCCACGGGGATCGGGGAACCACAGCAACGGCGAAAGATACCGGCAAAACATCTATGTCAATCCACTAGACGATCCCTCCAGCATGGAACCAGAAGTGGTTCAGTCCCCGGGAGGGACCTGTTACGATACTGTCTTCAAGGAATCTCACCCAGATCCTCCCCCACATCTACCGCAACTGCATCATTTATTTCATCATCATCACCACCAACAGCAGCAAAAACGAGCCCCATTTTTCAGTTATCATCATCAGCAGAAACATAACAACGGTTTCAACAGCCACCAAGAAACCCATTTTAATGGCAACAGTTTGGATAGCCCCAACATGGATAGCCCCTATTCAAACAATGGATCCAGTAATCAGATTGTTCAAAAACTGGATTATGGATTAACGACCACATGGGAACGTGGTCAACCTTTAACATTTCCAACATCTCGTTTTAATTTCCATACTGTGTCATCATCGCCTGGTGACATAGCCGCGCTCAATCCAGGTGCTCAATCAACCAGTCCTGATTACTCGTCGTCGGACTCCGCAAGCCTTCTACCCCCAGACATAGACAAGCCACTGTCCAAAAAAGCTTCCTTCAAAAGGTACAAATCGCTTTCTGTTGAGAAGCATCCAAGGGTGTCCAGTATCAAAGATCGAAGCTATTCTTCCACAGACAGTCTCCACATCAACTCCAGCAGCCGGCCGCGCCTTAAGTTCAGGAAAGCTGCGTCTCTTGCAAGTCGTCTACATTCAAGTCCTTCCACCGGGCGGAAGCTGGCCAATTATCACCTCATCTCAAACTCCAAACCAGGTTAGTTTGTTTTGCATTTTAGAGACGTTGCCTGCCTTTAGAAGTGTCAGAGCAGATTTTTATAATGCGGTATCCATCAAAAGCCCAACCATTACGGTCCTGGCCATTGTCGGACTGCGAAAATTCTCACATACCGAAGTATAACCTTTACATATAAGTTTAATTCATTGTGTATAGTATTCAGTGTATATTAAAACATAATAAGAACAAGTACTCAAGAAAGAATTCTAATCGATGCGCACTACACGACTTTAAACTAAAGTTAAATTTACACATTCACAAATGAACACAGAGAATTTCCTAGTTTCCTAATTACATGTCCGGCCTCATTATTAGCTTCTAATTTAAGCTAGTCAGACTTGCAAGATGTCGGGCAACCAGTATCGGGCTTTCGAGGACTACTGCACTTTTATTTATTTTATAAAACCTTAAGTCCAGAAAACATTCATTCAGAAAGAGCTTTATATTGTCACACTGTCATATTATTTGAAAATTTAGAACACAAAATCTGCTCATTATGGCAGTGTAACCACAAGGTGCATGTTTCCTCCATGTCCATTACGATTAATAAACATATTATTTGTTGCATTATGATTGCTTAGAAGTAAGATGTGTGTAGTCT
The DNA here is from genome assembly GCA_963921405.1 of Cepaea hortensis. NCBI lineage: Eukaryota > Metazoa > Mollusca > Gastropoda > Stylommatophora > Helicidae > Cepaea > Cepaea hortensis. Next base: position 27,029,014 of record OY992893.1, read on the forward strand.
TTTCAAATACTCTGCCTTTGCATTCTTAGCAGTAATTATTAGTCTCATTTACATATATATTTGTTTGTAGTCTCTTCTTTACTCTGAAGTAGACATTGTCGATTATGAATTTCAATCCTGTCTGTTATTTGATATTTTTAATTACTCTGGTGTTGCTTATGCTTTCCACATAAATCTTTCTCGTCCCTCTTGCCAATTATGTTCACATATAAGACTAATTTCTCAGTTACATCTTTTATGATGAGAAGAAAACTCGTTTGCATTTTTTTTGGTCTTTTCTCTGTGGATTTGTTGAGCCATCTATTGTCATCTGCAGCTACCAATACCTCAGCCTTTTGTTGTCTTCTCTTTCCGTGATATTCTCAACATACTTTCTGGAAAACAAAATACTTCATCTTCGTTGCCATCAATTTTCCCATAAAATCCATTGCTCATTGTCCAGCATTCACATACATACAGAAGAGACTTTTGTGATTTATGATATTTATGTTTTGAATTTCGATACTTTTCTATTTTAGTATTCTTTGCATATGGCGATTCTTTTATACATTTACATATTACTTATTTATAAATATAAAATGTATATGTACATAATATTAATTAGCATTCATTTATGTGACCGTCTGCACTACACTCTTCTTCTGTAAATTTTACTTCCAGACGAAATATTTCTTCTTCAGTAAACATAGGTGAGTGGACATTAGGGGGCGCGTAGGTGCTCAAACTCTCTGCACATGCGCACTGGTGTGACCTGCACGCAGGCAGTTGTTTTGATGTGTATAGCTATTTTTGTCAGCTTTCTTTGTTCACATTACGTCTAGCGCTTGTCCCCCTGCTTATATTTGTTCAAGTTATGTCATTTTTAATTTAGCTTGTCATTATTATTGTTTGATCTGGCTAGTGGACATTGTAGTGACAGAGTGCAAAGAAAGGACTCTCCTTGACTATCAAGAAAACAGCAACAATGGTGATATCAAAGAAAATGGTGACACCACAATGTGGCATAGAAATAGAAGGGAACATTCTTAACCATGTGGATAATTTTAAATACCTAGGGGCATTTATAACATCAGATGGAAGATGTACAACAGAGATTAAGAGCAGAATAAGGTAGGCAAAAGCCGCATTTCAGTAAATGAAGATTAACTTATGCAATAAGTCACTATCAATGAATGTAAGAAAGAGAGTGCTAAAATTCAATATAGAACTAGTTTTGCTGTATGGCTGCGAATCTTGAAATATAAATGAACAAATTAGGAAGAACTTGAAAGCAACAGAGATGTGGTTTTTTTGAGACGAATGTTTCGAATTCCTTGGACTGCCAGAGTAACTAACAACGATTGCCTGAAAGAGGCTAATGAAACTAGAACACTATATACAACAATACGAAAGAGACAAACAGTTTTCTTTGGTCATGTGATGAGAATAGAGTAATTGGAGAACATTATGACAACTGGAAAGATCGAGGGGAAGAGAGGCAGAGGCAGACCAAGAGAAATGATGCTGGATGGATTTAGGCGGTGGCATGGAGGAATATCATCAGCAGAGTTGATCCAGAACATCAAAGATCGAGTTTTGTGGAGAGCCATGAACACCTACGCCAGTTGGCTGGGCACTTGATGATGATGATTATGATGATCTAGTTATAAACGTTACAAATGTACATGGTGGTAATAAGATGCCCATGTGGAAATAATTGTCTTGTAGTTTCAATAAACACATATTTTTTTAATGGCATTTCCTTTGCAGGACGTTGGGATCAACTACATTCAGTAGATTGCCATTGCTTTCTGTACTACAGGTTGTATTTTTAATGACTGTGCAGTGTTTGAAAATATTGCCGGTCCAATTTTTGTATTCACCTTCTGTAAAGTTCATGCAACATAATAGGTAAATACAAAACTTGGATCGGCAGTATTTTCAATAGGTAAATACAAAACTTGGATCGGCAGTATTTTCAAACACTGCAAAGTTGTTAAAAAACATCCTGTAGAAGCCAATGTTAACGTCCAAGTTAGTTGTGTAAGCGATTAACTCTTTACCCCACCATCAGCGCACATGAAATTAACGAACTAGAGCGCTCTTATAATTTCGGCCACGCCGACTGCTAAACAATTAAAGGACATGACGTGGATTAAAATGTTGACTTCTCGCCCTTGACTTGTGGACGTAAATTACAAGTATCTCTGAAGTCGGAATGGGCTCGCCTGATGGCGAGGGACACTGGCAAGAGGGAAAGCTAAGCTAATCCACACATGAGAATCAGTAAGTGCACTAGAAGTAGTAGCATGGGTACGGCTATGCTTGAGATCAAAGCCAGAGAACGAAAGAAATAAAAGACGTGACTTAAGAAAAGACTCCACGTGACAAAAGAAATAGCAAAGTCCAGGTCCCGTTTACTATCCTTAAGTTATATTGGACATATGGTGCTGACCCATATTTGTATAGACCATTTAACATTCGGTGGGTGATGTGGAAGGTACCACGCCGGCCGCCTCTACTGTCCAGGCCATCTCCTGAAACGAAATAATGAAAGGCATAAAACGCAAGGAGAAGAGAATTAGAAACATAAACTGATCAAATGGCTAGCCGAGTGGCTAGAACGCCGGATTCTCATTCGGGCGACTCGGCTTCGAATCCTCGATAAGGTGTGGGATTTTTTTCTGTCAAGGGCAAAAAGAAAATCTTAACCTGCACAGTTCGCGGCAACTGCACTAGCCAGGTGGCCCTAAATTCCTCACGCTCAAAGACGCCCCCCCCCCCCCCACCCCCACCCCCAACCTTGTCACACACCGCAAGGTACTATATTGGCAGTAAATGACAGTTTTTGACAGGGGAGGCAATGTCAAGAGCTGTGTGAGATACTTGGCCTGAACTGGTGGAGGGTCTACGATTTAATGGGAATGGGGGGTGTAAAGAGAAAGAAGAAATAACTATCTAAAAGACATAGTAAATACTTAATAAAACAATGAGTGCTGAGACCAAGATAGACGGCATTTGTCTTAACTCTTAAACACTGGGTACTGAGACCAAGATAGTCGGCACTTAACTCTTAAAGGGACTTTTTTCACACTTTAACTGATTCAGTGTCGAATGTTAATCTATCGCCTAACGTGAACCTCCCATTTAAACAGAAGGACGATATATCTCCATACTAGGGTTATCATGTTATTTGTTTCTTGTATCGTTATCTTCCACAATTGCAATGTTCAGTGAATGGGAACTTACATTATAATACTTTTTTTCATTTGATTGTGCACCATGTTTACTCCAAACTCACTTTTGCTAGGGGGCTTCAAATGCAATCCCTTTTCCTCCCAATGACTCTATGAGTTGTCCAAACAGGTGGAAATCTCTTGGAGCAAGGTTAGGCGATTACAGGGAATGTGGCACACACTGAAAAAAAGGAGATCTTCGAAGGTTTCAACTGTTGCACTGGCAGTATGGGGTCGAGCATTGTTATGTTGCAAAAGGACACCTTTACTCAGAAGTCCACATCGTTAGGATTTGATTCGGGTGGAAATTTCCCACTCCACTCATACACTTGCTGGATTGACTGGCATGCATCCCCATACTGCACCTTCATTCTCCGATGAATGTCTATAGGTTTCACCCGTTCGCTGATCAAACAAAGGGTAACAGAACTCTGCTCCTCTCTGGTTCATGTCAAAAGTGGTGCGGCCATATTTAAACTGTCCGTAAGAGGTCACTGTTAGTCCGCGCCGTGATGTCACATGCTTAATATTCTTGATATCCTTAACAATAATATTGACATTTTACAAGACAATGGCATGGGCATTGTCATTTATATCACACTTTTAAGGTTTTCATTTGAAGCCCCCTCGTATGTTTGGCATTCAATCTGTTAAAGCGCAATTGGCATATATAGGGTATATTTTTAATGACTGTGCAGTGTATGAAAATATTGCCGGTCCAAGTTTTGTATTCAACCTAGGTAAAGTTAATGTAACATAATAGGTAAATACAAAACTTGGACCGGCAATATTTTCATGGCATAGACCCATGTGGCATAGACCCATGTGTTTATAGATGATCGACACTCGGTGGATGGTGTGACTGAATCTCGCCGACTAACTTCACTCTCCGGGACATTTCCCGATATCCATTTTATGCTGGATCGACATGGGAGCCCAGATGAATTTTTAGAAATTCGATTCCGCCCGTTGCTGATCGAACCCCTGATCGCCGGGCCGGCAGAGGAGAGTCTAGCCACTACGCCACAATCTTAACTTCTAGTGTCTCATAACATACTTGAACAGTTCCAAACTATCCCTACATTTCCCAACTGTGCTTACCTAAGCTTAAAGTAGTTGATTAGTTGTAACTCTGTATGTAAGTCCATCTGAAGCCCCGGAATTCCCCAACCTCGCTTACCTTAGCTTAAAGTAGTTGATGAGTTGGTGAAGTCCCCAAATGTCCCAACCTTGCTTACCTTGGCTTAAAGTAGTTGATGAGTTGGTGAAGTCCCCAAATTTCCCAACCTTGCTTACCTTGGCTTAAAGTAGTTGATGAGTTGGTGAAGTCCTCAAATGTCCTAACCTTGCTTACCTTGGCTTAAAGTAGTTGATGAGTTGGTGAAGTCCCCAAATGTCCCAACCTTGCTTCCCTGGCTTAAAGTAGTTGATGAGTTGGTGAAGTCCCCAAATGTCCTAACCTTGCTTACCTTGGCTTAAAGTAGTTGATGAGTTGGTGAAGTCCCCAAATGTCCCAACCTTGCTTACCTTGGCTTAAAGTAGTTGATGAGTTGGTGAAGTCCCCAAATGTCCCAACCTTGCTTACCTTGGCTTAAAGTAGTTGATGAGTTGGTGAAGTCCCCAAATTTCCCAACCTTGCTTACCTTGGCTTAAAGTAGTTGTTGAGTTGGTGAAGTCCTCAAATGTCCTAACCTTGCTTACCTTGGCTTAAAGTAGTTGATGAGTTGGTGAAGTCCCCAAATGTTCTAACCTTGCTTACCTTGGCTTAAAGTAGTTGATGAGTTGGTGAAGTCCCCAAATGTCCCAACCTTGCTTACCTTGGCTTAAAGTAGTTGATGAGTTGGTGAAGTCCCCAAATTTCCCAACCTTGCTTACCTTGGCTTAAAGTAGTTGATGAGTTGGTGAAGTCCCCAAATGTCCCAACCTTGCTTACCTTAGCTTAAAGTAGTTGATGAGTTAGTGAAGTCCCCAAATTCCCCAACCTCGCTTATCTTAGCTTAAAGTAGTTGATGAGTTGGTGAAGTCCCCAAATGTCCCAACTTTGCTTATCTTAACTTAAAGTAGTTGATGAGTTGGTGAAGTCCCCAAATGTCCTAACCTTGCTTACCTTGGCTTAAAGTAGTTGATGAGTTGGTGAAGTCCCCAAATTTCCCAACCTTGCTTACCTTAGCTTAAAGTAGTTGATGAGTTGGTGAAGTCCCCAAATGTCCCAACCTTGCTTACCTTGGCTTAAAGTAGTTGATGAGTTGGTGAAGTCCCCAAATGTCCCAACCTTGCTTACCTTGGCTTAAAGTAGCTGATGAGTTGGTGAAGTCCCCAAATTTCCCAACCTTGCTTACCTTGGCTTAAAGTAGTTGATGAGTTGGTGAAGTCCCCAAATTTCCCAACCTTGCTTACCTTAGCTTAAAGTAGTTGATGAGTTGGTGAAGTCCCCAAATGTCCCAACCTTGCTTACCTTGGCTTAAAGTAGTTGATGAGTTGGCGAAGTCCCCAAATTTCCCAACCTTGCTTACCTTGGCTTAAAGTAGTTGATTGGTTGATGAATCCCCCAAATTTCCCAACATCGCTTACCTTAGATTAAAGTATTTGATAGGTCGGTGAATTCCCCAAATTCCCCAATCTTGCTTACCTTAGCTTAAAGTAGTTGATTATTTGATACTCTTCAGGTAAGTCCATCTGAAGACCCAAACTTCCCAACCTCGCTTACCTTAGCTCAAAATGGTTGATTGGCTGGTGAGTCTCCCACATTTCACAACGTCGCTTACCTTGGCTTAAAGTAGTTAGCTAGTTGATACTCTGCCGGTCTCCCTGGCCTAGTAGTTAAACGACTTTCTCCGTAATACCGTTTCTCCACGTAGGGTAAGGCAGCGCGCGAGAATTGGAAGCTGTTCTCGCCGTGTTGGTAACTTGCGGGATAAGTGAGCCGGCCGCTCAGAAAGCAATGGCAAACTATTGAGTGTAATCTTGCCAAGTAATCAACAATCAACTGAAAGATGCTGATGTTGACAGCGGTGTTCTGTAAAGTATATGCGAAAATACGAAAACCAGAAGTTGTTACTCTATAAGTAAGTCCATCTGAAACCCCCAAATTCCCCAACCTCGCTCCACGTCGGTCACACAAGTGTTCATACAGTGGAGTGTTCAGCAATGATCTTCAGATCCTATTTACAAAATCATGACCGGAAATGTACTCCGTAAAAAGAAACTGTCAAAAGATGATTCTTGAGCTCGGGCATTAAGAATGACGGTCCTAATATGAACATCGTCATCACCATCATCATCATCCAGCAGCATCTGCCATAATCATTATCATCACCATTGTCATTCATCAGCATCTGATATTACCATCTTCATCACCATCATCACTATCATCACCATCATTATCCATCAGCATCTGATATTACCATCTTCATCACCATCATCACTATCATCACCATTATGATCCATCAGCATATGACATCACCACCATCATCACCATCATCACTATCATCACCATCATCACCATCATCACCATCATCATCCATCAGTATCTGACATCGCCATCATCACTATCATCACCATCATCATCCATCAGCATTTGCCATCACCACCTTCATCACCATCATCACTATCATCACCATCATCATCAGCATGCAACACATTCAATATCCAATATCTTCTCCAAAGCAGAACTTCTCCCTTATCGCAGTTTTTTGATCATTTCTCTCTGTCATCATCCAGATGCCCTGCCTATGTTGCTGCCATGTGCAACATGTCTATCACATCTTGAATTCGCCTACTTTGGTATCCTTATCTTCTCCACTTCCCCGGTACCCCTTCCTCTACAGTTATCTTTTCCAGAAATTCATGTCTTTTTATATGCCCATAATATTTCATTTTCCCCAAATTTGTTTGCCTTAATAATCGGTCTTTTTCACTGTTAAATTCTTTCTATATGTTTATTCTCGTTTTCTTTACTAAAGGATCGGATTTTCTTTACTAAAGGAGCTTTGTCAATACTTTCTTTAACATCCCTCATGTTTTCAGTATACGAGTTACACAGATAACGTGGCAAAGTGAAACCTGAACAAAGTCGATAAGAGAATACAACCAAATAAAACAAAGATGTGGACGTAGAACCAGGCAAGACCAAGAAAACGACGGATAAACACAGTAAAGCTACTCTAATCAAACACGGATTCTAAACAGCTAATGCAACACACCTGGAATGAGAGAGTAGATGCCCTACATACCTACACTTATTGGCAAATGTGGATTAGAAAAAGAAGCATCATCCATTTGGGACTAGACATAGACAGTTAGTTCCGGTCCAATAGGCGGATAGGCGGGCGATCCGTTAAGTCCTTCGAGTGTTGTTTGCTTATCCTTTAAGGCTTCGGGGTGTTGTTTGCTTCTAGCTACGGTTTGTTCATGCATTTTCCTCATTTGGACTTGTAGTACATGGTTCTGTCACGCAACTACTGAACTGTGTGCTTGGTGCGACACACTGAGCTGTGGATTTGATGCTGAATGGTTTTTCTTCTATCCACGGTGGTTTGTGTTATGAACTGCATATTCAGAAAACTGGCGAGTTGCTTGTTACTGAACTAGCCTGTTTGCATATGCAGCTATGAGTGTGCAACTGCAGGTTTTCTAGTGACTGCTGCTTGCATCAATAATGAACTGTAGTTCTAGTGGCAGATTGTTGTGTGGCTTTCTGGCTGCTGCCTTGTGCATTCATGCGTGTGATTTCTGATGATTTTGTCGGGATTGTTGCATGTTTCACTTTTCACATAGGAAAGTGAGGAGCATTGTGTGTTGGTTTTGCTGCCACGGGAACGGAGCAATTTTGGGACCACTCGTTGCAATAAATTTGGAACCGTAACTAAGTAACCAAGTTCGTTGCATGTCCACTACAGGACGTATGTATTGGCCGATAATCCATGGAAGCATATGTAAACTATTTGTGACATATTAGGTAATTTTATATTCAGTAGTGTGTCATTGTTTTCTGAACGGCTGGCGTTTCATATCATCGACATTGACGCAATGGGATCTGCTTCTAATTTGCCGGCAGCTGATTTCTAGGTCTCGACTCGGATGACGGGAAATTGTGAAACGCAGTTTTACTATCCCATATACCACATCGCCTGTTAATGGCAAACTACTGAACTTTAAATTGTCTAATCAAGAACAAACAACCGTCCGAGTCAGGACTCACTCGTAAGAGCGCACAGACAAAAACAGGATTAGACCCACAAAAACCACAGACCTCAACTCTAACCAAGGCTGAAGAAGCAGGTTGAACGAGGCCGAATTTGGAATTTGTGTTTTTGAATCAAGCAAGCAAGCAAGCAACAAACAACTAATAGGGGCTGGATGTGATTTCAGCGTTCCGCAAAGGATACGACATTATTTAGAACATTGACTTGTCTGTTTCTACATGTTGCTTTCCTTGTAAGAAAACATTCACGTAATGATATGAAAGAATAAATAAAGGACCCGCGATCCTAACTTGAGGTGCATTACGTATATGATGCTAGCTCCAAATTGTGTAGATCAAATGACATTCCATGGGTCATACGGTCATACGGTCATATGGTCAGCAGACTCAGTGCTAAACGAAAAGAAGGTTTGAACCCAACAAACATGCACGGCAGAAACTGGGAAGTAGGGAGAGGTGTTATGTCTCACAATCTGTCAATATGGTAGACATGTTATATTACAATGAAATGACAACATTTCTTACCCCAAGGCAGATACGAGGAGTAGTTTAATACGGTTAATCATCCCATATCACTTAATCAGTTAATACGCTAGCCGCCTTTCGCCCCAGAATAGTTCATGGTGCTCAATGTAGGCTGGCTCGATATAGTATCCCGTGTCACTGTTACGAAAATGCACAGAACCCTTAGCCGCCTTACATTTGAGTTGCTTTGATTTAAATTTCTTTAAGTTTTTCATTCAGTTTGTGTTGTTTATCTGGTTGTATACGTCACCACGGAGCGGTCCGGAACATCTACTTATACGTGTGCGCATAACAGCCACACAGCTCACAACTGTACGAACATGGATATGTGTGTGTGATTTATCTTTAGAATTAACACAACCAGCATGCAGTGAACTCATTCATGTTTAAAAGACCCTGCATTCATCCTGTTCCTAAGTAATGATTAACACTAGACTGATGCCTAATGTTTCTTCTTCCTCTTCTTCTTCTTTTTCGTCTGCTCTTTATCTCCCACCGGGGCACAGGTCCTCAATCAACCCACGCCAGCCGTTCTA
>OY992893.1:27040992-27065992 GCA_963921405.1 Cepaea hortensis
TAAATTGAAATGAAATGTTTTGCGTATCCTTTTACAGGACTTAGCTGTCAACAGCAGCATCTTCCAGCTGTCTGTTGATCTCTTGGCAAGATTACGCTCAGTAGTTTGCCATTGCTTTCTGAGCGGCCGGCTCAGTATCCGCAAGTCACGAGCGGGGGTCGAACCACCTCAGTTCTCGCTCCGCTGCGAGACTCTGCGTGATAAACGGGATTACAGAGAGAGAGTGTTGTAACCCCACAGCCAGAGAGACCGGCCTGTAAATTGAGCACCAGGAAATTTCCCCGGCAGTAAAGGCGGACAGTGTGACAGTGACATCACCCATCGGGTGCCTGCTGGTCTGACACTATGGAGTTAGCGACACATAGCCACAGGCCACGTGACCTGACAGGGGATCAGCTGCTTACTTGACTTCTTCCGGTCAACTGTAAAAGGGATCTTTCGGTTCTACCCGGTGGTTCTATCAATAAAAGCGGTTCTACCCCCGCTGGTGACTTGCGGGATAACTGAGCTGGCCGCTCAGAAAGCAATGGCAAACTACTACATTTACAGGACAATGTGTGGAGAAGGGGGTTGAGTGTGGGTGTGGGTGTCTGTCCGCGCGTATGTAAATGGATGTGTGTGGGTTTGTGTGTGGTGTGGATACATGAGAGTAAGGGTGTATCTGTGTGTGCGTGTGGGTGAGTGTGTGTGTGCCCGCGCGCGCGCGTTGTATGTACGTATGTGTGTGTGTGCGTGTGTGCGTATGTGCATGTGTATAGCAAGAGATAGCAAGAAACTAGCACATACATGGAATAAGAATGGCGTACAAAACAAGCACTGTAATCATATTCTGCTGTCATATTTTTAAGAAATAATACATGACGGTTTCCGCTCCTTGTAGCTCATTGGCTACATGGTTCTAGCCCCATATTTGATAGATCAATCGATACTTTGTTGGCCATTTGTGCAATATAACCCCGCCGACTTTAATTCCCAGAATATTTCCAGTTGCCAGATTGACAACAAACATCAATAAACAGCTGTCGATTGGAGTGAGGAGAGTGGTTTGGTGCTATTTAGAACGTGTTAAATAGGAACAAAAAAGACGACGAGATAAGACACATCTAATGACAATGGAAATGTTGTTTCTGGGGGAAATACAGAGAATGCCATGGTCGGACAGAAATATGAATGAGAAAGTCGTACAAGAAATAAATGAAAAACATAAATTGATTAGAGAAATAAGGCGTAGACAGTTATGATTTTTATTGGGCACGTTAAGAGGAGTAATCGGCTTGAAACATTAGTGGTAACTAGCAAACTTGATGGACAAGAGAAAGGGAAGGCAACGAGTTACATGCTAGATGGCTTGGCCACCTGGCGATATAGGGACAAAAGCATGGAACTGATTCAAGACTCTGCTGATCGTGTGAGCTGGCGAGACCTGAATGACCGCGCTTATCCACCTGGTATGGTGATGATGATTGTAGATTACGTCGATCTGGGAATCTAGGTCAATATTTAAAACAATCACACTTTATTAGGATCTGAACAAATGATCATTCGGCCTCTGGGCAAGCGTACTAGCCAAAGCAGTACTGAGGTACCGCGACTCCCTGCCAAAACTGGAATTGTAAAATATTATTTATGTTACTACTTTTTAAGATTTCTTAGAAACTGTAAATCGACATTACATGCGTTCCTGCTGCTAGTAAGTATAACGTAATACGTTTGAAACACTCTCTGTGTAATTATCGCTATCACTATTTTTATAATATAATAGGGACTACAAATTATCAAAGTTTCAACAATGTTATAGAAAATCATCTATCCCTACTTCCCTTTTAGCTAATCGTATCTACCATTACGACACTTTTAGCCATTCTTATCTGTCGTTACTACACTATTAGCCAATCGTAACTATCGTTACTACACTTTTAGCCAATCGTACCTATCGTTACGACACTTTTAGCCAATCATATCTATTATTATAGCACTTTTAGCCAATCATATAGCACCCGTAGCCAATCTTTACCGCCACTTGACGCCAATGTTATGTATCGTTGCTGCACTTTTGGCACATCTTATCTATAATTTCAACCCTTTTTACCAATCTTATTCATTGTTCCTGCACTCACAGTCAGTCGTATTTATAGTCCTACCTTTTAGCCAATAACACATATTGTTGCGAAACTTTTTTGACCAATCTTTAGTAATGTTTACATTTAACTAATCATGTGTATCAGTACGGTATTCTATCCAATATACCTACGGTACTTTCAACGAGCAGAATCTATAATTACGGCACTATTAGCCAATCTGATATATTTTTACCACTCTTGTAAGCAATTTTGTCTATTCATATCCTTATTGCTATTTTTCCAATCTCTATAAAGCACAGCCATGTGAAAAGTCTCACTTTCAGAAGCGCCTTTTGATAGATTCGATGTAAATTCATAGTGACAACACACATACACACTACACGGTAATAATATATTTTTGTAATACATTTTTAATCTAATTGTCACAACACAGATTCACACCGCACGATAATAATAGATTATTGACCTCATAGTCAGACCACACATTCACATCATAGGGTAATAATAGATTATTGATCTCATAGTGATCACAGGCCTTCACACCATAGACTAAACAGAGTGTTGATATCATTGTCACACACACATTCACACCACAGGGCAAGAGATTACTAATCTCCTATTCACAACACAAACATTCACACCAAAAGGTAATAATAGATTTCTGACCTCGTATATCACACACACACACACACACACACACACACACACACACACACACACACACACACACAATAACACACACACACACACACACACATTCATGCCAAAGAATAATAATAGTTAGTCAGTCGCGGCTCCAACTTCACGGCAAAGAGTCGCCCCATTATGCTCCGTTCCTGTGCCAGTTAATATCACACAAAATGCTCCTCAATGTCCCATGCGAAAAGTGGACCAGACAGGAGTCTCGACAAACCAACAGCCCGCACAGGTATGCTACGCATAATGCCGCAGGATAATCATAGACTAACTGGGAATTAATTTTAAGCACTGTACATATAACAGAGAGAGTCGCCGTAACGCCTGCCGTTCCAGTGACGCTGGGTTCAGATTCGAGTCCAGGCAGATGTCGATAATTTATCTCAGCCAAACTGGGTACCAGGAAATCTCTTGGGAAGTAAAGATGGCCGTCGTGAAACTGATTATCACCCACCAAGTGCCGAGTGGTCTATAAATACAGGGTGTATTTTTAATGACTATGCAGTGTATGCAAATATTGCCGGTCCAAGTTTTGTATTTACCTATTATTTTGCATGAACTTTACAAAGGGTGAATACAAAACTTGGACCAGCAATATTTTCAAAAACTGCACAGTCATTAAAAAAATACACCCTGTATATGTGTCTAGCATCATATGCTCAATGCTGAGTGGGGGATGAGTGGTCTCGGGGTATGGTGTCCACCTCGAGTGCTGGATGTCCAGTATTCAAGCCCCGGTGAGGGCCGGGATTTGTTCACGTGGACTTCTAGTATTAAAATTACCTCTGGTCTCTGGGTAATGAGATCGGATTCCCGTGTGTATTGTTGCGCGAGTAAAAAATCCCTTGGCAGTTGGAAATCGAAAAAGAGTAGCCTAACGGCGCTGCCCGAGCAAAATTTCGAGTTAAAAATCTACCCAAAGTATTTCAGGATCCTCGCCGGTGCTACGGAGTTCGTGCACTGAGCTGAGTTTCTCAGGACTCAGGTTTAAGTTAGGAGTAGAACGGAGCATTTATGGGTTACACCCGTGTGCCGTGATGTTGATCCGTCGAATAAACTAAACTAAACTAAACTAAATGCTCAATGCGTTTAAAGCGTGTAGAACCTTTTACTGACTTCCTTCATACACTAGGCGAAGATCCCCGAACGCCTTTAAATAAAATTGAGGAATAGTTATTCGCCATGTTATCATCTGCACAAAGTGTCGAATGTTGAGGGTTAGGTGACCAATTCCATTGCCGGCTATTTCTACCGCTCCGGAATAAAAGATCTGGCAGGTATGTTATGATTAGGTTCTTCAAAGGCATTGCCCGACATTGTTTCATAAAACGCTAAACAAGGTGCGACACCGAAGAAGAAGATGCTTCTTAGAAAGTCATATCACCAGAGAAATAGATGCTCTAAGAAAAGTCTTATAATCACAGAAATAGATGCTCCATATACAATCATATAACTAGAGAAATAGATGTTCCATATAATGTCACATAACAACAGAAATAGATGCTCTATAGAAAGGCATATCACTAGAGAAATAGATGCCCCACAGAAAGTCTCCTAACCACAGAAATAGATGGTCCACAGAAAGTCGCATAACCACAAAAATATATGCTCCATAGCAAGTAATATAGCCACAGAAAAAGACGCATATTAGCAAGTCACATAGTACAGACAGACAGACAGACAGACAGACAGACAGACAGACAGACAGACAGACAGACAGACAGACAGGCAGGCAGGCAGGCAGGCAGGCAGGCAGACAGACAGACAGGCAGGCAGGCAGGCAGGCAGGCAGACAGGCAGGCAGACAGACAGACAGGCAGGCAGGCAGGCAGACAGGCAGGCAGGCAGGCAGGCAGGCAGACAGGCAGACAGGCAGGCAGGCAGGCAGACAGGCAGGCAGGCAGGCAGGCAGGCAGACAGGCAGGCAGGCAGGCAGACAGACAGACAGACAGGCAGGCAGGCAGACAGGCAGACAGGCAGGCAGGCAGGCAGACAGACAGACAGACACACAGACAGGCAGGCAGGCAGACAGACAGACAGACAGGCAGGCAGGCAGGCAGGCAGACAGACAGACAGACACACAGGCAGGCAGGCAGGCAGACAGACAGACAGACAGACAGACAGACAGACAGGCAGGCAGGCAGACAGGCAGGCAGGCAGGCAGGCAGACAGACAGACAGACAGACAGACAGACAGACAGACAGGAAAAAAGAAAGAAAGACAGACAGACAGACAGACAGACAGACAGAAAGAAAGAATCTATGAGCAATCCATTAATCTCATTTGGTGCTTCAAGCAAACACACTGGTCTCTCTGTACTGTGCTATTGTTGTTGATGGTAGCCAATACTGTTGTGTACACATATATGGTCATTTGTGAAGACTTCCGTGAGCTTTTTGTTGTTTAAGTGAATGTTTCATTTCCAAGATGTGTCTTGCTTGTACCGTGGACTGAGGGATTATATGTTGCTCGTTCTCTGCAAGCTATTTTTGCAGTCACTTCACATGTCTTTCCCCGCCTGTGTATTTATTTTGTATCACGTTTGATTTTAGTTTTTTTGAAATGCTTGACAAAGCAGTAACACTAGTAAATTGAAAACACACGATGCTGCCCAAGCTGTCAGTGACAGCTACGATTTTTACAGTAAATATATACGAAATAAACAGTGAGAAATGCAATGAATTAAATGTAGCAAGCGGTTTTTTTTTTCTTAAATAATAATTTTTAGTTATAGAGTAAAATGATTATCACTTTTTACCACACAAAAATAAGCATTTAAAACCAATGAAAATAAACCGCTGTAATTATTTTTTATATTTTGTAATAACATTTATTGAGCTTGCCACTTTCTATATGTGCTCTTACAGCTGTTTAGGTGTTTAAAGAGAGTAATATTGCTTGGGCAGCAGAAGTGCTTATCAATTATTATTTGCCCGTTTTATTCATTTGCTCAGATTCCTAATCGCATTATTTCCTATTCAGTTTGGCTATATTTGTTTTATTTGCTTGATTCTAATCCACATTGAAAACTGCTTTTATGCTTGGTCACACCAGCTATACAATCTCGTTTTTCCTCCCTCGTCCACAATGTGAGGTATGGCTTATGTACTCTCTACTTTCTCTCTCTCTCTCACTCTCACTCTCTATGTCTTTCTCGCTGTCTCTGTCTCCCTGCTGTCTAGCCTTAGATTCTCCTTCATGTTACATTTATGGGAAATAATCCAGCAAAGAACTTTCATTTTCAGCGTTGCTATTTACTGCAATTGTAAAATGCAGTACTGAAATAATGTACATATATATGGCTTCTGTATGTTCTGTAAGATTAGAGATACGTGTATACAGAATTTGTAACACTGAGTATTTCAGCTTTTACCCCTAATATATTCGATTCTTAAAACGATTGAGTATTTCAGCTTTTACCCCTAATATATTCGATTCTTAAAACGTAACATTGAGTATTTCAGCTTTTACCCCTAATATATTCGATTCTTAAAACGTAACACTGAGTTTTTTTCTGCTATAATCTTAATGTAACCAGCTATAACCTTTCATTCTTTAAAAAAAAAACATAGTTAAAACTCCCAGACATAGCATCCAATTAAACTCACAGAGACGGATATATGATAAAAGAGGACACAAACATTATTTCTTGATTTAGATCACTCGACGAAATGTGTAACATCTGTAGTTACATAAAATTAATTTATTCAAAGCTGTAGTTTCCAATTTAAAAAGCAACAACAACAACAACACATAAATTGATATTATTATTCTGTTACATCTCCTAGAAATATTATTTTCATGTATTTACAGATAAGTGTATAATGCATTTCTGTTATATTTACGGTATAAGAAAAATTAAAAGCTTGTAATAATTGGAAAGGTCTTCATGATCTTGAAACTAATTTTATACTGTAACAAAAACAAAATAGTCAAAGTGATAGATAACGTAACAGTTATCATATAATTCAAAAACCGTTATCATAGAATTATAAAACCAAGCAGACGACTTTGGGTATTCCCAGAAAAGTCTAAAGTGTGCAGGTCAAGGAAAGCACGATATCTGAGTGGGGCTGAGTGATCTTGAGGTATGGTGTCCGCCTCGAGTGCTGGAGGTCTCGTGTTTCAGGCCTCGGTGAGGACCGGGATTTATTTTAAAAATCCACGTGGACTTCCAGCAATAAAATTTCCCCTGGTCTCTGGGTAGTGAGATCGGACGCCCGTGTGTATTGTTGCGCACGTAAAAGATCCCTTGGCAGTTGGAAATCGAAAAAGAGTAGCCTAACGGCGCTGCCCGGGCAAAATTTTGAGTTAAAAATCTACCCAAAGTATTTTCAGGATCCTCGCCGATGCTACGGAGTTCGTGCATTGAGCTGAGTTTCTTCAGACTCAGGTTTGAGTTAGGAGGAAAACGGAGCACTTATGGGATTAAACCCGTGTGCCGTGATGTTGATCCAGCGACTAAACTAAACTAAACTAAACTAAACGATATCCTTGCCCTTAAAGTTGACATCTGTCCTGAATATATCTCGCATTTATTTACTCGTACATGATAATCACAGCACACATTCACTGATGGCTTCATATTGATCACATAATCACACCATAGGGTAATAGATTGTTGACCTCGTAGTCGCAACACACATTCACACCATAGGGTAATAGATTTGTCTGTAAGCTTCACTAATAGCTTTATACTGGCCTCATGGTCACAACATACCTTCACACTGCAGGGTAATAAAAGATTGTTGACCTCGTAGTCACAACACACACAAACACACACGCGCGCACACACACACACACACACACACACACACAATAGGGTAATAGAATGTTGACATCGTAGTCACAACACACACACACACACACACACACACACACACACACTACAGGGTAATAGATTTTTACCTCGTAGTTAAAATAGACAACACACACACACACACACACACACACACACACACAATAGGGTAATAGAATGTTGACATCGTAGTCACAACACACACACAGACACACACACACACACACACTACAGGGTAATAGATTTTTACCTCGTAGTTAAGATACACAACACACACACACACACACACACACAATAGGGTAATAAAATGTTGACATCGTAGTCATAATACACACACAACACACACACAATAGGGTAACAGATTATCCAGTGAATTTTACTGATAGCTTTATGTTAACCTTACAATCACAACACAATCACTCCATAGAGCAATAGATTGTTGATCTCATAGTCACAACACACACATACACACTGTAATATAATAATAGATTGTTGGCCTCATGGTAACCCCACACACACACACACACACACACACACACACACACACACACACACACACACACACACACACACACACACACACACACACACACACACACACACACACACACACACACACACACACACACACACACACACACACACACACACACACACACACACACACACACACACACACACACACACACACACACACACACACACACACACACACACACACACACACACACACACACACACACACACACACACACACACACACACACACACACACACACACACACACACACACACACACACACACACACACACACACACACACACACACACACACACACACACACACACACACACACACACACACACACACACACACACACACACACACACACACACACACACACACACACACACACACACACACACACACATATTGATGTAATACTAGATTATTGACCTTATAGTCGCAATAAACATACAAGTATAATATAATAATAGGTCGTTAACTTTATAGTCACAACATGCAACCTCTATAATGTAATAATAGACTGTTAACTTTATAGTCACAGCACATATTGGCATCGCTGGATAGTAAGAGTTTGCTGATCTCATAGTCAAAACACATAAACACAACATTGGGTAAAAATAGATTACTGGTCTCATGGCCGCAACACACGTACTGACCATAGGGTAACAAAAGAGTGTTATAGTCGTTATTAAATCACACACTCACACGAAAAGATAATAAACTGATAACACGATCGTCACAACACACATTCACACCGTAGGGTTATATATGACCTTATAATCACATCATACATTCACTCCTGGTAATAACAGAATGTTGACGTTTTACTCATAATACATTCACACCATAGAGTAATAAATAGAGTGTTGACCTCATAGTCACAACACATATTAACTCCATATGGTAATAATAGAGTGGTGACCTCATAGTCACAACACATATTCTCTCTATATGGTAATAATAAAATGTTGACCTCATAGTCAAAACACATACACACTATATGGTATTATAATGTTGACTTCATAGTCACGACTCAAGTACACCGTATGGTAATATTATGTTGGCCACATAGTCACAGCACACATTTACACCATCCATTCATTCATTCATTCATTCATTCATTCATTCATTCATTCATCCGGTGGCATGTCCTTTGCAGAACCTCGCTCCCATAACAAGCTTCCGGAAAACTTCTCGGGCATAAGCAAGATGTCCTACATCCGATACACCAAAGGTTAATATAATGTTGACCTCATAGTCCCAACAGACATTGACACCATAGGGTAATATAATGTTGACCTCATAGTCCCAACAGACATTCACACCATAGGGTAAAATAATGTTGACCTCATAGTCACAACAGACATTCACACCATAGGTTAATATAATGTTGACCTCATAGTCACAACAGACATTGACCATCCATCCATCCATCATGTGCCATGCCGGTAAGCGTGGGCGGTCATGTTCTGCCGTCTCACCCGATCACCAGAGTCGTGGATCAGCTCCGTGTTTCTGTCTCGACTATGCCACAAGGCCAAGCCATCCAGGTACTTGCTTCTAGGTCTTCCCCTTGGTCTGTTCCCCTCGATCTTACCAGTTGTCACCAAATTCTCCAATCCATTTCTTCTCATAACATGTCCAAAAACTTTTGACTGTCTACGTCTAATTTCTCTAATCAATTTACGATCTTCATTTGTTTCTTGAAGGACTTGTTCATTGGTCTTTCTGGCTGTCCATGGTATTCTTTGCATTTTCCTCAGAAACCACATCTCTACAGCCATCAGATGTTTTTCAGCCTGACTGCTCATTGTCCACGCTTCACATCCATACAAAAGTACAGGCTCAATGTAGCATCTCAACACTCTCTTTCTCGTTTCAATTGACATCTTTTTATTGGTCAATATGTTTTTCATCTTGCTAAAGGCTACTTTTGCCATGGCGATTCTTGTTCTAATCTCTTCAAGGCATCTCCCATCAGATGTTATTACTGTTCCGAGATCACACAACATGATTTTCTTGGCATGTGTAAAGAAGGTAGTTTGCCATTGCTTTCCTTCCTAGCAGTGATCATACTGGTCAGTGACCGTAGCCATTGTCTCCTCAAAAAAGAGATCCTCTGCCTACCGTCGTGAAGGTGGAGACCATAACCTACAACTATCTGTTGGCTGCTCTCCATCTTCATCCACCACCTGCACCCATGGCTTCACGTAACCCTGATCGGGGGGCTAAACGGGTACTCCACCTTGCCCAAGGGTGTCCCGTAGGCTAGCGGAGGGAAGGAGGCGCCTTACTTCTCCTTTGATAGGGGATACCCCCTACCCCGCTACCCAGACATTGACACCATAGGTTAATATAATGTTGACCTCATAGTCACAACAGACATTCACACCATAGGTTAATATAATGTTGACCTCATAGTCACAACAAACATTCACACCATAGGTTAATATAATGTTGACCTCAAAGTCACAACAAACATTCACACCATCATAGGTTAATATAATGTTGATCTCATAGTCACAACAGACATTCACACTTTAGGTTAATATAATGTTGACCTCAAAGTGACAACAGACATTCACACCATTGGGTAATAATAGATTTTTCTATGGGCTTCGCTGCTAGCTTTGTATTGGCCTCATTGTTACAACATACATACAGGCCCTAGAATAATAATAAATTGCTTGATCGCATAATAATAACACAGATTCACACCATATGGCAATATTAGATTGTTGGCCTGGTAGTCACAAGACACACACACACACACACACACAAAAGAGGGTAATATTACACTGTTGTGCTAGTAGTCACAAGACACACACATACACACACATACATACACGCATACACACACACACACATACACACACATATACATACACGCACACCTTATATTGTAGGCCTAGTAGTCACAATACACACACACACACATACATATACACGCACACAACCCCCCACACACACACACATACATCCCCCCACGCGCACACCCCCCCCCCCCCAAACACAAATTGCACCACACACAAACCCCCCCCCTAACACACACACACACACACACACACACACATCCTCACATCTAGACACATGTGCTGCCTCACATAATCACTGAAACACTAATACGAACAAACTCCTACACTTTACATACACGCACACTCTAAAGATTATGGTGAGCATTCTCACAAAAATGGAAATATAAATTGAGAAAATAATTACACAATACATTGTGTAACGTAAAAAAAAAGAAAATAGTAGCGCGATTCAATACGTTAATTCCTAAACTTGACATAAACATGATAAAATAAGCACAAGTTATCATAAGTACATGTTAAAAAAATGAAGTGGCAGTAAACAATTATAATATGAAAGATGAGGATACAGACAACAATATGGAATAGCACGTCACATGACATACATGCTATCAACGCTCTCTATCTCTCTTTCTTTGTTTTCTTCCACACACACGCAAACACACTAACTCTCTCGTTGTCTCTCTCTCTCTCTCTCTCTCTCTCTCTCACTCTCTCCCACCAACACTCACTCACTCTCACTCTCTTATACTCACTCTCTCTTACTCTCTTACTCTCTCTCTCTCTCTCTCTCTCTCTCTCTCTCACACACAGATTTACACATACACTCATTCACTCTCTCACTCACTCTCTCACGTTCTCTCTTACACACAGACTCACACATTCACTCACTCAATATCTCACTCCCTAGCTCACACTCTATCTCATACTCACACTCACTCGCTCACTCTCTCTCTCTCTCTCACTCACACTAACTCATTCACTCTCTAAATCGCACTCACTCACTCTCTCACTCACACACACAGACAAGCAGATAGAAACACACACTCATTCACTCTCTCACTCAGACTCTCTCGCTCACTCACTCAGTCTCTCTCCCACTCACTCTCTAACTCACCCTCTCATTCACCCACTCACCCTCTCTCTTACACACTCATTCTCTCTCTCACTCAGACACAAGCATACTCACTAATTCTCTCTCTTTCACTCACTCTCTCTCTCTCTCTCTCTCTCTCTCTCTCTCTCTCTTACTCACTCGCTCACTTTATCACCCTCTCTCACTCACTCACTCCCACACAGACAGGCAGACTGACATACACACATACACACACACTCACTCATGTTCTCACTCGCTCACTCTCACTCAATCATTCTCACGCATACACACACATACACATTTACACCGACACACCCATCTCCACCCACTTCCACACCCCACCCACACACACACACACACACACACACACACACACACACAAACATTTAGACACAAACATGCTGCCTCACATAATCACTGAAACTAATATTAACAAACTCCACACTTTACACATACGTACGCTAACGATTATCGTGAGAATCCTCTCAAAAATTAAGAAAAAATTATAAAAATTGGGAGGGTGGGAGGGGGAGGGGGGGGGGGTTATACATATACATTGTGTAAAGTAAAAAAATAGTGATACAATTCAAAAAGCTTCTTCCTGATGTTGAATGGAAACATCCCCCACCCACCCACCCACATCTTCCCACCCACACACACATCCCCACCCATACACACATGCCCATCCACACACACACACACACATTCCCCACACACCCCTACACACACATCCCCCACACACCCCCACACACACATCTCCCACACAAACATTCTCCACACACACATCCCCCACACACACACACATCATACATACATCCTCACACGTCATGGCCGAATGGACCAGTGAGAGACAGAGGAAGACAGCGTGAGGAGATCCTTGACAGTCTTTTGTCATGGCATGCAAGGGAGTCAACATATGAACTGATCCATGACGTCGTAGATCGTATCGTAATTTGTGGATAGGCATGATCGCCCACGCTATCCAGCAAAGTACTGGATGATGATGATAATGGCAGTACAGACAGCTTGTAGTTGCAATATACGAGCTAATAGTTACAATACACCTTATAGTATAGTATTAAAATACACCTTATAGTCACAACATACCTTATAGTCATTCTAAACATTATGGTTACAATAAACCTTATAGTAAAACCAAGTCTTACAATTACAATACACCCTTAATTATAATAAATCTTACGGTTAAAAAACACCTTGTAAAATACACCGTGCTGACAAGCTCGCAGGTAACGCTACTGTGGAGGGCGGACGCGCCATGGACCAGGCTGACATTCTGAATGCTCTACGAGATGTAAGACTTTCGCGAGAACCAAGTGATGACTGTGAATCTACAACCATGGCCAGACTGCGAGAACAGCAAATTAAAAGAGGGGTGGCTAAACAAGAACACTACGCAGGAGGCCAAAGAAGATTGATAAACCAACACAGAACTGGCGTCGTTAGCCGCTACACGCTGCGGGATTTGCTGAGGAGGGGATCCGAGCACTTATGGACTGAGTGGTTCGATGTGCAATGAGAATGATCTGTCGACTAACTAACTAACTAATACACCTTGTAGTTATACTAAATCTTATAATTATAGTGAACCTTGTATAGTATTACAATATTAATTATAGTCACAAAATGACTTATAGTCATACTACATCTTATAGTTACAATACACTTTAGAGTTATACTAAATCTTACAATTACAATACACCTTATAGTTATACTAAATCTTATAGTTACAATACACCTTATAGTTATACAAAATCTTACAATTACAATACACATTATAGTTATACTAAATCTTACAATTACAATACACATTATAGTTATACTAAATCTTACAATTACAATACACATTATAGTTATACTAAATCTTACAATTACAAAACACATTATAGTTATACTAAATCTTACAATTACAATACACATTATAGTTATACTAAATCTTACAATTACAATACACATTATAGTTATACTAAATCTTACAATTACAAAACACATTATAGTTATACTAAATCTTACAATTACAATACACATTATAGTTATACTAAATCTTACAATTACAATACACATTATAGTTATACTAAATCTTACAATTACAATACACATTATTTTTATACTAAATCTTACAATTACAATACAGCTTATAATTATACTAAATCTTAAAGTTACAATATACCTGATAGTTATACTAAATCTTACAATTACAATACACCTTATAGTTATACAAAATCTTACAAATACAATACACATTATAGTTATACTAAATCTTACAATTACAATACACATTATAGTTATACTAAATCTTACAATTACAATACACATTATAGTTATACTAAATCTTACAATTACAATACACATTATAGTTATACTAAATCTTATAGTTACAATATACCTTATAGTTATACTAAATCTTATAGTTACAATACACCTTATAGTTATACTAAATCTTATAGTTACAATATACCTTATAGTTATACTAAATCTTACAATTAAAATACACCTTATAGTTATACTAAATCTTATAGTTACAATATACCTTATAGTTATACTAAATCTTACAATTAAAATACACCTTATAGTTATACTAAATCTTATAGTTACAATATACCTTATAGTTATACTAAATCTTACAATTACAATACACATTATATTTATACTAAATCTTATAATTAAGATACACCTGATAGGTATACTAAATCTTATAGTTACAATATACCTTATAGTTATACTAAATCTTACAATTACAATACAAAGTATATTTATACTAAATCTTACAATTACAATACACCTTATAGTTATACTAAATCTTATAGTTACAATACACCTTATAGTTATACTACGTCTTACAATCACAATATACTCCAAACTTACGTTAGTAGGTCAGCATGGCCGAATAGACCAGATCACTTGCTCTTAGACTTCATGTTTTCTGATGCCAAGATAGCGGATTCAATCCCTCTACCAATTCAATCAATCATGTGCCATGCCGGAAAGCGTGGGCGGTCATGACTCGCCATTTCACTCGATCACCAGAGTCGTGGATCAGCTCAGTGTTTCTGTCTCGACCATCCCATGTGGCCAAGCCATCCAGGTATTTGCTTCTATGTCTTCCTCTTGGTCTGTTCCCTTCGATCTTACCAGTTGTCACTAAGTTATCCAATCCATTTCTTCTCATAACATGTCCAAAACATTTTAACTGTCTACGTCTAATTTCTCTACCAATTAGGTGGAATAAAATGTTGACTTCTTGTCCTTGACTCGGAGGTGTAAATTACAAGTACCTCAGAAGTCGGAGTGGGTTCTCCTGATAGGAAAGGACACTGGTAATGGGGAAAGCTAGCCCAGCATGGAATACGTTCGAGTTCAAAACGAAAACAAAGTAACGATTTACCTCGTATTTACTGTATGCCTCATAGTTACAATATACCTCTAACTTACGACATACCTCATAGTTACAGGATACCTGGTATTTACAATATACCTCATAGTTACAGGAAACCTCGTATTTACAATATACCTCATAGTTACAATACACCGCATAGTTACAATAAAATTCAAAGTTGTAATATGCCTCATAATTACAATATACATTAAAGTTAAAATATCCCTCACTGTTACAATATGCCTCATAATTGCAATATACCGCATAGTTACAATACACCGCAGAGTTAGAATATATTTCAAATTTATAATATGCCTAATAATTAGAGTATACATTAAAGTTACAATATACCTCATATTTACAATATATTTCACAGTTACAATATGCTGTATTGTTACAAAATATCTCATAGTTACATTATAGCTCAAAATATAATATATCTCACACTTACAATATAACTCATATTGCAATATACCTCAAAGTTACATCTAACTCTAGTTACAATATGTCATATATTTACAATATTCATTATAGTTATAATATATCATACTTACAATGCAACTGATAGTTAAATATACCTCAAAATTACAATATATCTCACACAATATATTTCAAAATTATAGTAAATCACAAAATTACACATACTAACAGTGTTTGTTGCAGTTATAATATATCCTATAGTTACAATATACCACATATTTATAACGTGGCTCATATTTACAATATCCCACCTAGTTACAAATATCATAGAGTTACAATATTCCTCATAAGAACAATATATACATATCGTTGTTACAATATACCTGATAGTTACAATATTGGCTACATTTACAATACATTTCATTGTTACAATAATCTTTAAAGATATCTCATAGTTACAATATTTCTTATGGTTACAGTACATCTCATAGTTACAATATACCTCTTTATATACGTAATATCTCATTTGCAATATTCCCCATAATTACAATATATATTAAAGTTACACTATACTTCCTAGTTACAATGTATCTCATAGTTATAATACATGTAATAGTTCCTATTTACTACATTTTTACAATATGCCTCACAGTTAAAACGTACCTCTCAGTTTTTATATATTTAAACGTTACAATACATTATATAGTTAACCTCATAGTTAAATGCACCTCATGGAATATATGCCAAAGTACAATATTTTATACAGTAACAATATTTTTCATAGCTATAGTATACCTCGTACTTAAAATATACCTCGCATTTACAATCAAAATCACAGTTATAATTCACCTCTAAGTTACAATGTACATCTTGGTTGCAACATTCACCAAAGTTACAATATACCACATAGTGGCGGCGTACCTCATCGTTTCAGTACATCTGATAGTTGACATATACTTCTTAGTTAAAATATTCATCAAAATTACAATACAGTGTATATCACAAAGATGCAATATATAGAGTGAGATGGGGAGAGACATAGATACATATATATCTCATAGCCACAATATACTTTAATGTTACAATATACATAACTGCCTTATACCTCAGCGTTACAATAGTCCTCAAAGTGGCAATATACTTCAATGTTACAATATACATAACTGCCTTATACCTCAGCGTTACAATAGTCCTCAAAGTGGCAATATACTTCAATGTTACAATATACATAACTGCCTTATACCTCAGCGTTACAATAGTCCTCAAAGTGGCAATATACTTCAATGTTACAATATACATAACTGCCTTATACCTCAGCTTTACAATATTCCTCAAAGTGGCAATATACTTAAATGTTACAATATACATAACTGCCTTATACCTCAGCGTTACAATAGTCCTCAAAGTGGCAATATACTTCAATGTTACAATATACCTCATAGCTACAATATGCATCAAAGTGAAATTGAATACCTTATAGCAAAAATATACATCAAAGTTACAATATACCTTATAGATACAATATATCTAAATGTTACAATATACATCAAAGTTACAGTACACCTCATAGTTACAATATACATCATAGCTACAATATGCCTCAGAATGACAATATACCTCATAGTAACAATACACCTCATAATTGCAATATACAACATAGTTACAATATACCCCATAGTTGCAATATACCTCACAGTTACAATATACCTCATAGTTATAATATATCTCATAGTTACAATATACCTCATCGTTATAATATACTTCATATTTACAATATAACTCATATTTACAATATACCTCATAGTTACAACACACCTCATAGTTACAATATACCTCATAGCTACAACATACCCCATAGTTACAATTTATCTCACAGTTATAATATACCTCATAGTTACAATACTCCTCATAGTTATATTCATCATCATCATCAAGTGCCGTGCCGGCTGGCGTAGGCGTTCATGGCTCTCCACAGATCTCGGTCTTTGGTTTTCTGGATCAACTATGGTGCTGATATTCCTCCATGCCACCGTCTCAATCCATCCAGCATCACTTCTCTTGGTCTACCTCTGCCTCTCTTCCCCTCGATCTTTCCAGTTGTTACGATGTTCTCCAATGCCTCTCTTCTCATCACGTGACCGAAGAAAGATGTTTGTCTCTGTCTTATTGTTGTATATAATGTTCTAGTTTCATTAGCCTGTTTCAGGCAGTCGTCATTAGTTACTCTGGCAGTCCAAGGAATTCGCAACATTCGTCTCAGGAACCACATCTCTGTTGCTTCTAATTTCTTCTTAATTTGTTCATTTACGTTCCAAGATTCACTGCCATACAGCAAAACTGGTTCTACATAGCATTTCAGCACTCTCTTTCTTACATTCAGTGATAGTGACTTATTGCATAAGATACTCTTCATTTTCTGAAAAGCGGCTTTTGCCTGCCCTATTCTACTCCTAATCTCTGTTGTACATCTTCCATCTGATGTTATAAATGCCCCTAGGTATCTAAAATTATCTACTTGGTTAAGGATTTTCCCTTCTATTTCTATGTCACATTTTGGTGTCACCATTTTCTTTGATATTACCATTGTTACTGTTTTCTTGATATTCAAGGAGAGTCCTTTCCTTGTACTCTCTGTTACTACAACGTCTAATAATTGTTGTAGGTCTGTTGAATTATCTGCCACCAATACTGTGTCATCTGCATAGCGTATATTATTTATATTATAACCTCCAACTAGTATTCCTGGCATCTCTTTGATCTCTCTCATTATTACTTCGCTATACAGGGAGAAAAGATCTGATGACAAGACACACCCTTGTCGTACTCCTAGCTTTATCTGTTGGTAACTACCCTCTTTATTTCCCATTTTAATTGCTGCTACTTGGTTCCAGTAAATATTCTTTATTATTCTTAAATCTTTTCCATCAGTGTTGATATCTTCCAACATTTTAATCAGCTCATCATGTTTTACTTTATCAAATGCCTTAGTATAATCTATGAAGCACAAATATATGTCTCTCTGTTTCTCTATTGACCTTTCTATTAATGTCCGTAATGTATGATTAGTTATATATTAGTTATATTCACTTTAGTTAAAATGTACCCAATGATTACAATATATTTCACACTTACCAAATACCTCAAAGTTGCACACCGTCACTTAACAGATTGCCATCTCATCTTAAATGGTAATTATATACCAACCTCAGTCACAACACACGTATACACTTCCATGTAACACATTCGCTGACGGTATGAAACATATGGAGAAAGGAAACACAGCTGGGCCGGATGAAATCACAATAGGAGAATTAGAAGCATTGGGAGAATTTAGAGTAGATATATTAACCAAAATGTTGAATGATATTTACAGCAGTGGATATCTACCCAGTGATATACTGAAATCTGTATTTATAGCCATACCAAAAAGACCAGGAGCAATTGAATGTGAAGATTTTCGTACAGTTAACCTCATAAACCATATCACTAAGCTTCTACTCAGAATCATAATGAGAAGAACTAGAAAAAAATAAAAATGGAAATTAGTGAAGAACAGTATGGTTTTATGGAAGGAAAGGGTACAAACAATGCAATATATACATTACGGACACTAATATAAACATCAATAGAGAAACAGAGAGACATATATTTGTGCTTCATAGATTATACTAAGGCATTTGATAAAGTAAAACATGATGAGCTGATTAAAATGTTGGAAGATATCAACATTGATGTGAAAGATTTAAGAATAATAAAGAATATTTACTGGAACCAAGTAGCAGCAATTAAAATGGGAAATAAATAGGGTAGTTACGACAGGGATGTGTCTTGTCACCAGATCTCTTCTCCCTATATAGCGAAGTAATAATGACAGAGATCAAAGAGATGCCAGGAATAGTAATCGGAGGTTATAATATAAATAATATAAACTATGCAGATGACACAGTATTGGTGGCAGATAAATCAACAGACCTACAACAATTGTTGGACACTGTAGTAACAGAGAGTGCAGGTAAGGGACTCCCCTTGAATATCAAGAAAACAGTAACAATGGTGATATCAAAGAAAATGGTGACACCAAAAATGTGACACAGAAATAGAAGGAAAAAATTCTTAACCAAGTGGATAATTTTAGATACCTAGGGGCATTTTAACATCAGATGGAAGAGGTACAACATAGATTAAGAGCAGAATAGGGCAGGCAAAAGCCGCATTTCAGAAAATGAAGAGTATCTTACGCAATAAGTCACTATCAATGAATGTAAGAAAGAGAGTGCTGAAATGCTATGTAGAACCAGTTTTGCTGTACGGCAGTGAAACTTGGAATGTAAATGAAAAAGTTAAGAAGAAATTAGAAGCAACAGAGATGTGTTTCCTGAGACGAATGTTGCGAATTTCTTGGACTGCCAGAGTAACTAACAACGACTGCATGATTCAGGCTAATGAAACTAGAACATTATATACAACAATAAGAAAGAGACAAACATCTTTCTTCGGTCATGTGATGAGAAGAGAAGCATTGGAGAACATTGTGACAACTGGAAAGATCGAGGGGAAGAGAGGCAGAGGTAGACCAAGAGAAATGATGCTGGATGGATTGAGACGGTGGCATGGAGGAATATCAGCAGCAGAGTTGATCCAGAATTCCAAAGACCGAGATCTGTGGAGAGCCATGAACGCCTACGCCAGCTGGCAGGGCGCTTGATGATGATGATGGTGATGATGATGATGATGATGATGATGATGATGATGATGATGACGATGATGATATAACACATTACCTCATTAGCTATACTGATAACAGTATGTTAATCCAATAGTCATAACACACATACTCACGACATGTGGTATTGTCAACTTAAATCATAGTTGTATGTTGATGTGTTAGTTATAACAGATATACAAAACAGAATAGATATATGTTGATGTGATAGTTATAACAGATATACAAAACAGAATAGTTATATGTTGATGTTGTAGTCATACAGACATACACAACAGAATGGCTATATGTGTTTATGTGATAGTTATACGGGCATACACAACAGACTAGCTATATGTTTATGTGATAGTTATACAAACATACACAACAGAATTGCTATATGTTGATATGATAGTTATACAAACATACACAACATAATAGATATTTGTTGATGCAACAGTTATAACAGATACACAACAAAACATCTATATGTTTATGTGATAGTTATGCAGACATTCACAACAGAATAGCTGTATATTGATGTGATAGTAATACAGAGATACACAGCAAATTGTCTTGTAAACTTAATTCTAACATACCTATATGTTGACCTCATAGTTTCAGCGCATATTCATAACAGATGTGTTTTATGTACGTAAATAATAGCCGCATTTCGACCTCATAATCAGACCCCAAATACACACCCTCACTAAAATGTTGTGTGTTGTGACATGACAGATGTATGCTAACGTCACAATCATAGAACACGCAAACGCCTTCCGGTTAAAGAGTGTTATCTAACCGTAAATACTTGTGTACTGGCAGATACAGCAGACCGCATTGCGTTAGTTTTTACTTTTTTATGTTTTGAGTGCCGGTCGTTCAGAAAGCAATGGGAAACTACTGAAAGTAAACTTGCCAAGAAATCAAAAACAGACAAAAATTGCTGGGGCTGACTACGATGTCTTTTATAGGCTAAGCAACTAACTAAACAGTAAAGGGAATTACAGTCGAGATCATAAGCACAGCTTGGATGTTGCCATTCAGTATAAAATTGACTTTGCTTAACTAATTCTCCTATCCCATTACAAGTGTTTATTAGTAAAAAAAAAAAAAAAAAAATTCCTAAAATTAAGATATGGTCATGTGATGGCATGCAACAAATACTTCATTCTTATATCAAATATCAAGTGTTGAACATATGTAAGCTAATGAATATTTGTCTTTTAGTATTTCGGAGCATAATAAAGTGAGTGATATTCAAATGCTTATCAGCTAATCACATTATATACATAACTGTAACTAATTCTGCATGGTGCCAAATTTACTATGTCAAGTCAACATTTGATGCAAATGAATATATAACTGCGCAACAAACAGTGCCGGATTTGTTCTATTATATTAATAAAATTATGGATTAGCTTAAGAACCAGTAAATTCTCGCTGACCATTATGAACTTCGCCCAATACTATTTGGAAATCGCTGTTAAAAAGCAATTTA
The DNA here is from genome assembly GCA_963921405.1 of Cepaea hortensis. Lineage (NCBI taxonomy): Eukaryota > Metazoa > Mollusca > Gastropoda > Stylommatophora > Helicidae > Cepaea > Cepaea hortensis. The sequence goes on from OY992893.1 coordinate 27,063,023, forward strand.
AAGTTTCATTTCTAAGCCTCGGAGTTTAAAATGAGTATGTAAACCTTATGTTATTGCTGTTATAACATGTATAATCACCATCTCCTATTTTTACCGCCACAGCATTAGACCCCAGCTCACAGGAATCTCAGTATGTTTCAGCAGACGACAGGTTGTCAGTCCTGCAACGATCTAGCCCTGCACTCTTTCAACAATCCGCTTCCTGTTTCAAGCCCAACAATTTTAGAGACTTCCGTAACGAACCGAACAAAGACAGAACCCATTTCTTGTTGATGTCGCCCAATTCTGCCGCTGATTCTTCCCATGGCCATGCTCCTCTGTCCGCCGGGCAACGTCGAGCCCATTGGCGATACTTCAACGCCAACAGCCACCCGCAGTCGAACTGCGACAACAACCTGTCCCAAGCTGACAGCGAAAGACGGAGTCCTCTCTATCGCCACTCCTCCTATCCCCTGTCAGGGCAGCATTTGATGACCTGTGTTAATATTGACTCTCCTGATGACAACGACGAGAACTTCAGCCCTCCACCAACTTCTTGTGCTAACAACAACTTGCATAACAATAACAACTACAACAACATCTCAGGAGTGCCTTGTACCTGTGATTCTGGGTCTGCAAGGCGAAGCTGCCCACACCACAGGCTATTTACACCTGGTGCTATAGTTCATTCTGAAGGCGAGGAAGAGGAAGAAGAAGACGATGAGGAAGAAGAAGAAGAGGATGTGGATGGAGATGTGGAAAGCGTGGCATGCCACATGGCGTGGCCAGTCAATGTTGCCGAGAATCTCGCGCAGCCTGCCCTGAGTCCTACCAGCCAAGAAGGAGAAGAAAGCAGCCGCCGAGGCTCCACATCAGGTCTTTCATCTTCCAGATCATCAGAATCGTTTTCAGATCCCCGTTTGCTCAAGTCTTCGCCTACATCCGATAAGGTTCCCCACCGACAGGAATCTCAGATAAGCGAGGAGCCTACATCGCAGTCCCATAGTTTGTATGAAACCGCTGAATCTCTTCCCGATGACAGTGACAATGGTATCGAACCAATTCCCTTACAGGAAGAGTCAAAGCCTTCTCCTTCCAGCACTACTAACGGCAGCGGGGAAGGTGGCGATGATCTACTGCAATCTGAAGAGCCTCAAATACAACCTCCTTTGCAACCTGAACAAGATGCCTCTCTGACTACTCCTGATACGCCAGGTCCAGATTCCAGCAGTAGAACGAACAGCAACTCTCAGTATCCACCAGAGAGTACAAGTGGCTGACCAGGAGTTGGACATTTCAGCCGTCCATTACCTTCGGTCATGTAAGTGTGGCATCTTTCTCTTTACAAATGTATATAGTGCACATTTACATGCAGTATGATTTACAACATCCAATTGGAACAGCACAAAACTTGCTATGTTATTGATATGACTATTACAAGTGGTATTTTATATGACTGTTACAAGTGGTATGTAATATGCTGTTACGAGAGTCTCCGTAGCCAAGTGGTTAAACCGCTTGACTTGTGTTCCGAAGACCGGGGGTTCTTTTCCGTAATTCGTTACTCATTCTAAGAGTGCAGTTTTCTGAGAGACTTCCCCAGGGGTTGTTGTTGTTGGAGCTACCAAATTCGTGCTCTGTGTGATGCTTTCGGCATCATATGAAGTGAATAAATGAATAATACTTCAGCTGAAAAAAATTAAAACATCTGGTCACAGCTTGTGTTCGAATATATAGCATCTGTAGTTTTCACGGTAATTTCAAATTTAACACGAATTCTTTCTGCTTGCACAAAACTGGCCTGAACCGCCTTTAATCCTGCGCGATATTGCTTGTGGATAATGCGTGTAAAGAATACATTGTTTTAAACCTTTGAATTTCCTTTGCCCCGGTGGGCCCTGGTGGGAAAAATACCTCTCAAAACAAAAACAGGCTCTCTCAAATAGTAATAGTGCCCCATCCATCGCTAGCTTACCATCCGCGCCCACTCTCACCACCCGACTAGCTGGAATTCGTTCATCTCTCTCTCTCTCTCTCTCTCTGTCTCTCTCTCTCTCTCTCTCTCTCTCTCTCTCTTTCTCTCTCTCTCTCTCTCTTTCTCTCTCTCTCTCTCTCTCTCTCTAAACATATTGTAGGATAGCTAGCAATATATATATATATATATATATATATATATATATATATATATATATATATATATATATATATATATCAAGCTACGCTTTAACATAGTGTGGAATCGCTAACATACATATCAGGTCATACCTTGACATGGTGTAGGATCGCAAATATAATATCAAATCACTACTTAATACATTATAGGACCACTTACATACATATCAAGCCACTCTTTAACATAGTGTAGGATCTCTAACATACATACCAAGTCACTCCTTAACATAAAAAGTCGCTTAAACGTCGACACGGTAGTCTTCATTGCACCGGGCTTTATCCCATATGGCTCGGTCTCTTTCCGCAGTGCGGAAAGCGTCCACAAAGCACGAACTCCGTTGCTCTAGCGACGACCCACCGGAGTCTCCGAAAATTTCACTCGTGAACCGAAGGATGCAGCCCGGAATCGAACCCATAACCTTTTGGTGTCCGAGTCAAACGGCTTGACCACTTCGCCACTCCTTAACATAGTGTATGATCACTAACAAACATATCAAGTCACTCCTTAAAATAGCGTAGGAGCGTTAACATGTATTTCAAGCCACTCCTTAATTTAGTGTAGGATTAACATTATTATTATTATTATTATTATTATTATTATTATTATTATTATTATTATTATTATTATTCTGCTGCTACTGCTGCTGCTAATTTTACTACTACTACTACTACTACTACTACTACTACTACTACTACTACTACTACTACTACTACTACTACTACTACTACTACTACTACTACTACTACTACTACTACGGTATTTTTAAACTGTGTGGTTTCTAAGGAAAATGCAAAGAGTAGCATGGACAGAGAGAAAAA